>JBBGZY010001307.1:360000-960000 GCA_037952925.1 Lithobates clamitans | reverse complement strand
GTGATCAGCTGTCAGCCGATGACAGCTGATCACATGATGTAAACAAAAGATCGGTAATTGTTTTGTTCTACTCACGCTGATAGCGCGAGTAGAAAAAAAAGCTGATCACCGGCTCAGATGCCCACAGTGCCACCTAACAGTGCCCACAAGTGCCACCGAACAGTGCCCAACAGTAGTGCCAATCAGTGTAACTTATCAGTGCCCATTATTGCCACCCATCAGTGCCCATCACTGCCGCCTATCAGTGCCGCCTCATCAGCGTACATCAATGAAGGAGAAAAATTACCTGTTTTTTATAACAAAATATAAAATTTTTTTTTTTTTTTTTTTTTTTTAAATTCAGTCTTTATATTTTTTTTAACAAAAAATAAAAACCATAGAGGTGATCAAATACCACCAAAAGAAAGCTCTATGTGGGGAAAAAAATGATAAAAATGTCATTTGCGTACAGTGTTGTATGACCGCGCAATTATTCAAAGTGCATCAGCGCTGAAAATTGGTCTGGATAGGAGGGGATTTAAGTGCCCAGTAAGCAAGTGGTTAATAGGAAGGCAGGAGAGACTGGCAAGAACTGCACACAAAGAAAGCAATACAAACAGAACAGGATACATTTTCATACAATTACATGGTACAGCGGGCACATATCAGGAAAATGATATATTGGGTTTACATATTCTTTAACCCCTTCATGCCGACCGAACACAAATATGCGTTCATGGCTTGAAGAGGTTATACAGGGGTGATGCCTGCAGCTGCTTTTGAATGATTTTCAACATTTTTTACAAATAAATATGTGAAAAGTGTGGCATGCATTTGTATTCAGCCCCCTGAGTCAATATTTTGTAGAACCACCTTTTGCTGCATTTACAGCTGCAAGTCATTTTGGGGATGTCTCTACCAGCTTTGCACATCTAGAGAGAGTGACATTTTTGTACATTCTTCTTTGCAAAATATCTCAAGCTCTGTCAGATTGGATGGAGAGCGTCTGAACAGCAATTTTCAAGTCTTATTATTATTATTATTATTATTATTATTATAATAATACAGGATTTATATAGTGTCAACAGTTTACAATATAAAAGGAGACAATACAGTTACAATACAATAAAATACAAGAGGATTAAGAGGGCCCTGCTCAGAAGAGCTTCCAATCTAATATGGTGGGGCAGGTGGTACAAAAGGTTGTAACTGTGGGGAATGAGCTGATGGAAGTGGTAAAAGATTAGAGACGTTATAGGCTTTCCTGAAGAGATGAGTTTTCAGGGATGTATTATGTACCTTTAATATTGGCTGATGATGAATGCAGGAGGTTAATGTGTTCTGTGACATGGTTTCCCCTGTGTGTGTGTTACTTCCCATCTCTAGAGGGCATATATACAGGGAAAGCAGTCTCATGGTAAAGATGTCCGGTGTGGGAACTTCATTGTGTGGACCAGTGCATCATGTAATTGGCTTTTCTACAGTACGCTTCTTCAATGGGACCCGTACTTTAGGGTCTCTACTTATATGGACTTGATGCAAGGACTTCTTTCTGTTAAAGGTATGGGCTGCACAATTACAGACACTTAAGCCAATCTATGTATCACTATGTTGTGCGCAGCCAATTGCAATTCTTTGTCAGCCATGAAAATGTTATTATGCACTGAATTACCTTACCTCTACTGTAAATTACCTAATGTTTCAGTGAACAGAAAAATTGTTCAAGAAGAAGTTATCTGTCATTTGCTGGAAAAGATAAAAATCCATGTGCTTAACAATATGTTGTAATGTTTTATAACAAAGAACTGGCATTGGTAGTGAAAATGCATTTAACCCTCGGGGTGATGAGAAGAGTGTGATGGACAGTAACAAGTGTAACCTAGTCAACTCATAAGATTATGCAGCTATGCGGTGCAAGTGTGTCAGAAGGAGAAGCAGCCAGCCGGCAGAGGAAGTGGTGACAGTGGCAGATGATGGGGGTCCTGGTAGTGAGAGAACAGCTTAGAACTTCATGTTACCCACTTAGTGGCTGACCCTCCATATTGGAGCTTGCTGCAGTACTGCTTTGAGACCAAGCCTGGGATCATGATGATGTGCAAAGCCTTGCGAAATTGGATATAGTGGCTTTCTTGCATGCCCAAGGACAGAATCTAAGTAAAATGCAGAGTGGTAACATTAACAGGCTGGTGGAGATAAGTACTTGCTAATTAATACAATCTCAAAATGCGCCTAAGTCATTTGTGGGGCAGATAAGAACAGACCCAGCCCTGTTAGGAGAACTCAGTGATTATTGTTAGCAGTTATATCAGCCGCTAGCGACAATCGCATGTAAACTCTGGCAGCCTAGTTGTACTCAAATTGATCGATCAACCAATTTGGGTACATTCAGCCTGCCCATACATGGTTTGAATCTTGGTCTGTTTTTGCTGAACTGGCTGAGATTCGAACCATCTATGGCCGGCCATAGATGGACGAATCCTCGGCTGTAACTATTGCATTTTGACAACTGGCCCCACTGGTTGTCAAAATACCTGAACAGTGGCTGTATCTGTTTGTATGTAGATGTTTGGCCAACAATTTTCCACCCAGTTGCTTTGTTTTTTCAATCGAGGGATATGGGCTGGAGGCGGCCAAAAGCTAATTTCAGCCGGTTCAGGGGAAACCAGCTGAAATTCAAAAAGTGTATGGCCAGCTTTACTATTCAAAGCAACAAAGAAAAATCAGGGCACTACCATGGGTATGCTGTCCAGCTGTGTAAAACTCAGTTTTACCCACTTCATGTGCTATAGCCGAAAGATAGCTATAGCATGGCCCTGTTCTGGGAGGGCGTTATGGAGCCACGCCCCCCTTGCACCCCCTGGTTCAAGCATCAGGCACGCTCTGTGATCACGGTAAAGGGCAAATCACAGTGGTCCTTTACAATGTCCAATCACAGCTAATTACAATGTACCAAAAACACCAGTAGTAAAATTGCGCTTGCTGTAAATAGTGAGCCGCTAACACAGCAAAAAGAACCCCTAGACGAAGTCTTGTTAGACGAAACGCATCGGGAGGACTCCACTGCCGCCTTCTTTTTATGTACAAGCGCTTTTTATCATCTTAAAATGTAAGTGTATTTCTTTTTACAATAAAATACGTTGTTTACGGTATCACACTATGTGGCCCCTTTTCTATCTTGTATGAGCCATATGTGGGGAGATTCACCGATATATTTGGAGAAGATACGTTTATGAAGCCCTCTGGGATCCCTTCATCTCCAGGCTATCAAGATCTTCCCCCTATTGCCAGTGAGCAATACAAGCCGGTTTGACCCTTACAGTATATACTGTCTTGGGTTCAAACCCTCCGGTAAGCCTCCGCCTTCACTGGTTGCGGGAATTGCACATCTTTTTGGAGACACTGTGGTGTGATGCATATAGTTGATCCATTCATACATTATTCAACACATATATATGTTGGACTACCAAGGAACCAGCTGTGCATTATCTTCAAAAATACTTTTTTATATTTATTTACATGCTGGTGATGGCATTTCACATATTCTTCACAAGTGGTGATTATTAGAATCCCTACGATTTATATTTCTCATTTTTATTTTCATTTTTCATTTTTATTTTTTGATGGTCATTTGATTTCATTTATTTCATTTTATTTCATTTATTTAGAGCTCTGGACACTCACCCCATTAGTTTGAGGGTACATTATATATTTAGCGCTACACGTTTTTGTTTTCCATTAATTACAATGTAAACATCTTTTCTCATGTGCTGTCACAGCGTGTGGAGAGGAGAGCAGGTAACTGGCAAGTGTGACAGAGGACATGTACACAGATAATCTGATTATCAGTGTCCATCAGTGCCGCCCACCAGTGCTGCCTCATCGCACATCAGTGAAGGAGAAAAATTACTTAGTTGCTAAATTTTATAACGAAACTGAAAAAAAAAGTTTTCTAAATTCTGACTTTCGTTTGTTTAGAAAAAAGTAAAAAGCCAGTGGTGATTAAATACCACCAAAAGAAAGCTCTGTCTGGAAAAAAAAAAAGTAAAAAATTTCATATGGGTACAGTGTTGCAATTAGGATTCAAATTGTGACAGCGCTGAAAGCTGAAAGTTGGCATGGGCATGAAGAGTGTAAAAGTGCCCAGTAGGCAAGTGGTAAAAAAAAAAAACACATCCTGATTTTATCTTTTCAATATGCCCATTGGAATGTGTAGCCATGATATTCCCCCATTATCCCCCAAAAATAATTATATGCATATTCTTATCAAAAATAAGTTAAATATGTTTCTTGGAATGTGTAACTGAACAAGAACCATGTGTAGACAAGTTGTTAAATAAACAAAAATACAAGTCTTTTGATGGGTAAAATGTCTCCCATATACAGTGCTTTGAGAAGGTATTCTTACCCCTTGAAATTTTCAACATTTTGTCATGTTGCAACCAAAAACGTAAGTGTGTTTTATGTGATAGACCAACACAAAGTGACACAAATTGTGAAGTGGAAGGAAAATGGTTTTCAAAATCTTTTACAAATAAATATCTGAAAAGTGTAGCATGCATTTATATTCAGCCCCCGAGTCAATACTTTGTACAACCACCTTTTGCTGCAATTACAGCTGCAAGTCTTTTTGGGGATGTCTCTACCAGCTTTGCACATCTACAGAGTGAAATTTTTGCCCATTCTTCCTTGCAAAATAGCTCAAGCTCTGTCAAATTTGGATGGAGAGCGTCTGAACAGCAATTTTCTAGTCTTGCCACAGATTCTCAGTTGGATTTAGGTCTGGACTCTGGCTGGGCCAGTCTAACACATGAATATGCTTTGATCTAAAACATTCCATTGTAGCTCTGGCCGTAGGTTTAGGGTCGTTGTCCTGCTGGAAGGTGAACCTCCCCCCCCAGTCTCAAGTCTTTTGCAGACTCTAACAGGTTTTCTTCTAAGATTGCCCTGTATTTGGCTCCATCCGTCTTCCCATCAACTCCGACCAGCTTCCCTGTCCCTGCTGAAGAAAAGCATCCCCACAACATGATGCTGCCACCACCATGTTTTACGGTGGGGGATGGTGTGTTCAGGGTAATGTGCAGTGTTAGTTTTCCGCCACACAGTTTTGTTTTTAGGCCAGAAAGTTCCATTTTAGTCTTATCTGACCAGAGCACCTTCTTCCACATGTTTGCTGTGTCCCCCACACTTTTCAGATATTTGTAAAAAAATAAAAAATAAAAAAAAAATAAAAAGGCCAACACAAAGTGGCACATAACTTTGAAGTGGAAGGAAAATAAATGGTTTTCAATTTTTTTTTACAAATAAATATCTGAAAGGTGTGGGGTGCATTTGTATTCAGCCCCCTTTACTATGATACCCCTAACTAAAATCTAGTGGAACCAATTGCATTCAGAAGTCACCTAATTAGTAAATAGAGTCCACCTGTGTGTAATTAAATCTCAGTATGAATACAGCTGTTCTGTGAAGCCCTCTGAGGTTTGTTAGAGAACCTCAGTGAACAAACAGCATCATGAAGGCCAAGGAACACACCGGACAGGTCAGGGACATAGTTGTGGAGAAGTTTAAAGCAGGGTTAGGTTATAAAAAAAATATCCCAAGCTTTAAACATCTCACAGAGAACTGTTCTTTCCATTTTCAGATGATGGATTGAATATGGCACAACTGAAAACCTACCAAGACATGGCTGTCCACCTAAACTGACAGGCAGAGCAAGGAGAGCATTAATCAGAGAAGCAGCCAAGAGACCCATGGTAACTCTGGAGGAGCTGCAGAGACCCACAACTCAGGTGGGAGAATCTGTCCACCTGTCAACTATTAGTCGTGCACTCCACAAATCTGGCCCTTATGGAGTACTGTCAAGAAGAATTGTTGAAATACTTTCCTTTTCTGTTCCTTTAAGCCCCTATACATCTGGTCATGGAGAGATAGGGTTTTTTGTCCTGAATACCCAGGGTGGTGTGGATAGCCCTTAAGAGGTCCTCTACCTCATCAACGGACAACCTGTACCTCGAGGGCTTTCTGCACTCCCCGTCCCTACTCTCTCCCTCCGAATCGTCTTGAGAACCGGAGGTAGCACTGTCTGGTTCCTCCCTCGCTTCCTCTCTGGAAGTGCCCGCCACTTCTTCTGCTGAAGTAGTGGCTCCAGGTTGGGAAGATGCAGAGTCCTGTGCTAAGAGCGGGGTTGTATTCTGCGATGCAGGTGAGGGTCTAAGGGGAACCTGTAACCCTTCAAACAGGGCCTTAAATGATAGGAAAGTTGAGGATAATTCCTTGACTGATGCTGCTAACTGACTCCTGTTCAGATGCTCTTTCGTTAACTAGTGCATCAATACAGTCCTTACATAAGACCTTTTTCCAAGCCTCCCCTAGAGTATCCCTACAGGAGGCACACTTTCTCTTAGAGCTATGTGGGGTTTTTTTCTCAGAAGATTTCTGAAATACATGAAACAAACATCAATCAATATCCTCATAAAACCTCACACAGAAATACAACCCTGGGGAGAGACAAGCTCCTCCTATAGAATAGAGGGACCTGGTCTTCTGCCTCCCCCCTAAACCGCCCACCTAGAGGGGATCCTTCCCCTCCCCCCACTACAGGAACCATGAGGGGGAGAGAGAGCCTAGGTAGAGGGGGAACCCTTCCCCAGGGTACACTTACCTTAGGCTGGCTGGAGGAGGCATCACTGAGCGCCGTCTGAGCATCCGCTTCCGACATGCTGGTGGAGCGGCCTGTGGAGTCTTCACACCGCTGTGCTGTGAAACCACTCATCTCCAGCCTCTGCCCAGCCCTCTATCAGCACTGCGTGACCCAGAACCGGAAGTCACTGGTCAAAGGACACATCCGCCCCCCATGCCGGAAATGACTTCACCCGCCGTCCGGCTCGCTTCCACTGCGGCCTGTACGCTGTACGGGGGGACAGAGATGCCTCCTGCAAACAGCCCTGTCGCTGTGAAAGAGGTCCCCCCCCAGCTTCCACCAGCGCTTGGCGAAGTGGGGGAGGCGGACGAGATGCGGCCGGTAAGTAGCCTGCAGCTGCCCCAGAGAACCCCTGTCTTAGTTAGGGACTTTTAGTAATATAGCCCCCAGTCTCCCTGACTGCTTAGGCCTGGTTCCTAATGCACCAGCCACCACTGGGCAAGCCTGGAAAATTGCTGTTCACAGACGCTCTCCATCCAATCTAATAGAGTTTGAGCTATTTTGCAAAGAATGGGCAAACATTTCACTCTCTAGATGTGCAAAACTGGTAGAGACATCCCCAAAGAGACTTGCAGCTGTATTTGCAGCGAAAGGTGATTCTACAAAGTATTGACTCGGGGGGGATGAATACAAATGCACACCACACTTTAATATTTGTAAAAAACTTTGAAACCATTTATTATTTTCCTTCCACTTCAAAATTATGTGCCACTTTGTGTTGGCCTATCACATAAAATCCCAATAAAACACACTTACGTTTTTGGTTGCAACATGAATATCTGAAAAATCAAGGCGTATGAAATGAATACCTTTTCAAGACACTGTATAGCAACAAGGTTTTGCAGAGAAAACAATAGTGGGGTTGATATGTAAGGAAAATTAAGCATTGTATAGACAGGACTGACTGAGTCGTGTTTTAGTTATTGAGTTCATCTTAACCGCTTGCCGACCAGCTGCCATCAATATACTGCGGCAGGCTGGCATGATACCGCAAGCCATCGTAGCTACACGTTGGCTCCTTTTACGTGCGCCCGCTGCACTGCGGGGGTGCCAATGCTCGTGGCCGACGGTCACGATGACTGCCGGCCACGAGCGATTGCAGGCACGAGAGCCAGAACAAGGATGTGTGTGTGTGTGTAAACACACAAATCCCTGTTCTGTGAGGAGAGACAGATCGTGAGTTCCTAATGGCTAGGAACCACGAACTGTCATTTCCTCTAGATCAGTTCCCTCCCCCTACAGTTAGAAACACACAGGGAACACAGTTAACCCCTTGATCGCCCCCTAGTGTTAACCCCTTCCTTGCCAGTGACATTTTTACACTAATCAGTGCATTTTTATAGCATTGATCGCTGTATAAATGTCAATGGTCCCAAAAATGTGTCAAACGTGTCCGATGTGTCCGCCATAATGTTGCGGACCCAATATAAAATAAAAAAAATCCCAGATTGCCGCCATTACTAGTAAAAAAAAAAAATAATAAAAATGCTATAAATCTATCCCCTATTTTGTAGACGCTATAATAACTTTTGCGCAAACCAATCAATATACGCTTATTGTGATTTTTTTTATCAAAAATATGTAGAAGAATAATAATCGGCATAAAGTGAGAAAAAATTCGCTTTTTTTTAAGGAAAAAAAAATGGCTATATTTATTATAGCAAAAAGTACAAAATATTGTGTTATTTTCAAAATGGTGGCTCTTTTGTTTATAGTGCAAAGAATAGAGAAAAAAAACGCAGAGATAATCAAATACCACCAAAAGAAAGCTCTATTTGTGGGAAAAAAAAAAAAAAAAAGGACATCAATTTTGTTTGGGTGCAACGACCGCGCAATTGCAAGTTAAAGTGACGCAATGCCGAATCACAAAAAATGGCCAGTTCATTCAGCAAGCAAATCTTCCGGGGCTGAAGTGGTTAATACAAAGAAATAGTAAATATTTTCGAAAGAATAGGAGAATAAACCATGTTGGATTATTTATTAACGAGGAGGTGGTAGGTAGAACAGGTTGTGAGTTTTAAGTCATTGTGTTCATATAACAGAGGACTTGGCCTGGAGTACAAAGATTTCATATCTGGTCAAGAAGGCTCAGCAGCATCTTTTTTTTTTCCTCTAAGGATTTTATGGCCAAATGCAACAGACTTTCTCAAGAATTGATGTTAAATTTCTACTGCTGCATGATAGAGAGTGCTTTGATCTGTTGCTGTACAGTTTGGTTTTCTACAATGTAGTTGTACACCGGCTGAAAGGAAAGATTTGCAGAGGGTGGTTAAAACATCCCAGTGGATTATCAGGTCTCCACTCCCAAGTTTGGAAGATATTTATTTGAGTTGCTAACGAGCAGCAAATATTATGAAAGATATTACACATTCTGGTCATTTTTTGTTCTCCACACTCCACTCAGGCAGACTTAAGCCCTGTACACATTGGCCCGAATATCGGGCAGTATCGGCCGGTTTATATTGAACCAGCCAATACCGCTCCACATTCCGCCTGTGTGTACGACAGCCGGTCCCACAGAAGCCGTCTGAATATCCAGATTCGGTCAAAGGGGCGTGACCAAAAAGGGTCTGCCGATCGGCATTTGGTCAGCACTCTCAGCCAATGGCGCAAGTAAAAAAATTTTATTTTTTGCTAGAAAATGACTTAGAACCTACATACATATTAATATAGCGCCGACAGTTTACGCAGCGCTTTACAACATGAGGGCAGACCGTACAATTACAATAAGATTCAATACAGGGGGAATGAGAGAGCTCTGCTCGTTAGAGCTTACAATCTAGGAGGGAGGGTCAAGTTATACAAGAGGGTAACAGCTGTGGGGGATGAGCTAATGGAGAAAATAGTGCAGTTGTTAGATGGAGGCAGGATAGGCTTCTCTGAAGAGGAAAGTTTTCAGGGATCGCCTAAAGGTGGATAAATTTGGAGACAGTCTGACAGATTGGGGTAGGGAGTTCCAGAGTATGGGCGAGGCTCGGGAGAAGTCCTGGAGGCGGATATGGGAGGAGGTGATGAGGGAGCTAGAGAGCAGGAGGTCTTGGGAGGAACGGAGATGGCGATTAGGTTGGTATTTTGAGACTAGGCTAGTGATGTAACTGGGCGCAGAGTTGTGGATGGCTTTGTAACTTGTTAGTATTTTGAATTTAATTTGTTGGGCGAGTGGCAGCCAATGGAGGGATTGGCAGAGAGGGGTAGCAGACACTGAGCAGTTTGTAAGGTGGATGAGTCTGGCAGCAGCATTCATGATGGACTGAAGGGGGGGGGGGGAATAGTCTATTTAAAGGTAAGCCAATGAGAAGGGAGTTGCAGTAGTCGAGGCGAGAGATAATCAGGGAGTGAATCAGGAGCTTTGTGATTTCATTGGTTAGAAAGGGACGTATTTTAGTGATGTTGCGGAGGTTGAGGCGGCAAGCTTTTGAAAGTGATTGGATGTGGGGCCGAAAGGATATACAAGCGATGTCTTGATATAAGAGTAGCGTCATGTCACAACAGAGTATAAAAGAGAAAGGGGCGCCTCTAAGTGTAGCAATATGGTTACATTTAATGAACGTACAACCTTTTTAATTTTGTAACTCATATGGTTGATGATTAAAACAGGCACATACCATGCCTAAGTATTCAGGCATCCAGGGTAAAGCTGTCCACATAGACCATCCTCCACACCACCATCGACATCATCCCTTCCATGCTGCGTTCCACAAGCCTTTCCGATTGCTCTACTGCAGGGTAGTCTTCCCGGTCACGATTGCAGACTGACAGCAGTGAGAGTCAGCAGTGCAGAGGATGGTCTATGTAGACATCTTTACCCAGGATGCCTGCATACTTAGATGTGCCTCTTTTAATCATCAACCATGTGAGTTGCTAAATGTTATACCTTCATTAACTGTAACCATATTGCATCACTTAGAGGCGCCTCTCTTTTATACTCTGAACTAAACTGGAGTTTGCTTCTAATCCCCTTGTGGAGGCTGCCATTTGTGGCTGGACATTTTATGGTTACACAACCCATCACAGTTCTATAATATTTTTATATGGACTATAAACTGAAGGACTTATGAATAAATGGTTGTGGAACAAATCATCTGAGTTTTCATTATTTCTTATGGGGAAATTCGCTTTGATATACAAGTGCTTTGGATTACAAGCATGTTTCCGGAACCAATTATGCTCGCAATACAAGAGATTATAGATATAGTACCGTTGCCAATTCCGAGTACTTGTACTCAGGCAAATGCTCCCAATGCTTCACCTGTTACCTGCATCCCGGAAGTCAGTGAGCAGGGCGGAGAGGGTGGGAGAAGGTGGAGCGCGGTCCTGGTACAGTGAGAGCCCTTGCAGGCTGCAGCAGAGGAAGGCAAGCTTATGGGGCAGTGGTGTGGGTCGCAGCCATCCATCAGCATCGGTGACCCAGGCCGTCAGAATCAATAACAGAAGTGATGGCCAGAGTCTCCGACAGGGGATGTACACTGCATTGCCCATCTTGGTAAACCCTGCACTCGGCCTCAGTAGCCTGCAGTCACAAGGCGGCAGCAGACATCTTGTTACACCCAGCCCACATACTATATGGGCTGGGTGTAACAAGATGTCCGCTGCTGCATTCTGACTAGACTTACTGAGGCCGAGTACAGGGTGTATCAAGATTGGCGTTGCAGTGTACAGCTCACTTTATCGATTTTTATTTTAGTGCTGCATCATTTTCAGTGCCACTGCCTGCCAAACAGTTCCACCTGTAAGTGCTACCTATTAGTACCCATAAGTGTCACCTATCAGTGTCCATCAGTCAGTGCCACCTATCAGTGTCCATCAGTCAGTGCCACCTATCAGTGTCCATCAGTCAGTGCTGCAAGTCAGTGCCACCTATCAGTGCTGCAAGTCAGTGCCACCTATCAGTGCTGCAAGTCAGTGCCACCTATCAGTGCCAGCCATCAGTACCACAAATCAGTCTTGCATATCAGTGCCCATTAGTACGTGCCACCTATCAGTGCTGCAAAATCAGTGCCCAGTCTGTGCCACACATCGGTGCCAGCCATCAGTGCCGCAAATCAGTGCTCATCAGAGCTGCTGCATATTAGGGACTCCTCATCAGTGCCACTGCCAGTTACAGTTCTTCATAAAAAAAAAAAAAAAAAAAACCACACACACACACACACACACACACACACACACACACAAGCAACCAGCACTCTGAAAATATAAAGACTGAGACAGTCCAGGTGTGACAGTCCAGTGATTTCTCATAAGACAGTTCAAATCATTGCAGAAATGTTCCACCTTCACCACACCTTGTGATTCCACTCCCTATGGCAATTGCACTCACTGGACTCCTAATTATCAATCGTCTTGGCGAATCAATCCAGCTTTGTCTCAGCAAATAAAGGACATCAACGTGCGATTTCAGTAATGACAATAAAATCGACAGAGATATGGCATCCTGATCCTGAACATTCCAGACTGAACCCACCCGCAATCCTCTTATTGCACTCAAGCATATAGAAGAGAAAGGAATCCTCATAGTGTTAAACTGCAAACTTTAAAACCCTAAAACATCTGACTCTTAAGCTATTGCACTTACACAAAAATATATTTAAAACAGCATTCAGGTAAAATGTACACTGCTGGTGAAAGCAGTTCCGATAATCTCACCACCTCAGAAAGAAACAGATCATTCGTGGTGGTTCCCGGGAGAGACTCTGAACAAAATCCCCAGTGCAGCAAGCCCTGTGGTCTCCCCTAGACCTTTCAGTCTGTTTTGGTCCATAGCCAAGAGCCACACAGCAGATCTTGCAAATTTATAGCCCTTCCCTGATAAGGATTAACCCCATTTACATTTCAGTGCCCGATCCTCCATGGCCCCCACCATAGAACGAGCGGCCTCAAATTCAGTACAACTTGCTCACAGTATAACTGAACTCCACAAACTTGTAGCCTCAAAGAATGGCAGCAGACATACACTGGAACACAAACAGCTCACTGCTTGTGCTTAAAGTCATGGTGGTAAGCTCCCAATCCTGAGTCAATCAGAGAGCCTGCATACACAGAAAGAGGGAATCATCGTATCGGTGTGTGTTCAGCATAAACACTGCATATAAAACACATCAGTTATCTCACAGCATTAGTCTGCCTAGTATGTGTTGTTACATAACAATTTCCCCTAATAAACTGTTTCAGTGCATAATATTAACACATTAGACTTTCTGCTGACACATTGGGGTTGATTTACTAAAATTTGAGAGTGCAAAATCTGGTGCAGCTTTGCATGGTAGCCAAACAGCTTCTAACTTCAGCTTGTTCAATTAAGCTTTGACAATAAAATCTGGAAGCTGATTAATTTTTATGCAGAGCTGCACCCGATTTTGCACTCTCCAGTTTTAGTAAATTATTATTTTATTATTATACAGGATTTATATAGCGCCAACAGTTTACGCAGTGCTTTACAATTAAAAAAAGGAGACAATACAGTTACAATACAATAAAATACAGGAGGATTAAGAAGGCCCTGCTCAGAAGAGCTTACAATCTAATAGGGTGGGGCAGGTGGTACAAAAGGTTGTAACTGTGAGGAATGAGCTGATGGAAGTGGTAGGAGATTAGTTTGAGAAATGATAGGCTTCCCCGAAGAGATGTTTTCCGGGATCACCTGAAGGTAGCAAGAGTAGGGGATAGCTGGACCAGTGGAGGTAGCGAGTTCCAGAGGATGGGAGAGGCTCTGGAGAAATCCTGGAGACAAGCATGGGAGGAGGAGACGAGAGAGCTTGAGAGTAGGAGGTCTTGAGATTAGCGGAGGGGACGATTTTAGGTGATATTTGGAGACAAGATTGGTGATGTAGCTCGAGGCAGAGTTGTGAATGGCTTTGTATGTTGTGGTTAGTATTTTGAATTTAATTCGCTAGGTGATTGGGAGCCAGTGTAGGGATTGGAGGAGAGGATTGGCAGTCACTGAGCGGTTGGTAAGGTGGATAAGTCTGGCAGCAGCATTCATGATAGACTGAAGAGGGGATAGCCTATGGAGAGGCAGGCCAATGAGAAGGGAGTTGCAATAGTCAAGGCGAGAGATAACGAGGGAGTGAATGAGGAGCTTGGTGGTTTCATTTGTTAAAAAGGGGCAAATTTTAAAGATGATACGGAGGTGAATTCTACAAACTTTTGACAACGATTGGATTTGAGGCTGAAATGACAAGTCAGAGTCTAGGATTACACCTAGTACCCTGGCGTGAGGGGAGGGACTGATGGTTGCATTGTTGATTTTGATGGAAAAGTCATGGAGGGGGGCACGGGCAGGGGGAATATTAATAGCTCAGTTTTACAGAGATTTAGTTTAAGGAAGTGGTGCGACATCCATGCTGATATGTCAGTAAGTTAGTAATGCGAGAGGAGACTGAAGGAGTGAGGTGAGGAGTAGACAGATAGATTTGGGTGTCATCGGTGTATAAGTGGTATTGGAAACCTTGGGTGGTTATCAAGTGACCAAGGGAAGAGGTGTAGATACAGAAGAGAAGGGGTCCAAGAACAGAGCCTTGGGGGACCCCCACAGAAAGGGGCAATGGAGAAGAGGATACAGAGTTGTAGGTGACACTGAAGGATTGCTGTGATACTGTCAGGTCCATAAATATTGGGACATCCACACAATTTTAATCTTTTTGGCTCTATACACCACCACAATGGATTTGAAATGAAATGAACAAGATGTGCTTTAACTGCAGACTTTCAGCTTTAATTTGAGGGTATTTACATCCAAACTCAGGTGAATGGTGTAGGAATTACAACAGTTTGTATATGTGCCTCTAACTTTTTAAGGGACCAAAAGTAATGGGACAATTGGCTGCTCAGTTGTTCCACATGGCCAGGTGTGTGTTATTCCCTCATTATCCCATTTACAAGGAGCAGATAAAAGGTCCAGAGTTCATTTCAAGTGTGCTATTTGCATTTGGAATCTGTTGCTCTCTGTCAACTCTCAATATGAGATCCAAAGAGCTGTCACTATCAGTGCAGCAAGGCATCATTAGGCTGAAAAAACAAAACAAACCCATCAGAGAGATAGCAAAAACATTAGGTGTGGCCAAATCAACTGTTTGGAACATCCTTAAAAAGAAAGAACGCACCGGTGAGCTCAGCAACACCAAAAGACCCGAAAGACCATGGAAAACAACTGTGATGGATGACCAAAAAATTATTTCCCTGGTGAAGAAAACACCCTTCACAACAGTTGGCTAGATCAAGAACACTCTCCAAGAGGTAGGTGTATGTGTGTCAAAGTTAACAATAAAGAGAAGACTTCCTCAGAGTGAATACAGAGGGTTCACCACAAGATGTAAACCATTGGTGAGCCTCAAAAACAGGAAGGCCAGATTACAGTTTGCCAAACAACATGTAAAAAAGCCTTCACAGTTCTGGAACAAAATCCTATGGACAGATGAGACCAAGATCAACTTGTACCAGAGTGATGGGAAGAGAAGAGTATGGAGAAGGAAAGGAACTGCTCATGATCTAAAGCATACCACCTCATCAGTGAAGCATGGTGGTGGTAGTGTCATGGCGTAGGCATATATGGCTGCCAATGGAACTGGTTCTCTTGTATTTATTGATGTTGTGACTGCTGACAAAAGCAGCAGGATGAATTTTGAAGTGTTTTGGGCAATATTATCTGCTCATATTTAGCAAAATACTTCAGAACTCATTGGACGGCGCTTCACAGTGCAGATGGACAATGACCCAAAGCATACTGCGAAAGCAACCAAAGACTTTTTTAAGGGAAAGAAGTGGAATGTTATGCAATGGCCAAGTCAATCACCTGAACTGAATCTGATTGAGCATGCATTTCACTTGCTGAAGACAAAACTGAAGGGAAAATGCCTCAAGAACAAGCAAGAACTGAAGACAGTTGCAGTAGAGGCCTGGCAGAGCATCACCAGGGATGAAACCCAGCATCTGGTGATGTCTATGCGAGAACCAGGATAGAGCAGAATCTCGGAGGCCAAGGGAATGTAGTTTATTGAGAAGGAGCGGGTGGTCAACAGTATCAAAGGCCGCAGAGAGGTCAAGTAGTAGGAGTATGGAGTATTGGCTGTTGGTTTTAGCAGTTAGTAAATTGTTAGTGAGTTTTAGTAAGGCAGTTTCCGTGGAGTGCTGCGAGCGAAAGCCAGACTGCAATGGGTAAAGAAGGTTATTTTCACTGAGGTAGGAGCTAAGACAGTTTTAGACTAAGCGTTCTAGAAGTTTAGAGGTGAATGAGAGCAATGAGATGGGTCTTAAGTTGTTTAGATTGGTGGGGTCCAGTGAGGGCTTTTTAACCACTTCATTACCAGGCCATAGTCAAATGACGGCCACAGATGGGATCTCCCATCCTGGGTGGGCGTCATATGATGTCCTGGGATTCCCGGCCGTCTAGGGGGCGTGCGCCCCGGCGGCATTGCTCGGGACCCGGTGAGTGTGCCCGGTGGCCGCGATTGCCGCCGGGCACCTGCGTTTGCCCGTTAACTGAGCAGGACCGTGGATCTGTGTGTGTAAACACACAGATCCACGTCCTGTCAGTTGAGAGGACACCGATCTGTGTTCCCAGTACAGAGGAACACCGATCGGTCTCCTCCCCTTGTGAATCCCCACCCGCTACAGTTAGAATCACTCCCTTAGGAAACATAATTAACCCCTTGTGTCCCCCTAGTGGTTAACCCCTTCCCTGCCTGTCACATTTATACAGTAATCAATGCAATTTTATACCATTGATCGCTGTATAAATGTGAATGGTCCCAAAAATGTGTCAAAAGTGTCTGATGTGTCCGCCATAATGTCGCAGTCATGAAAAAAAAATCACAGATCGCCGCTATTACTAGTAAAAGAAATAAATAAATAAAAAATTTTTAAAATGCCATAAATCTATCCCGTATTTTGTAGACGCTATAACTTTTGCGTAAACCAATCAATATACGCTTATTGCGTTTTTTTTTACCAAAAATATGTAGAAGAATACGTATCAGCCGAAACTGAGGAAAAAATTAGTTTTTTTTTTTTTTAAATTGGGATATTTATTATAGCAAAAAGTAAAAAATATTGTGTTTTTTTCAAAATTGTCACTCTTCTTTTGTTTATAGCGCAAAAAATAAAAACTGCAGAGGTGATCAAATACCACCAAAAGAAAGCTCTTTTTGTGGGGAAAAAAGGACATCAATTTTGTTTGGGTACAACGTTGTACGACCGCGCAATTGTCGTTTAAAGTGCGACTAGAGAGGGAGAGATTGAAGATGTGAGTGAGGGAGCATAGGATAGAATAAGAGGGTGACCTTAGTAGTTGTGAGGGAACAGGATCCAAGGGACAATTGGTTGGTTAGGTGAGCATCTGAGAAAAGTTTTGTAACCTCTTCAGTAAGAGCCAATTCAAAAGAGGAGAGTGTTGAATGTGCTGTTAGGCAAGGTATGTTGGGTGGGAAAGATGTATGCACAGTGGAGATGTCCTCACGAATTGCATCAATCTTGTCTTTGAAGTGATTGGCAATCTCTTGGGCTGTGAGTAGCATGGAGGCAGGAATTGTATTTTAGATGGGCAGATTTATATAGGGTGAAGTCTTGCAGGCATTTGGTTTTATGCCACAGTCGTTCAAGAGCACAACAATGTCTTTTGAGATTTCTAGTGTTGTCAGTTTGCCAGAGTTTAATGGTCGGGGCCTGATTCTGTGTGTGGTTAGAGGAGCAAGTGCATCTAGTGATGATGAGAGTGAACTGTTGTAGACAGAGGTGGCCAGGTCAGGACAGGACAGGGGAGAGATTATGTCATATAGGTGGTCAGTAGCAGAATAGAGAAGAGAAGGGTTAAGGTGGCGAAGGTTTCTACAAGTAATTGTTTGCTGCTTGGAGGGATGGGTGGTTGGAGGCAAGGATATAGTGAAACTTAAATCAACATCATTGTATCCAATTGTATCTTCATAGCACTGGGATACAAATATCTAGTAAGGTCCCAATAAAACATTAATAAAAAAGTGATTTAAAACATTGTAAACGACTATTCCATCTGCATACTAAATAAATCAATTATTTGCATAAAAAACTAGGAGGCTCTCACCACCAAAACATAGCCTAATAGAAACAACCTAATTAAGCTTATCCAAGTAGAGGGATATATTAGGAAGTTTAGGAAAAACCCTGCAGTGGGAAATTAAGTATTAAATAGAATAAAAAAATTGAACAAATGTATTATCTATTAAAAAATTGTTAACAAATAATAAAAACCATAATAATAAACGGTCAAAGTTGATTCCGCTTTCAATTAGAAAGACGGTAAAGCAACTAAATATTAACATAAAAGCACTAGCGACAATACAAACATATTGGGGGTCATTTACTATAGCCCAGCGGTGTCAATTCGTGCAAATTTGTGTGAATTGCGCTAATTAGAGCTACTAGCGCTAATTAGAGCTAAAATGGCATTCACTATAGCTCTGGTGAGAAAATACTCCCAAAATCGAATTTACTATAGTTCCCTGAAACTAAATAGCGCCCAAATCCTTACTCTGCTAAAAGCTGGAGAATTGCACATGGAAATAATATTTAGAGCATGATATAATTGCCTAAATGGTACTGAAATATGCGGTATATTATTTAAAGATGATCTGCTTTTAAACTGTGTGAAAAAGTGATTTCTACACTGAAATATCTTTAAAAGTCTGAGAAAAGATTAATTTCCTGTTTCTGTACTACTATGTACCAACCTCAGACCTGCAAATAGCTCTCATTTTAGCTCCAATGTTTTAATTACCAGGCGCTATAGTAAATACCAAAATTAGCACTTGGCTAAAATGCGTTTTTGAGAATGAAAATCAGCGCTATTATAGTCCAATGCAAGTTTCAACCATTGATTCTAATGGTGCAATAAATAAATCCTTTTAATGTTGAAATGAAATGTATCTTTCTCTGAAATAAATGTTCCTTGCAACATTGTTGCTGCTTCTATTTTGTTTTTTCTCATCTATTTTGTTTTAAAGTATGCTAGAATGTTTTGATGCTTTGGTAAAATATATTTTTCTCTGTCACTTTCACTTGTTACTCTCCATCTCACAACAATCTTTACCCAAACTCACACAGGTTTCTTTACAATCCACAAACAATACCATTGCTGATTTTATTATTTCCAAATATTCATAATTTGAGCCCAAATATGTGATAAGTGTACCAATATCAGAAATCAAAATGTAATTCCCAAAAATTGGAGGATAATATCACTATTCACTACTAATATCACTATACACTCACCCACAAAGAACCACCAAATATCACAGAATAAATCAAGAAGAATAACTCTTGTGTAATGTAATTCCATCACCTGTATGTCCAAAGAAATGCAGTATTTATGTGTATTTATGTGTAGGAGGTTCTCATATGTGTCAGCTCTGTGGCTTAGAGGTTAGAACTTCTGCTTAGCATCCTTGAGTGTCTGGGTTTGAATCCCAAACATGCTGCTTCATGTAGAGAAGTTGTCTCATCTCCCTGGTCCTAAAGCAATGTTTAAATTTAGTATTTATGTGTAGAAGGGTTCCACCACCATTGTAAATCTTGCCAGATAAACTATCTAGCCAAAAGTATTGGGACACCTGAATTTACACACACATGACCTTCAATGGCAGCCCAGTCTTATGCCCCGTACACACGGTCGGACTTTGTTCGGACATTCCGACAACAAAATCCTAGGATTTTTTCCGACGGATGTTGGCTCAAACTTGTTTTGCCTACACACGGTCGCACAAAGTTGTCGGAATTTCCGATCGCCAACAACGCGGTGACGTACACCACGTACGACGAGACTAGAAAAGGCCGGTTCAGAACCAAGCGCGGCACCCTTTGGGCTCCTTTTGCTAATCTCGTGTTAGTAAAAGTTTGGTGAGAGACGATTCGTGCTTTTTCAGACTCGTGGCTTTCAGATCATTTTCTGACGTTCAGTTTGTGCTTGTGGGTTTGTATCTGCTCTTCAGTGTGTGCAGTCAGTTCGTATCGGAGTTTTCTGTGTGATCTTGCCTGCTCGTTGCTGTTTTCCAGGTCGCTCTTCACAGGCCTTGCTGTTCTTCAGTGTGTTCTGTTACTTCGTTCTGAGCAGCCGACCGTTTTCTAGCCATGTTTCGTATGCGTACTCCTCGTAGAGTTCGTGCTGTGCGGGGGCTTGGTGTTGGGGTCCTGACCTTGACACAAGTCCAGTCCATGAACAGGGTGGGGAGGAGTTCATGGACCAAGAATTGGTTGCTTCAGTGTGACCAGTTCTGTCATATGCCTTTGCTCCGTGAGTTTCGTGAGAATAATCCTGATTATTTCAGGAACTTTCTCAGGATGACGGACCCCGTGTTTCACCGTTTGTTGGCTTCGCTGACCCCCTATATCAGCAGGCAGGATACCTGCATGAGGCAAGCCATCACTCCGGAGCAGAGGTTGGTCGCTACCTTGCGGTATTTGGCCACAGGGAGAAGCCTGCAGGACCTCAAGTTCTCGACAGGCATCTCCCCCCAGGCTCTGGGGATCATTATCCTAGAGACCTGTTCTGCCATCATACAGGTCCTGCAGAAGGAGTATATGAAGGTAAGATTTTTATCCTTTTATATCAAATTTTATGGTATTGAATGTTTGCTAATATATTGTATTTCTTTCCTCATTCCCTAATTACCATGATTGTAATATGCTGTGAATGTCCCCTTTGTCCTCATGCATGCTGGATTTTTATGTCATTATTATTTTAGGTCCTTCATACATATTTGCCCTTCAATAACCTCCCCAGCATGGTGTCTCCTAGCCCTATATTCACCTCATGTAGTCACTTAACAATGTATTTTATCAGCTCCATAGTAGTGCTTTACCCCAAACACCCCCTAAAATGTTTGGAAATGTTATTTTTGATTTAAATTCAGGCAGAGGGCCAGAGGCTTTTTTTTGTGGTGTCCCCAAATTTTTTGTAACCCTCCCCCCCCCAACTGCTAAGTCAGCTGATCCCAATTCATTATCCTCAATCATCTATCTGCTGACTTTGCCAAACCCATACACACTATACCCACCTCTTTACTGGTCAGATTTATGGATGAATTCCCCAAAGCATGTAGTGCAAGGGACTGCCTGTATACTTTCCAATGGTACTGTTTAAAGTTCTTGTATCCTATTATGATCTTGATAGGTAATAGCAGAATGTCCAAATGTGCTCAAATGTGTACAGTGTGTATTTATATCTTTGTATTATGACACTTCTTACCTGTCCAGTGGGCTGCCAATAGTGTAACTAAGGAGGGGCTGTTCCAAGTAATACCCTGTATTTAGGCATTCATCTCTCAATGAAGTGAAGAGGGTTACCGTCCAAGAGTTCCCCCCCCTATAATGTTAGAAATGGCCCATGAGAGGGGGGGAGGGGGGATATGATAGGTGTACCTTATACTTTGTTGTTGTAAAATTCCCCTTAATAAATGCTATCTGGAGGTTGACCCCTAATGTTTGTGTCTAATCTGCTTGCCATGTTTCTGTGAAAAAATAGTAATGTTTATTGTTTTTTCCTCAACAGTTTCCTTCCACGCCACAGGAATGGCAGACTGTGGCCTCCCACTTTGCCTAGCGGTGGGACTTTCCTAACTGCGGAGGGGCAATTGATGGGAAACACGTCCACATCGTCCCACCACCCAACTCGGGGTCGTACTATTATAATTACAAGGGGTTTAATAGTATAGTGATGTTGGCGGTGGTGTCGGCTAATTACGACTTCTTGTATGTGGACGTGGGGAAGAATGGCCGGATGTCCGATGGTGGAGTGATCGCCCAGACTGAGTTCTACAGGCATCTCCAGAATGGCAGTTTGGACTTGCCACCTCCAGAGGACAATGTTGAAGGTCTCCCATTTGTGTTCGTTGCTGATGAAGTGTTTGCGCTGGGGGACCACCTGATGCGGCCATTCCCGATGAGGACCCTCACCCCGGAACAGAGGGTTTTTAATTACCGGCTGGCCAGAGCCCGAAGAGTGGTGGAGAACACATTTGGAATCCTGGCCAGCCGGTTCCGACTATTTCTGACACCCATCCATATGGCGGAGTATAAACTGAACCATATTATACTGGCGTGCTGTGTTCTCCATAATTTTTTAAGAAAACATTCAGCCAACTATGCTGGCTCAGTTGGGCCTGAGGCCGGAATACCAAATACATCAACAATGACGGCGCTTGAAAGTGGCCGTCCTGGCTTGCCCTCCCTGAGTGCCCGTGATGTCCGGTTACGATACCTGGCGTTCTTTGCGGGTAGGGGGGCTATCAATATGCCAGACAATCTGTGACACCTTTTTCAAATAAAAAACAACCAAAAGCAATTCTTGGTGGACATTTACTGCTTGTGTTTGTTTGAGCTGACCCTGACAGAAATGTGTTGAGTGCAGAAAATGTCGTGATTGGGTAACCTTATAAAGAATAGTGTTGGCTGGTACTTCCTAAATGCAAAAACACATTTCACTACAAGTGCACTTGCAACTGCACTGAACTTGCACTTGTAGTGCAAAGTGTATTTGCCCTTAGGAAATAACCCCCATTTTTGAATAAAACAGCAATTACATCACCCCAAAAGTGTTGTAGTGTTGAGACAATAATCCACACATTCTTGAGTAAGGCACTTTTTTATACCTGCACAATCACATGTGCATTTACCAAAGGTTTTTAAAACAAAACAACATGTTTGTTGTATAACAATTTTTTGGGGGGGCATTATCAAAAATCGAAATATCCATTTCAGATAAAACAGGCCTGTGTAAAACCAACAAGAAAGCCAAAAAACTTGAACTTACAAAGTTCACATTAGGTAAAACCTGAAGGCTATATCAGACATCAGTATTTAGGAACTGGGTTTGATATAGCGTTCAGATGGGGGGAAATCACCCCTGGAAAAGCCAAATTTGGAAGATGCACACCAATTTACGAATGTCAACATGTGCTATCTGCAATCAGGGGGGATCAAGGGACGTGTTTTGGGGGAGCAAGCCCTTCCTCAACGCTACTTTATAATTGAGGAAGGGGTTGCACCCCCAAAACGCGTCCATTGATCTCCCGTGATGGCAGATAGCACATGTTGGCACACTGTGTGCATCCTCCAAATTTGGCTTTTCTAAACATTGTAAAAATTTTTGTAAGATAAAACAGGTGATTTTGTGGGGTTTAAATTCGCCCCAAAACATCAATGATGTTATTATTTTTTTTAATAACATCACTAATTTGTTGCTGGATGTTTTGCAATTGGAGATTACACCCCATGATCTCCCCGATCAGTATCTGGGCACTTTCAGATGTAAAGCGTTCTGGATCACGATCACCTAAAAAGAGATAAAGAACAAAAAAAACAGGTCTCAAAAATCTGCCAACATCCATCTCTTTTACCTGAGCCTGTGGTCGCAGACACTCACCTGTTGTGGTGCCAATCTCCACCACATCTTCTTCTTCCTCCTGCTCTTCTTCTTGGGTTGGTATTTCCCCTTCTTCCAGAGGGGGGGCTCTGGTCTCCTGGGATGAGGGGTATCCTCCGAGTCTTTTCTCCCCTATGTAAAACAAAAATGGTATACTTAGCACACAGATATTTGATGGCAGAACTATAGAAATAGGAAACATTGCTTGGAAGTGGGGTACAATTTTCTATTTTAGCCGAGTTCAAAGATGTCTTTTTTTTATTGTCCTTTGTCAAGCTGCAATACTTTACCTGTTTAGTACAAGCTTCACAGATGTAGCACCCCCTATAGTATACACTGGAGCACCTGTGTGGCCCCCCTAATAAAAATGGTGTTCTTGTGTCCCACACTAGTGCTCCAGTGTCCAGATGTGAAAACAGCTGCTCAGTGTCCTCTCCTTACACAGAATCTAGTTGGCATTTCATTCTAGTAACAAACCCATCTACACAAACAAATATTTGGCATCCAAGTAGGCCCAAAAAAAATGTGGGAAAATGCATATGGCCTAAACAATGGTGTTCTAGAGGCCGAAAGAAAAATGTTTGATACGAACGAATAATGGGCCCATGAACATTAAAGTTGACCTTTTTAAACGTTACAATTACTAAAAGCATATGGAGCAGAACGAACGGAATAAAGACAGAAAGAATATGAACACAGCACAACTACTTACTTTTTTGCAGCACTCTCCGGATCTTTCGGTACTGCTCTGGCTCTCTCAACTTCAGGTCCGACCACCGCTTCCTGAGCTGATCTTTAGACCTTCGTACCCCGAAATTCCGCTCAAGACTCCTGACCACTTTACCAATGATTTTGGCCTTTCTGTTGTTGGGGTGGGGGTAAGGCCCATATTTTCCGTCATAGTCGGACTTCTTCATGATGTCTACCATCTCCAACATCTCCCCAAACGACATATTTGTGGCCTTAAAACGTCTCCTTCTGGTTTGGGATGTGCCTGGATCCGGGCTTTCCTCCTCCTCCTCGTTGTTAGAATTATCACGCACCTGTTGTAACTCCGCCATCATGCTCTTCCCCCACTGCGCCGAACCAAAAGGGGCGGGGAATAGACTAGAAAGAACGTCAGGGGCGGGTGGAGTTACACGCATGCGCAGTGTGTATAAAGCGTAACACGCGTGCGTATTACGTACGATCTGTGAGCGGAGGAAGGAGCATTGGACGCGCCGATCGTAAGAACGAAGGTAAGAGACAAACTTGGGCCTATACTGCTTCTAGATTGAGGCCTATATTGTAACAAGATTAGGAGAGTTTGGTCTGACATTAGGCTTTGTCTTGTGTTGTGTCTTGCAGTGAACATGGATATCTTAATGAGAGATACTGACTTCATGTCACTATTCATTGATATGCTAAGTGAGCTGCCCTGTCTGTGGGAGATTACCCACCCCCATTTCAAGAACCAAGCAAAGAGGAAGGCAGCACTGGAGCAATTGTGTGAAATTGTGAAGCAGGTGATCCCCACGGCAGACATCACCTATTTAAAGATATTAATTGGTTGCCTGAGGAGCACATATCTGAGGGAGCGCAAGAAAGTCCTGGATTCACAGAGATCCGGAGCAGCTGATGACATCTATGTCCCCAGGATGTTGTACTACGACAGGCTGCACTTTCTGGCAGGCCAGACTGAACCCAGGCCATCCCTCTCCAGTCTTCCTTCCACGCTTCCTTCCCCCCCGGCTGAGGCTTCTGACGCCCAACCTGGGCCTTCCAGGCCATATGTGGAGGAGCCCAGATTGAGCCAGGTATAGCATTCCTCTAAATATTTCTGCTTGTACAATCAATGATGTTAACTAGATGTTAGTTGGGAGTACTAATTTAGGATTGTGATTGATGATGCAAAACATTACAACTATGTCCTTTTTTCATACATAGGGAAGTCTCAGCCAGGAGGTGGCCGGGCCGAGCCGGCTGGCTGATATCAAGGTCCCTCCACCCCCCCTGAAAACAGAAAGTGGCAGTAGGACGAGTGCCCTAGAGGAGGCGGCTATCAGATTCTTTTGGAGGGCTACAGAGGTCCTGGGAGCACCACACACCAGGCAGGAGAACATTGCTGCATTCATTGCCTATAAAATGCAGAGGATGGAGGAGGGCCAACAAGCCATGTGTCAGGCCCTCATATCAGAGGCTCTGGAGAAAGGTGTGAGGGGCCAAATTACACCTCACACACAGCTTTGGGATGGTCCTCCTCCTCCTCCTGCAGGTCCTCCTCCTCCTCTTCCCTCTCCTCCAGGTCCTCCCAGTCCTCCTCCTCCTCCTCCTCCAGGTCCTACTCCTCCTCTTGCCACATCTCCAACTGCACAGCCACAGCCCGGAAGGAAGTGTGAAAGGAAGACCAGAGAGTGATTGCCCTGGATCCAGTCTGGTCGGCCAAAAGATGCAGCCTCTTGTGGTACCACAGCCTGGGGACACTGATGTCATCTGCTGCTATCCGGATCTCTGTGAATCACAGACCAGACTGCCCTCCCTTATATATGGACTCCTCAGGCCACCAATTTTGATGTTTAAGAATTGATGTCTGCCGTGGGGGTCCCAGGCTTCACTAATTTCTCATGTTGATCCAGTGTTGCCTTCCTCTTTGTTTGGTTCTGATCCCTTAATAAAGGATTTTTGTTTTGAATTATACTCTCCTATGTGTTTTACTTCAAAAATGACAGTTTGTTTGTGAGGATTCAGGTACATTTCTAATATACAATGTGAAATGAACAAGGGACACCAACAACAAAAAATCTCCTGGAGATTAAATAATAAAAGATATCAATGGTATTGGGGTAACTTGACACACAAAACACACACAAAAATATTCTGGAGTAAAAATAAAAATAACATTGAACAAAGATCAGCCTTGGAAAAAATCCAAACATTAAAGAAAAAAAAAAGGCTTAAAAACAAAAAAAAAAAAACATAAAAAATATAAAACTGTCAGATGTGACAACTAATAACAATATATTGAGGGAATCCCACTAAAAAAACACAAATAAAACTTTGTGAGAAGTGTGTGTGAATATGAGCAGCAAAACTACTTAATTTTTGTCACATTATAAAGAAGAAGAGAGTGCGCTGTATTAAACCATTTTTTACATTGCAGCGTGATGAAAGTGCTGTATCCATTGCGAACGCTACGTTTACCAGAACGAGCTGTCCCGTGTCGGAATTTCTTCTGAGCATGCGTGGCACTTTGTGCGTCGGAACAGACCACACGCGGTCGGAATTGACGCGATCGGATTTTGTTGTCGGAAAATTTTATCTCCTGCTGTCCAACTTTGTGTGTCGGAAAATCCGATGGAAAATGTCCGATGGCGCCCACACACGGTCGGAATTTCCGACAACACGCTCCGATCGGACAATGTCCATCGGAAAATCCGACCGTGTGTACGGGGCATTAGTCCGTAGGGTTAAAATTTGATTTGGCCCACCCTTTGCAGCTAGAACAGCTTCTGGAAGGCTGGGAAGTCTGTCCACAAGGTTTAGTGTGTCTATGGCAATGTTTGACCATCCTTCCAGAAGTGCATTTGTGAGGCCAGGCACTGATGTTGGATGAAAAGGCCTGGCTCGCTCATCCATGTCTTTATGGACCTTGCTTTGTGCACTGGTGTGAAGTCATGTTGGAACAGGAAGGGGCCATCCCCAAACTGTTCCCACAAAGTTGGGAGCATGAAATTGTCCAAAATGTATTGGTATGATGATGCCTTAAGAGTTCCCTTCGCTGGAACTAAGGGGCCAAGCCCAACCCTTGAAAAACAACTCCACGCTTTAATCCCCCTCCACCAAATAAATTGGACCAGTGCACAAAGCAAGGTCCATAAAGACATGGATGAGTGTGTTTGGGGTGGAGTAACTTGACTGGCCTGGACAGAGTCCTGACCTCCACACAACAGAACACCTTGGAGATGAATTAGAGTGGAGACTGTAAGCCAGGCCTTCTCATCCAACATCAGTGCCTTACCTCACAAATGCACTTGGAAGAATGGTCAAACATTCCCATAGACACACTCCTAAACCTTGTGGACAGCCTTCCCAGAAGAGTTGAAGCTGTTGTAGCTGCAAAGGGTGGGCCAACTCAATATTGAACCCTACGGACTAAGACTGGGATGCCATTACAGTTCATGTGCATGTAAAGGCAGGCGTCCCAATACTTAGGCCAATATATTGTATATTGCTTGTGACACTGAGCATGGCTATGGACTTAGGGCTGGTTCACACCACAGAGATGCAGACGCCATGGGGTTGATTTACTAAAGGCAAATTGACTGTGCACTTTGCAAAGTGCAGTTGCACTCTGCAAGAGCAGGTGCTTCAGAGCTTAGTAAATGAGCAGAAACTCTGCTGACTTCCATCATCCAATCATGTGCAAGCAAAAATGGTGTTTTTTTTATTTTCCTTGCATGTGATTGGGCATTCTTTGCAAAGTGAAGCCTTACCCTTATTTACTAAGCTCTGGAGCAATTGCACTTGCAGAGTGCAACTGCACTTTGCAAAGTGCACAGTCTAGTTGCCTTTAGTAAATCAACCCCCATGTGTGAGGCTGCCTGCTGCTTAGTGGGTAGCAATTCTGTCTAGCAGCACTGGGGTTGCTGGTTCATTTCCCCAACATGCTAATGCTTGTGTTGAAGTTTATATATTCTTCCTGTGTGGGTTTCTCACTACAATCCAAAGACATGCTGGCATTTTATTTGGCTCCTGTCGAAATAGTCTCTAATGTAAGAAAGTTTATTTTGGACTTTAGATTGGAAGCTCATTGCAGCCAGGGACTGATGTTATTTTGGTTATTTTCGAAAGGCAAATCCACTTTGCACTACAAGTGCAAACTACAAGTGCAAAGTGCACTTGAAATTGCACTGAAGGTACACTTGGAAGTGCAGTCACTTTAGATCTGAGGGGAAGATCTGAAATGAGGGGAAGCTCTGCTGATTTTATCATCCAATCATGTGCAAGCTAAAATGCTGTTTTTTATTTTCCTTGCATGTCCCCCTCGGATCTACAGCGACTGCACTTCCAAGTGCACTTTGCACTTGAAGTTTGCACTTGTAGTGCAAAGTGGATTTGCCTTTCGTAAATAACCCCCAATGTTTGTTAGCACTGATGCCTAGGGACTTGGACATTTAAAATTGTAGGGTTTACACTGCACAGGTACATATGCTTAGAAAACTGTTGCTTTGTGGATGCAAATACACTTCAATCTTTAGCCTGTAGTTGGAGATTTGATGCACACATGCACATAGCCAAGGGCTAACACAGTTACAAATAGTATTATGTGTTCCTGCTCATCAGGTGCAATCACTTTAGACATACACGAACAGATAGATTGAAAGATACTGGTGGGCGTGTACTTCTATTGGACGTGTGTCAGTGTGCTAACAATACAACCTCTTTTATATAAAGGGCTGCAGTTGGGGGGTTTGTTTGGCCTGAGAAGGCCAGGTTTTTTGCTGTGATTTGTGGGGGAGAATGAATGATATTGTGCAGATTGACAAATGCCCAACTAGGGTTCTTTGCTGAAATTCTTGTAAATTTTTTTCCATCAAAAGTGGCTTTTTGTGGTCATGCTGTTAATGTTGTGTGTGTATTGTTCCTGTCTGACCATGCAAACATGGTTTGGGAGCATATGCTGACCTTCTACTCTTTGATCTCGTTGCTTAATGTACACAGAAATGCAGCTTCCAGCAGAACATGGTCACTAGGGATGAGCTTCGAATTCGAGCCGAACTGTGTTCGACTCGAACATAGGCTGTTCCCCAGTTCGCCGAACAGCGAACAATTTGGGGTGTTCACAGCAAATTCAAAAGCTGCGGAACACCCTTTAAAAGTCTATGGGAGAAATCAAAAGTGCTAATTTTAAAGGCTTAGATGCATAGTATTGTCATAAAAAGTGTTTGGGGACCTGGGTCCTGCCCCAGGGGACATGGATCAATGCAAAAAAAAAGTTTTAAAAAGCGCTGTTTTTTTCGGGAGCAGTGATTTTAATAATGCTTAAAGTGAAACAATAAAAGTGTAATATTCCTTTAAATTTTGTACCTGGGAGTGTCTATAGTATGCCTGTAAAGGGGCGCATGTTTCCCATGTTTAGAATAGTCTGACAGCAAAATGACATTTCAAAGGAAAAAAAGTAATTTAAAACTACTCACGGCTATTAATAAATTGTCGGTCCGACAATACACATAAGAGTTCATTAATAAAAACGGCATGGGTTTTCCCCAAACCAAATTTTTAAAAAAAATGGCGTGAGGGGTCCCCCTAAATTCCATACCGGGTCCTTAAGGCCTGGTATGGATATGGGTATTAAGGGGAACCCCGGCCAAATTTTTTTAAAAATGGCATGGGGGCCCCTCTCAAGATCTATACCAAACCCTTCAGGTCTGGTATGGATTTTAAGTGGAACCCCGCGCCAAATTTTTTTTAAAAATGGCGTGGGGTCCCCCCCAAAAATCCATACCAGACCCTTATCCGAGCACGCAATCTGGCATGCTGCAGGAAAAGAGGGGGGGATGAGAGAGCACCCCCCCTCCTGAACCGTACCAGGCCACATGCCCTCAACATTGCGAAGGTGCTTTGGGGTAGCCCCCCAAAGCACCTTGTCCCCATGTTGATGGAGACAAGGGCCTCATCCCCACAACCCTTGCCTGGTAGTTGTGGGGTCTGCGGGCGGGGGGCTTTGTGGAATCTGGAAGCCCCCTTTAACAAGGGGACCCCCAGATCCCGGCCCCCCCTGTGTGAAAAGGTAAGGGGGTACAAAAGTACCCCTACCATTTCACAAAAAAACTGTCAAAAATGTTAAAAGTGACAAGAGACAATTCCTTTATTTAAAGTCTTCTTTTTTCCATCTTCTTTCGTCTATCTTCTTTCTTCTATCTTCCTTCGGTTTCTTCCTCCATCTTCTTCTTCTTCTGGTTCTTCCTCCGGTGTTCTCGTCCGGCATCTTCCTTCGTGGCATCTTCTTCCCTTCTTCTTCTCGGGCCGCTCCACATCCATGATGGGAGGCTCCCGCTGTGTGACGCTTCTCGTCTTCTGACGGTTCTTAAATAAAGGAGGTCGGGGCCACCTGGTGACCCCACTCCCTCTGACACACGGGGACTTGAAGGGGACTTCCCTGTGGCATTCCCCGTGACGTCAGAGGGGGCGGGGTCACCCGTTATGTAACTAACGTTCCGTTATTTAAGAACTGTCAGAAGACGAGAAGCGTCACACAGCGGGAGCCTCCCATCATGGATGCGGAGCAGCCCGAGAAGAAGAAGGGAACAAGACACCACGGAGGAAGATGCCAGACGAGAACACCGGAGGAAGAACCAGAAGAACCAGAAGAAGAAGATGGAGGAAGAAACCGAAGGAAGATAGAAGAAAGAAGATGGAAAAAAGAAGACTTTAAATAAGGAAATTGTCAAAAAGTGTCTCTTGTCATTTTTAATATTTTTTACAGTTTTTTTGTGAAATGGTAGGGGTACAAGTACCCCCTTACCATTTCACACAGGGGGGCCGGGATCTGGGGGTCCCTTTGTGAAAGGGGGCTTCCAGATTCCGATAAGCCCCCCGCCTGCAGACCCCCACAACCACTGGGCAAGGGTTGTGGGGATGAGTCCCTTGTCCCCATCAACATGGGGACAAGGTGCTTTGGGGGGCTACCCCAAAGCACCCTCCCAATGTTGAGGGCATGTGGCCTGGTACGGTTCAGGAGGGGGTGGCGCTCTCTCATCCTGCGGCCCACCAGGTTGTATGCTCGGATAAGGGTCTGGTATGGATTTTTGGGGGGACCCCACGCCATTTTTTTTAAATTTTGGCTGGGGTTCCCCTTAAAATCCATACCAGACCTGAAGGGCCTGGTATAGAATTTAGGGGGACCCCCACACCATTTTTTTTTACATTTTGGCTGGGGTTCCCCTTAATATCCATACCAGACCTGAAGGGCCTGGTATGGAATTTAGGGGGATCCCCACGCCATTTTTAAAAAAATTTTGGTTCGGGGTTCCCCTGTGGGGAATTCCCATGCCGTTTTTATCAATTAACTTTTATGTGTATTGTCGGACTGACAATTCATTAATAGCCACGAGTAGTTTGAAATTACTTTTTTTCCTTTGAAATGTCATTTTGCTGCCAGACTAAACACGGGAAACATTTGCCCCTTTACAGGCATACTATAGACACCCCCCAGGTACGAAATTTAAAGGAATATTACACTTTTATTGTTTTACTTTAAGCATTATTAAAATCACTGCTCCCGAAAAAAGGCTGTTTTTGAAACTTTTTTTTGCATTGATCAATGTCCCCTGGAGCAGGACCCAGGTCCCCAAACACTTTTTATGACAATAACTTGCATATAAGCCTTGCATATAAGCCTTTAAAATTAGCACTTTTGATTATTCATGTTCAAGTCCCATAGACGCGGTGTTCGCGTGTTGGAACAAATTTTTTGCCTGTTCGCATGTTCTGGTGCAAACCAAACAGGGGGGTGTTCGGCTCATCCATAATGGTCACCAATGTATGTATGTGTGGATCGTGGGCTGGTGGTGGGTGTTATGTTTTGAATAAGTACCTTTTTAATATTATGTTGGAATGTTTTGTAAGAATAATGACTGTTAAGTATGTTTCTATAATCTTGCAGATAAAAATGTGATGTGTTGCCCGTTATACACTGAATTGTAAGCTCCTATGAGCAGGGCCCTTAAAATCCAATTGCTAAATGTAGCACCATATATACTGTAGAATTTTTTTTTTTAAGCTAGTAAATGAATGTATTTCTGCTGGCAAAATAAAAGTACATTATTGAGCTTGTTTGTTGTGGTGTGTTTTTTTTGGTGTGTTTTTTTTTTTCTTTTTTTTAATTAGTTTTGGGGGTAGTGGTTTTGGGGAAGTGCAATATCTTTTTATACCTTATAATTTCTATATGTATTTGTGCACCAAAAAAACTAGTCTTTTCGCCTTGGTTCACATTGCTGCTACTTTGAAATCGGGCTACTTCAATTTAAGTAGCCCGATTTCAGGTGCTACTTGATAAACATATGTGTGGCCTCATACAGATTTCTATTGAAGTCACACCTGAAATCGGCAAAAGTAGTGCAGGAACTACTTTTGCAAATTGGTGCAGCGCCGCAAAATCTGTGTCGCATCAATTGGAACAGTGCCATTGGCAATTTGCTCCAATGTAAACCTAGGTGAAAGAATATTTAGCTTAACCACATCCATTTTACAATTTAGTTTCCTATTTTGTGATTTTCCTTACTTCATTGCACATATTACTAGGTGCGTAATGGTAATCTAGTTTCGTTTCTCATGCTCCTGTTATTTACTTTTGTGTTTCATTTCTTGTGAAGCACATGATTTCCCAGAAATGATGCATTTGTTTGGTTTCACTTTTGTCATAAAATTTGATTGGATAATTTGTATGGCACGGTCAAGGGGTGGGAGTTTCTGAAAGCCCCCTTTAAATATTCACACCAAAGAATAAAGATTAGATTTGCTCTGCAAGATTTTGTCATTCTTTTTTTATCATTGTCTCAATGGGCTAATCTCACAGGCCTGTGGGGATTGTAAGGTACACCTTATGCAGTCTTATCGAGGGTCTAAAAATATCCCTAGACAACCTACATCACCTTTCAGATTGGAACTCGTCTGGGATTGATCATAAAACGTCTGGTGATCTTGATTTATATTTATTTTTCTCTTGCCGTGATTTATTTAGAGATCGATTCCTTTTAAGGGACCTGTAATTAGTTTTTTAGACCTCGATAGATAAACCCTGGGTGGGCTTCAAAAAACTGCACTGAGAAGCAGTAAGATAAGCCCTGGGTGAGCTTCAAAGAAAATTGCTCTGAGAAGCAATAAAAAACCCTGGGTGGGTTTTAAGGACTTTAAGCAGAAGTCCAAAGAATAAGACTGCAGCGACTGTTTCGGGTAAACAGTAGAAAAAACTCTGGGAGAGGTTGAGTTATACAGTACTGTAATTATAAGAAAAAGTCTGATAAGGTGTGCCGGACAAAACCCGATCTCTTTGCTTTATTTTCCTGTTGCGTAGCTAGCTGTCATAAGATGATTTGTAATCTGTGTAATGTTTGTCTGTGTGGAATTTGTCAGGTGTCACAAGGTAAGATGACACCTTTTCCACTGCACTGTTTATTTTTTAATGATTTATATATGAATGCTTCAACTCTAAAGTTTAAGATATAACCTTTATCGTATAGTATAGTCTGCAGAATGACTCTGGCATTGTTTCAGTGAGTAAAAATATTTTCTTTTCCTTGCAGTAATCAGACTTTCAGTGTCATTTTAGGGAAAGAACTAAAAAGAGAAATAAAATATTGGATGGTCTGACAGAACTAAGTCTAATACCGGAATTATTGTTTTAAGGTTTATTGGTGTTTAGTTTCTGCTGATTTATCTGTATAGAGTTGAATAAGAATTTTAGAGTTTATAAGGAACCCTGGATTGGTGAGTATACAGGTTAATTTCTTCTTATGTACTAACAAATGTCTCTAAAGTGTCCTGATTGTGTTACTGGTTTGTTATTCTGTTATACTAGTCCTCGGACATATCTTGTAGCCAGTGTCCCAGAAGCGTATCATTCTAAATTAGGAAAGGGACCATTATTTAGAGAAGGTAAACCAAGGGTTCAAGTTTTAAGGCTTAATTTACATAACAAATTTGTGTTTTAAGAAGGGTTGACAGTGAAGGGAGTAATGTCACTTATTCGAAGAGCAGGGGAGACTTATCAAGTCTGTCCCAGGTCTTTGAAGTATTGTGACATTAAGGGACATTTTTACCAATTAAAATATGGGTAGAGCGTTAATAACACTTTCTTAAGGTAATACATAAATTGGTGAGGCTAACTTTTAATTAAAACATGCTATTTGAATACCGGTAAGTCTTTTTGCTACTGACATTTTTTGCAAAGGGGAAGTCAGGTGCAAAATTTGGATATTTGGCTTTTTGCCAACAGGGTTCAAGTGCTAATATCTCACTAACTGTAATAGATAGTGGGGAATTGTTTGCGGCATTAGTGCTACCGTAACTGAAGGTACTGTTTGAACCTGTTGGCACTCTGCCAAAAATTTGAAATGTAAATAAAAATTGTTTGGTTATAAACATAGGAAAAGTAATATTTAGAATTTTTTTTGCCACAGGGTTGGAAGAATGAAGTATTAAATCATTAGCCGATACTATCATCCTTTAAATGAATAGAGTAATGTTGGGTTGAAAGAGCGAGCAGCAAGGACCTCTCCAATTAGATCCTATCTCTTTCAAAGATATTAGGACTATTATGGTACCAAAGGGATATAGACAAAAGTATATAAAAAAGTTATTTAGTTTATTCAAAAAAGGGATAAAAAGCCCTACAAGGGACACAGTGTGAACAATAAAATAGTAACACAATCATACATTAATTGTTACAGCAATGTTGACAATCAGGTTATGTGAATAATGCCTACACAGACAAATAGAGGCAGGTTGTGTGGTACTTGCAGACGTGACCTCTACAGTTTCGCAGTCAAAAGCCGCTTCTTCAGGAACGTCTTTTAGTACATGTTCTACAAAATATCAAAGATAAATATATCAACATTGCAAATACATAAAAAAGAGAAACACATGTACATGAGAAATACAGGATTAGTATTGGAGAAAGTAATCATTATTAGATGTTGCACCCACCAACCTACACCCACATGGGGTTTAGAGCGACACTGTGAGATGCCCGCAGGAGGGCGTTCCCCCGGGGTGGACCAGGGGGGCACTTAAGATGGTACTATTGTGGAAAAATATAGAAAATGAAGTGTAAATAATAATTAAATGGGGTTCTATTGAATAAAAGAACCACCCAAGCGTGTCAGGTCACGGTGGAAATTGGTGGACAAGGGGAGGAAGGGGAAGAGGGAAGAAGGAAAGGAGATGAGAGGAGAATAAAAAGGAGAAAAGAAAGAAAAGGAAAAGGGGGGCAAATGAGGCTGGGAAATGAGGCTGGGAGAGGGGGGATGGGAAGGAAAAAATGAGACTCTCCCAGCCTCATTCCCCCCCCTTTTCCTTTCCTTTCTTTTCTCCTTTTTATTCTCCTCTCATCTCCTTTCCTTCTTCCCTCTTCCCCTTCCTCCCCTTGTCCACCATTTTCCACCGTGACCTGACACACTTGGGTGGTTCTTTTATTCAATAGAACCCCTTTTAATTATTATTTACACTTCATTTTCTATATTTTTCCACAATAGTACCATCTTAAGTGCCCCCCTGGTCCGCCCCCGGGGGAACACCCTCCTGTGGGCGTCTCACAGTGTCGCTCTAAACCCCATGTGGGTGTAGGTTGGTGAGTACAACATCTAATAATGATTACTTTCTCCAATACTGATCCTGTATTTCTCATGTACATGTGTTTCTCTTTTTTATGTATTTGCAATGTTAATATATTTACCTTTGATATTTTGTAGAACATGTACTAAAAGACGCCTCCTGAAGAAGCGGCTTTTGACCGCGAAACTGTAGAGGTCACGTCTGCAAGTACCACACAACCTGCCTCTATGTGTCTGTGTAGGCATTATTCACATAACCTGATTGTCAACATTGCTGTAACAATTAATGTATGATTGTGTTACTATGTTATTGTTCACACTGTGTCCCTTGTAGGACTTTGTATCCCTTTTTATCCCTTTTTTGAATAAACTAAATAACTTTTTTATATACTCTTGTCTATATCCCTTTGGTACTGTAATAGTCCTAATATCTTTGAAAGAGATAGGATCTAATTGGATAGCAAAAGTAATAATATACAGAGACTTAGTATCTACAAGAATTTAGAATGTTTAAAAAGCAAAATAAAGATGAAAATAAAAATGCATGCTGTGGAGATTCCCCGGCTGGACCGAGGCTCCCTATAGCATCCTAGCGCAAACATTGTCCACGATGGGTTTAGCAGAGTCATAAGATGGTAAATTTAAGGGTTAAATCAACCTTCTCTATGCTTGTACTGTGTGCCCCGCCTTCTCCCCCTTACATTCCACAACCAGATAAGGACCTTATCACATGAAGACACACAGCAACAATTTTTTTTTTTTCTGAACTCAACCTGTTAATTGAGTGAGCTGATCACATTAGCCTCCAAGACTGGCTAGGAGACGAACAGTCTAGTATGGCTTACCACAGGTTCTAAGGGTATTCCACACATTGTTGTTTGTTCTAATTAACCCTGTGTTGATGTTTATGGTAGTGTGTATTGAATAGTCACCTAGTCTGGGTAAATGATTTAGTAAACTAGCTCATGTTAATTAGGTTACAGTTGTATTGTTAGTGGAGGTTCCAACGGAATATAAAGTCTTGTAATTTTGATTCTAAATAAAATAGTCCATGTTAGCATCTAAGCAAGTTTCGCCTTGTTTTGTGCTTGGGAGCAATTGGAATATCTGATATCTGAATCCAGACTGGGAGGAAGTGGTATACTGACGGAAGCACTCAAGCGGAGTGTGGGACGTTCCGTGACATTGGTGGCAAGCAGCGGGATGCTTCATGCAGTCTGGGACATCCAAACTTCCACCTAGATCCAAGGTCCGGATAGCAGGAGAGGAGAGGTACAGATACCAGCCGCCATGGAGGAAGAATTCAGAAGGAGGTTGCGAGAGATGCAGATACAGCACAGAGGACCAGTATCAGAGCAGGTCCTGCTGGGATGGTGTGATTCTATTCGCTGCAAACTCTGGAAAGAAGCGCTAGCCCGTGAGCAGCGACACCAGGGAAAAGTTCTTCCTTCCATCCAGGAAAGGTGCTGGTCACAGTATGGATTGCGGGTGCGGTTTTTGGGAGAAAAACCGCACAAGGAGCAGACAGCTGAATTAAGCAGGCTGGTCTGGGCAGAGATGAAGCTGGATGAGAGCTACAGAGCCCTCCGGTGGCATGTATCCCAAGCATGTCCCTGGATAGCGGATGACAGCCCAACAGAAGGCTTAAGCTGCGGCGGCTTGGGACTGTTGTATGTGAAGCTGACAGGGGACCCTAACTTTGGGAGTGATTTGGAGGGGCGGGTGGACAAAATCATGGATTTCAGAGAAGGGCTACTGAACATTTCGGAAGTGCACTGGGCACAGGGAGATTTGGAGTTTCTGGCCGTTCAGGAATGGGAGCTGGAGATCGCCTACAAACGGCTGCTAGACGTTGCTCAGTGCCTGGGCTGGGCTCCCTTTGCCTGGGACTATCAGGAAATACCAGTTGACAACCCTGAAATCCTGTCTGAAGAGTCGGCAATGTGGCAGAGTAATAGTGTGCCTTGTCAACCTGCCCCCACAGCTATGGAGGCGGAGGTCTTATGGCGGATGCAGAAAGTGCTGACTGACCTTGATGATCCTGTTTCTGCATGCGATGATCTTGGATGGAGGAATGTGCCTGTCCAGCAGCATGCCAGAGAATCGGCAGTGGAAAATCTGGAGATTGCCGTCCCCAAACCTGAAGTGCTGACAACAGGGCAGAGCTCTGCTAACCTCTGCCCAGCACTGATAGCATCTTCTGAGCTCCATGGACAGGAGATGGTGAATCTCTATCCCCAGACACCAGTTGCAGAGACAGGGGATTTGATAGACTTTTTTGCTGAGGAAGAACAACCTGATGAGCCTCCAGCAGAAGAGCTGGTATTGGGGCCAAACTTCATTGTGCTCTGTCCAGCACCAACAGTAGTATCTGTGGAGTTACAAGGAACTTCCCCAGTTGAAGCACTGGCAACCGGGCAGAGTGCTACCAACCTCTGCCCAGCACCGGCAACAACTACAGAGTTCCAGGGAGGCGGGGCAGTCAGCCTCCCTCCCCAACAGTTAGCCGGAGCAGATGGTGTGAGGTTTCCAGTAGAAGGGCTGGCAACAGGGCCGAGTACTGCTGGACCCTGCCCTCAACTAACAGAGGATGGATTTCCTGTGAAGGTGGATGGGACTTCAGTCTCCACCTGTATTCCCCTAGGGATGCTGGGCAGTCGGCCCAGATCCCCAACAGCATGATGGAATGAGCCCAGTCACCCTGTCTTCTCTCCAGCGGCAGAAAGGACTCCAGGGAGAAGGGCCAGTCCAGGCCTCTCCCCAGCGGCAGATATGTTCTCTGAGAGAGGCAGAGGTTGGCTGGGTGAGTAATGCTTTGTTTGGAACAATTTATTTGGGGTACTGTATGGGTACAGGCATTAGAGGACTGGAACTACTGACTAACTTCGAAGTCAACCCGTCTGGGGTCTCCTCCTGTGTTAGTCTTCTGCCAAAAGGGGAGAGATGTGACGGGAGGGCCCGTGGAACTCAGAATCCCTTTGAATGTAGGGGATGCCCTTGTTTCAGCTCCCCATACACCTCTTATGTCTAAGTCACCCTGTGCTATCCTGGCACAGGGTGAGTGAGAAAATATATCTTGGACTACTTAAAATGGGACAGTAATATTTGTCCACAATATCTCCCAGTATGTATGTAGAGACTATTATTGGTTTGTTTGATTCTGAACTCAACCTGTTAATTGAGTGAGCTGATCACATTAGCCTCCAGGACTGGCTAGGAGATGAACAGTCTAGTCTGGCTTACAGGTTCTAAGGGTATTCCACACATTGTTGTTCGTTCTAATTAACCCTGTGTTGATGTTTATGGTAATGTGTATTGAATACTCACCTAGTCTGGGTAAATGATTTAGTAAATTAGCTAATGTTAATTAGGTTACAGTTGTATTGTTAGAGGAGGTTCCAACGGAATATAAAATCTTGTAATTTTGATTCTAAATAAAATAGTCCATGTTAGCATCTAAGCAAGTCTCACCTTGTTTTGTGCTTGGGAGCAGTTGGAATATCTGATATCTGAGTCCAGACTGGGAGGAAGTGGTATACTGACGGAAGCACTCAAGCGGAGTGTGGGACGTTCCGTGACAATTCCTAAACAAACACCAGTGCAGACACATTATCAAAATGATTTCTCAGGAAATCAAAGGGGAAACTTTTATACAAAGAGGGAGGGAGCAAGGACAAAGAGGGAGTTACACACAGAGGAAAAGAGGATTTCTTAAAGAAAGGAATCTGAAGGGAAATTGTCTCGCCCTACAATACTCCCATTAACTCAGTAAAGAAGGCAAATGGTGACTATAGGTTTGTACAAGACCTATGGGCCATCAATAGCCTAGTGGTACCAATTGCCCCAATAGTGCCTGATGTGCCATCAATACTTACCGCCATACCATACGATGCAGAGTATTTTACTGTGATTGATTTAAAGAATTTTCTTTTTCACCGTCCCTGTAGACGAGGAGACACGGCCACTCTTTGTTTTTACTGTGTCGATTGACCAACACAGTCGTCAGTTTATCTGGTGTAGAATGCCGCAGAGTTATATAGACTCACCTGTGGTCTATTCTATAGTACTCCAAGCCACCCTTGGGCCTTGGACTGCCCCTCATGGTTCTGTACTGTTGCAGTATGTTAATGATCTTTTGATTTGTAGTTCTTCAGAGGAGGACTGCCAAGCTGATAGCCTATCCTTATTGAAATGGTTACATGTATGTGGTCACAAAGTGTCTAAGAAAAGTTACAATGGTGTAAACAGGAGGTTGAGTACCTAGGGTTTGTGTTGTCTCTGGGAGTTAGGAAAGTCAGTCAAAAAAAGAGCTGTCGCTCTTGTGGGTTTGCCCCGCCCACTTACCAAGAAAGACATGCTTACCTTTCTTGGAATGATTGGTTGCTGCCACCAATGAATACCTGACTGTTCTGTCTATGACAATATATTGAGACAAGCAACCCTCTCTGAAATGTCTGATACTGTAAAATGGTCTGATGAAATGTTAAACGTTTTGCCATGTTGAAATGTGCAATGGTTACCAGCCCGAGCCTCAGCCTCCCTGAAATATGGCAAAATGTATAACTTGTTTGCCAGGGAAAATTGCAGAACCATGGCGGGTGTACTGGCCCAGGAACATGGTGGGAGACTGTGCCCTGTAGTTTTTTTTTATCTCAAAGATGGTCCCGGTGCAGGTTCAGGGCATGCCCGTGTGTCTCAGAACTCTAGCGTCCTGTGCGGTGATGGTTGAGATGGCCCCTTCTTTCACTCTGGGACACGACACCACACTTTACACCACCCACAATGTGTCAATCCTGTTGAAAAATGTACATACGCAGCACATGTCTGCTCAGAGGTTGAGCAGATATGAGGTGATTTTGCTGTCCAATCCAAAATTGCACATCAAATATGCTTCTCTCTCTGCAGGCCCAGCACCAATTTTAAACGCCCTTTTAGGATTAAAAGGAGAACAGGATGAGGTCGTGCCACAACATGACTGCATAAACCTCATTCACCAAGACACATCACCCAGGTCTGATTTACTGTATCTTCCACAGCACTACCAGACACACAGAATGTTTTTGTGGATGGTTCTTGCTCTAGGCCAAATGATTACACATACCATGCAGGGTATGCAGTTGTGCAGCTTCCAGATGTTATACTTGAGGCTAAGCCTATCCCATATCAATCAGCACAGGCTGCTGAATAATTGCACTCACTAGAGCATGCCAGCTCTTTGAAGGTCAGGATGTAAACATTTACACTGACTCGAAGTATGGGTACGGCGTGGTACACGACTTCGGTGTGATATGAAGTAGGCGTGGCTTCGTGGCAGCAGATGGAAAGAACATTTCACATTCTTCTTTGATAATGTTACTGCTAAAAACTATCCAGCTACCTAAAACACTGGCTATAGTACATTGCAGGGCACAAACAGGCCAACAAACAGAGATAGCCAGGGGGGATGCTCTGGCTGACCTTGCTGCTAAACAAGCTGCTATCTCACAGACAACAGACATCCAAATGGCTATGCTGATACCTGACCTATCCCCATTTGAACAGTCACTCGCAGATCTCCAGGATTATGCCTCAAATTATGAGTTAAGGGACTGGGATAAAAAGGGTGTGCAGAAAGATCCAAAAAACTGGACTTCTCTGCAAAGAGGGGAAAACATGTATACCAGTGGCAAGTGCATCACTCTTCATCTCACAGTACCACAGAATAGGCCACGCAGGTATACAGGTCACGGCTGATCTTCTGAGTAGAGATTTTTATATTCTCAAGATGGGTCGAACTTTTCATGACCACAAAAGAAGATGCACAAACAGTAGTGAGGAACCTCACTCAGGAAATCATTCCTCGATGGGGATGCCCACTTCAGATAAACTCAGACAATGGCCCAGCTTTCATGGCCAGGGTCTGCCAGGGCTTGGTAAAAACTCTCAAGATAGAATGGAAGTTTCACATTCCCTACCACCCTCAAAGCTCAGGGATAGTAGAAAGAATGAACAGAACAATAAAAGACAAGTTAAGAAAGGCCACAGAAGGAACCTTTGCCAACTGGAAAAAAGTCCTCCCAGCAGTCCTGGCAGAAATAAGAATGACCCCTTTCAAAACAACAGAGTATTCACCTTTTGAAGTTTTGATGGGTAGACCTTTCCCCACCCCATGGACCAGAGCACCTTTAATGGTAGAAAAAGGGAGATTTAGACTTAATACAGGAAGAATATGTAAGAAAACTGGTTGAAACATTGGATACAGTCGAAAGAAATGTTGCTCGCACCTCTCTTTTTTTTCACAGGAAGCTACTCACCCTTTCAAGGTGGGAGACACCGTGGTGGTCTAACAGCTGACCAGAAATAAGAAGCAAGAGTATCCCTTTGGACCTCCTACCACAGTGGTTGCAGCGACCAGAACAGTCATCCTAGTGGAAAACTGCCAGTCCTGGATCCATGCCAGCCGAGTAAAAAAGGTTGCCCAAAGCCCCAGGAGCAAGAAGGAGACCTTGGATAAAGGAGGCCCTCAAGCAGAAGTCCAAGCAGACGAAAGAGGAATACCTGGGAAAGCAGGTCCGGCCAGAGAAGATAACCTCGCTTATTTCACCACAGACTTCTGGCAAGGCATTTTGCCTCCTGATCCTGATCTCTCTAATAGGGCGTACACACGGTCGGACTTTGTTCAGACATTCCGACAACAAAATCCTAGGATTTTTTCCGAAGGATGTTGGCTCAAACTTGTCTTGTCTACACACGGTCGCACAAAGTTGTCAGAAAATCCGATCGTTCTAAACGCGGTGACGTAAAACACGTACGTCGGGACTATAAACGGGGCAGTGGCCAATAGCTTTCATCTCTTTATTTATTCTGAGCATGCGTGGCACTTTGTCCGTCGGATTTGTGTACACACGATCGGAATTTCCGACAACGGATTTTGTTGTCGGAAAATTTTATCTCCTACTCTCCAACTTTGTGTGTCGGAAAATCCGATGGAAAATGTCTGATGGAGCCCACACACGGTCGGAATTTCCGACAACACGCTCCGATCGGACATTTTCCATCGGAAAATCGGACCGTGTGTACGGGGCATAAAAGTGTCCCTGCCCACCTGGATCATCACTAACTGTATCTACCACCCTGAAGATTTAGGTGCAATTAAAAGTATCTGTGGGAACACACACACATAAGAGAACATTACAGTGACACAAGCTAGAACAAAGAGAGAGATTGGAGATAGTTTTACTGATAAGATGCTTTTGCTAAAATGTAAGTATGCTTGTGCTAAAAAAAATCAGGGTATGAAGAATGTTGGATATGTAACAAATTACATCCTAGCACTGCCCGAATTAACCTTTTGGCTGTACCTTTAAATATTTCTTCCTCAACGAGTCTCCTCCAGTCTTCTTAACTAACATATCCACTCTGTACATAAATAACACTGTTACCTTTCCAATAGCAGGTAAAAGTCATTCCCCTGATGGTAGGGAATGAGACACAGACTAACTCCTCCATTTGTAGTAGGTCAATATTTAACATCTCCATGTGCGAATCTGGAGGCCAGTATACACCCCAGATACCCCCTCAAACACTGCAACAAAAGGGAATTGTTCTTTAAACAAGATATTGCCTGGGCATGGTTTCCTTCTTGGACAGGATGGGGTATAGACATGATGAAAAGGTTGAACAATTATTCAAGTATATTGGATGAGATAATGGAGAGGAATTCAGATGACATTGCTATGTTAAACATAGAAATTAGAGCAATTAGAAAACAGTAAGAACTACATGAGTTAGCTAGAGAAAGCATGAGTGCAGCTCTCACAGGTTTATGTGAAATGACTGAGGACTGTGAATGCTGTACTTGGATCTCTAACACAAGTGCCAAGGTGCCTGACTACTATGATATTTATCCTTGCTCTGATTCTTTACCTCTGCTTTAAGTGTTGTATTTGCATAATTGCACGCATTCAATCTCCTGATGATAAGGTTCTATCCTTCATGACACACATGAACAATCATCAGGCAATCTATGCCACAATCCCAAAGAAGTACTAGAACACTAGATAGAATGTAGAGATCATCTTATATGATCTAAGAGGGGATTGAAGGGATATTTAGCTTAACCACATCCATTTTACAATTTAGTTTCCATTTTGTGTTTTTCCTTACTTCATTGCACATATTACTAGGTGTGTAATGGTAATCTAGTTTCGTTTCTCATGCTCTTGTTATCTTCTTTTGTGTTTCATTTCTTGTAAAGCACGTGATTTCCCAGAAATGATGCGTTTGGTTTCACTTTTGTCATAAAATGTTTCTGTATTCGATTGGATAATTTGTATGACACGGTCAAGGGGTGGTAGTTTCTGAAAGCCCCCTTTAAATATTCACACCAAAGAATAAATATTAGATTTGCCCGGCAAGACTTTGTCATTCTTTTTTTATCATTGTCTCAATGGGCTAATCTCACAGGCCTGTGGGGATTGTAAGGTACACCTTATGCAGACTTATCGAAGGTCTAAAAATATCCCTAGACAACCTACATCACCTTTCACTAGGCTTTAGCACACCTGCAAGTAAATGATAAAGGTGGAATCTTTATATGTAACAGCTGTGGAGAATTGCAGGATATGATAGCTGGTGGATAGGCAGTGTCTGAATGTGTCAGATCTGGTTTGACTTTGGTGTGACTTTGGGGTGCGATTTGCCCTGATATCAGTACAGAAACCTGCACAGATGTCTCTGATATTACCCTCACAGGCGGGAATGAAATTGTGCGAGTTCAGCTGAACGATTTCCTCCCGCTGTCAGTGTGAACCAGGGCTCAAACTGGGCCTTTTATCTTTGTAATTCACCTGCTGCTATCCCAGGGACACCATTTCTTATCAAACTCCCCTAAGTTTACCTTCAAATATCAAATATGTAGAAATACAGATTTGCATATCTGCAAATAAATGAAAATAAAAATTACTAATCGTGTTTGCGATCAAATATTGGCAGCTGCAATCAAAAGAGCGTGGTTTCACCTTCTGACCCAGAAATGAGTCATTGTATGTGCCCAGAAGTTGTTGTGCTGGTCATGATCTCCATCTAGGTGGACATGGCGAGGTCCCTCTTTAGTAAAGAGAAGGTGCTGCTGATTTGCCGGGTAAGTGTAGGATATGTACTTACTATGTGGGGGTGGATGTGGTAGTTAGATTTGGTGTGGGTGGGATTCATTGATTTGTTTGGCATCACCACACATTTGCTTTCAGCCCATGTGCACACATCACTTCCTGCATTTGTACTGCTGATGTAAATCAGTAAGGACTATGCAAGTATAAATGAGAGCTCCTTTTATTAAAATATATATGACTTGTTTCACAGTTGGGTGAATTTTCCAGCAAATTTGGACCTCTGAGTTGCATGACAAGTTGTACCCCATGATTCCCAATGATAACCATTCATATCTGTGCTACTTTAAGTCGCACCAACTTCAAAGTAGTCCCTGAGGTACATCAGGCGCAATATTACACAGGCATTCCCAGAAGTTGGGGCCAAGTTGCAGCAGCAAAGTGGCAGCAAAATAGTGTGACTTTCAGGTTGCAGCAGTGTGAATGAGATTTGTCATGCCTTCTTTAATAAGGCTTGAGATTTTCCTATTTACCCTTTTGATTTAATTAGATTGCTCTATGCTGCCATCTAGCGACCATTTTGCATAACTGCGCTATATCTATTTCATGTAGTCATTTAGTATAGCTGGCTATTTTTGGTACATGAAAGCCTCCGTACTTTCAATCCCATCAGGCCTTGCATCAGCTTCCTCCACCATTTTCATCTTTTCCTACCATGGAAGCATACACATCTGCTGCTAAGCTCTACGTTAGCCATCCGGATCCATCTTCGGTATGTTTACTAATTGTATCTTCAGCTAGATAGATAGATAGGTAGGCACTAATTGTATGATCTTTATTAATTGCATTTTGTCTGTATCTGTTACAGTTTTACTCTATCTTGTATCAATAAAAGTTCAAAAGGATTCTGCGCCTACTGGAATGCATTGGTATGAGAGGAGTTAACAGTGTGCCCGAATACACCTCAGTCACGTGTAGTGAGGGGCATAACAGTAAAACGAAGGCTTCTAAGCACGGCTGGCATACAGAACAGCAGCAAAGCAAAGGCTTCTAAGCACGGCTATCATACAGAACGCCAGTAATACAGCAGTGTTATCAGCTTCCATATAGCCGGACACCATGTCACAGACAAAGTCAGAGCACTTCACAACAAGGTCAGAAGTTTACTCCACGAGCACAAGGTCAGTGAAAAGCGAAACAATTGCCATTGGCCGCGCAAAGGCGCAATCTGCAAAAGTAAAAGCTGACTTTGCGGTAAAGGAGGCCAAAATAAAAGCTGCATTCGCCGAAAAAGAAATAAAAGCTGCGGCCGAGATGCAACTTAAATTAGAAAAGTTACGTATGGAAACTGCATTGGAGGAACTAGCTGCAGAGAAGGAGTCAGCGGCTGCTGCGGCCGAGGCAGACATCTTAGAAGAACTTGCAAAGCCCACCAGTGAGCGGCTCAGCAACGTACTTGAAAGAAAATCCGTTCCTGACGACGGTACAGAGCGTACCTCAGAATATGTGTGGCGACACGCCGAACCAGACAGCTGCCCACTTAAAGCACCGAGAGCGGAATCAACCCCTGCCATTCACATGCCTTACGTCAAGCAAGAAAGTAAACCCGCACTCAGTCAGTTTTCAGCACATTCTGCAGCCAGGCTATCAAAACACTACGTCACAGTTGACCAAATCGAAAATGAAGAACGACGGGTTAAAAGACACAGCGACTGTATCTCTGATGACCGCAAATACCCACCAAGTTCCTGGCACAACAGAGCGCCCCCTGGCTACTCACACAACAATCAAGGTATGTCAGATTTCTTCAAGTTCTTAGCACGACGTGAACTGTTAGCAAAGGGACTTGCAAAGTTTAATGATCGCCCTGAAAGTTATAGAGCATGGCGTTCGTCCTTCAGAAATGCAACTAGAGACCTTGAGCTAAATGCAAGTGAAGAAGCCGACCTCTTAGTCAATTGGCTGGGGAATGAGTCGTCAGAGCATGCAAGGAGAATCAGAGACATTAACATTAATTACCCAAGCAGAGGGCTGAGCATGATATGGGAAAGGGTTGATGAATGTTACGGTTCCCCAGAAGTTATAGAAAACTCTCTTTTTAAAAGAATAGATGACTTTCCCAGGATTCCTAACAAAGGCTACCAGAAGCTAAGAGAATTGAGTGACCTAGTGACAGAACTCCAAATAGCCAAAGCAGAAGGAGACTTGCCAGGCCTTGCCTTTCTGGACACAGCCCGTGGCGTTAACTCTATAGTGCAAAAGCTACCTTACAGCCTTCAAGAAACCTGGATTTCACGAGGCTCCAAATACAAGCAAAAGCACAACGTCCCCTTCCCACCATTCTCTTATTTTGTGGACTTCATTCGCTATCAAGCAAAGGTTAAAAATGATCCTAGTTTTGACATCTCATCATCTGACTCTGCTTACCCTAGGTCAAGTAAGCCTGCTCTAACCCGCAACTTCAAAGACGCACCTGTTGCGGTACGCAAAACAAGTGTATCTCCAACACAGGATCCAAGCAGAGAGTGTCCTCTTCACAAGAAGCCTCATTCGTTGTCAAAGTGCAGAGGTTTTAGAGAAAAGACTCTCCAAGATCGCAGAACCTTCCTCAAGGAAAACAGACTTTGTTACAGGTGCATCGCATCAACTTCTCACCTTGGGAAAGACTGTAAGGTGAGCATCAACTGCTCTGAGTGCAACAGCTCAGAGCACAACACAGCTCTACATCCAGGGCCAGCGCCATGGACTCTTACCCCCTCACCCACAGTGGACGAGCACGGCGGGGAGCAACAAGACACAGTACCTCCTGTAGTTACACCCCGGTGCACCCAAGTCTGTGGAGAAGGTCTGTCTAACAAATCCTGCTCTAAGATTTGTCTTGTCACAGTTTACCCCACGGGTCGCAGAGAAAAGGCAGTGAAGCTATACGTGATCCTGGACGATCAAAGCAACAGATCACTCGCCAGCTCAGCCTTCTTTGACACTTTCAAAATCAAGGAAGCAGGCTCTTCATACTTACTTAAGACTTGTACAGGGGTAAGTGAAGAAACTGGGAGAAGAGCCATTGGTTACCAAATTGAATCCTTTGATGGTCAGACAACCCTGCCTCTGCCAACTCTAATCGAGTGCAATCAGTTCCCAACTGATAGAGAGGAGATCCCTACACCAGAGGTGGCACTTCATCATGGACATCTGAAGGGCATAGCACATCTCATCCCTGAACTGGATCCCCAGGCCGAGATAGCGCTTCTCCTTGGGAGAGACATCATCAGAGTTCACAAGGTGAGAAAACAAATCAATGGTCCCCACAACTCCCCCTATGCCCAGAAGCTAGATCTAGGATGGGTCATCATAGGCAACGTATGCCTAGGGAGTGTTCACAAACCAACCAGTGTGAACTCTCTCTTTACAAAGACACTAGAAGGTGGGCGTCCATCCCTATTTCAGCCTTGCACCAACAGATTCCTTGTAAGAGAGAAGCCTGCCAGTGTAATTCATTCCAACCCTTACACCGCTAATCTTCTTTGTCATGAAGACAGAGATCATTTAGGGTGCTCAGTTTTCCAAAGGACTAAAGAAGATCACAAAATTGGCCCATTTATTGAAGATCATATCTTCTTGGAGATAATGAGACAGGGATTCTACAAAACCAACGAAAACAGCTGGGTGGCACCCCTGCCTTTCAAAGCGCAGAGACCCCGTCTTGCTAACAACAGAGAACAAGCTTTGAAACGCTTTTCTTCCCTCAGATCCAATTTTCAAAGAAGAACAGAAATGAAAGGGCATTTCTTCTCATTCATGAGTAAGATGTTTGAGGATGACCATGCTGAGATAGCCCCACCTCTAAAAGACAATGAAGAGTGCTGGTACCTACCAATCTTCGGTGTCTACCACCCCAAGAAGCCAGGTAAAATCCGGGTAGTGTTTGACTCCAGCTCACGGCATCAAGGGGTCTCATTAAATGATGTCCTCCTAAAGGGACCAGATCTCAACAACACACTTCTTGGTGTTCTCATCAGATTCCGCAAAGAAGCAGTTGCCATAGTTGCAGACATTCAGCAAATGTTCCACAGCTTCCAAGTCAAGGAAGAACACAGGAACTTCTTGAGATTCCTATGGTTCAAAGACAATGACCCTACTAAAAACATTACAGAATACCGCATGAAAGTGCACGTTTTTGGTAACAGTCCATCTCCTGCTGTTGCCATCTATGGACTTAAGCTATCTGCCCAAGAAGGTGAGAAAGACGTTACACAGTTTATTGAAAGAGACTTTTATGTAGATGATGGTCTGAAATCACTTTCTACACCTGAAGCTGCAATAAGTCTACTCAAGAGGACTCAAAGCACGCTTGCCTCTTCAAATCTCAGACTGCATAAGATAGCATCAAACAGCAAGGTCGTCATGGAGGCCTTCCCTTCCCAAGATTATGCCAGTGACTTCAAAGATCTGGACTTAGCTACAGACTCCCTTCCTATGCAACGCAGCCTAGGACTCAACTGGGACCTCAAGTCTGACACCCTTACCTTTCAGGTTGACCAAGAGACAAAGCCCTTCACACGGCGAGGTGTCTTATCCACCATCAACAGCCTGTATGATCCACTCGGGTTTGCAGCACCAATTACCATCCAAGGTAAGATTCTGCTTAGAGAGCTTACTGCAGACACATGTGATTGGGATTCTCCACTACCTCCTGAGAAAGAGACATTATGGGCAACATGGAGAGACTCTTTAAAGACTTTATCCAACCTACACGTACATAGACCATACACCCACTTTCCTCCCACAAGGGTTCAGTCTACAAAGTTATGTGTATTCTGCGATGCTTCAGTTAAAGCAATAGGAGCAGTAACCTACCTCAAGTCAGTAGACATCGAGGGCCAAGTTCAAATTGGGTTTGTTATGGGCAAAGCCAAGCTAGCACCATGTCCTGAAACCACCATTCCAAGATTGGAACTGTGTGCTGCTGTACTAGCAGTAGAACTAGCAGAACTTATTACATCTGAGATGGATCTAGAACTCGAGGACACAGAGTTTTACACAGACAGCAAGGTAGTGTTGGGTTACATTTACAACGAAAGTAGGAGATTCTATGTCTATGTACACAACAGAGTCCTAAGAATCAGGAAGTCGACACAGCCCACCCAATGGCATTATGTCTCAACTGATCATAACCCAGCAGATCATGCTACAAGGTCTGTACCAGCATCCCGTCTCAAAGACACTACATGGCTCACAGGACCACCCTTCCTGTACAAGTCAGCGCCTACTACTCCAGTAAGGGAGACATATGTACTGCTAGAACCTGAATCTGACTCAGATATCCGTCCTCAGGTTTCCACACTACATACAACAATTTCTAACCAACTGTTGGGATCCAAGCGCTTCCTCAAATTCTCCACTTGGAAGTCCTTACAAAGAGCTACTACTTCAAAACTCACACATGAGACTCTGACAACCTTCATGGCTGAAGTATCCGCTGTAATGAATGCCAGACCTTTGACATCTATACCTAATGATCCTGATGATCCTTTCTTACTTACACCTTCCACTTTGCTTACTCAGAAAGTTGAGGTGATCACAGCTCCTCCAGTCAATCTAGACACAAAGGACTTATACAGATGTCAATGGAAAAGAGTACAAGTGTTAGCTGACACCTTTTGGAACAAGTGGAAGAAACAATACTTGTCTAATCTACAGACCAGGAACAAGTGGCAAGACAGCAAACCCAACTTACAGCCTGGTGCCATCGTTCTCATGAAAGACTCTCAATCCAAGAGAAACCAGTGGCCTTTGGGTTTGATAACCCAAGTGTTTCCCAGTGAAGATGGAAACGTCAGAAAAGTTGAGCTCAAAGTTATTAGGCAAGGCCAGCCTAAACTTTTCCTCAGACCTGTTTCTGAACTTATTTTGTTACTCTCCTCCGGAGTGCCATGATGTGTGGTATCCGTGGGAAACCAAGCGGGGAGTGTCATGCCTTCTTTAATAAGGCTTGAGATTTTCCTATTTACCCTTTTGATTTAATTAGATTGCTCTATGCTGCCATCTAGCGACCATTTTGCATAACTGCGCTATATCTATTTCATGTAGTCATTTAGTATAGCTGGCTATTTTTGGTACATGAAAGCCTCCGTACTTTCAATCCCATCAGGCCTTGCATCAGCTTCCTCCACCATTTTCATCTTTTCCTACCATGGAAGCATACACATCTGCTGCTAAGCTCTACGTTAGCCATCCGGATCCATCTTCGGTATGTTTACTAATTGTATCTTCAGCTAGATAGATAGATAGGTAGGCACTAATTGTATGATCTTTATTAATTGCATTTTGTCTGTATCTGTTACAGTTTTACTCTATCTTGTATCAATAAAAGTTCAAAAGGATTCTGCGCCTACTGGAATGCATTGGTATGAGAGGAGTTAACAGTGTGCCCGAATACACCTCAGTCACGTGTAGTGAGGGGCATAACAAGATTCAAGGATAACACCTTTGAATTTGGCCCTATTGTCACTTTTGCATCCTGAAAGTGGGGAAAATTCGTCCCTGCACTACCTTGGTTTGATTTTGATGTGATTTGAGGTCCATACACCACAAGATTACACAGACGTTGTTTCAAGTCATGGCAAAGCTGTGGAATTTTAAGGTCGCACAATTGCAAATGGGGCCTTATTCAAAGGTGTTATCAATTAATCTCATTAGGTTACTTTCACACTTGGGTGACTTTTCATGCAGCTTTGGACCTCAGAGTCACATGAAAAGTTGTCCCCCATGATTTCTATCCATATTTATTAGAGTTGCACGATTAAACATCAAGAATCGTTATCGAGATTTTTTCCCCTTTGCAATCTTGAAATAAGCATTTCACGATTCTTGCTATGCAAATAATTCCCTCTGCTCTTCTGAAGCCACAGCTGTCAAAAGAAAGGAAGAGAAAAACGGTCAGTCTGCCAAGAATCAGAACATTCTTTGTCAGTGAGCTTAACTAGAAACATTGTAACAATTTGTCAATGAAACAGACTTCTGTGTAACTGAGGAAAGTTTAACCACTTAAACACTAAACCTTTTTCTGACATTTATTGGTTTCAAGTTAAAATAATTTTTTTTGCTAGAAAATTACTTAGAACCCCCAAACATTATATATATATTTTTAGTAGAGACCCTAGAGAATAAAATAGTGGTTGTTGCAATATTTTATGTCACACTGTATTTGCGCAGCGATCTTTCAAATGCATTTTTTTTGGAAAAAATTACTGAATGAATTAATGAATTAAAAAAAAAAAACTAACCAGTAAAGTTAGCCCAATTTTTGGGGATAATGTGAAAGATTTTAGGTCTCGAGAAGCGTGATCTTTTTACTCTAAGTAAAAAAATTGTGATTCTCATTTTGGCTAGAATCATGCAGCTCTAATATCTATGCAACTTCACCCATGTTGACATAGCTCTGAATTGACATGTCAAATTGCAGGCCAAATTGGCGTCTATTGATGGCAATGGAACTGTCTGAATTGGTGCAACACCACAATGATTCCCAAAAGTAGTTCCTGCACTACTTTGGGTGACTTCAGGGAGCGATTTCTTACCCCCCAACTTTTTGAGATGGCTATAAGGGACACCTATTAGCAAAAGTACGTAGGCATAGGACACACCTCCTAAAACACCTTCTTAAAGGAGAATTATTAAAAAAATATATATATTAGTTAAACCTCTAAGTGCTTTTTTTACCAATATTGTTCCTTGAGATTGGCTTTGGAAATTTACAAACAAAGCAATTTAGAGATTAGATGAAACGTTGTTTTGCTTGCGTCTATCTAGCAAGGTTACTCTGTGGTATAAGCAAAGGAAGCTGAGATTTCTGCAATGTGTAAATGTGCTTTTACTATACAAAGATGCTGTACATACAAAACTATTACAATGTTAGGAATACAATACAAGATCTTATCTTCTGTGACTGTATGTTCGTGATCTCCATTGGCAACGATTCTCCTGGAGCATCAGGCAAGCTTCTTCTATCATGAGTGGCGTCAGATGTTACAGCATGATGGTGTGTGTGTGTGTGTGTGTGTCTCTGTGTGTACCTAGCTTATGCCTGAATCCCCCTTTTATGTGCCAGGCTGTTTACCATAGTTACCAAACAACAGGAAACAAGCCTGTTTACTGTAGCTGTAGAAACAATCGACTATTGCAAACTGTCAATTGAATACAAAAATGGTATCTACATACCATTGTCTAATCACCTGACAGTAATCTAAATCATTCTTTCAGTTTGAGAGCTGAAAGAACTTCAGAAAAGTACATTTCTTACTTGTTTACTTTAGCTATAGAGACAATAGCCTGTTAATTGAACTGTCAATTGAATCCAACAATGATATCTACCCCCATTGTATAAAACAGCATTTGTTTGAGAAATCTACTCAAGCCAAAAACTGACAATATCTCTATGACCAACCACTATTGTGTAATGTTATGTCCCATGTATCAAGTCTGATTAATAAAAAAAAAAAATCATATTGTTTTTTTTCCTTTCAGACTCCATACAGAAAATCACTTCATTACTATGAAAATTCATTTCAAACATTCATTTTCCTTGAAAGCAACACCTCCCATTTCTGTCACTGAGAAGGTGTTTCAGTCTTTAACTAAAAAAGTTCATTAGAAAGTCCATTCTAAAGTTCTTTAGAAACAAGTCCAGGCTTGTAATACGTCAAAGGCCTTGCTCTCCACAGCTCTTGCGATCTTCCGTCATTCTTTCCATCATGTAACCACTTTTCTCTGGTCTTCCTATGGATCAAATCGGAGACAGCCTGTGGAGTGGAAAACAAAGCGGATTATCTGTTCCTTCTAATAATAAATAAACAGTAGATCCAGGCCCTTCAGCTAAAATCTCTCCTCTAAATGGCTTCTTGCCTGGATATCTGACTAACACTTTGCCCCCTGCCTGTACCCACTTCTGACCCTCCCAAAGAACATCAATAGGGAGGAGAGGAAATATACTGATATTTCCCAGAAGATCACTGCTGTTTATTTTGGAAGGTTTGCTGTTATGTAGCATCACTTTCCACAAGCCACTGTCTTGAAGCTCATCTGTCAATGCAAATGTGACTTCAAACCTTCCTGCCAGATTCCCTCTCATTCCTAGATAGGAATTTTACTTCTGTGGCAGGTCCTTGGACTTTGTCTCTGTTGATAGCCCACCCTCTGTTCCCAAGTGCTCTATCAGCAGGTGCAGTGCTTCAGTTACATCTTCTTTTATCCCAGAAATCATGATGTCATCAATGTAGTGAAACACAGCGACTTTCAAATTCAGGTTACTTAAATCTTGGGCAATTGGTCCATGACAAATCATTGGAGAATGAACATAGTCTTCAGGAAGCATGGAGAAAGTGTACTGGCGGCCGTCCCACACTGTAGCAAACTGGTCTTGACACTCTGGGTCTATCAAAATCGAAAAGAAAGCATTAGCCAGGTCTATCACAGCATGATATTCTCCTGCATTTTTAGCAATTTTCTCAATAATTGAGATCATATCTGGTACAGCTGACTTCAATGGAGGTGCCACTTTGTTTAGACCTGTGTAATCCACAGTCATTCTATATGTCCCATCGGGTTTCTTTACTGGGAACACCGGAGATGAGAAAGGACTTACAGCAGGTCTAAGGATCCCTACTCTCAACAGTTCTTGAATAGTCTCCCCAATTTCTTGTGTCTTTGGAAGTCTGTACTGCTTGAGACAGACTGGCTTCTCTGGTGGAGGAATGTAGACAGGGGTCCATTTCACATGACCTCTGACCACAGCCTTTACCGCTCTAACCAGATACGCTTTATCAGGATACCTGAATGTGAATGTACCTCTTTCAGTCTGAATTGACTGACCTTGAAGTACATCAATCCCAAGAATATTTTCGGGTAACTCTGACACCAAAACATTTGTCATAAATCCTGATCCCTTGCCAATAGCCAATTTCACCCATATCCTAACTGCTAGTGTAGTTTGCCCTCCCAAACCTTCTACATAAATCAATTCTCCTTTGCAATGGGAAGGATTTCCTTGCAAAAGTGTAACTTCGGCTCCGCTATCAACTAAAGCCATTACATGTGTAGGAGAAGATGACTTCCCCCACCATACAGTGACAGGTGCATATGGGCGTCTGTCTCCTGCTGTCACTGCCCTCACGGCTATTACAGGAGACTCACCTTCCCTTCAAAGATAAGGAACTTCCCAATCCCCTTTTCTGATTCTCTCTAATTCCTCCCCAGGATAAAGGGATTTGGGTTTGGGTTCATGTTCAGTTTTGGGAACTGGTTTGGGGCTAACAGGAGGTGTCTGTTCTGTTTTCCAGACTGATGTTATCTTCACTAGGAGTAGTGTTTCTAACCCTGACAGTTTTCCCTCCTAAATGTTTCCACCCCTTCAGCATTTCTGCAGTAGAAATGCCATCTATCTCATCTTTAGGTACTCCTGCCTTTAATAGGTCCACCCACATTTGTTTCCTAGAAATAACTAGCCTGGTTTTCTCTTCACCGCCTGTCTTCTCTACCCCATTCCCTTTCCTCTCTGTTCTTTTCTGTTTGTATTCTTCCTGTCTGGCCTTGACCTTATCTACTGCCCTGACAGGTTTTGTTGTAGTCTCCTCTAGCTCCCCCAACTGGCTTAAAAGGGTTGTAGCTTAATGAATCTTGCTGTTTAATCCCAGGCCTCCCAAAAAGGACAATAATGGAGCCATGAGATTAAGTGGCGCAGATTTCATCAGCTTAGAGCGCAGAGCAGACGTAAAGGGTTCCATATCTGGACCCATCCATTCAGGAAACGTATTTTTTTAAATCAAACAAGGTTTTATTGAATATTTAGTGCATACAGAAAGAAAAAAAAGTAAAAGGTTACGTTGACATGTTTACACTATTACAGTATTACAATTATTTTCTTTGAAATAAAAATAGATACCATTAAATTCAAGTATATCTGCTTATCTTGTCATTCAAGGTGTAAATATTTGGTTGCTAATACTGTCCATCCATACTTATACCTATTTTGTCTCTTCACGGTCATACAATTATACTAGACACAGGTAGAAGATTCCTGGAGCCATCTATCCCAGATCTTGTTGTACTTTGCTGGACAACCTCTATTAATATATATACATTTCTTGTATGGTAGGGTATTATTTATCTCCACCTTCCATTCCACTATTTTGGGGGTCTCTTGTCTCATCCACTTTTTGGCTATAACCTTTCTTGCTGCAAAGAGTGTTTTGTGTAAAAAGGTTTTAGTGTATTTATCGGTTGTGTCTGGAACTATACCCCAGAGGCACTGTTTGGGGTCTAGGGCTGGAGGTGAAACCATCATGTCGTGTAAAAATGCTACAATTTGTTCCCAGAAGCCTTTTATCTTAGGGCATGCCCATATAAGATGGAAAAAGGTACCTGTCTCTCTCCCACACATCTGACATGTGGTGGTTTGTGTGCGCTTGTATCTCGCCACTCTGAGGGGTGTGAGGTATGCTCTATGGAGAATATAAAGCTGCGTCAAACGATCTGAGAGTTTAGGGGATACAGTTTTACAGGCTTCCAATGCTTCCCCCCACTCCTCATCCTCCACCGGTCCCACCTCCCTCTCCCATCGTGGTTTAAGGCCATATGCTATTTTAGCAGCTACAGGGGTTAAGAGCAAGTTATAAAATGCCGAGATCAATTTTTGAGAATCTGTGCTCTTAAGTATGGCAATGAGTACATTAGGTACAGGACTAGGGCAGGAGTCAGGGAATTGTGATTGTGTTGCGTGACGGATTTGTAAGAATCTATAGAACATCTGGTCCTGTATTGTAAATTCTTCTTTAAGTAAGTCAAAGGTTTTAAGTTGTCCATCTTTTAATATATGATGCAGGTAAAATATTCCCTGTGTGGACCATATAGATGTGTCCTGTATTTTATTAAACTCCTGAAGGTTTTTGTTATGCCATAACGGCGTATAGTCGTTAAACTGTGGGATGTCAAGTCTAGAGGCCGCTAAATTCCATATTTTCCTGTAGTGGTAGTATGCTGTGTCTTCTGTCTCCTAGTTCCATCCCTCCCATGTCTGCCGCTATTGCATATATCGGGTCTTTGGTGTACTGCGCCCATTTAGGACATATGAGCGTAAGAAATCGCTCGCTGTCGGTTTTGTCTAGGTGAAAAAGCTGTGATAGCTGTGCTGCAATGTAGTATAGATTAAAATCGGGTAGAGCAGTGCCGCCCAGATCGGTCAGATTTTTGAGGGCTTGCCATAATATACGTATGCCTATTATTATCCCACACAAATGTCTTTAAAAGGGACTCTAGAGATTTAAAATGTTTTAAGGGTAAATAAACGGGGGTGTGCCATAAAACATAGAGTATTTTGGGTAGTAGAATCATTTTAATTAAATTTATACGTCCCCAGACTCCTAATGGTTATTTGGACCAAACCCGTATTTTATTTTTAACTAGGGAAATAAGAGGGGTTATATTCAAAGATATATAGTCTGTAGGGGATCTGGTTATATAAATCCCCAAGTATTTAATGACATCTACTCTCTGCAGTGGGAGCCTGGTTTGGGATTCTGAGGGTGGGAAACTATCAATTGGCAGAATGTGGGATTTGTCCCAATTAATTTTTAGACCTGAAAATATTCCAAATTGTTCTATCGTGTGAAGTGCATTGCATAATGATGGGCCTGAGTCTGCCAGGTACAATAGCGTGTCATCTGCATACATGCTAATCTTTTCAGTCAGAGAGCCCATTTTAAGTCCCCCGATCTCTGGATTTGCTCGGATGGACATGGCCAGTGGTTCTGCCGCCAGGGCATATAGTAGTGGGGATAGGGGGCAACCCTGTCTCGTGCCTCTACTGAGGTCAAATAGCTGAGATGACCATCCATTGGCCACCACTCTGGCCCTGGGTGCCTGGTATAGAAGTTGGACCCATTTAATAAATTTTGGGCCAAATCCATAGCCCTCCAAGCATCTCCAAAGATACCTCCACTCTACCGAGTCGAAGGCTTTTGCTGTGTCTAAGGTCACAGCAACCCGTGTACCAACTTCCTCGTGTGTAGCTTGTAAGTTAATGTAAAGTTTCCTGAGATTAAAGGAGGTATTAAAGGAGGCATAAAACCAGCCTGGTCTGCGTGTATTAATGTTAATATTACCTGATTGAGCCTAATCGATAGAACTTTGGCAAGTATTTTGATGTCAACCTGTAGGAGTGATATCGGCCGATAAGATTCCGGGAACCCCAGATCCTTACCGGGTTTAGGGATGAGGACTATTGTAGCCTCTGTCATAGATGGAGGTAAGGTCCCAGTTTCAAATAGAGAATTATACAATTTTAATAGTTTAGGGGTTAGTATTTCGCTGAATTGGGAATAGAACTCTATTGGAAGTCCATCTGAACCAGGGGAATTGGACCTAGCGAAGCTAGCCATGGCAGTTGATATTTCATCTAACGTAAGTGGTGCTTCCAGTAGTTCTACTTGTTCTTCTGTTAGCTGTGGGAAGGACACTTTTTCAAGAAAAAGAGACATATGATGGGTCTCAGCCAGGGCTGTCGTTGTGTATAAGTCTGCGAAGAAGTCCCTAAACATTGAGGTTACTGTAGGTGGGTCTGTGACTTTATGTCCTCCGGGGCCATGCAGTGTGATAACCACTGGGGGTCTATCCTCGCTGTGGACCAGGTATGCAAGTAACTTGCCTGCCTTTTCCCTATGTTCAAACATTTTCTGCTTAGAAAAAAACATTTTTTGTTTGGCTTTCTGGTACCGTAGCTGATTAACCATTCTAGTCTGTAGTTTAAGTTGGTCTACAGTTACTGCTGTCGGGGTGTTGGCATACTCTCTTTCTGCAGAGGACAAGTCCTCCAGCGCCTTACTGAGGGCACTAGAAGAGTCCATCTTGATTTTATTAATCGCCGTTATCAATGTATGCCTAGTAAATAGTTTAAATGAGTCCCTGACTGCAGGTGGTGATGCTGACTCATCATTTTCAATAAAGTACAATTTCCATTTGTCTATGAGCTCGTCATCTTCTGGTAGAAGAGATAGCCAGAATGGATTCAGACGCCATGCTCGTGGTGGTTTTGACACTGGAATACTTAATGTAATCCAATAAGGACTATGGTCCGACAGTACTCTAGGACAAAACATTACCTCCGATAATCTTGGGGTCAATCTGCGGGAAATAAGTATAAAGTCTATACGGGACATAGAGCCCCGAGATGACGAGAAGCATGAATATGACTTAACCAGTGGGAATTTATGTCTCCATGTATCTATCAGATGGAAGGTGGAGATAAAAAATAAATAAAAACCTGCGCTCAGTGCATAAATAATCAATAGTGATGAAAAAACGTGAATTGGGTCCTGCAGCTGAACACTATAACCCCGATATAAGGCAAGACTAGTTGTAGATAATAATCAGTGCAGCGCTGGACAAGAACAGAGTGAATGGTAGTAAAAATAAATATTACTAAAAAATAAATACCAACAATAAAGTGATGATATGAGTACTATAAACAATCCATAATGTTGAAAAACCATCAATGTGTGAATATTCATCTATAAAAGTTCATTGTAATAAAGAAAAAATGGTGAAAAAAAAGTCCAAAATAGGTGGAAAAAGTCCAAAGATATATTAGTGCAAGATCAATCCAGCGATGTGATCAATAGTGACACCCACCACCGGAGAGCAATAAAGGCTTACCAGAAAGCCTGCGACCGCCCTTATTCAGGGGGGTCAAAACAGGCTTAGTAGATCAACGTTGGTATCCTGTTGAAACCGCAACTGATGTTCTGTAGATCGCTCTCAACATTAGCTTCCCATCAGCAGTAGATAATACCCAAGGAAGATAGAATGGTTCCAGGAAGGACCATATGGCCAGTGTACAAACAAGGAAAAACCATAAAAAGAGAAAAGGGGACTCCAGTAGTGCAGATAACCAGGGACGTTTAATAAAAAATTAAATTAAAAATACATTGCACCAGTTCGTACATAAAGTGCATGTAAATTACAGATAAAGTGCATAAAAAATGGCAGATGCACTGCAATACATCAGATGTACGTGCACAAGATAAAATGGTGTATGCAAGAAAGATGCCCATAGGCACCAGCAGTGAGACTGTCACGACCAGCGAGACAGAAAAACTTCACCGCCGTTTAAATTAAAAACGTGCATGCACGAAGCGAGTTCACGTTGTGACCCTACAGCCGTTTCGTCACAACTGACGTCATCAGGGGTGACAAGGTGGAGATAAGCTTATAGAATTTAGTCTCGGTGGGAGCATCGGGAGCCGTTGATGTCAACTGTAGCCTGTCTAGAGCCGGGTTCATAGTAGCATTAAAATCCCCTAGCCAGACCGCTGCTATGTTTGGATGACGGGTCATATATGATATACCTTCCTTGACCATGGATACATTAAATGGAGGTGGTACATAAAAAGCCATTATAAGCAAGGGCTCTCCATATACTTTGGCATGAATATCAGGAAACGTATTTAATCCGGTTATACAACCCATCTCACGTAACCTGGAAATACCCTCTCCTATTGCTCTCCATGAGTAGGTATTTTCCAGATCAGTAGGACTAGCGTATACTCAGACTATTCCATCTCTCACGAGGTCTAACAGTGAAAAATTCGTGCTAAACGCTCAGGCTTTTCGCATTGCCTGACGCAATTGAGGATCATGGGTTAACACTCCCATAGTCACTGCTTCCTTACCTGACAAAACAACACTGTCCGCCCCTTCATCCAATTAGCGTAGGAGCCAGGTCAATAGGGGCTCCCCAGACCTTTGTTTGTATTGCTTTGCCAGCTCATGGAGTTCAGTTTGTGTAAACTCCCGTACTTCTTCAAATTCAACATCTCTGGGGTTGCGATAATGCACCTCCCCATCTGCCATATCCTCTCTATCATGTTGCCGTTTTCTATGCTTAGTAATGAGAGGTCTGGCATACTTTTTCTTTCGCACTAGCAGATCATCATGCGAAATATCAAAATCTATCTCCTCATCCGCACTATCATTTGAGGAGAGCACATCCTCACAATCCCAATTTTGGGATGTGACAATGGCACGTACCCTGGCTTTACTAACGGGTTTACGGCCCTTCCTTTTCCTTAAGGCATTAATTGATTTGGTCATGAGGGCTGCACACCGCTTTTGCAAATCATCAGCCCGACTAGCAGTTGAACGCACACACTCTGAAGTAACTGCTAGCTGGTCTTTAATACCTTAACTTCTGCGTCTGCCTTCCCCCTTTTCTGTGATTCAGTGTAAATAGCATTAAGGAAATACCAGCCCACTGTGGACACTGTTCTCCTCTCTTTTTTACTTAAATCCAACCCCTTAGGGCTAAAATCTACAAAATGATCTGAAACTTTATCACCCCAAGTCAGCTTCAAGGGAGAAGCATACTTCACAAATTCTTTAGCAAGAGGCTCCCACTCATTGTCTCTGACCCAGAGAGGTAAGCTGCACACTTCCTTCTGGCCACCAGAACCCTCTGCAGCCTTGCTTTTCCTAAACAGCTTACGCAGCATTTTAGCGCTGGGAAACCCTTTTTGAAAGATAAAAAGTGCATTTTATATACAACTATATAGATCAGAACAAAATGAGGAAAAAATGAGGAGGAAAGAGGGACAGAGGGACTTTGTTCCAAATCAGGGACAGTTGGGACCTGCGTGATTTTACTAGACATCTGTGCAGAAAAGTGCACTGATGTCTCTGGAATCGCTCAAAAAGTCGGGCTGAGTCACACTTGTGCTACTTTGGACATCATAGTCGCATGACAAGTCATACCCCATGATTTTCAAAGTGTACCATTCATATCTGTGCGACTTTAAGTCACACCGACTTCAACATAGTCCCTGTACTACTTTAGTCTGACTTTGATGCGAGTTGAGGACCATAGACCTCAAGTTTACACAGGCATACCCTGGAATCACGGCAAAATTGCTGACGCAAAATTGCGGGAAAGTTGCACGCCTTTCCCTGTGACTCCTGCGTCCGTAGACCTCAAGATTACATAGGCATTGCTTAAAGTCGCATCAAAATCTCGCAACTTTCAGGTCGCACAAGTGTGAAAGGGGCCTAAGTCACTGTTCTGAGTACTATTATACCTAGAATATAAAGTAGTCCCACCATCAAACACTAGTAAACGTATGTTCTCAATATAATTGTGTTCAAATGGCTGAAAATCACACAGATGGTATCACCTACTTAAAGCTTACATTAGACTAAGCATTATGCTGAAAAGAGGCGAATGCTATTAGCCAATGCCACATCGGCATGAGCATGGTTGTTACTATAATATTAATGCCTGAAATGCAAAACATTATTGTATAGAATCAAACATTAGTAAATGTATTTTCTCTGCAGGTATGTGCTCAGCTCCGTAGCATAGCAGTATGCCCTGCATCCCTCAAAGGTTCAAGCCATAAGTTCAAATCCGACTGACAGCATCACCTCCTGGAAGCGTGCATTGTACTCAGCAGCATAAATGCACAACAGTTTGGTTTATTCCATATTTTAACTCTTCAAATGCATGCAATGGTATGTACTTATTCAATAATATTATGGTATGGAATTCCAAAATTCAAGGAAAAAAATGTTGTAGGGTCCCCCCAGTACATACCAGCCCCTTCGGGTCTGGTATGGACTTTAAGGGGAACCCTACACCAAAATGTAAAATAAAATTGATGTGGGGCCCCCCAAAATCCATACCAGACCCTTATCCGAGCATGCAGCCTGGAGGTTATGAGCGAGCACCCTCCCTTTCTGAACCGTACTAGGCCACATGCCCCAAAGCACCTTGTCCCCATGTTGATGGGGACAAGGGCCTCTTCCCGACAACCCTGGGCAGTGGTTGTCGGTCTGCAGGCACAGGGCTTATCAGAATCTGGAAGCAAGGGTGCTCCCGGATCCTGCCCCCATGTGAATAGGTATGGGGTAAATCGTACCCCTACCTGTTCACCAAAAAAGCTGTGAAATGTAAAAAAATTAATAGCCGTTTTTTGACAAATCCTTTATTGTGAAATAGCTCCGAGCTGTCTTCTTCCCTGAGCAGTCTTCACCAGACGCTGTCTCTCCCTCCCCTATCTTCTCCCTGAGCTGTATTCTCCCAGAGCCGTCTCTCCTGCCGCTGCTGTCTTCTCCATCTGCTGTGTTCGTCTGCACCGCCGGTTACTCGCTAATAAAAAAAAGCTGCTCTTCTTCCTCAGCTGTGTTGTCACCCGCTGTGTACGTCATACTCTTATGCCCCGTACACACGGTCGGACATTGATCGGACATTCCGACAACAAAATCCTCGGATTTTTTCCTACGGATGTTGGCTCAAACTTGTTTTGCCTACACACGGTCGCACAAAGTTGTCGGAATTTCCGATCGCCAAGAACGCGGTGACGTCAAGCACGTACGACGAGACTAGAAAAGGCCGGTTCAGAACCAAGCGCGGCACCCTTTGGGCTCCTTTTGCTAATCTCGTGTTAGTAAAAGTTTGGTGAGAGACGATTCGCGCTTTTTCAGACTCGTGGCTTTCAGATCGTTTTCTGCCGTTCAGTTTGTGCTTGTGGGTTTGTATCTGCTCTTCAGTGCGTGGCGTCAGTTCGTATCGGAGTTTTCTGTGCGATCTTGTCCGCTCGTTGCTGTTTTTCAGGTCGCTCTTCACAGGCCTTGCTGTTCTTCAGTGCGTTCTGTTACTTCGTTCTGAGCAGCCGACCGTTTTCTAGCCATGTTTCGTATGCGTACTCCTCGTACAGTTCGTGCTGTGCGGGGGCTTGGTGTTGGGGTCCTGACCTTGACACAAGTCCAGTCCATGAACAGGGTGGGGAGGAGTTCATGGATTAAGAATTGGTTGCTTCAGCGTGACCAGTTCTGTCATATGCCTTTGCTCCGTGAGATCCGTGAGAATAATCCTGATGATTTCAGGAACTTTCTCAGGATGACGGACCCCGTATTTCACCGTTTGTTGGCTTCGCTGACCCCCTATATCAGCAGGCAGGATACCTGCATGAGGCAAGCCATCACTCCAGAGCAGAGGTTGGTCGCTACCTTGCGGTATTTGGCCACAGGGAGAAGCCTGCAGGACCTCAAGTTCTCGACAGGCATCTCCCCCCAGGCTCTTCTTTGTGGACATTTACTGCTTGTGTTTGTTTGAGCTGACCCTGACAGAAATGTGTTGAGTGCAGAAAATGGCGTGATTGTGTAACCTTATACAAAGCACTGTTGGCTGTTATTTACTAAATGCAAAGACACTTTTCACTACAAGTGCACTTGCAACTGCACTGAAACTGCACTTGTAGTGCAAAGAGGATTTGCCCTTAGGAAATAACCCCCATTTTCTCCTAAAACAACAATTACATCACCCCAAAAGTGTTGTAGCGTTGAGACAATAATCCACACATTCTTGATGAACAATCTTTTTAATACCTGCACAATCACATGTGCATTTACCAAAGGTTTTTCTGACAAACCGACATGTTTATTGTATAACATATTATGTGGTGTCATTATCCAAAACCAAAATGTGAATTTTATAGAAAACAGGCCTGTGTAAAACCCACAAGAAAGACACAAATCTTGATCTTACAAAGTTCACATTTGGTAGAACTTGAAGGCAATATCAGACATGAGTATTTAGGAACTGTGTTTGATATTGCGTTCAGATGGGTGGAAATCACCCCTGGAAAAGCCAAATTTGGAAGATGCACACCAATTTCACAATGTCAACATGTGCTATCTGCCATCAGGGGGGATCAAGGGACGTGTTTTGGGGGAGAAAGTCCTTCCTCACCGCTACTTTATAATTGAGGAAGGGGTTGCACCCCCAAAACGCGTGTCCATTGATCTCCCGTGATGGCAGATAGCACATGTTGGCACACTGTGTGCATCCTCCAATTTTGGCTTTGGGAAAAATCACAAAAACATTTCGCACATTGTAGCACACAAAAGAAGAAAGTGATTTGGAGGGGTTTTAAACTCGCCCCAAAACATCAATGATGTTTTTATATTTTGGAATAACATCATTGATGTTTTGCTTGATGTTTTCCAATTGTAAATTGCACCCCATGATCTCCCCGATCAGGATCTGGGCACTTTCTGATGTGAAAGGATCTGGATCCACAACCTCACGATCACCTAAAAAGAAAGGAAACCCAAAATAAATTAGGTCTAAAAAAAATGCCGCCATCCATCTCTTATCTGAGCCTGTGGTCGCAGACACTCACCTGTTGTGGTGACTAGTTCCACCACGTCTTCTTCCTCCTGCTCATCTTGTGTTGGGGGGATTTTCCCTTCTTCCAGAGGGGGGGGGCTCTGGTCTCCTCAGATGAGGGGTGTCCTCCGAGTCTTTTCTCCCCTATGTAAAACAAAAATGGTATACTTAGCACACAGATATTTGATGGCAGAACTATAAAGATGAAACATTGCTTGGAAGTGGGGTACAATTGTCTATTTTAGCAGAGTTCCAAGATGTAGCTTTTTTAGTGTCCTTTGTCAACCTGCAATACTTTACCTGTTTTGTACAAGCTTCACAGATGTAGCCCCCCCTATAGTATACACTGGAGCACCTGTGTGGCCCCCCTAATAAAAAGGGTGTTCTGGGGTCCCACACTAGTGCTCCAGTGTCCAGATGTGAAAACAGCTGCTGAGTGTCCTCTCCTTACACAGAATCTAGTTTGCATTTCATTCTAGTAACAAAACCATCTACACAACCCAATTCTTTGAAGACAAGTATAGGGCGTCAAAATGGTGGCCAAATGCATATGGGCTAAACAATGGTATTTTATATTTGCCACGAAAAATGTGTGATCCGAACGAATAATGTGCCCATGAACATGAAAGTTGCCATTTTAAACTGTACAACAGTTCCTAAAAGCACATGGAGCAGCACGAACGTAATAAACATAAAGAATAGGAACACAGCACAACTACTTACTTTTTTGCAGCACTCTCCGGATCTTTCTGTACTGCTCATGTTCTCGTAATTTCAGGTCCGACCACCGCTTCCTGAGCTGATCTTTTGATCGTCGTACCCCGAATTTCCGGTGCAGACTCCTGACCACATTCGCCATGATCTTGGCCTTTCGGACATTGTGGTTGGGGTAAGGCCCATACTTTCCATCATAGTCGGCCTTCTTCAGGATGTCCACCATTTCCAACATCTCCCCAAAGGACATATTTGAGTCCTTCAATCTCCTTCTGGATCGGGACGTTTCAGGCTCCAGCCTTTCCTCCTCCTCCTCGTTGCTGTACTTAGCACTATCCTGCTGTCTCTCCGCCATGTGCTCTTCCTCCACTGCGCCGAACGAAAAGGGGCGGGGAATAGAATAGAAAGAACGTCAGGGGCGGGCAGAGTTATACGCATGCGCAGTGTGTATAAATCGTAACGCGCGCGTCTTACGTACGATCTGTGAGCGGAGGAAGGAGCATCGGAGACGCCGATCGTGCTAACGAAGGTCGGATCTAAACTTGGGCCTATACTGCTTCGAAATTGAAGCCTATATTGTAACAAGATTAGGGGAGTTTGGCCTGATCTTAGGGTTTGTCATGTGTTGTGTCTTGCAGAGAAAATGGATGGGTTCAACGACCACAATTTCCTGCCCCTGTTCATAGACAAGTACAGGGAGCTGCCCTGTCTGTGGCAAGTGAGACACCCCCACTATAACCATAAACAGAAGAGGCAGGCAGCGCTGGAGAAACTGCTGGAGTTGGTGAAGCCGGTGCTCCCCACAGCAACCATCCCTTATTTAAAAGCTAAAATTGGTGGCCTGAGGAGCACTTATCTTAGGGAGCGCAAGAAGGTCACAGATTCCCAGAGATCCGGAGCTGCAGCAGATGACATTTATGTCCCCGGCTGTGGTACTATGAGAGACTGCGATTTCTGTCAGACCACACTGAAGTCAGGGAATCCCTCTCCACTCTTCCTTCCACGCTTCCTTCCATCCCAGCTGAGGCTTCCGATGTCCAACCTGTGCCTTCCAGCCAGGAAGAAGTGGAGGAGCCCAGCTGGAGTCAGGTATAGCATTCCTCTACAGATTTCTGGGCAATAAAGAAATGATGTTTACTAGATGTTATTATTGATCACTAATTGCTGATTAAAAAAAGTGTTTTACATATCAATAGACAGTAGTGGGCAAAAATAATTGGGACAAGAATGCAAAATGCTGGGCTCAGAAGGATAGTCTGTTATATTTGTTAACATTGAATTTGCAGCAGTCAGGAGGTGAAAATTGTGCGTGATTGATGAAAACAATACTAAAACTATGTCCCTTTTTCATACACAGGAAGACCTCAGCCAGGAGGAGGCTGTGGAATGTGGCAGTCAGGAGGAGGCGGGGATTAGTGTCAGCCAGGAGGAGGCGGGGATTAGTGGCAGCCAGGAGGAGGCGGGGCTAAGTGTCAGCCAAGAGAAGCCTCGGACAAGTCGCAGCCTGACTGAGTCTCAGGTCCCTCCCCTCCGCCTGCCATATAAAAGGGCCAGGAAGGCCACTCCCAGTCCTGTGCAGGATTCAGTGTACAGGCTGATCCAGGAGGCTTCGGCGTCCCTCAGAGCCTTCCCCAGTCCTGCAGAGGCCTTTGCCTGCATGGCTGCCACCAAATTGCTGGGCATGCAGGAGGGCCAACGCAAGATCTCTGAGGACCTGATTTATAAAGTCCTTCGTAAGGGGGAGAGTGGGGAACTGACACCCAAGACGGATGTCATGGAGAGGGACGATCCTCCTCCTCCTCCTCCTCCTCCTCCTCCTGCTGCCACAACTCCACCACCACAGCCACAGCGTGGAAGGAAGTGTGGAAAGAAGACCACAGAGTGATGACCCTGGGTTCAATCTGGTCTGACAGAAGCTGCAGTCTCTCGTATGACCACAGCCTGGGGACACAGATGTCATCTGCTGCTTTCCGGATCTCTGGGACTTCAGGACCACACTGCCCTCCCTTAGATATGGACTCCTCAGGCCACCAATTTTGCTTTTAAATAATTGATGTCTGCCCTGGGGGTCCAAGGCTTCGCCCACTTCTGCAGTTTCTCCAGCGTTGCCTCCCTCTTTGTTTTTTTATAGTTGTGACCCCTTAATAAAATATTTTTAGGTAAATTCTACTCTCCTGTGTGTGTTTTCATCCAAAAAGGACAGTTTGTTGGTGAGTATTCAGGTACATTTCTAAAGTACAATGTGAAATTAACAAGGGACAACAACACCAAACAATCTCCTCCTACAGATTAAATCGAACAACATATCAATGGTGTTGTGGGAACTTGTCACAAAAAACACACAAACATTTTCGGGAGTACAAATCAAAATCACCAAAAAAAAAAAAAAGAGAAACACAAAAAAAGATTCTACATTAAAGTAAAAAAAACAAAAAAAAACAAATATGTTGTCAGATGTGAGAAATCAAAATATATTGAGGGAATCCCGATAAATAGTAACGAAAGAAGTTTGTGAGAAGTGTGTGTGAATATGAGCATCAAAACGACTTAATTCTTGTCACATTATAAAGAAGAGAGTGCGCTGTATTAAACCATTTTTTACATTGCAGCGTGACGAAAGTGCTTTATCCATTACGAACGCTAAGTTTACCAGAACGAGCTGTCCCGTGTCGGAATTTCTTCTGAGCATGCGTGGCACTTTGTGCGTTGGAACAGGCCACACACGGTCGGAATTGACGCGATCGGATTTTGTTGTCGGAAAATTTTATCTCCTGCTGTCCAACTTTGTGTGTCGGGAAATCAGATGGAAAATGTCCGATGGCGCCCACACATGGTCGGAATTTCCGACAACACGCTCCGATCGGACATTTTCCATCGGAAAATCCGACCGTGTGTACGGGGCATTACTCTTACTGTGTACTCTTACATAGCCATTGTAGCCATTGTAGCCATAGCCATGAGCGGACTCCCTGGGTGATATTATCGGATGGCCACAGAAGACCGCCACAGAAGAAGAGCGGCTTTTTTTTATTAGCGGGTAACCGGCTGCGCGGAAGAACACATCAGCGGGAGAAGACGGCAGGAGAGACAGCTCGGGGAGAAGAAACATCGAACACTAGTAAATGTAATTTCGATGTATGGTTGTGCTACGCCCAATAGGCTAGTGGCCAGCACTTCTACCTTGAAAAACTCAGGCTTTGAAGGACTCATGGGTTCAAATCCCACAGAGAGATACTAAAAGATTGAATTGGTGAAAAAAGGCAAATGACTATTAGCCAATTAGCCAAAGCAGCATATGCTGAAAATAGGTGAATGCCAATTAGCCAATGCACTTTAATTAGGCTGATTCTATGATATTGACTCTTCAAATGCATGCAATCATATGTAAGTATTCAATACTAATTTGGTGTGAAATTTCAAACACCACACACTAGCTAACCCTATGTGAATGAGTATGGGGTACATAGTACCCCTACCCATTTACCTAGGGAAAATTTGTCAATAATAAAACACACTACACAGGTTTTTAAAGTAATTTATTAGACAGCTCCGGGGGGTCTTCTTCCGACTTTTGTTAGCGGGGGCCCGGACTTCTGGCTTCTGGGCTTCTGGGCTTCTTGGCTTCTTGGCTTCTACTCTTCTTCTGATGTTGACACGACGGTCTCTCCGGCTGGAATTCTCTCTGAGCACTTCGATGTGACTTATATAGGCGGAGACCCCGACCCTTTATGCCGTCACAGTCCCTGGGCATGCTGGGACTGTGACATTTTAGGGGGCGTGGTCACCGCCCGCAGACCCCGACAACCAACGGCCAGGGTTGTCGGGAAGAGGCCCTTGTCCTCATCAACATGGGGACAAGGTGCTTTGCGGTAGGGGGGCCCCTCAGGGCACCCCCTCCCCCAAAGCACCCACTCCCCCATGTTGAGGGCATGCAGCCTGGTACGGTTCAGAGGGGGGGCGCTCGCTCGTCCCCACCCCCTTTCCTGACCGGCCGGGCTGCTTGCTCGGATCGGGGTCTGGTATGGATTTTAGGGGGGCCCCATGCCGTTTTTTCTGCGTAGGGGGTTCCCCTTAAAATCCAAACCAGACCTAAGGGCCTGGTATACCCTGCGCTTGCCGCAATAGGAAATTTGTTTTTCCTATTGCAGCGAGCGCGAGATGTAGTACCCTGCCCTTGGGTCGTATCTGGTCCGTAGGACCAGCATACAGACGAACGGGCTTTCCATCAGGAACTGAGTTTTTTTGGGAAAAAAAAGTCCACGGGAGCCTACACACGACCAAGTATGCCGGAAAGTCCGCTCGTGTATACCCGGCATTAGCGTGTTCCCATCAGAGTGTCTCCTTACTTCAAGTACCCCATCAGAATTCCACATTACATCGGAGAATGCCTCATCTGCTTGTAATTGGCACAGTACAGATGACAGCTTCCTGGTGGGATCGCTGGGACTAGGATCCAAACACACCTGGGCTCAGCCCTACTGGCTAGCTGGTAAAGCGTGCTGGGAATCACATTTTGTTTTGTTTTCAAAATCAAAACACCTAATTATGCATTCCACTGACAAATGTAAAAACACAAGATATGCTGGATAGCAGCCCATATTATATATTGGATAGCAGCCTAAATGCATTGAAATTGTTTTATTCTGAGACTAGAAGTTTTAGTTCAAAAGTGACATACACCTGCCATCTAGTGGACATTATAGAGTACTACACCTGCTGTAAATGCTCCCACCTGAAAAAAAGCCAAAAAAAGATTCTCAATGGGTGCTGGAAACTCCAGATGGTTTCCATGTTACCACAAGTGATGAGACCCATTCACTACTAGACTTTTGAATAATTCCTTCCTCATCCATTTCATTTAAGGCTTTTTCCATTTTCTGGAACTGTGAATGAGGAACTCTTCTATAGAGAAGGCAATAAGAACTGCTGTCTATTAGGCATATCCAATGTACAAAGCCCATGGCTTGTCCACAATCTGGAAAAGATCTGTTCATAGCAAACAATTAAAGTTGAACTCTGGGAAATTACTAACTAACTTTATAAATACTCCTACACTATACTATACACTAACCTGTGTAAGAAAGATATATATACTTAACTATTTTCATGCTGCTTCGGTCCGGTTACATGATCTTCATTGTGTCAGCCAGGGGCCAGCTACAGGGATGAAAAGACTGTGCACAACAAGAATGGTGACATCACCTTTTGGCTTACTATGGCCCATCTGTTGTCAGCACTCCTCAGGGCTGGACTGGGACAAAAATTTGGCCCTGGACTTCCTTATGACTGGCCCACTTTAATTTTGAGTGTCCCCAACAGCGCCCCCCTTACATCAGAGTGTCCCCAACAGCGTCCCCCTTACATCAGAGTGTCCCAAACAGCATCCCCCTTACATCAGAGTGTCCCCAACAGTGTCCCCCTTACATCAGTGTCCCCAACAGCATCCCCCTTACATCAGAGTGTCCCCAACAGCGTCCCCCTTACATCAGAGTGTCCCCAACAGCGTCCCCCTTACATCAGAGAGTCCCCAACAGTGTCCCCCTTACATCAGAGAGTCCCCAACAGCGTCCCCCTTACATCAGAGTGTCCCAATCAGCAGCTCACTTCACATCAGAGTCCCCACCAGCAGCTCCCTTCACATCACAGTCCCCACCAGCAGCCCACTTCACATCAGAGTCCCCACCAGCAGCCCCCTTCACATCACAGTCCCCACCAGCAGCCCACTTCACATCAGAGTCCCCACCAGCAGCCCCCTTCACATCACAGTCCCCACCAGCAGCTCCCTTCACATCACAGTCCCCACCAGCAGCCCACTTCACATCAGAGTCCCCACCAGCAGCCCCCTTCACATCACAGTCCCCACCAGCAGCTCCCTTCACATCACAGTCCCCACCAGCAGCCCACTACACATCACAGTCCCCACCAGCAGCCCACTTCACACCACAGTCCCCATCAGAGAGCCCCCATCAGCAGCCCTTCACATCAGTGTCCTCCCTCTCCTCCCCCTCCCACATGTACTCACCGTTTTGAAGGCAGCTTCTCGTTCCTCCCTCCAGTCATGTGATAACAAGTGATAAGGGGAGAGAGGAAGGAAAGTCTGCCGTTGGTCTATCTCCCCCTGCAGGCTGGAGGGAGCATAACGCCTAATGCTCTCTCCAGCATATGACGGGAGCTGCTCCTCCTGACAGGAGTGAAATTGCAATCACTCACTGTCAGAGAGGAGCAGCTCCAGGACCGCACGTGACTGGCCCACTGAGCCATTGGCCCACAGGAAATCTCCCGGTAGTCCCGATGGCCAGTACATGCCTGTGTGCCAGTATGTCCTTTTGTAAAACTCCAGCTTGGTTTTTCCCACATAGAAGCTGTTACACTGGCAGGTAAGTAGGTACACCACCCTAGCTGTTTTGCAATTTGCATAGTGTTTATGGTTGTATGGAGGATCGTTAGGAAGGGTTATGTTCTGTTGTATATTCATATATTGGCAGTAGGAGCATCCCCCGCAAGTTCCCCTCCGTTTGCTGGGGTCCCTCCTAAATGTCCCTACAAATTCAATATTGACTAACTGATCTTGTAGGTCTCTGGCTCTGCGATAAGTGATAGCTTAAAGGGCCGGTATGTGAGGGCTGAGGGTAGGATCTATTTGCAATAAGTGCCAGTATTTTTCAAAAGTTTCTTTAATTGGTCTGTGTTGTTTGTTGAATCTTGTAATGATGCGTGTAGTGTGGGGTTTGGGAGTCGTTTTTTTTACCAAACAAGAGTATGTCTTGTCTGGTTGGCCACTCACATAAAGACCTTTTTAAGCTTTCATGGTCTTCAAGAGGGATCCTTGTGTGGAACATGCTTTCACACATCTGTGTTGATCTACATATGTTGTTTTTACAGTGATGGTATGTTATCACAACCACCTTGGCTATTATTATGTATCTATGTTATGTTTTCTCCTTGCCCCTAACTGCTAAGCTCTGTTATAGAATTCAGTGTTTGTGACCTTCTCCTAAACACCCCTGAAGAAGAGATTGAACTCTTCCTGAAACGCGTTGGGTATTTGAGAGGAGAGTGTGCTCTAGGTCGGGTCATGTGGTCGGGTCACCACCATGTGCCTCCTCCTCATAGGCATCCAATAGGATCGCCTGTCCTTTTAGCCAATCAGGTGACGGGTCGCAAGACCTGCTTCCTGATTGGCCGGAATATTCATTCGCTATTGTCACACAACTGGTTGAAGACTCTGAGGCCACATGGAAAAAAAGGTGGTATGGTCAGATGAGGCTAAAATTGAATTATCTGGCCTCAATTTTCTTTTCTTGGGCCCTTCTCAGAGAAATAATGTAGCCAGGATCCCTTTCAACCCTAGATCCCCTATTGAGGGTGGGGGAGGCACATGGATGGACAGTGGTGGACTGAGGTTTATTATCACTCCTTATCTCTGCTGTAACATTGTTTAAAGGGGTTGTAAACACTCAAGGTTTTTCACCTTCAGCAGGGACAGGAAAGCTGGTCAGAGTTGATGGGAAGATGGATGGAGCTAAATACAGGGCAATCTTAGGAAAAAAAAACTGTTAGCATCTGCAAAAGACTTGAGACTGGGGTGGAGGTTCACCTTCCAGCAAAACAACGACGCTAAAGATACAACCAGAGCTACAATGGAATAGTTTACATCAAAGCATATTCATGTGTTAAATTGGCGCAGTCAAAGTCCAGACCTAAATCCAATTGAGAATCTGTGGCAAGACTTGAAAATTGCTCTTCACAGGTGCTCTCCACCCAATCTGACAGAGCTTGAGCTATTTTTGCAGAAGAATGGGCAAAAATTTCACTCTCTAGATGTGCAAAGCTGGTAGAGACATCCCCAAAAAGACTTGCAGCTGAATTGCAGCAAAAGGTGGTTCTACAAAGTATTAATCAGCTGAAAAGTAGACTGCCCTTTTCAAGCCTGGGCTAGTGGATTGGCTCTTTATTGACAATGAAAAAAGAATATCCAGCTTGGTTAATCCTCTAATTGAGGATTTATAGTTTGCATCATGGAATTTAACCTCCCTAATGGTAATTCCGAGTGGCTTGGGGTTAATTTTCAGTACCAATAGTGGTAACCCCAAGTCACACTCGGGATTGCATCGCAGTATCCAGGTACAGTTACTTACCTTGTTCCTAGGATCCTGCGATGTCCTCCTGCTATGTCCTCCAGTGGACCCTCCACCCGATGCATCAATGTTCCGGGCTCCGTTTCCTGCGAGCGTCGCAACGCATGGAAGCAAAGTCTGGTGGCAAATTAAAAAAAGTACCAAAAAAAAAAACACACACAATACATTGTATTCTGTAGATTACATTACTAAATCATCTCACCTCAGTTTTGTCCCTAGTGCTTTGTTCAGTGCCCTGCCTGCACTTTTATATTATATATACCGTTCTTTCTGCCTGGAAACTTGAGAACGTCCATGGCATCCAAAAAGCATCCCTTTACTTCAAAAGCGGTTTTAGACCAGCTAGAAATTAGTCATCAGACACGGAAAGTGACAGCGACAATTCTGCGACTGAGCTCAGTGATGTGCAAACTTGGTGCTCTATTGACTGTGGTACAGATCATGCAGCACTGAGCTCAGTCGCAGAATTGTCGCTGACGTCACTTCCAATGTCGAATGACGAATTTCCCTAAGAATTACTATCGCTCAATTCTACAAGTGATTCTAATTCACTATCACTGTTTTCTAGCTGCTCTAAAACCGCTTTTGACGTAGAGGGACACTTTCCATTGTCCCGATTGTGACATTGGACTTTGTGCAGTCCCATGTTTCAAAATTTTTCATCCCTGGAATGTTTACTAATCCACTATGCAGTGTCTCGTATTACATGGACAAATTTCAGTGTTTTTGATTTGATTACATTATTGAATAAAATGTATTATTATTTTTTATAATTATTTATCGTTAATTATATTATAATTTATGATTTGGTGTTTCAAACTTTATCATACACGGTATGTCTACTAGATTCTTGTTTGGACAGATTTAAGTGAGTTATTCCTAAGAATCAAAATCTACAGTGAATTCTAGGTCTCCTTCCACTATTTCAGCGCTAAAGATAAATCAGGTTTCATAAAATATATAGAGCTCCCAAAATTACAACAATAAATGTCATCACTGTGTAATGTTATCTTACGACGACCGTACGTGACGAGTGCGTACCAGGAAGAGACGAATCAGGAAGCAAGCGGTGCACGCTGCTTCCCACAGAACGTTAGCCGCACCCTTCCTGTGTTATGAGGAACGCTCGTCCATTTGCCTAGATAGTTTTAAGCTGTTTTGACCGATGACCCTGTATGGAAAATCTTTTATTTAATAAGCTAAGAGAGAAAACGGAATAACACTATTGGAGCCTTTTCTTTGTCCGAGAACCAGTGGAGATTTTATGATATGCTGTGACACCTTCCTTGATGCTGAGGACAGCTGTGGTTTACTAATCCATGCCTGATATATCCATCCCTCTGGTGAGTGTGATCCCTGAAGAGGAGTGTGATGCACAGACTTCGGTGTTGGGTGTTTAATTTCGTAACATAGCAAGATCACCATCTGCGGTTTCTGGGACTTTTTTTCACATCATCTGTCACCTGCTTATTCCTTGTGTGTGCCATATACACATGAAAGCTGATCATAAAATTCTATGATAGTAGCGCTGCTATAATAATCATAGACACCTGAGTTGGACTTGTGCAATTTTTATTAATTTTATCTTTATTCCTAAGAATTACAGGCCTACAATATAAAACGCCAAATTTCCATGCAAAACAATGTACCGATTTGACATTCAAAGATCAGACATAATCAGACTGTCAGGGAGGCTAAATGATTAAAATAATAGTAATGGCAGCTGTGAACTTGTTTTAATATTTCAGGGAGGTTTGGGGTGGAAAGTGGTGAGAGATCTGTGAATAAGCTCTAGGCTGATTGGGTTGTCAGTGGCCAGTTAAGCAGTAGACCAGGAACATCCCATACTGTCTGCATAAAGGGAAACTACCACTTGTCAAGTGGAAAAAAAAAATGAATACAGCTATGATGAACATACAAAAAAGCCTATTGTGCAACATATATTAGCATCATTTTTGGACCATCGTTAAGTTGCTGCATAATCTGATGAGCTGTAAAGGTATTTAATGTGTTACCGATTGGCAAATATGACAATCATAGTTTTTTCACTGTTTTGCAAACATGGGATTTTAAAGCCTGATATACCCTATATTACCAAAAGTATTGGGAAGCCTGCCTTTAGACGCACATGAACTTTAATGGCATCCCAGTCTTAGTCTGTAGGGTTTAACCCACCCTTTGCTATAAAAACTCCAACTCTTCTGGGTAGGCTGTCCACAAGATTTAGGAGTAAGTCTATAGGGAATGTTTGACTATTCTTCCAGAAGCACATTTTTTAGGTCAGGCACTGACGTGGACGAGAAGGCCAGTCTCCGCTCAAATTCATCCCAAAGGTGTTCTATCGGGTCAAGGTCAGCACTCTGTGCAGGCCAGGCCAAGTTCCTCCACCCAAACGCGCTCATCCATGTCTTTATGGACTTTGCTTTGTGCACCGATGCGCAGTCATGTTGGAACAGGAAGGGGCCATCCCCAAACTGTTCCCACAAAGTTGGGAGCATGAAATTGTCCAAAATTTCTTGGTATGCTGACGCCTTAAGAGTTCCCTTCACTGAAACTAAGGGGACAAGCTCAAGCCTTGAAAAACAACCCCACACCATAATCCCCCACCACCACCACCAAATGAATTGGACCAGTGCACAAAGCAAGGTCCATAAAGACAAGGATGAGCGAGTTTGGGTGGAGGAACTTGACTGGCCTGCTCAGAGTCCTGACCTCAACCTGATAGAACACCTTTGGGATGACTTAGAACGGAGACTGCGAGCCAGGCCTTCTAATCCAGATCAGTGCCTGACCTCACAAATGCGCTTCTGGAAGAATGGTCAAAAACATTCCCATAGACACACTCCTAAACCTTGTGGAAAGCCTTCCCAGAAGAGTTGATGCTGTTATAGCTGAAAAGGGTGGGCCAACTCGATACTGAACCCTACAGACTAAGACTGGGATGCCATTAAAGTTAATGTGCATGTAAAGGCAGGTGTCCCAATACTTTTGGTAATATGTATTGTATTTGGCATTAACTTAACCTGGCCATATACTGTGTGTGTGTATATACTATATAGTTGCATACTTGCCAATAGTCAAGAATTTGCCGGGACAATCCCAAAAATCCGACCTATGTCCCAATTTTTTATTGACCCCGCATTTGTCCCGAAAATTGTTTTTTGTCCTGCCCCCGGGCCTTTCTGTCACCCCCCCCCCCCCCCGTCATGACACACACAGTGTGTCATGACGCTATGCATATCGGCGGATCATCTCGGCACATGCATGCTGTAGGGAGACAGGCAGCGAGCCGCTATGTTTCTCCAGCAAGGAATGAGTGGGCGGGGCCGTAAGCATCACTGCTGCTCTGATCCCGCCCTATGCCATGCTGCCTGCATGTTGGGGACGCCGTGGGGGAAGGAGTTGCTGGGAGCAGTAGAAGGCAGTAGTTACAGCCTGTGGATTGAACTGGCCAGCAGGACCAAGTATGTGCTGGCTTCACCCCATAGACCGCAGCTCCGCTCGATGGATGTCACAGGGGGGGGGCAGTCTGGATTTCACAGGGGGGGCTGGTCTGGATTTCACGGGGGGGGGGGTCTGGATTTCACGGGGGGGGGCGGTCTGGATGTCACAGGGGGGAGCCGGTCTGGATTTCACAGGGGGGGCGGTCTGGATGTCACGGGGGGGCTGGTCTGGATGTCATGGGGGGGCTGGTCTGGATGTCACAGGGGGGGCTGGTCTGGATGTCACAGGGGGGGCTGGTCTGGATGTCACGAGGGGGGCGGTCTGGATGTCACGGGGGGGCCGGTCTGGATGTCTTGGGGGGCGGTCTGGATGTCACAGGGGGGGCCGTATAGTCTGGGTGTCACAGGGAGAGGGACCATATAGTCTGGATGTCACAGGGGGGCGTATAGTCTGGATGTCACAGGGGGGCACCAGATGTAAAGACGACTGATGGAGACACAGATGTAAAGAGGACTCTGCTGATGGGGACTCAGATGTGAGGGGGGCTCCGCTGGGGACTCCTGATGTGAGGGGGCTGCGCTGGGGGCACCTAATGCAAGGACGGACTCTGCTGGGGGCACCTGATGCAAGGACGGACTCTGCTGAGACACCTGATGCAAGGACGGACTCTGCTGGGACACCTGATGCAAGGACGGACGGCTGGTGGCAGGCGACGTGGCAGGTGACATGCTCAGGGATCCTACTGATTCAACATTATGGGGAGTTGAATGATTTCATTTTATGTTACGATGTAATAATAGAAATAATGCACTTCAATCATCCTGACACCATAACAACCATGGTGCCGGGATGATTGAAGTGCTAACACCAGGTGTTTGGAGTATCTTTATCTGCTGATTGTTAAACTTTCTAGAATACACATATTTCCATTTTTGTGTACGATCTGGGCCTGCTGTCTCTCCATCCCTCTCCCTCTCCATCCCTCATTCATCTCAGACTCTAACCACACCCCCTTTGAGCCACGCCCATTTAAGACACGCGCACTATTTTGCGTAAACCACACCCATTTTTGCCGTGACGCGCTTCGCGCTCCGCATTTTTACTTTTCCCCTATGCCACACCCACAAACGCATGCCCCACCCCCTGATTATAACAAGACTCCTACAGCCAAAAAAGTGTCCCTAAATTTTTTTTTACAATGCTGGCAATGTAGTTGTAAGGTTGAGAAAAGACACACATTTAGTGAGTTTAACCACTAGGCGTCCGCGCTATAGCCGAAAGACGGCTACAGCGCGGACGCTAATTGCCGGGAGGTGCCACGTATTAGTGCCATCTGTCATCAGTGCCACGTATTAGTGCCATCTGTCATCAGTGCCACATCAGTGTCAGTGCCACGTATCAGTGCCATCTGTCATCAGTGCCACATCAGTGCCACGTATCACTGCCATCTGTCATCAGTGCCACGTCAGTGTCACATGTCATTGTCCTGGTGCTCCAGGGCCTTCAAAAGTGTAATAGCTAATCAACAAGTTAGATGTGTAATTTATGCTACTAGAACACCCGATGGCGCTCCCTGCATATTGGGCCTCTCTATGTGGCCAGGCTGTGAAAAAGTCCCACCCATGTGGTATCGTAATACTCAGGAGGAGTAGCAGAATGTATTTTGGGGTGTTATTTGTGGTACACACATGCCATGTGAGAGAAATAACTTATTACAATGACAATTTTCGGGGGGGGGGGGGGGGGGAATCTTCATTTTGCAAAGAATTGTGGGAAAAAATGACAACATCAAAAACCTCACCATGCATCTTACTAAATACCTTGGATTGTCTTCTTTCAAAAAAAGGGGTCATTTGGGGGGTATTTGTACTGTCCTGACATGTTAGGGTCTCAAGAAATGAGAGCACATCAGGTGTGATCAATTTTTTATGATTTGCACCATAGTTTGTAGATTCTCTAACTTTCACAAAGACCAAATAATATACACTAATTTTGGTTATTTTTACCAAAGATATGTAGCAGTATAAATTGTGGCCAAAATTTATGAAGAAAAATTAATAATTTGCAAAATTTTATCACAGAAACGAAGAAAAATGTGTTTTTTTCCTAAATTTTCTGTCTTTTTTCATTTATAGTGCAAAAAATAAAAAGCCCAGAGGTGATCAAATACCACCAAAAGAAAGCTCTATTTGTATGAAAAAAAGGATACAAAATTCATTTGGGTAAAGTATTACATGACTGAGTAATTGTCATTCAAAGTGTGAGAGCGCTGAAAGCTGAAAATTGGTCTGGTCACGAGGGGGGTTTAAGTGCCCAGTTGTCAAGTGGTTAAACAAATTAAAATTAGAAACCCTACATCTTTGGAGCCCTGAACCCTCTAGTTCATATAGAGCAGGGGTATTGAATTAAAATTCCTGGAGGTCCAGTCAGGAAAATTTTCCTTCAGCAGAGGTCTGAATCCCATGTTTGTGGTATGACGCAGATCCTTTACATCATAGCTTATATCCAGGCACAGATGGCACATGCATATGAACGATACAGCCAAAAAGGTGGATTTTTCGCATAAGAATAAATATTTTAAATAAGTTTTTTTTTTTTTTTTTTTTACATTATCACAATATTCTAATCCAGGTTTGGAGAAGGTAATATCTGGGTTTAATGCCACTCTGCAATTATGCGGAAAAATAACTTTAAAGCCTGGTACACTAATAGCGGGCTGAAAAAAAAAACCTGAATAGCACTGTACTAACTATTTGAAGTTAGTACAGCAATCTTCCATGCTGTGCTATTGTGTTCTGACAGGGGGACGTCCCCCTTGTCAGAACACACCAGTCAGCGCTCTCAGCCATTGGTGCCAATCGGCAGACCTTTTCATAGTTGCCAACATTGCAAAAAAAATATATGGGACACTTTTTTGGCTGTGGGCGGAGCCGTACAATAATTAGGGGTGGGGCATTCGTTTGTAGGCGTGGCCTAGCAAAAAATTACAAGTGCGGCGCACGAAGCGCGCTGCGGTGAAAAATGGGCGCGGCTTACGTGAAAAGTGGGCGTGGCTCAAGAGGGTGTGGTTAGAGTCTGAGATGAATGAGGGATGGAGAGGGAAAGGGGGAGAGGGGAATGACGGGACAGAAGGTCCAGATCCTACACAATAGAAATATGTGTATTCTAGAAAGTTTAACAATCAGCAGATAAAGATACTCCAAACACCAGGTGTTAACGCTTCAATCATCCCGGCACCATGATTGTTATGGTGTCAGGATGATTGAAGCGCATTATTTCTATTATTACATTGTAATATAAAATTAAATCATTCAACTCACCATAATGCCGAATCAGTGGGATCACTGAGCGTGTCACTAGCCACGTTGCTTGCCACCAGCAGAGTCTGTCCTTGCATCAGGTGCCCCCGGCAGAGTCTGTCCTTGCATCAGGTGCAACCTGGCAGAGTCTGTCCTTGCATCAGGTGCCCCCTGGCAGAGTCTGTCTTTGCATCAGGTGCCCCCGGCAGAGTCTGTCCTTGCATCAGGTGCCCCCAGCAGAATCTCTCCTTGCATCAGGTGCCCCCGGCAGAGTCTGTCCTTGCATCAGGTGCCCCCGGCAGAGTCTGTCCTTGCATCAGGTGCCCTCGGCAGAGTCTGTCCTTGCATCAGGTGCCCCCGGCAGAGTCTGTTCTTGCATCAGGTGCCCCCGGCAGAGTCTGTATAGACCCCCTCCATCCGTGCAGATCCCCTCCATCAGTGCAGACCCCCTCCATCAGTGCAGATCCCCTCCATCAGTGCAGACCCCCTCCATCAGTGCAGACCCCCTCAGTGCAGACCCTCTCCATCAGTGCAGATCCCCTCCATCAATGCAGACCCCCTACATCAGTGCAGACCCCCTACATCAGTGCAGCCCCCCCTCTATTAGTGCAGCCCCCCCTCGGTGCAGCCCCCCCATTAGTGCAGCCCCCCCTTTATTAGTGCAGCTCCCCCTCAGTGCAGCCCCCATCTATAAGTGCAGACCCCCCCTAGGTGCAGCCCCCCTCAATTAGTGCAGCCCCCTCAGTGCAGCCCCCCTCTAATAGTGCAGACCCCCCCTCAATGCAGCCCCCCCTCTATTAGTGCAGACCCCCCTAGGTGCAGCCACCCCTCAATTAGTGCAGCCCCCTCAGTGCAGCCCCCCTCTATTAGTGCAGACCCCCCTCAATGCAGCCCCCCCTCTATTAGTGCAGACCCCCTAGGTGCAGCCCCCCCTCAATTAGTGCAGCCCCCCTCTATTAGTGCAGACCCCCCTCCTCAATGCAGCCCCCCCTCACCCCCGCTCACCCCCCGCTCAGTGCAGGTGCAGCCGGCCGGTGTTCTGCCTGCTGAGAAAGTGCCCCTCGGCAAGTATGGACCCCCTGTACTGCGCAGGCGCAGCGCTTGCGCAGTACGGGGCTGGGGAACTTTTGGCAAGACACGTCGCCGTTGTCTTCTCCTTCAGTGGAGAGGGGAGGGGCCGTGCAGCTAAAGAAGCCGCTTCATTGGCTGCACGGATCGAGCCCCCTTCCTCTCTCCACTACACAACACACTGTCACTAGGGGGAAGATCGAGCGGCGGCGCCGGACGCCATTTTGCTGGAGCCAGCTGCTCCAAAAACAACAAAAAAACATTCCAGATTTTCCTTTTGGAAAATCCTGATTCGGGACAGCCTCCATCCGGGACGAGGGTCCCAAAATCGGGATTGTCCCGGGAAAATCGGGACTGTTGGCAACTATGCCTTTTTCAGTCAGTGACAGAAACCGGCCGAACCAGCTGCTGTGCACACGGGTCGAATGTCAGCCAGTATTCGTCCCTTAAAGGGATAGTTCACCCTTACCACAAAACTGCCTATGCAGATAAGGGGCTTCTGCAGATAAAAACAAACTGGGCAGCACTGACTAAAGTTTAATAAAGCCCTTGCTATAGGTGTAGGCCTTTTACATACCTTATGAAGCCTGACTCCAGGATGTTGCTAAGTGAGGCCTAGTTATCACTGCTCACCTCCACCATTTACACAAGAGTGATCTCAGAGCTACTGCATCAGGGGAGATAGAGTATGTGAGGGGGTTTAAATCAGAGAAAGAGTTCACTCCTGTGATGGTGGAGGTGAGCAGTAATGACTAGGCCTCACTTAGCAACGTCCTGAGAGTATTCCAGTCAGGCATATAAACGGTCTACACCTATAGAAAGAGTATTATTCATCTTTAGTCAGAGCTGCACAGTATTTTTAATCTACAAACGTCCCTTAGGCACATTTTTTATAAAGGCGAACTATCCTTTTAAGGGTCCATGCACACTGTGCTTAAAAAGGCAGTTCTTTTGGCAGAAAAAAAAACACTCATATAGAGCATTTTCATACAAGTTCGGAGCATTTAGCAACGTTTAGCATTTTCTTCTGTCAGGAAACTCCTCTCAAAAATGCAAACCAGAAGGTTTTTTTTCTGCCACTAAAAACACTGAGCTTAAAATATGCCTCTACACACCTATGCAGTTTGCTTTTGATCCCTTTCTGCAGTGCTTTTTGAGGTGCATTTTGAGTTTTTGCACACACGTTTTTCAGGCATTTTGTGATGCGTTTTACTTATTTTTTTGCATTTTTTGGCCAATTTGTTGTTGGGCAGATTAAAAAACACATCAAAAACACTCTACATGGTTTTCTGCAGCGTCTCTATTGAAGTCTATTCAACCAAAAATGTACCATTTTGCGTTTGAAAAAGTCTCTGACCACTTCCAAAAACGCAGCGACTGAAAAAAAGCATAGATATTATTGTGCCCCATGAGAAAAATCATGTTAAATGGATTGTAATGCGTATTTGCAAAAAATTAAAAAGCACTAAAAAACGCATAGGTGTGAACCAGGTCTAAACGTCCTAATTTGCATGGACATAAAAGATAACATTGAGCTGCTTCTACAGGCAAAACACAAAACTCCTGTAGAAGCAGCGTTTTTTTAAACCCAGTGTGCATTAACCCTTTTAACCCCTTCCCGCCTATTGTAATATATGACTGCCGGGAAAGAGCCCTACAATCCTGGGAGACCATCATATAACATCCTCCCGGGATTGCACCATGCTCTGGCACGATCTGTCACTCGCTGTGTCCATTGGTCACAGCCGATGACAGATCACTGTACGAGCCTGCTGCTGGTACCATGTGATTGCTGTGGCCAATCACAGCAGATCTACATGACAATTTTACACAATGAAGGTCTTTGATTCATGCTTCTCATTGTGTACTACTATGATGAGCTCTGTGATTGGTCACAGTGATCACATGGTACAGCCAGAACCAATCGCAGCTACCTTACCTAGTAAACAGTGAATGAATAGTTTACATTCAGAAAAAATGGTTGCTTATAACGGTAATATTCACAGTTATAAGCAATCATAATGTGTAAAAAAAAAAAATCCTGATCACCTTCCCAGAGTTGTACAATGCTGTATGGTAACACTGTATTGCTCTGGTCACTGTATGAAAAAAAAAAACATGTTTTAAATAAATTTATTTTCAGCTTTTTTTTAATATTTTTTTCTTTATCTTACTTTTTTTTTTTTACAAAGGAAAAAAAAATGTAAGAAAAAGAAAATAAATATTTTAAAAAATTGAAAATAAATTTAAAACTTTTTTTTTTTACTGTCTATACTGTTTTACTGTCTATACTGTCTTACTATATTACTGTCACCAGTCAGTGCCCCTGATCATCGCCACACCAGTTATATGATGATGCTGTACTGCACTGGTGACAGTATGTAAAAATTCCTTATTTTCTGAAAAATTACAACTTCAAAAAACTCGCCATGCCTCCTACTAAATACCTTGGACTGTCTACTTTCCAAAAAAGGGGTTATTTGGGGGATATTTGTACTGTCCTGGCATTTTCTGGACTCGGGAAATAAGTTATGCCATCAGTATTGATCGATTTTAAGATATATACCATACTTTGTGGACTCTATAATTTTCCTACAGACCAAATAATATACACTGATTTGGGTTATTTTTACTAAAGAAATGTAACAGTATATATTTTGGTCTGAATTTATAAAGAGTGAATTTGTCGCAAAAGCAAAAAAAAATTATACAAAATTTCATTTGGGTTTAGTGTTGCACAACCACGCAATTCTCATTCAAAGTGTGACAGCTCTGAAAGCTGAAAATTGGCCTGGGCAGGAAGGGGGTAAAAGTGTCCAGTATTAAATTGGTTAAAGAAACCCAGCTTGTTAAAGAAGAAGGTTTATACTTCCCTTTTTGTTAGACGGTGAAATAAATCTTTGTCCTCTTGAGGAACCTCTGGGTGACCTGACACTGAGGAATGGGTTTGATGCATGGTTCCCTACTGTGGCTCTATCACTACGGACACAGCAGTGATGTAGTGGCCAATGACCCAACAGGGGACATGCTCACTGATACACCTAAAAGTATTGAATTCTACCCCCTAGACAGGCAAGTATACATCTTTTTTTACAGGCAGGGTCTCTTTAAATATTTTAAGTACTTCTAGAGAGGAAATCCTAACAGTTGGGTGCTACCCAGTACATTGTTCCCATAAACTCCAGCACTCTCATGTGCCTGCGTTATAAAATATTTATGCCTGTTATCAGCACCCTGAAGTTTTGTTAGTCCAAAAATCTGTCCATACTTTCTTCAGCTCAGTAGCCTTATAATTGTGAACCAAAATGAGCTTATTAAATCGACAGCGATTATACTTTATCCAGTGAACATTGAATACACCTGGAGTAGGTGCAGTGGGTAAAATATGGAGTTCATAAAGGCAAATTCCAATAAAAGAGTCTTCCATGGGGATGACGCGAATCACTTGTGATATATCATAGATTTTTTTTACCATGTCTGCAGAAAAGACATAGCCAGTTCCTATGCAGTAGGGTGGGTAGGTGTCATTGGGGTAGACTTCCTTAGGGACAAACCATTTGTATTCTTTATCCCTCAGTGGTCCTGTATTTTCCAATATCTGCCCTGTGAAATAGTTGGTACGGACTGGAAGCTCTGGGCAAAGAAGCTGGTGGACAAGGTAGTCTGGATTGAGAAATACGTCATCATCGATTTTCATCACATAGCTGGTTGTGGGGCAGAATTTAGCAACCCATTCCATGCCCATTAAGGTTTTTAAAGTGAGGTTATAGTAAGTGTCCATGAAGTCTTGTTGGACAATATCCCCAAAGGCTTCACTTTCCTCCTCCAGCATCCTCTGGGTTCTTTTCACAAAGATTGTCGGAAGACCAACCAAAAAGATCCTCACCACATCAACATCGTAATTACTTTCATTGCCCCAGGTTTCTCGAATGGCATGCCTAGAATCGATATCATCAGACTTACCAGTTACCATTATGACTAGAAAGGGGTTCCGATCTTTGCACTTCTTCTCCTGGTTGATGAGGAACTTGTATGGGTAAGGGTAAGGGGGGGCCAGAGGGTGTTGGAAGCCTGGATAGGTCAGATTGTTTACAGGAGGAGGGATTTCCTGGTCGCTTAAAAGTTCCCGGAACACCATCAACCTATTAACGAGCCATTCTTCATTTTTTAAGTACAGATATTCAGATGCAAACATAATAATGAGCACAAGGCAGCATCTCCTCATCACACAGCTTCGTCCCATTGAGCTGGATGCCACGGAAACCTCTGCACAAAGATAAGAGAATATCTGTAAGTACTTTGTTACCTCAAAAAACAGGGCTTGCTTTATACTTATTATACCATTTCTTGCTGTAAAGGGCTTTCTAGGCAGTTCTCATGTATTTTTATACAGTATAAGACTTTGCCTGTTATGGTGACCGGGTCTTTTTAAATTGCTGGCATTTGGGTCACATGGTTGAAACCTTTTTATGGTTTAATTTGTGAGAGGTGTTATTTTTTATCTATTTGTTATTAATGTAACCCAAAAAAGGACCATAGAAATTCAGACAAAAATTTACTTTGTACAATTGTTATTTGAGTTGGGATTTTTAAGAATGTTCTTTCTTTTAACGTCCCTTTATACATACTTTACATGAACAGTCTGAAGACTACAAAAATAATGTCCCGGGTTCTTACTCCCAGACATTGGGGTGCATACAAGTGGAAACTGGTGCTCAATAATTTTTTTTGGGGGGGTTGCAAACCAATGCCCCCCCCCCCCCCCCCCCCGCAGAGGACGGATGGCCTCCTTACTTTAGGAGGCAGATGTCCTGCCCAGGATGACTCCAATCTCCCCTCCTCCTCCCTCCCCTGTCCGAGCCGGGGGGGGTGCTGGATGGCTGAGCCGCTGCGGGTGAGCCATTCCTGGAGTCACAGTGGCAGATGGTGGGTCGGTTGAGCTTACCGTGCGTCTCTTCCTGCCATGCGTCTCCTTCCTCCTCCTCCTAGGCCAATAGGATCGCTTCTCCTTTCGGCCAGTCTCACGACCCGCTTCCTGATTGGCTGTGAGGAGAATCAGTGTGACAATAGCGAATATTCATTCGCCATTGTCACACAACTGGGTGGGCTCAGGGCACAGTGCTCTGCGCCCCAAGCCCACCCTTTTTTGAAGCCTATTAGAGCCTCAGGCTCTAATCACCTGCTTGGAAAAAAAAAATCCCCTATTGGAATCCATGCGTCTGGCGCCCTGCATGTAGATCAGGGAGCCGGACGCATTGGATGGGGGGGGGCGGTGCCCGTGTGCCCCTACTGGACGGGCCGCCACTGATGCATACTGATTGTATGCCTGCCGTTCTGTCAAGGAGTACTGTGAGAAAAGGTTGACATGATGGCTCAGCCCCCTCCCCCCCCTTCCCCCAGGGTTGGATAATGCTACCTGTCATTTAACCCCAGAAGAGGACCGGCACTGAATTGCACAAAGGTGAATCTGTGAAGAACATCGTGGGATGGGAGGTTAGCGTTATCCTCAAAAGCTGTCATTTTTATTTTTACCACCACTGGGCCGATCATTTTTGCAATTCTTTGTAAAGGTGGATCCCATGTCTGCACTAGGCATTCATGGAAGGGGACTCATTTTATGAAACACAGCCCAGCCTAAGACATATTTGACAAAAAAACTGAATTTGCGCACTGGTGTGTACTGTGCACTGCAGTGTGTTGTTACAATGCATTGTAGTCCTTTGATTTTTTTTTTTATAAACCTTTTTTAAAATTACTTTAGTTTAGTTATATGTGCGACAGCACAGTGAGATATGTTGCTGCATGTTTAGCATGTCGTGTTACAATAAAATATGTACCTACATCATTTATCACAATGTACACCAATGCAGCACACACAGATTAGGTGTTACTATACCGCAGAGGTGTGAAGCCAACCTTCAGACTTTTAGCTTAATGTGTAACTTTAATCAGCTGCACTCCAGCACTGCGTGTCCTAGAGCTACCTTACCCATCACTGCCATCTTCGTCTGGTCTTCTTCCAGGTACTGATCTTCAGCCACTTTCATTGGCCGGGCCAAGATGGCGTCAGTTCAGTGCATGAACTGGAGGCTATTCTTCGAGGCATTGCTAAAATTGCATACTGAACTCAGGGTACAGTGTGGACAGACAGGTAAGAAGGAAGTGGACGAACCAGTTGACGACCACCCTATAGCACATTTACTGCTACATGGCGGCCGCACTATACGGGATCACGTGTATATATATATATGTGATCCTGCATTTCTGGGTATCAGGCGAGAGTGCGCGCAGCCAGAGGCTCGTTCCAGCTGTGATTCTACAGATCGGGTCCCGTGGACATGATGTCCGATGGCACCCGCTGATCGTTCAGAACACAGACAAAACGGCGGTTTGCCTATGTAAACAAGGCAGATCGCCGTTCTGTCAGTAAGGGAGGCATGGATCCTGTGTTTCTACTAAACAGGGACATTGATCTATGCCTTCCACTAGTAAAAGCACCTCCCACACTACAGTGGAACAACAGCTAGGCACACAGGTAACCCTTTGATTTTCCCTGATGTTAACCCCTGTCAGTGTCAATAGTACAGTGACGGTGCATATTTTTAGCACTGATCACTGTATTAGTGTCACTGGCCCCCAAAAAAAGTGCCAGTGAGGGGTTTATTTACTAAAGCTAGAGAGGTCAAAATTAGTCACAAATCTGCAGAGAAACCACTCAGCTTCTAACCTCAGCTTGTTTAAAGCGGAGTTCCACCCAGAAGTGGAACTTCCGCTCATCTGATTCCCCCCCCCTCCGGTGCCACAATTGGCACCTTTCAGGGGGGAGGGGGGTGCAGATACCTGTCTACTACAGGTATTTGCACCCTCTTCCTGGAATAGACTCCCGCGGGAGACACGCCCCTTCCTGCACCCCCCCCCCCCCCGCTGTCTCCTGGGAAACACACAGGTCCCAGGAGATAGCGGGGATCACTTAGGACTTGCAGCGCGACTCGCGCATGCGCAGTAGGGAACCAGGAAGTGAAGCTGCAACTCACTTACTGATTCCCTCACAGAGGACGGCGGCGGCAGCAGCCGAGAGCCGAGCGATTGATCAGCTTCGGCTGCCGACATCGCTGGACTCCAGGACAGGTAAGTGTCCATTTATTAAAAGTCAGCAGCTGCAGTATTTGTAGCTGCTGGCTTTTAAAAATTTTTTTTTTAGGTGGACTCCCTCTTTAATTAAGCTTTAGCAAGAAAACCTGAAAGCCGAATGGTTTCTCGGCAGAATAATGTCTAATTTTGCCCTCTCTAGCTTTAGTAAATAAACCCCTTAGTGTCCATATTTTTCCACCGAAATATCGTAGTCCCACTATAAGTCGCTGATCGCCGCCATTACTAGTAAAAAAAAAAAAAATTTATGACAATAAAAATTCCATAAATATATCTCATCGTATGTAGACGCCATAACTTTTGCTCAAACCAATCCATATACGCTTATTGGAATTTTTTTTTACCAAAAATATGTAGCAGAATACATATTGGCCTAAAGCGATGAAGAAATTCGATTTTTTTTTTATGGGATGTGTTTTATAGCAGAAAGTACAAAATATTGTTTTTCTTTTTCAAAATTGTCAGTTGTTTTTTGTTTATAGCACAAAAAATAAACTGCAGAGGTGATCAAAATACCACCAAAAGAAAGCTATTTGTGGGAAAAAAAGGACATACATTTTATTTAGGTACAGCGTTGCGCGACCGCGCAATTGTCAGTTAAAGTAACGCAGTGTTGTATAGCAAAAAAATGGACTGGTCAGGAAGTGGTTAATGCAGAAAAGACGTAGCATGTAATTTCTGCATAAAAAAACCACCCACCTGTCAACATTTTTTTTCGCATTAAAGTTCCTTATTAGGTTGTTACTTAAAGAGTTATTTACAGTTTTTCATACCTTACTTAAATTGTATCTGAGCGCCACAAACTGAAACCGCTATTTAATTCATTTTTAATATTCAAACTCGCCCATCCATCCATGTCTCCATTCTTTTGTTAAGAAATCGCTTTGAAAATCCTCCATCATTTCTAGCTGCCGCCATCTTCAGCAAGGGCAGATATTACATTTACTTTCCCAAATCCATCTGCCCTTTGCTCAGGCAAGCAGGAAGTGGATGAAAAAAAAGAGTGAAAGAAAAAAAAAATACCCATAAAGACTCCTGGAATGACATAGTTTCGGCCTGGGCCAGAAACCTGGAAGCAACTAAAGAAATGTACAAAAAAAGGACTGGTATGTCGCTGCCTGCTTCCGGGTTTATGGCACACACATGTGCGCCCCCGCCGACGCCCGCTGTGATTGTATACAGCATGTCCCGGCCAATGATTCCGGGATTTGCTGATCGGCGATGTCCAATCACAGCCCAGAGCCCTGTGTTGACAATCAACAGCGGGCTCTGTACAAAGGGAATGAGCTCTCTATTTCTTTTACCTGCAAAGCAGGGATAAGAAACAAAGAGGTCTAGTAGTAAAAGCAGCACACATTACACACTGTTAGGCACACATTTAACCCCTTGATCACCCCAGCCAGTGTTAGTAAAGTGACAGTATAGTATTATCAGTGATCACTTTATTAGTATCACTGGTGATGTCAGTGGCAGTTATTCTGGCCCCTCCCCTGCATCAGTTAGTATCAGATTGGCCGCCGCACTACTGCAGTCCTATTATAAGTCGCTGATCACCACCATTAGTAATATTTACATTGTATATATAATATATATTATATATATATATATATATATATATTTATATATATATATATATATAATGCAGCATTGGTGCATATAATGGAAAATTTGTTATCAGTTACTTACCGTAATTTTCCTTTCCTGGCCTAGCCTCACGTCAGCACACAATGGGTTAACGCCACCTCTGTAACCCACAGGACCACCCCTTCCTAGCTAAATAAAAGCCCCTCCCCCACTGAAGTGTTCCATAACCTAGCCTGAAGACAGGCCACTAGGGACGGAGTTCTGTGCTGACGTGAGGCTTGGCCAGGAAAGGAAAATTACGGTAAGCAACTGATAACAAATTTTCCATTATATGCACCGATGCTGCGTTCACCTAGGTAGGTATGATTCTTTAACCACTTGCCAACCGCGCTACAACCAAATGGCAGCTACAGCGCCATATGATGTCCCCCCAGAACTATGCACCCGGCACACTCTACGATTGCTGTGTCCTTTGGACCCAGCTGATCACAGATCGGGGTAAAGAGCCAATCACAGCGGCTCTTTACCATTTGATCAGCTGTGTCTGATCACGACGTATACATGGTTATCAGAATTCCTTTCCTCATGCTGTCACAGCATGAGCAGAGGAGAAAGTCGGTAACTGGCTAGTGTGAAAGGGGACATCTTCACTGATAATCAGGGCAGCCCCAACAGTGCCAATAAGGGCCCTTTCACACTGGGGCCGGTTTGCAGGCCCTATTGCGCTAATAATAGCGCCTGCATACTGACCCGAAAGTGCCGCTGCTTTGTCTCCAGTGTGAAAGCCCGAAGGAGCGGTGTGCTGGCAGGACGGGAAAAAAAGTCCTGCTAGCAGCATCTTTGGAGCGGGGAAGGAGCGGTGTATTCACTGCTCCTTCCCCGCTCCTGCCCATTGAAATCAGTGGGACAGCGCGGCTATAATGCCGGCAAAGCGCCTCTGCAGGGGCGCTTTGTGGTGGTTTTTAACCCTTTCTCGGTCGCTAGCGGGGGGGTAAAACTGCCCCCGCTAGCGGCCGAATACCGACGGTAAAGCGCCGCTAACAATAGCGGCGCTTTACCGCCGCCCCTGCCCCAGTGTGAAAGGGGCCTTAGTGCTGCCTATCCATGCTGTCAATCAGTACCCATCGGTGCTGCTAATCAGTGCTGCCAGAGTCTCCTCATCAGTGCTACCCATCAGTGGCGCCTCCCCGTACCCATCAGTGCCCTTCAGTGCCACCTATCAGTGCCTATCAGTGCTGCCCATCAGTGCAGCGTCATCAGTGCAGGGGTGGATCCGGGGGGGCAACGGGACAACTGCCCACTCCGAGAATGTGGGTGACTGAGTGGGCGGGCGGCTCCGCGGGTGAGAGCGCGGGCGGGCTGGGCAGCTCGGTTGGTGAGCGGGTGGGTGAGAGCGCGGGTGGCCTCTGTGGGTGAGAGAGCGGGCGGGCTGGGCGGCTTGGTCAGTGAGAGGACGGGTGAGAGAGCGGGCGAGCAGCTGTGCGGCTTGGTGTGTGAGCGGGCTGCTGGCCAATCAGGGAGATGACGGGCGGGGGACAGAGAGGGGGACATCACTGTGCAGGCAGCCGCGGGCAGCAGAGGGATTACATCATGTCTCTGCTGCCTGACTGGTAATCTGCTGCCTGACTCTGGGACACAGCAAGAGACCACCTTAGCAGGAAAGTGACAGAGCAAGTGTCAGGTGACAATCTGCAACGTATGGCAGGTTACGTGGTAGGTGACAATCCACATCTGGGTGCAGGCAACGTGGCAAGTGACAATCCGCAACATGTGACAGGTGACGTGGCAAGTGACAATCCGCATCTGGGCGCAGGCGACGTGGCAAGTGAGAATCCGCACTGTGTGGCAGGTGACGTGGCAGGTGACAATCTGCATCTGGTGACAGGTGATGTGGCAAGTGACAATCCCCAACATGTGGCAGGTGACGTGGCAAGTGACAATCCGCATCTGGGCGCAGGCGACGTGGCAAGTGACAATCCGCAACATGTGGCAGGTGAAGTGGCAAGTGACAATCCACATCTGGTGACAGGCGATGTGGCAAGTGACAATTCGCAAAGTGTGGCAGGTGATGTGGCAAGTGACAATCCACATCTGGGCACAGGTAACGTGGCAATTGACAATCCGCAACGTATGACAGGTGACATGGCAAGTGACAATCCGCATCTGGTGACAGGCGACGTGGCAAGTGACTATCCGCGACGTGTGGCAGGTAACGTGGTGAGTGACAATCGGCAACGTGTGACAGGTGACTTGGCAAGTGACAATCTGCATCTGGTGACAGGTGACGTGGCAAGTGACAATTCACAACCTGTGGCAGGTGAAGTGGCAAGTGACAATCTGTATCTGGTGACAGGCGACGTGGCAAGTGACAATTCGCAATGTGTGGCAGGTGATGTGGCAAGTGACAATCTGCATCTGGTGACAGGCGACGTGGCAAGTGATTATTCGCAACGTGTGGCAGGTGACGTGGCAAGTGACAATCCACAACATGTGGTAATTGATGTGGCAAGTGACAGGTGACGTGGCAAGTGACAATTCGCAACGTGTGACAGGTGATGTGGCAAGTGACAATCTGCACCTGGTGACAGGCGAGGTGGCAAGTGACAATTCGCAACTTGTGGCAGGTGACGTGGCAAGTGACAATCCGCAACATGTGGCAGGTGACGTGGCAAGTGACAATCCGCATCTGGTAACAGGCGACGTGGCAAATGACAATTCGCAACGTGTGGCAGGTGATGTGGTGAGTGACAATCCGCATCTGGGTGCAGGTGATGTGGCAAGTGACAATCTGCAACCTGTGGCAGGTGACGTGGCAAGTGACAATCTGCAACATGTGGCAGGTGATGTGGCAAGTGACAATCTGCATCTGGGCGCAGGAGACATGGCAAGTGACAATTCGCAACGTGTGGCAGGTGACGTGGCAAGTGACAATCCGCATCTGGGCACAGGCGACGTGGCAAGTGACAATCCGCAACGTGTGACAGTTGATGTGGCAAGTGACAATCTGCATCTGGTGGCAGGTGACGTGACAATCCGCATCTGGTGGCAGGCGACGTGGCAAGTGACAATCCGCAACATGTGGCAGGTGATGTGGCAAGTGACAATCTGCATCTGGGCGCAGGAGACATGGCAAGTGACAATTCGCAACGTGTGGCAGGTGACGTGGCAAGTGACAATCCGCATCTGGGCACAGGCGACGTGGCAAGTGACAATCCGCAACGTGTGACAGGTGATGTGGCAAGTGACAATCCGCATCTGGTGGCAGGTGACGTGGCAAGTGACAATCCGCATCTGGTGGCAGGCGACGTGGCAAGTGACACGCTCAGGGCTCCCATTGATTCTGCATTATGGTGAGTTTAACTATTTCATTTTATATTACAATGTAATAATAGAAATAATGCGCTTCAATCATCCTGACACCATAACAACCATGGTGCCGTGATGATTGAAGCGCCAACACCAGCCATTTCCCCGATAAATTGCCCTCAAAACAACATTTTCTGGCAGTGCCCCTCCCGAGACTAGACTCTGGATCCCCACTGCATCAATGCTCAATAGTGCCACCTCATCAGTGCAGCCAATCGGTGCCCATCAGTGCAGCCTCATCAGCACACATCAGTGAAGGAGAAAAATTACCTGTTTGTTAGATTTTATAACAGAAACTAAGAAAAACTGTTTTTTTTTTCAAAATTTTATTCAAAATTATTGGTCTTTTTTCATTTGTTTAACAAAAAGCCCAGTGGTGATTAGGGATGAGCTTTCTGTTCGGGTCGAACATGAGTTCATCTCGAACATTGGTTGTTCGCCCGTTCATCGAAAACTGAACATCATGGGCCGTTTGCGGCAAATTCGAGTGGCGCGGGAGTGTAGTGCATTGCTGTATGATGATTGGCCAAAGCATGTACCATGACCTGCATGCTTTGGCCAATCCCAGCGCCCTCAGCTAAGAGAGCCATAATTGGCCAAAGGCAGGGTGCCTTTTGCCAATCATGGCTCAGGGGGACTCAGGCTCAGAAGTCCACGCCCCACCCTATATAAGACTGCCTGCACGTCGGCCCTGTATAGTGTGTTGTTGGCGTGGAGGAGAGAGAGTGTCATTTACATTGAGCAGGGAGGCAGGCAGGTTATTCAGTTAGTTGCAGTGTATTTAATATATATATACAGACAGTCTCGTATATATATATATATCCACTGTATCCAGTTTAGCTATATCTGACTGCAGGCCGTTCCTGGTGTACTTTTTTTAATATACTTCAGGCAGGCAAGTTATTCAGTTAGCTGCTGTGTATTTAATATATATATATATATACAGACAGTCTCGTACATATATATGTCCACTGCATACAGTTTAGCTATATCTGACTGCAGGCCGTTCCTGGTGTACTTTTTCTAATATACTTCAGGCAGGCAGGGTATTCAGTTAGCTGCAGTGTATTTAATATATATATATATATATATATATATATATATATATATATATATATATACAGACAGTCTCGTACATATATATGTCCACTGCATGCAGTTTAGCTATATCTGACTGCAGGCCGTTCCTGGTGTACTTTTTCTAATATACTTCAGGCGGTGTACACAGTACCGTGCACCACTAGTGCAGTAGCTATTACTTTTCTGGTGGTGTACACAGTACACAATACATACAGTACACCCATAGTTGTTATTACACTTCTGTTGTTGTACACAGAACCGTGCACCCATAGTGCAGTTGCTACTACTTTTCTGGTGGTGTACACAGTACACAATACAAACCGTGTACCCATAGTTGCTATTAGACTTCTGTTGTTGTACACAGTACCGTGCACCCCTAGCGCAGTTGCTACTACTTTTCTGGTGGTGTACACAATACAGTACACCCATAGTTGTTATTACACTTCTACTGGTGTACACTGTACCATGCACCTGTAGTGCAGTTGCTAGTGCTACTACTTTTCTGGTGGTGTACACAATACAGTACACCCAGAGTTGTTATTACACTTTTGTTGGTGCACGGTACACAGTACTGTGCAACCCTAGTGCATTTGCTACTACTTTTCTGGTGGTGTACACAGTACACAATACATACAGTGCACCCATAGTTGCTAATAGACTTCTGGTGGTGTACACAATACCGTTCACCCCTAGTGCAGTAGCTATTACTTTTCTGGTGGTGTACACAGTGCACAATACATATAGTGCACCCAGAGTTGTTAATAAACTTCTGTTGGTGTACACAGTACCGTGCACCCCTAGTGCAGTTGCTTCTACTTTCCTGGTGGTGCACACAATACATACAGTGCACTCATAGTTGTTACACTTCTGGTGTACACAATACAGTACACCCATAGATATTATTACACTTCTGTTGGTGTACACAGTACCGTGCACCCCTAGTACAGTTGCTACTACTTTTTTGGTGGTGTACATAGTACACAATACATACAGTACACCCATAGTTGTTATTACACTTCTGTTGGTGTACACAGTACCGTGCACCCCTAGTGCAGTTGCTACTACTTTTATGGTGGTGTACACAATACATACAGTACACCCATAGTTGTTATTACACTTCTGTTGGTGTACACAGTACTGTGCACCCCTAGTGCACTTGCTACTACTTTTCTGGTGGTGTACGCAGTACACAATACATACAGTACACCCATAGTTGTTATTACACTTCTGTTGGTGTACACAGTACCGTGCACCCGTAGTGCAGTTGCTAGTGCTACTACTTTTCTGATGGTGTACACAGTACACAATACATGCAGTGCACCCACAGTTGTTATTACACTTCTGTTGTTGTACATAGTACCGTGCACCCCTAGTGCAGTTGCTACTACTTTTCTGGTGGTGTAAAAAGCACACAATACAAACCGTGTACCCATAGTTGCTTTTAGACTTCTGTTGTTGTACACAGTACCGTGCACCCCTAGCGCAGTTGCTACTACTTTTCTGGTGGTGTACACAATACAGTACACCCATAGTTGTTATTACACTTCTGTTGGTGTACACTGTACCATGCACCTGTAGTGCAGTTGCTAGTGCTACTACTTTTCTGGTGGTGTGCACAATACAGTACACCCAGAGTTGTTATTACACTTTTGTTGGTGCACGGTACACAGTACTGTGCAACCCTAGTGCATTTGCTACTACTTTTCTGGTGGTGTACACAGTACACAATACATACAGTGCACCCATAGTTGCTAATAGACTTCTGGTGGTGTACACAATACCGTTCACCCCTAGTGCAGTAGCTATTACTTTTCTGGTGGTGTACACAGTGCACAATACATATAGTGCACCCAGAGTTGTTAATAAACTTCTGTTGGTGTACACAGTACCGTGCACCCCTAGTGCAGTTGCTTCTACTTTCCTGGTGGTGCACACAATACATACAGTGCACTCATAGTTGTTACACTTCTGGTGTACACAATACAGTACACCCATAGATATTATTACACTTCTGTTGGTGTACACAGTACCGTGCACCCCTAGTACAGTTGCTACTACTTTTTTGGTGGTGTACATAGTACACAATACATACAGTACACCCATAGTTGTTATTACACTTCTGTTGGTGTACACAGTACCGTGCACCCCTAGTGCAGTTGCTACTACTTTTCTGGTGGTGTACACAATACATACAGTACACCCATAGTTGTTATTACACTTCTGTTGGTGTACACAGTACTGTGCACCCCTAGTGCACTTGCTACTACTTTTCTGGTGGTGTACGCATTACACAATACATACAGTACACCCATAGTTGTTATTACACTTCTGTTGGTGTACACAGTACCGTGCACCCGTAGTGCAGTTGCTAGTGCTACTACTTTTCTGGTGGTGTACACAGTACACAATACATGCAGTGCACCCACAGTTGTTATTACACTTCTGTTGTTGTACATAGTACCGTGCACCCCTAGTGCAGTTGCTACTACTTTTCTGGTGGTGTACAAAGCACACAATACAGTGTAGTGTGGTTTTGCTAAACAAAATTTACAGCATGTCTGGAAGGCCACCAAGGAGAGGCAGACGCTCACAGGCCACTAAAAGAGGCCAAGCAGGCTCTGTGTCTTCAGTCGACAGTGATGGTCGTAGACACAGTGCATCCTCAGCACGTGGCCGTGGGGCACGCTTGTCCTTTTTTTCTGCAGCTGGCAGTGTTATTGAGCCACAACATGCAGAAGAGTTGGTGGAATGGATAATAAAGCCCTCCTCATCCTCCTCATCCTCTCTCACCCAGGCTCAGAGTAGTTTGCCTGCCTATGCAGCTGCCAAAGTGGCCTATTCCATTGGCTCCATGTCAACAGCCACTCTTTCCTAAGCCCCACCATCATGCACAGAGGAGTCCCCCGAACTATTCGACCACAGTGTCAGGTACATGCTGCAGAAGGATGCGCAGCAATTTGAAGGCTCTGATGATGGTATCCAGGTTGAGGAGGGGAGTAACATGAGCCTAGAGAGAAGGGGTGCCCAAGAAGGTCAACAAACTGGCAGTCATGTTCCCCGAGCTGCAGCATACTGCCAAGTTTGCTCCAGTGGCGAGGAGGGAGGTGATGATGAGGTCACTGACTCTACTTGGGTGCTTGATAGAAGAGAGGAGGAGGAGGAGGCACATCTCCAACGAGGCAGGATGCCCTCCAGGGGGCAGCTTAAGAACAGCCACCCTATTGCATCACACCGCAGAGCTAAGCAGGTGCAGGGTGCTGCTGACTCCCCACATATTTTGAAAAGTTCTTTGGTGTGGGCCTTTTTTAACATGTGTGCAGCAGATCGAACCATTGCTGTTTGCAACATATGTCTAAAGTGTATCAAGCGTGGCCAAAACAGCAGCCGCTTGGGCACCACATGCTTGACCAGACATATGACAACCTCCCATGCAGTCCGTTGGCAACAGCACTTAAAAGACCCACATCAAAGAACAAGGCGGGCCTCTCCTTGCTCCTCATCAGCTGGGATCTCCAACCCCACTATACCTCCAGTCCTCTCAGAAACCTGCGCTGAGAGGAATGAAGGTATAGAAATAGGTGTCCCAAGTACTTGCGGACAATCTGCTAGCGGTACACCAACATTGGATTTTAGCAGGCAACTTTCCCTACCCTAGTTGCTAAACCGTCAAAAGAAATTGGGTCCCTGGCATCCACATGCTCAGCGTCTGAATGCTAGCTTGGCCAAATTGCTAGCACTGTAACTGCTGCCTTTTCAGCTGGTAGACTCTGCCCCCTTTCATGAATTTGTGGAATGTGCGGTACCTCAGTGGCAGGTTCCCAAACGCCATTTCTTTTCACTGAAGGTGACAATTTCCTGGTGCTGGACAACGTGTTGCTGAGGCTTCGTTCAGTCACAGAAACAGCGGTGGAGAAGGTGGTCGGCTGACCGATGCCTTCAAACAATTCTTCAGTCCTCAGCACCCAGGTCTGATCGGATCCAGCAACCATCGCCAGCGTCTGAATTACATGGTGCAGGAATATCTAGGGGCAAGTTCAGACCAGGAGACCTTTCCACCAGAACATCCACTGGGTTACTGGGTCTTGAGGATAGACCACTGGCCAGAGCTTGCTCAATATGCAATTGAGCTACTGGCCTGTCCTGCATCCAGCATTCTTTCTGAACGCACATTTAGTGCTGCTGGAGGCTTTGTAACTGATCACAGAGTGCGCCTGTCCACAGACTCTGTTGATCGGCTCACATTCATAAAAATTAATTAGTCTTGGATCACCAGCTACCAAGCACCTGATGCTGATGTAACCGATTGATTTTTCTATGGTTGTGGGATCCCTTGAAGACTGCATATGCTGAGTGACTATCCTATTATGCTGAATGACTATCCTATTCCTACTCAATCTTCATGATAATAGCTTCTAGGAATATTTTTGGTTCAGGGCACCACTACCACTGCCTAAGACCCAATCTTTCTGCCCCTGTTTAACAGGGGCGTGTAATTACAATTTTTCATCTAATATTTCACAGCAGGGCCTGTTCCTGCGCTCAACAAAAGTATCTGTGAGGCTTTACAGTGTTGTGCCACCACCACCACAGCCTAGGGCCCAATTTTTATGCCCCTGTTTAACAGGGGCGCATAATTACAATTTTTGATCTAATATTTCACAGCAGGGCCCATTCCAGTGCCCACCAAGAGTAACTGTGTGGGCTTACAGTGTTCTGGTACCACCAACACCTAAGGCCCAATTTTCCACAGAGTGTATAGGGCAGGTCGTTTAGTGTATACAGGCGGTCCCCTATTTTTAAACATCTGACTTACAAATGACTCCTACTTAGAAACGGAGGGAGACAACAGGAAGTGAGAGGAAATCTACCCCTAGGAAGGGAAATTCTCTCCTGTTATGCCCCGTACACACAGTCGGACATTGATCGGACATTCCGACAACAAAATCCTAGGATTTTTTCCGACAGATGTTGGCTCAAACTTGTCTTGCATACACAAGGTCACACAAAGTTGTCGGAAAAACCGATCATTCTGAACGTGGTGTCGTAAAACACGTACGTCGGGACTAAAAACAGGGCAGTAGCCAATAGCTTTCATCTCTTAATTTATTCTGAGCATGCTTGGCACTTTGTGCGTCGGATTTGTGTACACACGATCGGAAATTCTGCCAACGGATTTTGTTGTCGGAAAATTTTATAGCCTGCTCTCAAACTTTGTGTGTCGGAAAATCCGATGGAAAATGTGTGATGGAGCCCACACGCGGTCGGAATTTCCGACAACAAGGTCCTATTACACATTTTCCGTCGGAAAATCCGACCGTGTGTACGGGGCATAAGAGTTAATATGGGAAATCGGTGTCTCCACTGATGCTTTTTCACCAATCTTGGTTTCCCTAATAACCCGAAATTTTCTAAATCCAATTGTCATCAGGACAGAAAGTGAGGTCAAATCTTCTGAACAGGGGCACAGACAGCAAAACAAATGTTACAGGGGTGATGATAACCCTTCTCTATGTTATCCAAAAAGCTTAATAATAGATTTTTTGGCTGGAGCTATACTTACAAAATGTACCTGTTCCAAATTACAAACAGATTCAACTTACGAACAAACCTACAGTCCCTATCTTGTTTGTAACCTGGGGACCGCCTGTATACTGCTGCTGTTCAGAGTCAATGGTGACCCTAGGGGGGGGGGCCAGAGGGGGCCCTGACCCCCCCAACATTATGCTGGGCCCCACCATGTGCCCCCCCAAAAAAAAATTTTTTTTTTTTTTAATTTTTTTTTTTTACAAAAAGGCAATTTCTTTTTGTTTGTATTCATATCGGATGTGCCGCATCTTACTCGGGCCACCGCTGGGGTAACACAGTCTCTATTGAGAGGGAGAATGTCCCCAGTCAGCTCCTGCGGGTGATTCCTCCCTCCTCCCTCTGCTCGCTGACACTGCATAATGCAAGCGCTCACACAACCACGGCCGCCCGATCTGCTCCTTCCCCTGCATCCTCATTGGCAGGGAGAAGAGCGAGTTGCAGGAAGGACTCCACCAGGACTCTCAGTTACTGAAAAAACAGACTGATTTCTCCCATCCTGGAGGACAGGAGAACCAGCCTGTAAATTCCAAGAGATGCCAGACCAGTGCTGTCAATAGCAGGGGCAGGACAGCAAGAGGAGGCTGGGGAACCCCACAGTGACAGAACACCAGGGCCCGGTGGCAAGACAACCTTTGCAACCCTGATAGTTTTCCCACTGCTTTGGACCCTTATATTTTCTTGGTATGCTGGTGACATATATCTCTTGTTCTCTGTCACCCTGGGGGGGCCCAAATACAGTAGGAAGGGAACTCACTGCAGAACATGTGAAAGGGCCATTGTGGGATCGTAGTAAAGGGGTAAAGGGCCCCAGGATAGATAAAATACATATAGATAGATAGATATATCTGTATATATATATATACTATATATATATATATATATATATATATATATATATATATATATATATCTATATCTATATATATCTATATATATCTATATATATATATATATATATATATATATATATATATATATATATATATATATTTGCATTTTATATTGCCCCCCTATTTTTGGCCTTGGTGCCCCACGCCTTTTTTTTTTAAATTTGGGTGCGGGATTCCCCTTAATATTCATACCATACTCAAAGGGCCTGGTAATGGGCTGGGGGGCGGCAACATTACATTACAGCCACAAGCAGATTAAAATGACTTTTATTCCTTTAGAAATGTCATTTTGTGCAGGGAATGTTTTTTATACACAGGAAAAATGCGCCACTTTACAGGCATACTATAGTCACCCCCAGGCACGATATTTAAAGGAATATTTCACTTTTATTGTTTCACTTTAAACATTATTAAAATCACTGCTCCCGAAAAACATCCGTTTTTAAAACTTTTTTTTGCATTGATACATGTCCTCTGGGGCAGGACCCGGGTCCCCAAACTCTTTTTATGACAATAACTTGCATATTAGCCTTTAAAATTAGCACTTTTGATTTTTCACATTCGAGTCCCATAGACTTTTACAGTGTTTGTACAAATTTTTTGTCTGTTCGCATGTTATATGCCGCGAACCGAACCGGGGGGGGGGTGTTCGGCTTATCCATAAATAATACTAAAAGAAAGCTCTATTTGTGTGAAAAATAATGATACAGTTTTTTTTCTGGGTACAGTGTTGCATGACCGTGCATTTGTCATTCAAAGTGTGACAGCGCTGAAAGCTGAAAATTGGCCTGGGCAGGAAGGGGGTAAAAGTGCCCAGTAGGCAAATGGTTAAAGAAAAAATCCCGAACTTCTCTTTTAAATATGCTCCTTGGAACTTGTAGGCATGATATTCCCCATGTGGAAAAATTATGTGCATATTCTTATCAAAAATAAGTTAAATATGTTTCTTGTTGGAATGTTTAACCATGATAATCTGCCCATAATCCCCATGTACAAAATATTGATATATATATTTATATCAAAAATAGGTTAAATTTGTTCCTTGGAATGTGTAACCATGATATGCCACCCATAATTCCCATACCCATATTCCTATCAAAAATAGGTTAAATATGTTCCCTGTCAAGTGTATCCATGATATTTTCAAAGGCTTATATGTAAGTTATTGCCATAAAAAGTGTATGGGGACTCGGGTACTGCCCCAGGGGACATGTATCAATGCAAAAAAAATCTTAAAAACAACCGTTTTCTCAAGAGCAGTGATTTTAATAACGCTTAAAGTGAAATATTCCTTTAAATATCGTGCCTGGTGGTCCCCTTAGTCTGCCTTTAAAATAGCGCATCTTTCCAATGTTTATTACATTACCGCAGCAAAATTACATTTCTAAAGGAAAAAATTTAATTAAAAATGTAATGTATTGTCGGCTCCCGGCAAAATAGATTAAAAAAAGATAGATAGATAAAAAATTTTTTTTAAAAAAACAGCGTGCGGTCCCCCCAGTCCATACCAGGCCCTTAAGGGGAACCCTGCGCCAATTAAAAAAAAATGGCAAGGTGGTCCCCCCCTAAAATGGTTGCTTGCTCAGATAACTCTCGTATGGATTTGGGGGGGGGCCACGCCATTTTATTTAAAATTTTGGTGCGGGGTACCCCGTAACCACTTCAATACACTGTTATATATACACTACACTGCCTGCACTGACTGAATATAGAGTCTACACTGAATATCTAGTCTACACTAAATACAGAGTATAATATTAATATATATATATATATATATATATATATATATATATATATATATACCGTATTTATCGGCGTATAACACGCACCGGCGTATAACACGCACACCAATTTAGGAGGGAATTTTAAGGAAAAATAACTTTTAGGAGGGAAGTTGAAGGGAAAAAAACTTACATTTAAATGCCCATCATTGCAGCCTTCTCAGTGCAGCCTTGTCAGTGCAGCCTTCCCCAGTGCAGCCTTGTCAGTGCGGCCATGTCAGTGCAGCCATGTCAGTGCAGCCTTGTCAGTGCAGCCTTCCCCAGTGCAGCCTCGTCAGTGCAGCCTTCCCCAGTGCAGCCTTCCCCAGTGCAGCCTTCCCCAGTGCAGCCTCCCCCAGTGCAGCCTTGCCCAGAGCAGCCTTCGATCCCGTCTTCAAAATGGAGCCCGGGGATTTCGTAGCGATCCGGGTGGGATGAAATCCCCAGTCCTGGGTCCGGGTTTTGCGATCCACCAGCATACTGACTGGTCAGGTGTGTGCTGGGCTATTTGTAGGCACCTGACCATGGTTCTGGGCTCCACCCTCCCGAGGAGTCCAGGCAAGCAAGGGAGAAGTGTGCATGTCTGCACAGGTCTGTTTGTCAGAGCACACAGAGGGTCCAAGTCTGTGGGCTGGAAAAGAGTGCTGAGGTACTGGGTGTACAGGAACTCTGTTATAGAGCCAAGGGGGTTGAAGCATAAGTCTGAGTAGCAGTGCTGCTAAAGAGAGCCAGGTGGCTTTGTATTTTTTGATTCAACTTACATTGTTGCTGTGGAAAGCTGAAACCCCTGTGTGGGCAACTGTTCTGTTATCGGACATTTTCTTTCTTTAATAAAAGTGGGCCTACAAGCCTTTAAAACTGCATATCTGGCGTGGACTCAGCTCACTGGTAAGCTCTACCCCCAAACCTTAATAAATATATATATATATATATATATATATATATATATATATATATATATATATATATATATATATATATATGTGTGTTGAATGAACTTTTCCCTCAGGACACAAAATGGAGTCCTTTTGCTTTCCTCTCTGCAAAGAATCATGGGGTTTGCAGTTCTCCCTGTATACCAGTCTATGGGGCCGTTTTGTGTGACAATATGTCCCAGAATCCATAGCTGCTCTCCCTCAGGTCTGTACAATCTCTTCCATTGGCTGTTGTAACTCTGCTCCTGATTGTTTTTTCTCTTCCAGCATTGGAAGCACAGTAGAGGCCACTCAAAACAGAGCTGTGTGTGTGTGTCAGCCCATATTACACTCCTCAGTTAGTGAAAAGAGGAAGGAGGAGGGGGTGTGGAAAATGCCCAGACATGACGGGCAACTTTTCTCCCTAACTGAAGCTGGAAAGCCTGTGTACATTATTCTGGCCAACTTGACAAGATTTGCGGGTTTTATTGTGAGACACCCGCTACACTTTTTTTTTTTTTTTCTTTCCTTTAGAAATGTCTTTTTTTCTTTATTGCGTGCAATTGCCGATATTCTTTATCTTTAACATTCATCTGTCAGTGGGGAAGCCTGCTGACAGATGATGACTCATGATTGCGCCCCAAGCCCACCCAGTTGTGTGACAATAGCGACAATAGGGGAAGCCTGACCGACCCACCAGCCATTGGAAGATGGAGGGGGGGACACGGAGGTCGGGACACAGAGGAGACAGAGGGGGGAAGCCGCCACAGTCTCCTCTGTGAGATAGCAACAGGAGGGGTGGTGTGGTGCAGGCTGGGGGGGTGGAGCGACGGGGGGTGGGGTCCGTGGTCAGGTTCGTCTGCGGCCCACCCTCCCCCCCACCGATGGAGCACCAACATATCAACTTCAGGGACAATATGTTCACATGCTGCCTAATATATCCCACCCACTTTCAGATGCCATTGTAGCAAGATAATCAATGTTGTTCACTTGTCAGTGGTCATGTTATGGCTAATTGGTGTACATACAGTGGGGACAGAAAGTATTCAGACCCCCTTAAATTTTTCACTCTTTGTTATATTGCAGCCATTTGCTAAAATCATTTAAGTTCATTTTTTTCCTCATTAATGTACACACAGCACCCCATATTGACAGAAAAACACAGAATTGTTGACATTTTTGCAAATTTGATCTAATACAGCCATGAGTCTTTTTGGGAAAGATGTAACAAGTTTTTCACACCTGGATTTGGGGATCCTCTGCCATTCTTCCTTGAAGATCCTCTCCAGTTCTGTCAGGTTGGATGGTAAACGTTGGTGGACAGCCATTTTTAGGTCTCTCCAGAGATGCTCAATTGGGTTTAAGTCAGGGCTCTGGCTGGGCCATTCAAGAACAGTCACGGAGTTGTTGTGAAGCCACTCCTTTATTATTTTAGCTGTGTGCTTAGGGTCATTGTCTTGTTGGAATGTAAACCTTCAGCCCAGTCTGAGATCCTGAGCACTCTGGGGAAGGTTTTCATCCAGGATATCCCTGTACTTGGCCGCATTCATCTTTCCCTCGATTGCAACCAGTCGTCCTGTCCCTGCAGCTGAAAAACACCCCCACAGCATGATGCTGTCACCACCATGCTTCACTGTTGGGACTGTATTGGACAGGTGATGAGCAGTGCCTGGTTTTCTCCACACATACTGCTTAGAATTAAGGCCAAAAAGTTCTATCTTGGTCTCATCAGACCAGAGAATCTTATTTCTCACCATCTTGGAGTCCTTCAGGTGTATTTTAGCAAACTCCATGCGGGCTTTCATGTGTCTTGCACTGAGGAGAGGCTTCCGTCGGGCCACTCTGCCATAAAGCCCCGACTGGTGGAGGGCTGCAGTGATGATTGACTTTCTACAACTTTCTCCCATCTCCCGGCTGCATCTCTGGAGCTCAGCCACAGTGATCTTTGGGTTCTTCTTTACCTCTCTCACCAAGGCTCTTCTCCCCCGATAGCTCAATTTGGCCGGACAGCCAGCTTTAGGAAGGGTTCTGGTCGTCCCAAACGTCTTCCATTTAAGGATTATGGAGGCCACTGTGCTCTCAAGAACCTTAAGTGCAACAGAAATTTTTTCGTAACCTTGGCCAGATCTGTGCCTTGCCACAATTCTGTCTCTGAGCTTTTCAGGCAGTTCCTTTGACCTCATGATTCTCATTTGCTCTGACATGCACTGTGAGCTGTAAGGTCCTAAATAGACAGGTGTGTGGCTTTCCTAATCAAGTCCAATCAGTATAGTCAAACACAGCTGGACTCAAATGAAGGTGTAGAACCTTCTCAAGGATGATCAGAAGAAATGGACAGCACCTGAGTTAAATATGAGTGTCACAGCAAAGGGTCTGAATACTTAGGACCATGTGATATTTCAGTTTTTATTTTTTAATAAATCTGCAAAAATGTAAACAATTCTCAGTTTTTTCTGTCAATATGGGGTGCTGTGTTTACATTAATGAGGGAAAAAAAATTAACTTAAATGATTTTAGCAAATGGCTGCAATATAACAAAGAGTGAAAAATGTAAGCGGGTCTGAATACCGTATTTATCGGCGTATAACACGCACTTTTTCCCCTTAAAATCAGGGGAAAGTCGTGGGTGCGTGTTATACGCCGATCCCCGCTATCGCTATGTGAATGTCGGCGATCGCCGCCAACATTTACATAGCGAGTAGTTTCAAATATGGCGCCGCGGACTTCGGAAAGACTCGGCGGTGCTGAACGAGCGCCGCCGAAATCACAGAGCCGAGATACACATAGTCGGGTGTATTCGGCTCTTTCCGGCGCCGCTCACTGTCACGCCCACGCTGGGCGGGACTGTGAGCGGCGCCGGAAAGAGCCGAGAACCCTCGGCTATGTGTATCTCGGCGGCGTTCGTTCACTTCCGCCGGCGCCGAGTCTCTCCGAACTCCGCGGCGCCATATTTAAAACAACTACTATGTGTATGGCGGTGGCGGCAGGAGGCATGGACACTAGGCTGCACTGGGGACAAGGCTGCAGGGACAAGGCTGCATTAATAAGGCTGCACTGGGGACAAGGCTGCATTAATAAGGCTGCACTGGGGACAAGGCTGCAGGGACAAGGCTGCATTAATAAGGCTGCACTGGGGACAAGGCTGCATTAATAAGGCTGCACTGGGGACAAGGCTGCATTAATAAGGCTGCACTGGGGACAAGGCTGCATTAATAAGGCTGCACTGGGGACAAGGCTGCATTAATAAGGCTGCACTGGGGACAAGGCTGCATTGACAAGGCTGCACTGGGGACAAGGCTGCATTGACAAGGCTGCACTGGGGCAAAGCTGCACTGACAAGGCTGCACTGACACTGAAAAGGCTGCAATGACACTAACAAGGCTGCAGATGAACACTGATGAGGCTGCATTGATGGGCATTTTAATGTAAGTTTCTTTTCCTTAAACTTCCCTCCTAAAAGTTTTTTTCCTTAAAATTCTCTCCTAAACTTGGGGTGCGTGTTATACGCCGGCGCGTGTTATACGCCGATAAATACGGTACTTTCCGTCCCCACTGTAGATTGCCATTGTTGACTTCTGTTAGTTTCCTGCCTGTCGCTGGCTTTCGAAGTTTGAGTCTCTAAAATGATACAAGCATGCAGCCAGTGGAGTCAACACTTTTGAAGCTGCATACCTGTCACAAAAAGTGGCCAAGCAAGTAGCTCAGCTTCTCAAACAGGGAACTAGAAAAAGGTCAGCAGTGGAAGCTTTCTCTATTCCCATCATGAGAAAATGATTCATCATTACTTCATACGATACAAAGATTTATAGAACCACTTTAATAATAATTTGACATGTGTTCGGTTTTATATCACAATTAGAGTTGTTTGTTATACCATGTACTCAGTGACATTTAATCCTTGGAACAATGCAAGCAGTCGACCAAAGCGACATAAAAAAATGACCCTAAGGTGAAAAAAAGAAAACGTGATTGATCATGCATTTGCTGGCCATGCTGTGGCGACATGAAAATAGCTTCTGTGTTTTGGCAGATGCAGAAGATTTTAAATCTTTTTTGATAACTACACAATGTTCATCATAGTAATACTTCTACTACAATACATAGAAACTGTTCTGTATTTTTAGTGACATTTCAGCTATTGGTGTAAAAATCTTAAAATATACAGATCAAAAAGGTATCTGACTGTTATCAAAGGGTCAAGAGCCAGATAGATTAGAGAGAGATCCACTACAATTTAAGAAAGACATTGACTGCAGATGATGACTAGTCTTACCAGGTCTTAGATTTGTCTTGCTGCTCTCATAGCACCATAAATTACCAAGAGGCTACTCCTGAAGAGCCTATTACTACTCCTGAAGAGCCTATTGTCACGTACCCGGTCCTGAAGCTGAAAGGGCTCTCCTTGCGGCTGAGTCCTCAGTGCCCCTAAAGGTGATAACAAGAAACACAAAACCCAAAGAAGCATGCCGGTGGATACCAGATAGGGTGTGCAGTAGAACACAGGGGAGCTGAAGGTGGTGCAGGCTGAACACAGCAGGAAACAGATTGCAATGGTAAGTGCAGCAGGCTGAATACAGTAGGTAAGTATTGCAGGTGAGTACTGTAGATAGGTACTGCAGACTGGGTACAGCAGGTAGGCACCAGGGTGGATCACAGCAGATGGGGCACAGCAGAAGACATAGTCGGGGACAGTAGCAGAGGTCTGGAAGCCAGTGGTCAGCAGATCAGATAGAGAATCATGGTAAGGCAAGCTTGGGGCATACACGGGACAGGAGACAAGAGAAAATCTGTGGGCAACCTGCGGTCAGAGATGGGAGCGAGGCAAGAAGTATCCAAGGGCAGGCCAGGATGGTAACAGGTGATCAGAGACAACAGAAAAACACAGGAACAGGATGCCGAAAACCAGTCAGCCATGGCGAACGTGCGTTCGCAATTCGTGTGCGTGCATTTGTGCGGCCGTGGCCATATTGGAAATTGACCACTGTGCTGCACTTATGGGCAACTCTTCTCCAGCTAATCTCCTGACACCTATTTTTGTACACTTTTTGAGTATTCTTCACCATGAAACTTAGTTCAGCAATAAAAAGACTAAAGTGACTGGTGTCCAACTGATTTCTCCCCACCAGACACCAAAAACCTGACCCTGAGATGGATGGTAGCCTGCAATGCAACCCTCTTTAGGGATTTGTTCTCCATCACCCAGAGAAAAGGAGTGCTTCACAATCATAATCAGTCATTCTCTTCAACGGCAATATAGTTTGTCAGCAATATAGGGTGACCTTATTCACGCCACTCATGACACTGCAAAACATGGTGACGCAAAGCCTTCCACCAATCAGAGAACAGAACTGTAGTTGATGACAAAATAGGGTCATATATTTTTAGGATCCTACAACACCTCCTTAGATGCTTGTTGGGCACTTGGGGTAGAGTTACCATGTTGTATGTTGAACTGAGAATCTCTGCATGAGATTTTACATATGTAATGTTGGTTAAATCATGTTACTTTTTGTAGTGTTTATTTGTTAATTAGCTCAGTTCTCATTCTGAGGATCTATTTATAAATAAAGTGAGATTTGTAGATTTGCCAGTGTAGGCTGGATGATTACCCACTACAGTCACGCTACAGGGAGGCCCGGAATGATAATGGAAGTATGGAATGGTAATGAAGGGCTGAGCATGACAATGTGGAACAGGAGACAACTGAGGGTTAAAAGTAAATGGAAGTAAGAGGGAGGGGATTGAAGTTAACTTAGGGGGTGGAGAGTTATAAAAGGAGTAGGTGGGGTTTTTTTGTGGGTATTTTCTGGTTTGCTGTTTCTGTTTTTCTTTTGTTGCAGGTGAATGGATCAAGGTCATCATAGCAGTGCTTTGTCGACGGCATCTTTGGTCTCTGATGGTGGTACAAAATAAACAGAGGTGATGGTAAATGGTGGGGGGCTTTTCAGTATTACGTGCCCCTCTGGTGTGTTCTTAAAGCGGAAGGCTAGGCTGGAAGACAAATATTTACACTGCGAGAAGGGTGTTGTCACCGAGCTGTTTAATACGGCTGGAGGCCTGGTATGGTAAATTTATGGTACCGCAGTGTAATGGTGATGGAGAAGTTTTGAAATGGAGGATGTGAAGTTCGGAGTGCCATCAGAAGACCAAAGATTGGGAGGTGTCAGAACTGTCAGTTAAAAAGTTGTACATAGTTGTACATATGTTGATTAAAAAAAGTTATTTAAAAGTTGGTTTTATAGTTTTATAATAAAGGAGGCTGCTATGGCCAGTTTTTACTCCAAAAAAAACTCCTGTGTGTGTGGTCTAATTTATTATAGATAAGAAAGGGGGGAAAAAGGGGATTTAGTAAATAAAGAGTGGGTGATGGAAGTTGGGGATATTAGTTCCTACACTGGTCATGTACCTCACTGTACAAATGTCCGGATATCAGCCACAAAGGGAGTGTATTGTTTTCTTTTAGCTGGCTTATTCTCAGGGTTGATTTATCAAAGTAGAAAGTTTTTCAATTTACAAAAATAAAAGTTCACTTTGCAGAGCTAAGTTTATTTTAATCACCCAATCATGTGCAAGCAAAAATCCTGTTTTTTTATTTATAGTCATGGCATGTGATTGGGTATTCAATATGAACACATCCTTACCACAGTCACTATCCAAAGTGTACCAAAATGCATAGCACCTCCCCTACAAGAGCAGAGTACTCACCCACTGTTGTGAATGGGTCCTAACAGGCAAACATGATGATCAAATGGAGGTCTGCTCCCAAGAAAATATATATTTGAAAATTATTCGTAGAAAAAAAGGTTTTTAAAACATCAAAGTGAAACTCCAATCCTTTTTTTTTTCTATTATTTGAATAGAGAGGGAAGGGTTAGTAAGTCAGGTTTTGTATTTTCAGTCTGCGGCTCACTTGGGAGATCTCCATTAGACATGTGCAGAATGAAAAAATGTGTTTAGTTTTATTCGTTATTTACGTAAAGTTGTTTAGTTAAATTTGTTGAATTCCTTTTCGGATTTTTTTTTTTTTTATCGAATCCATTAGAATTTTCCAAATTGAACTCAATGCGACCGAATTCGTAAAGTTTGAATAGATTCGAATTTCATTTGAATTGTAATAGAATTCCACTCGAATTGCATTCTAAATTAAAATTTTGGAAGATCTATTCCATTCTATTGTTTTTTCTATGTTTTTATCTTCTGTTCTATTATATTCTAATTTGAATTTGTTCTATTCAAGATTCTAAATTTCAGAAAACAGTTTTATTCTTTTTATCCTATTCTTTTCTATTGTTTATTCTAGTATATTCTGTATTTTTAATATTCTATTATTTTATTTTCTCTTCTATTCTATTTATATTCAAATTTATTCTATTCGAAACTCGAATTACATATGATGGTTATATTCTGTATATTCTAGTCAATTCTATTCTTTTCTATTCTATTAAAACTTATTCTATTCAAATTTTGGGAAATAGTTATATTCTTTCTATTCTTTTTTTAATTTTGATTCTAATATTTTTTTTTATACTCTATTCTAGTTTTCTATTCTATTCAAATTTAAATGTATTCTATTTGAAATTCAAATTTCAGAAGATGGTTATATTCTATTATATTCCTTCACCGCTCCAAAGATGCTGCTAGCAGGACTTTCTTTAGCGTCCTGCCAGCGCACCGCTCCAGTGTGAAAGCCTTCGGGGCTTTCACATTGGAGACACAGCAGCGGCTCTTTCAGGGCGCTTTGCAGGCACTATTTTTAGCACTGTAGCGTCTGCAAAGCACCCCAGTGTGAAAGGGGTCTAAGTCAAGCAGACATACCACCTGAACTGGGTGTATGCATAAATACAACACTCCACTGTAATGTTTCTGCTGGTACATAAAGAACTCAGATGAACCTCAGACAAATGCAGTGCTCCCTACATAACTATTTTTGAAAGTGCAGATGAAGTACTTACAGTTGTGCTCATAAGTTTACATACCCTGGCAGAATTTATGATTTCTTGGCCATTTTTCAGAGAATATGAATGATAACACAAAATCTTTTCTTTCACTCATGGTTAGTGTTTGGCTGAAGCCATTTATTATCAATAAACTGTGTTTACTCTTTTAAATCATAATGGCAACAGAAACTACCCAAATTACCCTGATCAAAAGTTTACATACCCCAGTTCTTGATACCGTGTATTGCCCCTTCAAGATCAATGACAGCTTGAAGTCTTTTGTGGTATTTGTGGATGAGGCTCTTTATCTTCTCAGATGGTAAAGCTGCCCATTCCTCTTGGCAAAAAGCCTCCAGTTCCTGTAAATTCTTGGGCTGTCTTGCATGAACTGCATGTTTTAGATCTCCCCAGAGTGGCTCAATGATATTGAGGTCATGAGACTGAGATGGCCACTCCAGAACCTTCACTTTATTCTGCTGTAGCAAAAAGGGTTAAAACCACCGCAAAGCGCTGCTGCAGCAGCGCTAGGCTGGCAGTACAGCTGCACTGCCCCATTGAATTCAATGGGCAGGAGCGACTTGGCCTTGTGTTTTGGATCATTGTCATGTTGGAAGTACGTCCCATACGCAGCTTCCTGGCTGATGAATGCAAATGTTCCTCCAGTATTTTTTGATAACATACTGCATTCATCTTGCCAACAATTTTGACCAAATTTCCTGTGCCTTTGTAGCTCACACATCCCCAAAACATCAGCGATCCACCTTCGTGCCTTTCATCATAGGCCTTGTTGACTCCTCTCCTAATGTAATTTTTCTGGTTGTGGCCAAAAAGCTCAATTTTGGTCTCATCACTCCAAATGACTTTGTGCCAAAAGGTTTAAGACTTGTCTCTGTGCTGTGTTGGCATATTGTAAGCGGGATACTTTGTGGCATTTGCGTAGTAATGGCTTTCTTCTGGCGACTCAACCATGCAGCCCATCTTTCTTCAAGTGCCTCCTTATTGTGCATCTTGAAGCAGCCACACCACGTGTTTTCAGAGAGTCTTGTATTTCACCTGAAGTTATTTGTGGGTTTTTCTTTGCATCCCGAACAATTTTCCTGGCAGTCGTGGCTAAAATTTTAGTTGGTCTAACTGACCGTGGTTTGGTTTCAACAGAACCCCTCATTTTCCACTTCTTGATTCGAGTTTGAACATTGCTGATTGGCATTCTCAATTCCTTGGATATCTTTTAATATCCCTTCCTGTTTTATACAGTTCAACTACCTTTACACACAGATCCTTTGACAATTCTTTTGCTTTCCCCATGACCCAGAATCCAGAAACGTCAGTGCAGCACTGGATGAAAGATGCAAGGGTCTGTCAGGAGTCCAGAAACTCATTGACCTTTTATACACACACACTAATTACAAGCAAGCAGATCACAGGTGAGGATGGTTACCTTTAACCACTAGGCGTCCGCGCTATAGCCGAAAGACGGCTACAGCGCGGACTCAAATTGCCGGGAGGGCGTCCGTGGACGTCCTCCTGTTTACTTCCGCATTGCGCGCTCCCGCGAGCGCGCATCGCGGAAGTTTTGTGCTGGCCGTGTCCCTCGGACACAGCCAGTCACAGATCACCGTAAACGGCCAATGACAGCGGCCGTTTACGGTGCGATCGGCGGTGCCAATGAGAGAGGATCTCATATGTAAACATATGAGATCATCTCTCATCGCCGGCTCTCCCTCCTCACACAGAGACAGCGTGTGAGGAGGGAGAGCGGAACCGCTGCGGCGGTGAGTGTAAAAAAAAAAAAAAAAAGTGTCCCGCTGTTAACAGTCCCTGCCATCTGCCCTGTCATCTGCCCCTGCCATCTGATCTGCCCTGTCATCTGCCCTGTCATCTGCCCTGTCATCTGCCCCTGCCATCTGCCCTGTCATCTGCCCTGTCATCTGCCCCTGCCATCTGCCCTGTCATCTGCCCCTGCCATCTGCCCCTGCCATCTGCCCCTGCCATCTGCCCCGTCATCTGCCCCGTCATCTGCCCCTGTCATCTGCCCCTGTCATCTGCCCTGTCATCTGCCCCTGCCATCTGCCCCTGCCATCTGCCCCTGCCATCTGCCCCTGTCATCTGCCCCTGCCATCTGCCCCTGCCATCTGCCCCGTCATCTGCCCCGTCATCTGCCCCTGCCATCTGCCCTGTCATCTGCCCTGTCATCTGCCCCTGCCATCTGCCCCTGCCATCTGTCCCCACTGCCACGTATAAGTGCCATCTGTCATCAGTGCCACATAGTGCCATCTGTCATCAGTGCCACATAGTGCCATCTGTCATCAGTGCCACATAGTGCCATCTGTCATCAGTGCCACATAGTGCCATCTGTCATCAGTGCCACATAGTGCCATCTTTCATCATTGCCACCTGTCAGTGTCACGTGCCATCTGTCATCAGTGTCACGTGCCATCTGTCATCAGTGTCACGTGTCATCAGTGCCACGTATTAGTGCCACCTGTCATCAGTGTCATCAGTGCCACGTATCAGTGCCACCTGTCATCAGTGTCATCAGTGCCACGTATTAGTGCCATCTGTCATCAGTGCCACGTATTAGTGCCATCTGTCATCAGTGCCACGTATTAGTGCCATCTGTCATCAGTGCCACGTATTAGTGCCATCTGTCATCAGTGCCATGTATTAGTGCCATCTTTCATCAGTGCCACATGTCATCAGTGCCACATATCAGTGCCATTTGTCATCAGCGCCACATGCCGTCAGTGCCACATATTAGTGCCATGTGTCATCAGTGCCACATATTAGTGCCATCTGTCAGTGCCACGTATTAGTGCCATCTGTCAGTGCCACGTATTAGTGCCATCTGTCATCAGTGCCATGTATTAGTGCCATCTGTCATCAGTGCCACGTCAGTGCCACGTATCAGTGCCATCTGTCATCAGTGCCACATCAGTGCCACGTATCAGTGCCATTTGTCATCAGTGCCACCTCAGTGTCACGTGTCATTGTCCTGGTGCTCCAGGGCCTTCAAAAGTGTAATAGGTAGTCAACAAATTAGATGTGTAATTTTTGCTCCTAGAACACGTGATGGTGCTCCATGCATGTTGGGCCTCTCTATGTGGCCAGGCTGTGAAAAAAGTCCCACACATGTGGTATCGTAATACTCAGGAGGAGTAGCAGAATGTATTTTGGGGTGTCATTTGTGGTATACACATGCCATGTGAGAGAAATAACCTATTACAATGACAATTTTGTGGGGAAAAAAAAAAAAAAAAAAAAAATCTTCATTTTGCAAAGAATTGTGGGAAAAAATGACAACATCAAAAACCTCACCATGCATCTTACTAAATACCTTGGAATGTCTACTTTCAAAAAAGGGGTCATTTGGGGGGTATTTGTACTTTCCTGACTTGTTCGGGTCACAAGAAATGAGATAGGCCGTCAGTGCATCACGTGTGATCAATTTTTATGATTTGCACCATAACTTGTAGACTCTCTAACTTTCAGAAAGACCAAATAATATCCACTAATTTGGGTTATTTTTACCAAAGATATGTAGCAGTATAAATTGTGGCCAAAATTTATGAAGAAAAATTACTAATTTGAAAAATTTTATCACAGAAACTAAGAAAAATGCGTTTTTTTTCAAAATTTGCGGTCTTTTTTCATTTATAGCGCAAAAAATAAAAAACCCAGAGGTGATCAAATACCACCAAAAGAAAGCTCTATTTGTATGAAAAAAAGGACAAAAAATTCATTTGGGTACAGTATTGCATGACTGAGTAATTGTCATTCAAAGTGTGAGAGCGCTGAAAGCTGAAAATTGGTCTGGTCACGAAGGGGGTTTAAGTGCCCAGTTGTCAGGTGGTTAATAGCCATTCAAACTCCTTTGTGTCAACTTGTGTGCATGTTATCAGGCCAAAATCACCAGGGTATCTAAACTTTTGATCAGGGTCATTTGGGTAGTTTCGGTTGCCATTATGATTTAAAAAGAGTAAACACAGTTGATCGATAATAAATGACTTCAGCCAAACACTAACCATGAGTGAAAGAAATTATTGTGTTATCATTCATATTCTCTGAAAAATGGCCAAGAAATCGTAAATTCTGCCAGGGTATGTAAACTTATGAACACAACTGTATAGCGGAACTTCAGTCTTTTAATCAACATTGACTATTTTTAATACTTATGCTGCTAGCATTAGTATATATAGATAGGAAACGATCATATTCACTTGTTTTAAACAATTTTTTTACATTTCTTCAGGTACTTCCTGGTTTCCACCACCCGCCAATCGTCATACACAGACACAGAACAGCGGTCTGCCTATGTAAACAAGGCAGACCACTGTTCAGTCATTAGGGAAGGCAAAGCAGGGACGTGGATCTATGCCTTCCCCTAGTAAAAGCACCTCCCAGAGTACACAAACACAGGCTAAAAACAGTTAACCCTTTGATCGCCCCTGATGTTAACCCCTTCCCAACCAGCATCCCTAGTACAGTGACAGCGCATATTTTTAGCATTGATCACTGTATTGGTGTCACTGGTTCCCAAAAAAGTGCCAGTTCGTATCCAATTTGTCCGCCACAATATCACAGTCCCGCTATAAGTCACTGATCGCTGTCATTACTAGTAAAAATAAATAAAAATTCCATAAATTAATTCCATTGTTTGTAGACGCTATAACTTTTGCGCAAACCAATCGCAATACGCTTATTGGGATTTTTAACAAAAATATGTAGCAGAATACATTTTGGCCTAAATAGATGAAGAAATTAAATTTTTTACATTCTCTTATTGGATTTTGATTTTTTAGCAGAAAAGAAAAAAAAATAGGGTTTTTTCTTTAAAATTGTCGATTTTTTTTTTTTATGGGTCAAAAAAAAAACCCACAGAGGTAATCAAATACCACCAAAAGAAAGCTCTATTTGTGGGGAAAAAAATGACAATTTTATTTGGATACAGCGTCGCACGACCGTGGAATTTTCAGTTAAAGTAAAGTAATGCCGTATTGCAAAAATGGCCTGGTCATTAAGGGGGGGAAACCTTCTGGAGCTGAAATGGTTAAATTTCAAGAAAAGTCTATTAACCACTTCACGCAAAATCACATACCTGTACGTCATTTTGTTGAAGTGGTTGTACTGGGGTAATGCCTGCAGCCGTTTTTTTTTTTAGAGCAGACGGTTGGCTTTCAAGTGACAACAACCGATGCAGCCGCTCGGCCGTTACCACAATCATCAGGAGGGGACATAACCCCCCTCCCGCCACCTTCTGCAGCACCACCCAGGTTTCCTGTCCCACCAGGAGACCCGAGTGACCAGCCGGCACGTCCACCAGCTGGCCAGAGTCCTGAACAAAGCCGGAATTGGCTTTGATTGGGGCTCTGATGTAGTAACCTAGAAGCAACTTCACAATGGCACTTCCAGTTTACTCGTCTGCCAACGGCGCCGATTAAAAAAAATCCAAGGTATTCAAAAATGCAGATTTTGGCGTTTTGAACATTTTGAAGTGCAAAGGAGGCGTTTGAGGTATTTTAGACCCCATATCTCTCCATAAAGAGTACCTGTCACTGCCTATTACTGTCACAAGGGATGTGTACATCCCTTGTGACAGAAATAAAAGTGATCAGAATTTGTTTTTTAATAGAACAGTATAAAAATGATATATAAATAAAGAAAAAAAATTAAAGCGCCGCCGTCCCTGCACACCAAAGAAAACGCATACGTAAGCCGCCCCCGCAAATGTAAACAGTGTTCAAATCACACATGTGAGCTATCGCCGCGATCATTAGAGCAAGGGCAATAATTCTAGCACAAGCCCTCCTTTGTAACTTTAAAATGGTAACCATTAAAAAAAATTTAATCCACCTATGGAATTTTTTAAGTACCATAGTGTGTTGCCTTTTCACGAGTGCGTGCAATTTTAAAGCGTAACATGTTAGGTACCTATTTACTCGGCGTAACATCATCTTTCACGATATACAAAAAAATTGGGCTAACTTTAATGTTTCATTTTTTTAAATTCAGTGAAGTGTATTTTTTTTTTTTAATTGCATTTAAAGCGGGGGTTAACCCACACTGCCAAAAAAAAAAAATATTAAAAGCCAGCAGCTACAAATACTGCAGCTGCTGACTTTTAATACATTGCCACTTACCTGTCCCGGGGTCCAGCGATGTCGGCAGGGGACGCCGAGAACCCGCTCGGTTCTCGGCAGCTGCCGCCGCCATCCTAGGTGAGGGAATCAGGAAGTGAAGCGTTGCGGCTTCACTTCCCGGTTCCCTACTGCGCATGCGCGAGTCGCGCTGCGCATCCCTAGTGGTCCCCGCTCTCTCCTGGGAGCTGTGTGTTCCCAGCAGACGGGACGGTCGGGACGGGAAGAGGCATAGACTCCCATGGGAGTCTATGCCGGAAGTGGATGCAAATACCTGTCTTTGACAGGTATCTGCACCCCCCTCTCCCCTGAAAGGTGCCAAATGTGACACCGGAGGGGGGGAGGGTTCCGAAAAGCGGAAGTTCCATTTTTGTGTGGAACTCTGCTTTAAAGGCCACTGCGCAAGTACCGTGTGACATAAAATATTGCAACGGCCAGCATGTTATTTTCTAGGGCCTTTGCTAAAAAAAAATATATATATAGAATGTTTAGGGGTTCTAAATAATTTTCAAGCAAAAAAATACTGATTTTAACTTGTAAACAAGTGTCAGAAATAGGCTTTGTCTTGAAGTGGTTAATGGATGCATGTTTTGCAGAACTAGAAAAGAAATACAAATACTGATATAGTTAGTATTACCAGTGGTGAAGCTTCATGGTCCTATTCCAGGTCCCATAGCAGCTATATGAGCTACTATGGGACCTGGGATGGGAAACGGGTCCAATTAGGGTGGTGGTTACAGAAAACTAAACCGTGAAGCTTCTAGTATAAGGCCGGGTTCACACCTATGGGAGGACACCACAGCAAGGTAAGTACACAGGCTGGACACAGGGACACAGGCTGGCTGCATTTCATGGGACACAGGGACACAGGCTGGCTGCATTTCATGCGACACAGGCTGGACACAGGGACACAGGCTGGCTGCATTTCATGGGACACAGGCTGGCTGCATTTCATGAGACACAGGCTGGACACAGGGACACAGGCTGGCTGCATTTCATGGGACACAGGCTGGACACAGGGACACAGGCTGGCTGCATTTCATGGGACACAGGCTGGACACAGGGACACAGGCTGGCTGCATTTCATGGGACACAGGCTGGACACAGGGACACAGGCTGGCTGCATATCATGGGACACAGGCTGGACACAGGGACACAGGCTGGCTGCATATCATGGGACACAGGCTGGACACAGGGACACAGGCTGACTGCATTTCATGGGACACAGGCTGGACACAGGCTGGCTGCATTTCATGGGACACAGGCTGGCTGAATTTCATGGGACACAGACTGGCTGCATTTCATGTGACACAGGCTGGACACAGGCTGGCTGCGTTTCATGTGACACAGGCTGGCTGCATTTCATGAGACACAGGCTGGACACAGGGACACAGGCTGGCTGCATTTCATGGGACACAGGCTGGACACAGGGACACAGGCTGGCTGCATTTCATGTAACACAGGCTGGACACAGGGACACAGGCTGGCTGCATTTGATGGGACACAGGCTGGACACAGGGACAGAGGCTGGCTGCATTTCATGGGACACAGGCTGGACACAGGGACACAGGCTGGCTGCATTTCATGGGACACAGGCTGGACACAGGGACACAGGCTGGCTGCATATCATGGGACACAGGCTGGCTGCATTTCATGGGACACAGGCTGGACACAGGGACACAGGCTGGCTGCATATCATGGGACACAGGCTGGCTGCATTTCATGTGACACAGGCTGGACACAGGGACACAGGCTGGCTGCATTTGATGTGACACAGGCTGGCTGCATTATTTGATCATGTGACACAGGCTGGCTGCATTATTTGATGTGACACAGGCTGGCTGCATTTGATATGACACAGGCTGCATGTAAGGAGGGACTGCGCTGGTGACACCTGATGGCATCTGGTGACAGGCGACGTGGCTAGTGACACGCTCAGGGGTCCCACTGATTCTGCATTATGGTGAGTTGAATGATTTCATTTTAAATTGCAATGTAATAATAGAAATAATGCGCTTCAATCATCCTGACACCACAGCAACCATGGCACCAGGATGATTGAAGTAATAACACCAGGTGTTTGGAGTATCTTTATCTGCTGATTGTTAAACTTTCTAGAATACACATGTTTCTATTGTTGTGCAGGATCTGGGCCTGCTGTCCCCCCCTTTCCCTCCATCCCTCGTTCATCTCAGACGCTAAGCCCACCACCTTAGAGCCACGCCCACTATTTTGCTGAAACCATGCCCATTTTCACCAAATGGGAGGGGTCAGATAGGAAGGGCGGGGTCTGGCGCCCCCCATCCTAAAACTTCACCAGCCGCCACTGCCTATAAGTCTAAGCATTCAAAGTATCCCAGGCTTTCTCCTCTAATAAAAACTTAATGCCCCGTACACACGGTCGGATTTTCCGATGGAAAATGACCGATCGGAGCGTGTTGTCGGAAATTCCGACCCTGTGTGGGCTCCATCGGACATTTTCCATCAGATTTTCCGACACACAAAGTTGGACAGCAGGAGATAAAATTTTCCGACAACAAAATCCGATCGCGTCAATTCCGACCGTGTGTGGCCTGTTCCGACGCACAAAGCGCCACGCATGCTCAGAAGAAATTCCGAGACAGGACAGCTCGTTCTGGTAAACTTAGCGTTCGCAATGGATACAGCACTTTCGTCACGCTGCAATGTTAAAAATGGTTTAATACAGCGCACTCTTTTCTTCTTTATAATGTGACAAGAATTAAGTAGTTTTGCTGCTCATATTCACACACACTTCTCACAAACTTTTCTTTTTGTTTTTTTATTGGGATTCCCTCAATATATTGTTATTAGTTGTCACATCTGACAGTTTTATATTATTATTTATTTTTTTTTTTATTGGATTTTAAGCCTTTTTTTTCTGTAATGTTTGGATTTTTTCAAAGGCTGATCTTTGTTCAATGTTATTTTTAGTTTTACTCCAGACTATTTTTGTGTGTGTTTTGTGTGTCAAGTTACCCCAACACCATTGATATCGTTTATTATTTGTTTGTTGTTGGTGTCCCTTGTTCATTTCATATTGTATATTTGAAATGTACCTGAATCCTCACAAACAAACTGTCATTTTTGAAGTAAAACACATAGGAGAGTATAATTCAAAACAAAAATCCTTTATTAAGGGATCAGAACCAAACAAAGAGGAAGGCAACACTGGATCAACAGGAGAAATTAGTGAAGCCTGGGACCCCCACGGCAGACAACAATTCTTCAACATCAAAATTGGTGGCCTGAGGAGTCCATATGTAAGGAAGGGCAGTCTGGTCCAGAACTCGCAGAGATCCAGATAGCAACCGATGACATGTATGTCCCCAGGCTGTGGTACCACAAGAGGCTGCATCTTTTGGCCGACCAGACTGAATCCAGGGTCCTCACTTTCTGGTCTTCCTTCCATGCTTCCTTCCCGGTTGTGGCTGTGCAGTTGGAGATGTGGCAGGAGGAGGAGTAGGACCTGGAGGAGGAGGAGGACTGGGAGGACCTGGAGGAGAAGGAGGAGGAGGACCTGCAGGAGGAGGACCATCGCAAAGGTGTGTCTGAGGTGTAATTTGGCCCCTCATACCTTTCTCCAGAGCCTCCGATATGTGGGCCTCACACATTACTTGTTGGCCCTCCTCCATCCTCAGCATTTTATATGCAATGACGGCAGCAATGTCCTCCTCCACGGTCTGTCGTGCTCCCAGGACCTCTGTAGCCCTCCAAAAGAATCCTATAGCAGCCTCCTCTAGGGCACTCCTCCTACTGCCACTTTCTCTTTTCAGGGGGGGTGGAGGGACCTGCAGATCAGCCAGCCGGCTCGGCCTGGCCACCTCCTGGCTGAGACTTCCCTGTGTATGAAAAAGGGACATGGTTTTAGTTTTTGCTTCATCAATCACAATCCTAAATTAGTACTCCCAACTAACATCTAGTTAACATCATTGATTGGACAACCCGAAATATTTAGAGGAATGCTATACCTGGCTCAATCTGGGCTCCTCCACATGTGGCCTGGAAGGCCCAGGTTGGGCGTCAGAAGCCTCAGCCAGGGGGGAAGGAAGCGTGGAAAGAAGACTGGAGAGGGATGGCCTGGGTTCAGTCTGGCCTGCCAGAAAATGCAGCCTGTCGTAGTACAACATCCTGGGGACATAGATGTCATCTGCTGCTCCGGATCTCTGTGAATCCAGGACTTTCTTGCGCTCCCTTAGATATGTATTCCTCAGGCCACCAATGAAGATCTTTAAATAGGTGATGTCTGCCGTGGGGATCACCTGCTTCACAATTTCCAACAATTGCACCAGTGCTGCCTTCCTCTTTGCTTGGTTCTTGAAATGGGGGTGGTTAATCTCCCACAGACAGGGCAGCTCCCTTAGCATCTCTAGGAATACTGACATGAAGTCATTATCTTTCATTAGCATATCCATGTTTACTGCAAGACACAACACAAGACAAAGCCTAATGTCAGACAAAACTCTCCTAATCTTGTTACAATATAGGCCTCAATCTAGAAGCAGTATAGGCACAAGTTTGTCTCTTACCTTCGTTCTTACGATCGGCGCATCCAATGCTCCTTCCTCCGCTCACAGATCGTACGTAATACGCACGTGTGTTATGCTTTATACACACTGCGCATGCGTGTAACTCCGCCCGCCCCTGACGTTCTTTCTAGTCTATTCCCCACCCCTTTTCGTTCGGCGCAGTGGGGGAAGAGCACATGGTGGAGTCACAGCAGGTGCGTGCTAATTGCAGGAACGAGGAGGAGGAGGAGGAAAGCCTGGATCCGGACACGTCCCGATCCAGAAGGAGACGTTTTAAGGCCACATATGTCCTTTGGGGAGATGTTGGAGATGGTCGACATCATGAAGAAGGCTGACTATGACGGGAAGTATGGGCCTTACCCCAACCCGAACATCGAAAGGCCAAGATCATGGCGAAAGTGGTCAGGAGTCTTGAGAGGAATTTCGGGGTCCGAAGATCAAAAGATCAGCTCCGGAAGCAGTGGTCGGACCTGAAATTGAGAGAGCCAGAGCAGTACCGAAAGATCCGGAGAGTGCTGCAAAAAAGTAGGTAGTTGTGCTGTGTTCCTATCATGTTCATGGGCCCATTATTCGTTCGTATCAAACATATTTCTTTGGGCCTCTAAAACACCATTGTTTAGGCCATATGCATTTTCCCACATTTTTTTGGGGCCTACTTGGATGCCAAATATTTGTTTGTGTAGATGGGTTTGTTACTAGAATGAAATGACAACTAGATTCTGTGTAAGGAGAGGACACTGAGCAGCTTTTTTCACATCTGGACTGGAGCACTAGTGTGGGACACAAGAACACCATTTTTATTAGGGGGGCCACACAGGTACTCCAGTGTATACTATAGGGGTGTCTCCATCTGTGAAGTTTCTACAAAACAGGTAAAGTATTGCAGCTTGACAAAGGTCAATAAAAAAAATACATCTTGGAACTCGGCTAAAATAGACAATTGTACCCCACTTCCAAGCAATGTTTCCTATTTCTAGTTCTGCCATCAAATATCTGTGTGCTAATTATACCATTTTTGTTTTACATAGGGGAGAAAAGACTGGGAGGACACCCCTCATCCGAGGAGACCACAGACCCCCCACCTATGGAAGAAGGTGAAATACCCCCAAACGAAGAAGAGCAGGAGGAAGAAGAAGATGTGGTGGAGATTGGCACCACAACAGGTGAGTGTCTGCGACCACAGGCTCAAGTTACCGATATGGATGGTGGCAGATTTTTGATACCTGTTTTTGTTTTATTTCTCTCTTTTTAGGTGATCGTGAGGTTGTGGATCCAGAACGTTTCACATCAGAAAGTGCCCAGATCCTGATCGGGGAGATCATGGGGTGTAATCTCGAATTGCACAACATACAGCAAAAAATCAATGATGTTATTAAAAAAAATAATAACATCATTGATGTTTTGGGGTGAATTTAAAACCACACAAAATATATTTTTGGGATTGTGGTCCAATTTTTAAAATCTTTTTGCAATGTTTTGAAAAGCCAAATTTGGAGGATGCACACAGTGTGTCAACATGTGCTATCTGCCATCACGGGAGATCAATGGATGGGTTTTGGGGGTGCAACCCCTTCCTCAATTATAAAGTAGCGTTGAGGAAGGGCTTGCTCCCCCAAAACACGTCCCTTGACCCCCCCTGATGGCAGATAGCACATGTTGACATTCGTAACTTGGTGTGCATCTTCCAAATTTGGCTTTTACAGGGGTGATTTCCCCCCATCTGAACTCTATATCAAACACAGTTCCTAAATACTGATGTCTGATATAGCCTTCAGGTTTTTCCAAATGTGAACTTTGTAAGTTCAAGTTTTTTGGCTTTCTTGTTGGTTTTACACAGGCCTGTTTTATCTGAAATGGACATTTCGATTTTTGATAATGCTACTGCAAAAATTGTTATACAACAAACATGTTGGTTTGTTTTAAAAACCTTTGGTAAATGCACATGTGATTATGCAGGTATAAAAAAGTTGGTTACTCAAGAATGTGTGGATTATTGTCTCGACACTACAACACTTTTGGGGTGATGTAATAGCTGTTTTATGCAAAAATGGGGGTTATTTCCTAAGGGCAAATCCACTTTGCACTACAAGTGCAGTTTCAGTGCAGTTGCAACTGCGCTTGTAGTGAAATGTGTTTTTGCATTTAGGAAATACCAGCCAACAGTGTTTTTTATAAGGTTACCCAATCACGATATTTTCTGAACTCAACACATTTCTGTCAGGGTCAGCTAAAACAAACACAAGCAGTAAATGTCCACAAAGAATTTCTTTTTGTTTTTTTTTTTTAGAAAAAGGCTTCACATATTGTCTGGCATATTGATAGCCCCCCTACCCGCAAAGAACTCCAGGTAGCGTAACCGGACATCACGGGAACTCAGGGAGGGCAAGCCAGGACGGCCACTTTCAAGCGCCGTCAGTGTGGTTTGATGTAGGATTCCGGCCTCAGGCCCAACTGAGCCAGCATAGTTGGCTGAATGTTTTCTTAAAAAATTATGGAGAACACAGCACGCCAGTATAATATGGTTCAGTTTATACTCCGCCATATGAATGGGTGTCAGAAATAGTCGGAACCGGCTGGCCAGGATTCCAAATGTGTTCTCCACCACTCTTCGGGCTCTGGCCAGCCGGTAATTAACAACCCTCTGTTCCGGGGTGAGGGTCCTCATCAGGAATGGCCGCATCAGGTGGTCCCCCAGCGCAAACGCTTCATCAGCAACGAACACGAATGGGAGTCCTTCCACATTGTCCTCTGGAGCTGGCAAGTCCAAGCTGCCATTCTGGAGACGCCTGTAGAACTCCGTCTGGGTGATGACTCCACCATCGGACATCCGGCCATTCTTCCCCACGTCCACATACAGGAAGTCGTAATTAGCCGACACCACCGCCAACATCACTATACTATTAAACCCCTTGTAATTATAATAGTACGACCCCGAGTTGGGTGGTGGGACGATGTGGACGTGTTTCCCATCAATTGCCCCTCTGCAGTTAGGAAAGTCCCACCGCTGGGCAAAGTGGGAGGCCACAGTCTGCCATTCCTGTGGCGTGGAAGGAAACTGTAGAGGAAAAAACAATAAACATTACTATTTTTTCACAGAAACATGCAAGCAGATTAGACACAAACATTATGGAGCAACCTCCAGATAGCATTTATTAAGGGGAATTTAACAACGCCAAAGTATAAGGTACACCTATCATATTCCCCCTCCCCCCCTCTCATGGGCCATTTATAACATTATAGGGGGTGTGTGTAAATCTTGGACAGGTAACCCTCTTCACTTCATTGAGAGATGAATGCCTAAATAATGGGTATTACTTGGAACAGCCCCTCCTTAGTTACGCTATTGGCAGACCACTGGACACGTAAGAAGTGTCATAATACAAAGATATAAATACACACTGTACACATTTGAGGACATTTGGACATTCTGCTATTACCTATCAAGATAATAATAGGATCCCAAAACTTTAAACAGTACCATTGGAAAGTATACAGGCAGGCCCTTGCACTACATGCTTTGGGGAATTCATCCATAAATCTGACCAGTAAAGAGGTGGGTATAGTGTGTATGGGTTTGGCAAAGTCAGCAGATAGATGATTGAGGATAGATAGAGAATTGGGATCAGCTGACTTAGCAGTTGGGGGAGGGAGGGTTACTAAAAATGATTTGGGGACACCACAAAAAAAAGCCTCTGGCACTCTGCCTGAATTTAAATAAAAAATAACATTACCAAACATTTTAGGGGGTGTTTGGGGTAAAGCACTACTATGGAGCTGATAAAATACATTGTTAAGTGACTACATGAGGTGAATATAGGACACCTACGAGGAGTACGCATACGAAACATGGCTAGAAAACGGTCGGCTGCTCAGAACGAAGTAACAGAACGCACTGAAGAACAGCAAGGCCTGTGAAGAGCGACCTGAAAAACAGTAACGAACGAACAAGAATACAATGACTACCTAAAGTCACGCGGAACTTGCTTGCACGCACTGAAGAGCAGATACAAACCCACAAGCACAAACTGAACGCCAGAAAACGATCTAAAAAGCCACGAGTCTGAAAAAGCGCGAATCGTCTCTCACCAAACTTTTACTAACACGAGATTAGCAAAAGGAGCCCAAAGGGTGCCGCGCTTGGTTCTGAACCGGCCTTTTCTAGTCTCGTCGTACGTGGTGTACGTGACCGCGTGGTTGGCGATCGGAAATTCGACAACTTTGTGCGACCGTGTGTAGGCAAAACAAGTTTGAGCCAACATCCGTCGGAAAAAATCCTAGGATTTTGTTGTCGGAATGTCTGAACAAAGTCCGACCGTGTGTACTCCCTATAACAGAGAGCTGTTTGTAATTTTGCAATAAAAGTTTAAAGAAATTGTAGAATAAAATATATTTTTATTAGGGTTCTAAAAAAAAATTGTGTGCAAAAGCATTACAATTTTGTCAGAATTTAAAGTATGATTATTATTAATATTCCAACTTTTAGTTTTTATTATTAGCACTGGTCCCTATTAGTCTGACTATTCTGGCAGTTCTCCTGCTCTCTCTCCTTGCTTTAGACATACATTTACTGTATGCTAAGTTCAATGGCGTGTATTGTCACAGTTGATTAAGGATGAGCCGAACGCCAACCCCCCCCCCGGTTCGGTTCGCACCAGAACATCCGAACAGGCAAAAATTCGGGAAGAACACACAGACACTGTTAAAGTCTATGGGACACAAACATGAAAGATCAAAAGTGCTCATTTTAAAGGCTAATTTGCATGGTATTGTCTTAAAAAGTGTTTGGGGGCCTGGGTCCTGCCCCAGGGGACATGTATTAATGCAAAAAGAAGTTTTAAAAACTGAAGTTTTTTCTGGAGCAGTGATTTTTATTTAATGCTTAAAGTGAAACAATAAAAATGAAGAATTCCTTTAACCACATGCCGACCAGCTCACCACGGTTTAGACATTAATGGCTGTGTGTTGAGTTATTTTGAGGGGACAGAAAATTTACAATGTTATACAAGCTGTACACTCACTACTTTACATTGTAGCAAAGTGTCATTTCTTCAGTGTTGTCACATGAAAAGATATAAAAAAAAAATTTACAAAAATGTTAGGGGTGTACTCACTTTTGTGAGATACTGTTTGTACGTGGGGCGGTCCTTAAGTGGTTAAGCCCAAAACCAAAAATATAATATGTTGCAGTTTACCCATCCTTAGATGTGGTGGCCTCATTAGTTTTCTTTTTCTTAGTGGTTTTCCCCTCTGTTTTCACCTGGTGATCTAGTCACCAACACCCCTCCTTTATTAGTGTACCCCCACTCTGGATGAATGAGAAACTGAGACACCCTTGGACAGCGGCATTGTTAATCTGGGGGAAGGGTAGTGTTAGATGTACTAGCATAGTTACATAGTAAATAAGGTTAAATAAAGACAATAGTCCATCCAGTTCAACCTGTGACACCACCAATTGTAGAAGAGAGTTCCACATCCTTTTTATCCTGACAGTGAAAAAACCACTAGGCAGCTTAAGGTTAAACTGCTTCTCCTCCAATCTCATTGTGTGGCCCTGTGTCCTCTTACACTCCCTGAAACTGAAAAGTTTTTCCTGTGCTGAAATCACCACAGGTGTTTGGTATTTAGATACACCAACACATTGCATATAGTGTAAATGATCCCTTAACATTAGTTCAAATGTAGGGTAGGGCAAAGATGTGTCCAGTGTTTAGCCACTAGGTGACCCTTAGCCTAGAAGAGGGAGGCTTGAGATCTGCATGGATTGGGTGGCAGGTGTAGTTATCCAGGTGGTCACTCTAGGTCCCCAGAGTTGGAGTGAATGCCAGCTTGGCTTTGCCAGAGCAGGTGCACCATGGGTAACAGGGCAGTAAATAGTTAAAAAGACATTCTTTGTATGGCCTCCTTCACCTATACAAAATAAGGTAGTACTGAGTATTACCAGGGAGGCGGACTTTTTAGGCTAAGAAACAGTGAAGAAGATATAACAGTATAAAAAATATAAATTTATTGAAAAATACAAATATCTAAAAAACAAAATGACAGTTGTAACATAAAGCATCTATGATTATTGTGCAGTGAGCCCTTGTATGTCTACGCGTTTCGCCGTTAGGCTTCCTCAGGACACGGCCAAGGTTCACAGATGAGACAGAGAAGGAAATATGTCTCTATCTTGAATTGAAATGCAAAAACATGCAAATCACGGTAGGATGAGAAAGTTCAGCAGTTAGAAAGTATATTGGATATAGCTAAATATCTCAGCAGGGGCATGTAGATAGTGTTACTAATTATGGGAACAGCCATTAGAGGGAGGAAGGCCAACACTGGATGCACCAGTTAGATCCAGGATTTAGTATCAGCAATGCTGAAGGCTCAATATAAATAATCCCATCGCTGCATATTCAGGATACAAATACTCCAGCGTGCCCCTAGGAGACAGCATTACAGGGGCACGCTGGAGTATTTGTATCCTGAATATGCAGCGATGTGATTATATTGAGCCCTCAGAAGAAGTCCAGGAAGTGACAAAATGTCAGGGACGTGACGCACCGGAAGTGACGCATGCGCTCCAACCACCAGAGAGGAATCAGGAAGCGTGTGGCTGTGGTCACACACAGCGGACACTCCTGACATCTTTTCCGATTGAAGGACGCAACAGGCACAGTGCACTTTTCTATTTTTGCTCTTTTTTAATGATTCTTTGGTACGCATGTTACTTAAGGGGGATATTTGGATGGTTTAATAAAGTGTTTTAGCAGTATCACACTATGTGGACGTTCCATTTCTCCTACATATCTTATTGGAGCTACCAAGGGCAAGACTGACATCTGGTGGTCGTTTGGAAAGTGGTGCAGACCTGCTATTATTATTCAAGGTGGATATTGGTTGGATTTCTGGTGAGTGCGTTTTCATTGGGGGTTCCCCGCACGCGGTGTAGCACTTGGTGAAAGGAATATCTACCCTCACAGAACACAGCAATACCCACTTGTAGGATCCCCACCACTGGATTCATTGAACTTAATGAACTTTACTGAAAAGTGTGCCCTAACAATTTTTGGGCATATAGCTCTGCTGCAATATTGAAAAACTTTATTCATTTAATTCATTCTTTATTGCCTTTATTATAATTTAACACTTAAGTAGCTGCCATTCACATTTATTTACTTATTCATTTATTTTTGTGTTGTATATGTACTGTTGGGTATATTGTACTAGGCGCAGAGTGTTGTTTTATTAGGCGGGCACATACAACATCTTATTTATTTAATAATCATAGATGCTTTATGTTACAACTGTCATTTTGTTTTTTAGATATTTGTATTTTTCAATAAATTTATATTTTTTTATACTGTTATATCTTCTTCACTGTTTCTTAGCCTAAAAAGTCCGCCTCCCTGGTAATACTCAGTACTACCTTATTTTGTATCCTCAATGTTTTATGGACGTGGCTTATCTCTGGTGCACTTTCCTCCCCTTGTTTTGTCTCCTTCACCTAACTTCAAGGTGTGAAAGTCCTCTGAAACAGACTGTGCTGATAGAGACTGCAACTGGGATCCATTCCTGTAAAGCCTGAAGCAGGTATGTGCCAGACGGTTGGAGATGTTGGTTATGCCAGGGCTGGAATCTCCCAGGGTGTGCAAGTATTCTGCCTGGTGCAGTGGGTACCTTGGGAAACCCCATGCCCATAGTATCTCAGTGGGTCTAGGGAGCCACCCTGAAGCCTAGTACACACACTGAGATTTTTTGCATGCTAGTCTCCATATAGAATGTGAATAGGTTACTAAAAGTACAAACATTCTAATACAACAGAAAAAAAAATTGGAAGTGTTGTAAAGTATTTGTATTGTATTTTCAGATGAAAACTGTAGTGGTTAAACGAAAATCGTATGATCTGGTATTGTATGAGAACATTTTTTGTGTTTGTCCCTTCGGAAAATTTCGGACATCTGTGTACTAACGATCAGATTGTGGTACGATCGCGTGGAAAGCGGAATTTTTCATCTGGTTTTCTCATCGTGTGTACGAGGTTTAAGTCCAAACAGGAGAGGGTTAAAAAGACTACATTCATGGCAAGTAAACACATGGAGGACAAGCAGCCCAGCACATGGCTACGTCTGCATTATACAAACACTCGTTTACAGTCTCTTCAGATTTGTGTATTTGTTTTACAGCAATCAAAAAATGTATTATTTTTTTATAATGCTATATTTATAGAAATGTATTCATATACATATGTATATTTTTATTCCTAGGCAGATAATGCACAGAAAATAAAAGGTACAATAAAAAGTTGCAAACAGACATACATACACACAGTATTAAAAATAAAAGGGAAAATTTACAGAAAAAATCATTTCTCCTGCTCCCATTGGATTGGAGATATGGGGATCTTACCTTATAGTATGGATCAGGTCCCTTCACTATGAAGATTTCCTTGCATTTCTCACCTTTATACCTTAGAGGCGAGTTGCCACCCTCCCAACCCATCCAATGGGATGACATGGGCTGGCTGCATTTTATCTAATTGGTGCAGGCAGGGGCGTTGCTAGGTGGCAAAAAGACCAGTCCAAGTCCAAGGCGGGCACAGGGGGTGGGGGGGGCTCTAGTGGTGCTGAGTTTTTTGGTTGGGCGGAGGGGTTGGGTGGTTGTGTGGCAGGGGGTAAGCTCACTTGCTGGTTGCTGCCTAGCTTACCAGTGCCCATCAATGCTGACCACTAAACTGACCTACCTACCTGACACACACTGACCTACCTGACACACACTGACCTACATACACTGACCTACACTGACCTACGTACACTGACCTACCTGACATACACTGACCTGACACACACTGACCTACCTGACATACACTGACCTGACACACACTGACTTACCTGACATACACTGACCTACATACACTGATCTACCTGACCCACACTGACCTACCTGACACACACACTGACCTACACTGACACACATTGACCTACCTGACACACACTGACCTACATACACTGCCCTACTTGACCTACACTGACCTACCTGACACACACTGACCTACATACACTGACCTACCTGACACACACTGACCTACCTGACACACTGACCTACCTGATACACACTGACCTACATACACTGACCTACCCGACACACAGTGACCTACATACACTGACCTACCTGACACACTGACCTACCTGACACACACTGACCTACCTGACACACACTGACCTACATACACTGCCCTACTTGACCTACACTGACCTACCTGACACACTGACCTACATACACTGACCTACCTGACACACACTGACCTACCTGACACACTGACCTACCTGATACACACTGACCTACATACACTGACCTACCCGACACACAGTGACCTACATACACTGACCTACCTGACACACTGACCTACCTGACACACACTGACCTACCTGACACACTGACCTACCTGATACACACTGACCTACATACACTGACCTACCTGACACACACTGACCTACATACACTGACCTACCTGATACACATTGAGCTACCTGGCCTACACTGACCTACCTGACACACTGACCTACATATACTGACCTACCTGACACACACTGACCTACATACACTGACCTACCTGACACACACTGACCTACCTGACACACACTGACCTACATACACTGACCTACCTGACCTACCTGACACACACTGACCTACATACACTGACCTACCTGACATACACTGACCTGACACACACTGACTTACCTGACATACACTGACCTACATACACTGACCTACCTGACCTACCTGACCCACACTGACCTACCTGACACACACACTGACCTACACTGACACACACACTGACCTACCTGACATACATACAATGACCTACCTGACATACACTGACCTACATACACTGACCTACCTGACATACATACAATGACCTACATACACTGACCTACCTGACCCACACTGACCTACCTGACACACACTGACCTACCTGACACACACACTGACCTACCTGACACACACACTGACCTACACTGACACACACACACACTGACCTACCTGACATATACACACTGACCTACCTGGCACACACTGACCTACCTGACACACACTGACCTACCTGACACACTGACCTACCTGACACACACTGACCTACATACACTGACACACACTGACCTACATACACTGACCTACACTGACACACACTGACCTACATACACTGACCTACACTGACACACACTGACCTACCTGACACACACTGACCTACATACACTGACCTACCTGACACACACTGACCTACATACATTGACCTACCTGACACACACTGAACTACACTGACCTACACTGACCTACCTGACCTACACTGACCTACCTGACCTACATACACTGACACACACTGACCTATCTGACACACACTGACCTACACACACTGACCTACATACACTGACCTACACTGACCTACCTGACACACACTGACCTACCTGACCTACACTGACCTACCTGATGCACACACTGATCTACACTGACACACAAACTGATCTACACTGACACACACACACACACACACACTGACCTTTTTTTTTTTTAATTTTTTTTTTTTTTTTTTATATATATTTTTTATATATATTTTTCTCTCTTTGACCATCCATGTATACTATCTTTACACACTATGCCATATCCAATTGGGATAGATATTGTTCCTTTGCCAATTCTCTGTACACATATGAGTTCCCATTCCATCACAATTATACATCAATCCATTTTTATTCACTTATTGTGTGGTTGTTCTTTGTTTTATGCATATTCACCCATCATGTGCTTCCTGTTTTGTTTTGTTTCGTCTATTTGATCTCCTGTTGCATTTTCTCGTCATGTGCTCCATACTGCAATTATAGCTGATATTCTGTCTCTGTATGTAATTGCACACATATACAAATGTTCTTTTTTATACTGTTTGTGTATACGTGTGTGCCTGTGCATGTGCACACAGGTACACACGCGTCTATAATTTGTACACATGTGTATATATATGTGTGTATAGAGAGATATATATATATATATATATATATATATATATATATGTGTGTGTGTGTATATATATATGTTTCTTTTTCTGTTCTCTGTTCCACCTAGAACGCTTGAAGGTGGACTGGTATGGAACACAAAAAATCACAAAAAATCGCATCTTCCATTTCAGGCCGCTTTGTCCAACTAGCCATCATGTTGATGTACATACTTTGGCCTACTGGCGATTAAAGACTGCACCCTGGTTCTCAAACAGGCTCTGATGAAGAGGTCATCCTCGAAACGCGTTAGCCAACTCTAAATACCTGCCTTAACATGGGCTCTTGATATTTTTAACCCATTTTTAATTTTTGATGTCTTTTACATTTTGTCACCTGTTTGCATGATACGTAGTATTGGTATTATTCAACTGTTTTTATTTGCTCTTTATTTCCTCTGAAATAAATTTTACATGTTTTGATGTGAGCTTGATCACGCGCCCTTCATCCATCATTCTCCACACACACTGACCTACCTGACATACATACACTGACCTACCTGACACACTAACCTACCTGACACACACTGACCTACCTGACACACACTGACCTACACTGACACACACTGACCTACACTGACCTACACCAACCTACACTGACACACACTGACCTACACTGACCTACATACACTGACCTACACTGACACACACTGACCTACACTGACACACACTGACCTACATACACTGACCTACACACACTGACCTACATACACTGACCTACCTGACACACACTGACCTACATACATTGACCTACCTGACATACACTGACCTACCTGACACACACTGACCTATCTGACACACACTGACTTACATACACTGACCTATCTGACACACACTGACCTACCTGACCTACACTGACCTACCTGACACACACTGACCTACATACACTGACCTACACACACTGACCTACCTGACACACACTGACCTACCTGACCTACCTTACACACACTGACCTACCTGACCTACCTGACACACACTGACCTACATACACTGACCTACCTGTCACACACGGACCTACACTGACCTACCTGACACACACTGACCTACCTGACACACACTGACCTATCTGACACACATTGACCTACATTGACCTACCTGGCACACACTGACCTACACTGACCTACCTGACACACATTGACCTACCTGACCTACATTGAAATACCTGACACACACTGACCTACAAACACTGACCTACCTGACCTACACTGACCTACCTGACACACACTGACTTACCTGACACACACTGAGCTACCTGACCTACACTGACCTACCTGACACACAGTGACCTACATACACTGACCTACCTGACACACACTGACCTACCTGACACACACTGACCTACATACATTGACCTACCTGACACACACTGACCTACCTGACCTACACTGACCTACCTGACACACACTGACCTACCTGACATACCTGACCTACATTGGCCTACCTGACACACACTGACCTACAGACCTACCTGACACACACTGACCTACATACACTGACCTACCTGACCTACACTGACCTACCTGACACACAGTGACCTACATACACTGACCTACCTGACACACACTGACCTACATACACTGACCTACCTGAGACACACTGACCTACATACATTGACCTACCTGACATACACTGGCCTACCTGACATACACTGACCTACCTGACACACACTGACCTACACTGACACACACTGACCTACACTGACCTACCTGACACACACTGACCTACCTGACCTACACTGACCTACATACACTGACCTACCTGACACACACTGACCTACATACATTGACCTACCTGACATACACTGACCTACCTGACACACACTGACCTACACTGACACACACTGACCTACACTGATCTACCTGACACACACTGACCTACCTGACCTACACTGACCTACATACACTGACCTACCTGACACACACTGACCTACCTGACACACACTGACCTACATACACTGACCTACCTGACATACACTGACCTACCTGACATACACTGACCTACACTGACACACACTGACCTACCTGACACACACTGACCTATCTGACACACACATTGACCTATCTGACACACACTGACCTACATACACTGACTTACCTGACACACACTGACCTACCTGACCCACACTGACCTACCTGACACACACTAACCTACCTGACCTACCTGACACACACTGACCTACCTGACACACACTGACCTACCTGACACACACTGACCTGGTACCTGACATACACACACACACACACACACACACTGACTGACCTACTTGAGTCACAAGGAGGAGACAGACTTCATGTGTCCAGGCAGGTCCTGCAGCAGCAGCAGCAGCTCAGCCGTGGTGCTGGTGTGCGAGGCAGCCAGAGGAAAGGAGGAGAGCTGCCTACCCGAGCGGGGATCGATGTGGCACGGCTGCCACATTGTAATTCCCGCCTTCTTCCTGTTCCAGTCACAGAGAGCTGGGAGAGGATTGATAGGTGGAGTTCAGGCTCTGGGAGGCGCTGCTCAGTGTGGTGGTGTCTTCTCTCTCTCTCCCTCCCTCCTGGGCTCTTCCCGGCTGCCCAGGTATCCCCCTCCGTGCTGCTCTGCACTCCACGCCCCCACCAGGCAAGCGGCGGGAAGCTCCAGTCCAGAACTCGCAGGCCAGGCCCCATGAGCACTAGCACGGAGGAGGAGGAAGTGCAGTAACCAAGAGTAGAGTCAGGTGGAGGTGGGGGCGGAGCTGGAGCGGGGGCCAGCGCTACCACGGCTCAGTCCGCCCCTGTCCCCTGCATTCTGGACCGGGATAAGAGACCTGGGGCTATTGGCCCCAGACTCGGGGCTGTAGCCCCAATAGCCACCCCCTGACGACGCCTCTGGGTGCAGGTAGGATTTGTGTGATCAGAAACTTCAAAAACTCATAACTGTGCTGAGTTATGAATTAAGAATCTGAAATTAAGAGACGTGGCTGTTCCACTATACCTGCGTAAAGGCCAAACACTGATGTTTAATGCCTAGTAGAACCAGTACCAACATAAAAAATAATATATTACTTTCCTATACTCTACCATAAAGCTGGCACATGTAGAGTCTAACATTTGGTCTCTGCACAACCAGACTTTTACAAAATGTTATAATTGTGCATTGTACGGTATGGGAGTTAATGGCTTTTCTAAATCTTTAAAGAATTCCAATACAAACATTTGTTTCAGAGACTTGTGCAATTTGAATACAGATCCAAACAAACCCTTGTGGTGAACACATACATTTGGCCTCCCTTGGACACTGTATTTTTAAACCTTATGTATATTCCGAATTAACCCTGCTCTGATTGGACCATGAGTGGCCTGTACTGTGATTTTCCAAATGTTTATGAAATATGATGTAGACCTATTCACTATTGGCTGGATCATGAATAAGGAATAATGTCATTGTATTTGGGCAGTTTTCTGCTAAATGTGATTTTTACACAGAGTTTCAGGGCTACTATCCATCGATGGCTATAGAGCTATGATATGGGAGAGGGAGCAATTTAAAACTTTACTTGTGACACCACTTCTTTTCCAGAAACCCCTAAAATATATGAAAACACTGTTGACCTCAAATTAACTACAAAGTAAAAGTAAAGACATTAATCCCCAAATAAGAATAAACAAAAGCAACAAAAGGATTGATTGCATACCAAACTAACATTCAGAACTTACCTGCTCTGTGCAGTGGTTTTGCACAGAGCAGCCTGGATCCTCCTCTTCTTGGGTCCCTCGCCAGCACTGCAGGCCCCTCCCTCCTGCCTGCACAGCAAGTAGCTTTCTATGGGGGCACCCGAGTCACAGCTCCCTGTGTCCATTCAGACACGGAGCCGCGTTTCTCTCCCGCCCCCTCTCTCGCCTCATTAGCTAACTGACTTTGGCAGCAGCGGAAGCCAATGGCTATTGACTCCCGCCAGGCATGTACTGGCCATCGGGACTACCGGGAGTTTCCCGGTGGGCCGATGGCTCAGTGGGCCGGTTTCAGTGTTTCCAACCACCCGTTAGTTTCGGTCTGCCTATAAATATCTGTTACGGAGAGCGGTGCTGTAAGCAATATGGCCACAGGCCAACAATGAAACTGCGCATGCGCTGTTCCGAAGTCTGCCAGGCTCGGAAAAGCTTGTGCATGCTCGGCCATTTTCGGGCTAGGCGGGCGCATGCGCAGTGAATAGGGGACATAATGATGCCATAACGTCTGGCGCTATTTTTTGAATAGACGGCACTACTCAGTCTCGGAGTCGGAACTCAGGAGTATATCACCAGGGCGGGCGACGGGCCGGGCACGAGACCGGAGTACTCTGGGTAGGAGTCACAGCCTGGAACATTTATAAACAGGTCACCAAGAAAGCGCTGTCAGGATCCAGATGAACTGCCTCTTCCTCCTATACCACTGCTCAGGTATGTGCCATACAATTCTAACCAGAAGTACTCAATTTGCTAGTCTGCCCTGGATTATAAGCTTTCATGCTGTATATTGGGACTTCAAATGGGATCCAAGAGCCTGTTTCAGGAGTCACCAGATTGACAGATATGCACTATAGTGTGTTGTGTTATAGTTGCAAAATTGATACTTGGGACAGTGGAATCCCTCCCACCACCCAGGAGAAAATCAGAGTTGAAGACCCTATGTAGAAAAATACCAAGACTTATGGTTCTGCAGCCTTATCTGCCTACTGGATGGTCAGGGCTGTGTTTAAAACACATGTGAAATAAACATTATTTTTTAGGAAACAATGACAATGTAAGTAAGATGTATAAGTGCACCATATAGAGAGTGTTCACTTTATTGCAATGGGGAGGTATTGTCACCTTCTTAGTGCTGGTGTCATTTTTTAAAGTACATGTGCCCCAGACAGATTACTGTCCGCATCCTCTGACCACCTCCTGCACCATGTTTGCATCCTCTGACCACCTCCTGCACCATGTTTGCATCCTCTGACCACCTTCTACACCATGTTTGCATCCTCTGACCACCTCCTGCACCATGTTTGCATCCTCTGATCACCTGCACCATGTTTGCATCCTCTGACCCCCTCCTGCACCATGTTTGCATCCTCTGACCCCCTCCTGCACCATGTCCTCCGCATCCTCTGACCACCTCCTGCAACATATTTGCATCCTCTGACCACCTCCTGCATCATGTTTGCATCCTCTGATCCCCTCCTGCAACATGTTCGCATCCTCTGACCACCTCCTGCACCATGTTTGCATCCTCTGACCCCCTCCTGCACCATGTTTGCATCCTCTGACCCCCTCCTGCACCATGTTTGCATCCTCTGACCCCCTTCTGCACCATGTTTGCATCCTCTGACCACCTCCTGCACCATGTTCGCATCCTCTGACCCCCTTCTGCACCATGTTCACATCCTCTGACCACCTCCTGCATCATGTTTGCATCCTCTGACCCCCTCCTGCACCATGTCCTCCGCATCCTCTGACCACCTCCTGCATCATGTTTGTATCCTCTGACCCCCTTCTGCACCATGTTTGCATCCTCTGACCACCTCCTGCATCATGTTTGCATCCTCTGATCACCTCCTGCTCCATGTTTGCATCCTCTGACCCCCTCCTGCACCATGTCCTCCGCATCCTCTGACCATCTCCTGCAACATATTTGCATCATTTTTTAAAGTACATGTGCCCCAGACAGATTACTGTCCGCATCCTCTGACCACCTCCTGCACCATGTTTGCATCCTCTGACCACCTCCTGCAACATGTTCGCATCCTCTGACCACCTCCTGCACCATGTTTGCATCCTCTGACCCCCTCCTGCACCATGTTTGCATCCTCTGACCCCCTCCTGCACCATGTTTGCATCCTCTGACCCCCTTCTGCACCATGTTTGCATCCTCTGACCACCTCCTGCACCATGTTTGCATCCTCTGACCCCCTCCTGCACCATGTTCACATCCTCTGACCACCTCCTGCATCATGTTTGCATCCTCTGACCCCCTCCTGCACCATGTCCTCCGCATTCCCTGACCACCTCCTGCATCATGTTTGTATCCTCTGACCCCCTCCTGCGCCATGTTTGCATCCTCTGACCACCTCCTGCATCATGTTTACATCCTCTGATCACCTCCTGCACCATGTTTGCATCCTCTGACCCCCTCCTGCACCATGTTTGCATCCTCTGATCCCCTCCTGCACCATGTCCTCCACATCCTCTGACCATCTCCTGCAACATATTTGCATCATTTTTTAAAGTACATGTGCCCCAGACAGATTACTGTCCGCATCCTCTGACCACCTCCTGCACCATGTTTGCATCCTCTGAACACCTCCTGCACCATGTTTGCATCCTCTGACCACCTCCTGCACCATGTTTGCATCCTCTGATCACATCCTGCACCATGATTGCATCCTCTGATCACCTCCTGCACCATGTTTGCATCCTCTGACCCCCTCCTGCACCATGTTTGCATCCTCTAACCCCCTCCTGCACCATGTCCTCAGCATCCTCTGACCACCTCCTGCAACATATTTGCATCCTCTGACCACCTCCTGCATCATGTTTGCATCCTCTGACCCCCTCCTGCAACATGTTCGCATCCTCTGACCACCTCCTGCACCATGTTTGTATCCTCTGACCCCCTCCTGCACCATGTTTGCATCCTCTGACCCCCTTCTGCACCATGTTTGCATCCTCTGACCACCTCCTGCACCATGTTCGCATCCTCTGACCCCCTCCTGCACCATGTTCGCATCCTCTAACCATCTCCTGCACCATGTTTCCATCCTCTGACCACCTCCTGCATCATGTTTGCATCCTCTGACCCCCTCCTGCACCATGTCCTCTGCATCCTCTGACCACCTCCTGCATCATGTTTGCATCCTCTGACCCCCTCCTGCACCATGTTTGCATCCTCTGACCACCTCCTGCATCATGTTTGCATCCTCTGACCCCCTCCTGCACCATGTTTGCATCCTCTGACCCCCTCCTGCAACATGTTCGCATCCTCTGACCACCTCCTGCACCATGTTCGCATCCTCTGACCCCCTCCTGCACCATGTTTGCATCCTCTGACCACCTCCTGCATCATGTTTGCATCCTCTGACCCCCTCCTGCACCAGGTTTGTATCAATGGACCACCTCCTGCACCATGTCCTCTGCATCCTCTGACCACCTCATGCACCATGTTTGCATCCTCTGACCCCCTCCTGCACCATGTTTGCATCCTCTGACCACCTCCTGCATCATGTTTGCATCCTCTGACCTCTCCTGCACCATGTTTGCATCCTTGGACCACCTCCTGCACCATGCCCTCCGCATCCTCTGACCCCCTCCTGCACCATGTTTGCATCCTCTGACCCCCTTCTGCACCATGTTTGCATCCTCTGACCCCCTTCTGCACCATGTTTGCATCCTCTGACCACCTACTGCACCATGTTCGCATCCTCTGACCCCCTCCTGCACCATGTTCGCATCCTCTGACCACCTTCTGCACCATGTTTGCATCCTCTGACCACCTCCTGCATCATGTTTGCATCCTCTGACCCCCTCCTGCACCATGTCCTCCGCATCCTCTGACCACCTCCTGTATCATGTTTGCATCCTCTGACCCCCTCCTGCACCATGTTTGCATCCTCTGACCACCTTCTGCATCATGTTTGCATCCTCTGACCCCCTCCTGCACCATGTTTGCATCCTCTGACCCCCTCCTGCAACATGTTCGCATCCTCTGACCACCTCCTGCACCATGTTTGCATCCTCTGACCCCCTCCTGCACCATGTTTGCATCCTCTGACCACCTCCTGCATCATGTTTGCATCCTCTGACCCCCTCCTGCACCATGTTTGCATCCTTGGACCACCTCCTGCACCATGTCCTCCGCATCCTCTGACCCCCTCCTGCACCATGTTTGCATCCTCTGACCACCTCCTGCATCGTGTTTGCATCCTCTGACCCCCTCCTGCACCATGTTTGCATCCTCTGACCCCCTCCTGCAACATGTTCGCATCCTCTGACCACCTCCTGCACCATGTTCGCATCCTCTGACCCCCTCCTGCACCATGTTTGCATCCTCTGACCACCTCCTGCATCATGTTTGCATCCTCTGACCCCCTCCTCCACCATGTTTGCATCAATGGACCACCTCCTGCACCATGTCCTCCGCATCCTCTGACCACCTAATGCACCATGTTTGCATCCTCTGACCCCCTCCTGCACCATGTTTGCATCCTCTGACCACCTCCTGCATCATGTTTGCATCCTCTGACCTCTCCTGCACCATGTTTGCATCCTTGGACCACCTCCTGCACCATGTCCTCCGCATCCTCTGACCCCCTCCTGCACCATGTTTGCATCCTCTGACCCCCTCCTGCACCATGTTTGCATCCTCTGACCCCCTTCTGCACCATGTTTGCATCCTCTGACCCCCTTCTGCACCATGTTTGCATCCTCTGACCCCCTCCTGCACCATGTTTGCATCCTCTGACCACCTCCTGCATCATGTTTGTATCCTCTGACCCCCTCCTGCGCCATGTTTGCATCCTCTGACCACCTCCTGCATCATGTTTACATCCTCTGATCACCTCCTGCACCATGTTTGCATCCTCTGACCCCCTCCTGCACCATGTTTGCATCCTCTGATCCCCTCCTGCACCATGTCCTCCACATCCTCTGACCATCTCCTGCAACATATTTGCATCATTTTTTAAAGTACATGTGCCCCAGACAGATTACTGTCCGCATCCTCTGACCACCTCCTGCACCATGTTTGCATCCTCTGAACACCTCCTGCACCATGTTTGCATCCTCTGACCACCTCCTGCACCATGTTTGCATCCTCTGATCACATCCTGCACCATGATTGCATCCTCTGATCACCTCCTGCACCATGTTTGCATCCTCTGACCCCCTCCTGCACCATGTTTGCATTCTCTGACCCCCTCCTGCACCATGTCCTCATCATCCTCTGACCACCTCCTGCAACATATTTGCATCCTCTGACCACCTCCTGCATCATGTTTGCATCCTCTGACCCCCTCCTGCAACATGTTCGCATCCTCTGACCACCTCCTGCACCATGTTTGTATCCTCTGACCCCCTCCTGCACCATGTTTGCATCCTCTGACCCCCTTCTGCACCATGTTTGCATCCTCTGACCACCTCCTGCACCATGTTCGCATCCTCTGACCCCCTCCTGCACCATGTTCGCATCCTCTGACCATCTCCTGCACCATGTTTCCATCCTCTGACCACCTCCTGCATCATGTTTGCATCCTCTGACCCCCTCCTGCACCATGTCCTCCGCATCCTCTGACCACCTCCTGCATCATGTTTGCATCCTCTGACCCCCTCCTGCACCATGTTTGCATCCTCTGACCACCTCCTGCATCATGTTTGCATCCTCTGACCCCCTCCTGCACCATGTTTGCATCCTCCGACCCCCTCCTGCAACATGTTCGCATCCTCTGACCACCTCCTGCACCATGTTCGCATCCTCTGACCCCCTCCTGCACCATGTTTGCATCCTCTGACCACCTCCTGCATCATGTTTGCATCCTCTGACCCCCTCCTGCACCAGGTTTGTATCAATGGACCACCTCCTGCACCATGTCCTCTGCATCCTCTGACCACCTCCTGCACCATGTTTGCATCCTCTGACCCCCTCCTGCACCATGTTTGCATCCTCTGACCACCTCCTGCATCATGTTTGCATCCTCTGACCTCTCCTGCACCATGTTTGCATCCTTGGACCACCTCCTGCACCATGCCCTCCGCATCCTCTGACCCCCTCCTGCACCATGTTTGCATCCTCTGACCCCCTTCTGCACCATGTTTGCATCCTCTGACCACCTCCTGCACCATGCCCTCCGCATCCTCTGACCCCCTCCTGCACCATGTTTGCATCCTCTGACCACCTACTGCACCATGTTCGCATCCTCTGACCCCCTCCTGCACCATGTTCGCATCCTCTGACCACCTTCTGCACCATGTTTGCATCCTCTGACCACCTCCTGCATCATGTTTGCATCCTCTGACCCCCTCCTGCACCATGTCCTCCGCATCCTCTGACCACCTCCTGTATCATGTTTGCATCCTCTGACCCCCTCCTGCACCATGTTTGCATCCTCTGACCACCTTCTGCATCATGTTTGCATCCTCTGACCCCCTCCTGCACCATGTTTGCATCCTCTGACCCCCTCCTGCAACATGTTCGCATCCTCTGACCACCTCCTGCACCATGTTTGCATCCTCTGACCCCCTCCTGCACCATGTTTGCATCCTCTGACCACCTCCTGCATCATGTTTGCATCCTCTGACCCCCTCCTGCACCATGTTTGCATCCTTGGACCACCTCCTGCACCATGTCCTCCGCATCCTCTGACCCCCTCCTGCACCATGTTTGCATCCTCTGACCACCTCCTGCATCGTGTTTGCATCCTCTGACCCCCTCCTGCACCATGTTTGCATCCTCTGACCCCCTCCTGCACCATGTTTGCATCCTCTGACCCCCTCCTGCAACATGTTCGCATCCTCTGACCACCTCCTGCACCATGTTCGCATCCTCTGACCCCCTCCTGCACCATGTTTGCATCCTCTGATCACCTCCTGCATCATGTTTGCATCCTCTGACCCCCTCCTGCACCATGTTTGCATCAATGGACCACCTCCTGCACCATGTCCTCCGCATCCTCTGACCACCTAATGCACCATGTTTGCATCCTCTGACCCCCTCCTGCACCATGTTTGCATCCTCTGACCACCTCCTGCATCATGTTTGCATCCTCTGACCCCCTCCTGCACCATGTTTGCATCCTCTGACCCCCTCCTGCACCATGTTTGCATCCTCTGACCCCCTTCTGCACCATGTTTGCATCCTCTGACCCCCTTCTGCACCATGTTTGCATCCTCTGACCACCTCCTGCACCATGTTCGCATCCTCTGACCCCCTCCTGCACCATGTTCGCATCCTCTGACCACCTCCTGCACCATGTTTGCATCCTCTGACCACCTTCTGCATCATGTTTGCATCCTCTGACCCCCTCCTGCACCATGTTTGCATCCTCTGACCCCCTCCTGCAACATGTTTGCATCCTCTGACCACCTCCTGCATCATGTTTGCATCTTCTGACCCCCCCCTGCACCATGTTTGCATCCTTGGACCACCTCCTGCACCATGTCCTCCGCATCCTCTGACCACCTCCTGTGCCATGTCTGCATCCTCTGACCACCTCGGTCAGATATGTATGGATTATGGAGAGGAGACTATAGGATAAAACCAGAGCCGCCAACCTGGAGCCGTCTGACTGACCCCTGCACAGTGCACCTGAGAGGAGGACAGGGTTGAGAACCACTGCCTTAGTGTATTCACTCTATGGAAGGTGGTCTCTGGTTACCAGAGTCCCCCCCCACATCAGAGTCTGCAGGATTCCCCCTTACAGTGCAAGGGGGAACTCTGTGGACCTTGATGTAAAGGGGGACTCTGAGCCATTTATACCTACAGTGGAATGTTTTTACTTATGTTTTTTGCGCAATTGCGTATAGTTTATATACTGTTTTTGTGAGTTTTTGCAAATTTAAAGTGGGCCGGTCTGGATGAAATCCAGGGCCAAATTTTTGTCCCAGTCCAGCCCTGACTCCCGCTGCTGTGTCTCAGGAGGGAGGGAGAGTCCAGGACAGCCGAGGCACTCCTGCTCACCTCCGGATTGAGATGGGGCTCAGGTAAGTTTTTAGGTGGCTGCTGTACACTGAAGGGTTTACCTTAATGCATAGAATGCATCAAGATTAAAAACCTCCTGCCTTTACAACCACTTTAGGCACAGTTTCCTAACCAACCTCAAGCAGTTTGTTAACTTTCCGTACAGCAGCTTCCAGTACACTGACACTGTGGCTGCTCTGGGTGTCCCCCTTTAAAGTGAGGGAGTAGCTTATTCAAAAGCACCCTTATTGGCCCTTCTAATTTTGCTGGAACCGCTTACTGGGTACTGATGTTCCCGCTGGGAGAGTGAAAGGTTCCTATGGAGATTGAAGTGGATTTAGTCCCGGTTCACACAGGGGCGACACGACTTGCAGGTCGCCTCACCGAGGCGACCTGCACACGACTTCCACGGCGACTTGCAAAATGACTTCTGTATAGAAGTCTATGCAAGTTGCCTCAAGTCGCCCCCAAAGTAGTACAGGAACCTTTTTCTAAGTCGGAGCAACTTGCGTCGCTCCTTTTAGAACGGTTCCATTGTACAGAACGGGAGGCGACTTGTCAGGCGGCTAGGTCGCCTGACAAGTCGCCCCTGTCTGAACCAGCACTAAAAGTGGGGTCCCTCTACTCAAATGGAGATTTAAAGCTCTTTTATACTGGGGTCTGTACCACCAGTAATAAACCTCTGGGGAGTTGTTAGATTGTTTGGTGGTGGTCAGCTCATCAAGTTCCATAAAGAGGGATTTGGGAGAGAAGCACCTTGTTTGAAGTTTACAAGTTTGGCATGGGACACTCATTTTTGGACACAAGTGTTGGCTCATAGAAGAGTTTCTTCGCACATGTGCGCTGAACATTTGAAGACGGGATTTGATGCACTGGACACTTTTCAATTGCTTATTTAGCACTGTTTGCACATTCAGCACAAGAAGATCTTATATACGTAATTTATGAATCAGTTTATATTAGTTTATTGATGAATTGTTGGATTTTGATGTATTTTATGTTATTTATTCCAGGTGATGTTGCGTTTTTTTTTTTTAATTTTGTTAATTACACATGATCTTGAGAGCTACTACACCCTTTAGCCACTTCAGCCCTGGAAGGATTTGCCCCCTTCCTGACCAGGCCATTTTTTGTGATGCGGCACTGCGTTGCTTTAACTGACAATTGCGCGGTTGTGCAACGTTTTACCCAAACAAATTTTTTTTCCCCACAAATAGAGCTTTCTTTTGGTGGTATTTAATCACCTCTGCGGTTTTTATTTTTTGCACTGTAAACAAAAAAAGTGACAGTTTTGAAAAAAAACACAATACTTTGTACTTTTTGCTAAAATAAATATCCCATTTTTTTTTTTAAGAAAAATGAATTTCTTCATCAATTTAGGCCGATATGTATTCTTCTACATATTTTTGGTAAAAAAAAAAAAAAAATCGCAATAAGCGTATATTGATTGGTTTGCAAAAAAGTTATAGCGTCTACAAAATAGGGGATAGATTTACGGCATTTTTATTATTATTTTTTTTACTACGGTAGTAATGGCGGTGATCTGCGATTTTTTTTTTTTTTTTTTTTTTTTTTCCTTATCGGAACTGCAACATTGCGACGGACACATTGGACACTTTGGACCCTTTTTTGAGACCAGTGACATTTATACAGCGATTAGAGCTAAAAATAGCCACTGATTACTGTATAAATGTCACTGGCAGGGAAGGCGTTAACACTAGGGTGCGATCAAGGGGTTAACTGTGTCCCCCATGTGTGTTTCTAATTGTGGATGGAATGTGGCTGACTAGAGCAGGAGAGAGATCGTTGTTCCTACTTAGTAGGAGCACGCGATCTGTCTCCTCTCCCCTGACAGAACCGGGATTTGTGTGTTTACACACACAGATCCCGGTTCTCGCTCCTGATCATCGTGCCCGCCAGGCACACGCATCGGCTCCTGGGACACGCTGCAGGCGCGTGCCTCCAGCGGCATGCGCGCCCCTGCTACAGCGTCTTTAAGAGCTGATGTACAGCTACGACGGCTTGCCCAGGGGAGCCAACGTGCCGCAGTAGAACTACTTCTACTGCGGCGGCTGGTCGGGAAGTGGTTAAAAGATTTAAAGTTATTATAAACCCTCACCTTGTAAAACAACCAGTTCAGTTTAAAATAGAAATGAAAGGAAAAACATTTGTGTATAAAATTTTCTTTTAAATGTTCCCCCGTTTTTTATAAGTGATCATATTCCTTTTGTTCTCAGCTGCATAAGAGGCGGGGGAGGAGAAGCCGTAATACACTAAACTTCCCAGTGAACGGCTGTTCAGGGGGAAGGGTGCGTCAGGACAAGACTGATCATTGGGGAGCAAGCTGAGTTCTCAGCACAGTTAGAGAACTGACCATAGTGTGTTCTCATGACTAGTGTGGTCAGTTTAATAGGAAAGAAGGAGGGACTGGCAGGAACTGCACATAAAGAAAGTTGCTTTTGAATGATTTTCAACATTTTTTACAAATAAATATGTGAAAAGTGTGGCATGCATTTGTATTCAGCCCCCCTGAGTCAATACTTTGTAGAACCACCTTCCGCTGCAATTACAGCTGCAAGTCTTGGGGATGTCTCTACCAGCTTTGCACATCTAGAGAATTACATTTCTGTACATTCTTCTTTGCAAAATATCTCAAGCTCTGTCAGATTGGATGGAGAGTGTCTGTGAACAGCAATTTTCAAGTCTTGCCACAGATTCAATTGGAAATAGGTCTGGACTGTGACTGGGCCATTCTGGGCTTCACAGAACAGCTGTATTTATACTGAGATTAAATTACACACAGGTGAACTCTATTTACTAATTAGGTGACTTCTGAAGGCAATTGGTTCCACTAAATTTTAGTTAGGGGTATCATAGTAAAGGGGGCTGAATACAAATGCACGCCACACTTTTCACATATCATTTCACATATCACATCTCATACTTGTTTGTTAAAAAAAATGTTGAAAACCATTTATCATTTTCCTTCCACTTCACAGTTATGTGCCACTGTGTTTTCGACGAACAGGCGAACACCTGATGTTCGACCCGAACATAAAGCTCATCCCTAATTGTGAGTAACCTCTTCACTTTCGACATGAGACTAGCATGCCACAAGTGAATGGACGTTCGGTTGTTCGAAAATCTAAGAGTGTGTATGAGGCTTTAAGCTTTGGACTATCCTTGTGTCCCTGTCCATGTCATGCCCAAAGAAAATCGAATTCCTCATGATCAGACCAAATTTTTAAGTTTTGGTATGCAGGATTTTTCGTAATAACTTTTTAACTGCTCTGTATACCAAAATGACTTTCAAACTGTTTTGTAGCACATATGGGGTCTTCATTTACTGGTTTGTGTTTTTAAAATACCCTGCCTTGAGTTTTTTTTTATAGTAAGTGGACAAACATGCAAAATAAAATAAAATTTTAGTTTGTTTATTGGCTAGAGTGGCACACGAGCGGAGTTTTCAGCATCGAAAGTCCGACGTACCTTTCCGACGGACTTTCGAACGACCGGACTTGCCCACACAAAGTCCGTTCGTAAGTCCGTTGGTGTGAACAAGATGACGTATGAAGGGACTATAATATGGAAGTTCATAGCCAGTAGCCAATAGCTGCCCTTGCGTCCTTTTTTGTCCACCAGACTAGCATACAGACGAACGGATTTTTCGACCGGACTGGAGTCTGTTGGAAAGATTTGACACATGTTCCAAATCTAAAGTCCATCTGATTTTCGACAGAAAAAGTCAGCTGAAGGTCTGATGAAGCCCACACACGGTTGGATTGTCCGACGGATTCCTTCCGTCGGACCAGTCTGGTCAAAAAGTCCGGTCGTTTGTACACGGCATAAAGGTTTATTTAATAATAATAATAATAATTTAATAATTTTCTCCTATTTATCCCAAGTACATGGGTGCCAAATATGAATAGGTTTTGAAGTATACAATAATGTTGTATGGTCATTAAACTAGTGCATATACTGCATTTTAGATTATTAGATATAAGAATTTTAACAATTGGCTGTATTTCAATGACTGGCCTGGAATGTAGGTAATGTACAGCAGAGCCATTGCAAATGGGTTTCTAAAAAAAAGAGAAGACTTTGTTGGGCTAATAAATAAGAAAATTTTGAAGGCTAAAAATTGTGTGTACAGTATATGAGAATCGACAAGAAATAAGGATAGACAAAATTTACAGAGCGTCAATTCAAATTTAAACAAAATTGACAGTCCTAAAATTATTATTCTACCTCTGGTATAAGTGGTGAAATCTGAACAATCTATTAGGCCCCCGGATCTCTCCCCTGTGATTACCTGACGTAGATCAGGGACAGAGCGTCCCAATTTGCTTCAGCACCTGGCCTCTGTTTTGGCAGATTTTCAGCTCTGATCTCGAAAGTGCTCAGAGCTGAGCACTTCCAGCTTTAGCCTCAGCAAAAAGAGGTTTGGAAAGAGGGTCCCGGAGCAGAGAAAAGCAGGGGATCAGCGTAGGGACAGCATGACCTGTGTGGACTTCACAGTCACGCTGGATTAGGCTGCTTTATTTTCCCCTTTAGAAAGGGGGAGTGGCTGTGGCAAGGGAGGTTTCCTGAAGGAAGTTTAGTGGAAGAAGAAGGGGGAAGTGACGTCAGTGGAGAGCGACGGGGGAAGAAGATTCCCACCCACCCTCCCTGGTGCGCTTATGGTAAAAGGTACCGAGGGGCAGCTGGGCAGTGGTTTGGGTCTGTGAGGAGGAGGAGAGTTATGGTATGGTGATATAATCTGGTTGGTACCCATATATAATATGGGCTGTTTTTTGTACCTTCCGGTTACGAGTGGTTAACCAGGAAGGGGAAAAGTTAGGTCACTGAGAAGGTTGGGTACTGTCTCACAGTCTGGTGTTAGCGACTGGAGGCCAAAAGTTTACGAGGTTTTACGCAGTGACCTGTGGGTGTGTTCGCCTTCCAGACTCCAATAAGTTCTGAGAAATTATTATTAAAAGTTATTTAAAAAGTTATTTAAAAAAAGTTATTTTAAAAATGTTATTTATTGATTTATATTTTATTAATAAAAGGCCAGCAAGGCCATTTACTCCAACACCTTGTCACGTCATTTGTGGGAGTATTTTGAGGGGTATTTAATTATGATAAGGGAGCTTGGAAGACTGAGGTATGTCCTTCATAGGTCATGGACATTACTGATCTCAACCAATGCACTCTCTATCTGGATCATGTTTACAGCAGTGCCAGGCTCATGGAAGTGCTTGGTAAGCCTGAGGACCAGGAGGCATGGGTTGCGTCCACACGAGACACGAGGCACGAGTGATGGGGGTGGGGTTCGTCAAAAGGCAATTACCTATTAGCACATATGTATAAGTGATCGTGTAGATGTACACTAAACAGGCTGTAGGCAGGGACCTATTTTAAATTGTATTTATGTAACAATGTATTATGTACCTTTAATATTGGCTGATGATGCCTGCAGGGGTTAATGTGTTCTGTGACATGGTTTCCTCTATATGCGTGTCACTTCCCATCTCTAGAGGGCATATATACAGGGAAAGCAGTCTCGTGGTGATGGTGTCCGGTGTGGGAACTTCATTGTGTGGACCAGTGCATCATGTAATGTTTCTACAGTACGCTTCTTCAATGGGACCCGTACTTTAGGGTCTCTATTTATATGGACTTGATGCAAGGACTTCTTTCTGTTAAAGGTATGGGCTGCACCATTACAGACACTTAAAGTGGAGTTCCACCCACTTTTACAACCCTTCAGCATCCCTTACTAAACTGTGCACTGTAAACGAATTGGATATTTAATTTTTTTTTTTCTCAGCGCTTGCTGTATATCTGCTGTATTCATTTTTCACTTCCTCCTCCCTGGCCGTGGCCCATCGCATTATTTCTTCCACCCAGTTGCTTTGTTTTTTCAATCGAGGGATATGGACAGGAGGCGGCCAACAGCTAATTTCAGCCAGTTCATGGGAAACCAGCTGAAATTCAAACAGTGTATGGCCATCTTTAATATTCAAAGCAACAAAGAAAAATCAGGGCACTACCATGGGTATGCTGTCCAGCTGTGTAAATCTCAGTTTTACCCACTTCATAACTGTGCTATAGCAGAAAGATGGCTATAGCACGGCTCTGGTGTTCTGGGAGGACCACTTCCCCCTCGCACCCCCTGGTGCGCGCATCAGGCACGCTCTGTGATCACGGTAAAGGGCAAATCACAGTGGTCCTTTACAATGTCCAATCACAGCTGATCACAATGTAAACAGATGTGCTGGTTATCGGCAGTACTTTTCTCATGTGCTGTCACAGCGTGAGGAGAGGAGAGCAAGTAACTGGCAAGTGTGACAGGGGACATGTACACAGATAATCTGATTATCAGTGCAGCCCCATCAGTGTCCATCAGCGCTGCCCATCAGTGCCACCTATCAGTGCCCATCAGTGCAGCCTATCAGGGCCCATCAGTGAAGAAGAAAAATTACTTGCAAAAATAAATTGCAAAATTTTATAACAGAAACTGAAAAAAAATATTTTCTAAATGTTCTGACTTTTTTCGTTTGTTTAGCAAAAAGTAAAAACCCAGTGGTGATTAAATACCACCAAAAGAAAGCTCTGTCTGAAAAAAAAAGTTACAAATTTCAGTGTTGCATGACCTCGCAATTATCATTCAAATTGTGACAGCGCTGAAAGCTGAAAATTGGCATTGGCAGGAAAAGTGCCCAGTAGGCAAGTGGTTAAAAAATCCTGATTTTCTCTTTTCAATGCTCCTTGGAATGTGTAGCCATGATATTTCCCCCATAATCCCCATGTGAAAAAATAATTATATGCATATTCTTATCAAAAATAGGTTAAATATGTTTCTTGGAATGTTTAACTATGATAATCTGCCCATAATCCCCATGTACAAACATAATTGTATGCATATTCCTATCAGAAATAGGTTAAATATGGTCCTTGGAATGTGTAACCATGAACAAGAACCATGTGTAGACAAGTGGTTAAATAAATAAAAATACAAACAAAAAGTCTTTTGATGGGTAAAATGGCTCCCATATACAGTGCCTTGAAAATGTATTCATACCCCTTGACATTTTCCACATTTTGTCATGTTGCAACCAAAAACGTAAGTGTGTTTTATTGGGATTTTATGTGATAGACTAACACAAAGTGACATGAATTGTGAAGTGGAGTGAAAAAAATAAATGGTTTTCAAATTTTTTACAAATAAAAGTTGAAAAGTGTGACATGCATTTGTATTCAGCCCCCCTGAGTAAATACTTTGTAGAACCACCTTTCACTACAATTACAGCTGCAAGACTTTTTGGGGATGTCTCTACCAGTTTTGCACATCTAGAGAGTGACATTTCTGCCCATTCTTCTTTGCAAAATAGCTCAAGCTCTGTCAGATTGGATGGAGAGTGTCTGTGAACAGCAATTCAGCATATCAAGTCTTGACACAGATTCTCAACTGGATTTAGGTCTAGACTTTGACTGGGCCATTCTAACACATGAATATGTTTTGAGCTAAACCATTCCATTGTAGCTCTGGCTGTATGTTTAGGGTTGTTGTCCTGCTGGAAGGTGAACCTCCGCCCCATTCTCAAGCCTTTTGCAGATTCTCGGCGGACTTTTCGACAGACTTTACGGCGGACTTTCTGAATGAACGGACTTGCCTACACACAATCCACCAAAGTCCATTGAATTCGTACGTGATGACGTACGACCGGACTAAAACAAGGAAGTTCATAGCCAGTAGCCAATAGCTGCCCTAGCGTGGCTTTTTGTCCGTCGAACTAGCATACAGACGAGCGGACTTTTCGTCCGGACTCGATTTCGACGGATTGATTTAAAACATGTTTCAAATCTAAGTCCGTCCAACTTTTGAGAAAACAAAGTCCGCTGGAGCCCACACACGATCGAATTGTCTGACGAAATCCAGTCTGCCGTAAAGTCCGCTCGTGTGTACGCGGCATAAGATTGCCCTGTATTTGGCTCCATCCCTCTTCCCATCAACTGTGACCAGCTTCCCTGTCCCTGCTGAAGAAAAGCATCCCCACAACATCTTGCCACCTCCATGTATTACAGTGGGGATGGTGTGTTCAGAGTAATGTGCAGTGTTAATTTTCCGCCACACATGGCGTTTTGCTTTTAGGCCACAAAGTTTCATTTTGGTCTTATCTGACCAGAGCACCTTCTTCCACATGTTTGCTGTGTTCCCCACACTTTTCAGATATTTATTTGTAAAAAATCTTGAAAACCATTTATCATTTTCCTTCCACTTCACAATTATGTGCCACTTTGTGTTGGGCTATCACATAAAATCCCAATAAAATTTTATCGATGATTCAATGTTCATTTAGGCCCCTTTCCCACTTATACGACTTGTCCCACGATTTTGTACTGCAAAATCGTATGACAAGTCATTCTCCATGATTTGCAATGACTACCATTCATATTGGCACGACTTTAAGTCGTGCCGACTTGAAAGTAGTCCCTGCACTACTTTGGTCCAACTTCTATGCGAGTTGTACTCCTTGACCTCAATGTTAAACCCTCAAGTAGCATGCAAATCGTGCCTGCTATAATATAGACACGACTTCAGTACGACTTTGTAAGCACAAGCCCGGCTCGCTGATCGAGAAAGGAAAACTTTTTTTCCTTTCCCGATGAGCGACAGGCAGTGCTGACAGCTGGTCTGGTATGAATCCAGAGGGGGAACGCCGTGCCAAGTTTTAAATGAAAAAAACGGCATGGGTTCCCCCCCCCAGGGGCATACCAGGCCCTTAGGACTGGTATGGATCTAAGGGGAACCCCCTACGCCGAAAAATCGGCGTGGGGTCCCCCCCAAAATCCATACCAGACCCTTATCCGAGCACGCAGCCCGGCCGGTCAGGAATGGGGGTGGGGACGAGCGAGCGCCCCCCCCCCCCCGGACCGTACCAGGCCGCATGCCCTCAACATGGGGGGGTGGATGCTTTAGGGCATGGGGGGCACCCTGCCGGCCCCCCTACCCCAAAGCACCTTGTCCCCATGTTGATGAGGACAAGGGCCTCTTCCCGACAACCCTGGCCGTTGGTTGTCGGGGTCTGCGGGCGGGGGGGGCTTATCGGAATCCTGGAGCCCCCTTTAATAAGGGAGCCCCCAGATCCCGGCCTCCACACCCTATGTGAATGAGTATGGGGTACATGGTACCCCTACCCATTCACCTAGGGAAAAAAGCGTCAATAAAAAACACACTACACAGGTTTTTAAAATAATTTATTAGGCTTCGGGGGTCTCTCCGGCGTCTCCTCCCGATGTCCTGATCTTCTGCCGGCTCCTCCGCTATCTTCTGCAGCTCAATTGCTAGCGGTGGTCCGGACTTCTGCCTTCTGCCTTCTTCTTTTCTTCCAGAGATGTTGACACAACGCTCTCTCTAGCTGGAATGGTCTCTGAACGCTCCGCAATGGACTTATATAGGCGGTGACCCCGCCCCCTTATGAGGTCACTGTCCCGGGGCATGCTGGGACTGTGCCGTCATAAGACGGCGTGGTCATCACCCGGTGACCACGCCTCCTAAAACGTCACAGTCCCAGCATGCCCAGGGACAGTGACGGCATAAGGGGGTGGGGTCACCGCCTATATAAGTCCGTTGCGGAGCGTTCAGAGACCATTGCAGCTGGAGAGAGCGTCGTGTCAACATCTCTGGAAGAGAAGAGGGAAGAAGTCCGAAAAGAAAAAATCCAAAAGTCCGGACCACCGCTGGCAAAAGAGTGGCAGAAGATAGCGGTGGAGCCGGCAGAAGATGCGGACACCAGGAGAAGACGCCGGAGAGACCCCCGAAGTCGGAAGAGGACCCCCGAAGTCGGAAGAAGACCCCGGAGCTGTGTACTGTATTTTTTATTGACGTTTTTTTCCCTAGGTGAATGGGTAGTTGTACCATGTACCCCATACTCATTCACATAGGGTGGGGGGCCGGGATCTGGGGGCCCCCTTATTAAAGGGGGCTCCCAGATTCCGATAAGCCCCCCCGCCCACAGACCCCGAGAACCAACGGCCAGGGTTGTCGGGAAGAGGCCCTTGTCCTCATCAACATGGGGACAAGGTGCTTTGGGGTGGGGGGGCCGCAGGGAGCCCCCCATGCCCCAAAGCACCCACCCCCCATGTTGAGGGCATGCGGCCTGGTGCGGTCCAGGAGGGGGGGGCCGCCAGCTCGTCCCCACCCCCATTCCTGACCGGCCGGGCTGCGTGCTCGGATAAGGGTCTGGTATGGATTTTGGGGGGGACCCCACGCCGATTTTTCGGCATAGGGGGTTCCCCTTACAATCCATACCAGACCTAAGGGCCTGGTATGCCCCTGGGGGGGAACCCACGCCAGTTTTTTTTATTTAAAACTTGGCGTGGAGTTTCCCCTTATGATTCATACCAACTACTGTATGTTTTCATTTGTTAATGCCAAAAACGTGGCAAAGTCGTACAAAGTAGTACTGCTCCCAAATCGCGGCGAAATTGCGCGACTTTGAAGTCGTATAAGTGTGAAAGGGGCCTTAGCCTGATATTTGCCCACAATTCTTTGATAAGTATTCATCCTATGTATCGAACCAAAAGAATATAAATGTGTCCTAGATTCAACCAGTACATTCACATTCCTTGACTTTTGACATCTTTTCCTCAATATGAAAAAGTTTTCTATAGTAACATCAACCCTGGGTAACAAATAAGGGTGAATGTCCCTTTCTTACACATGCACCTGATATCCGCTCAGCTGATTTTTCACTAAAATTTGCCTGCTTAAGCTGTAGATTCATTGGATTTTCTACTGCCACCTACAGTGCCTTGAAAAAGTATTCATACCCCTTGACATTTTCCACATTTTGTCATGTTACAACCAAAAATGTAAATGTATTTTATTGGGATTTTATGTGATTAACAAACACACTGTGGCACATAACTGTGAAGTAGAAGGAAAACGATAAATGGTTTTCAACATTTTTTACAAATATGTGAAAGGTGTGAGGTGCATTTGTATTCAGCCCCCTTTACTATGATACCTCTAACTAAAATCTAGTGAAACCAATTGCCTTCAGAAGTCACCTAATTAGTAAATAGAGTCCACCTGTGTGTAATTAAATCTCAGTATGAATACAGCTGTTCTGTGAAGCCCTCAGAGGTTTGTTAGAGAACCTTAGTGAACAAACAGCATCATGAAGGCCTAGGAACACACCAGACAGGTCAGGGATAAAGTTGTGAAGAAGTTTAAAGCAGGGTTAGGTTATAAAAAAATATCCCAAGCTTTAAACATCTCACAGAACACTGTTCAATCCATCATCTGAAAATGGAAAGAGTATGGCACAAATGAAAACCTACCAAGACATGGCCATCCACCTAAACTGACAGGCCAGGCAAAGAGAGCATTAATCAGAGAAGCAGCCAAGGGGCCCATGGTAATTCTGGAGGAGCTGCAGAGATCTCCAGCTCAGGTGGGAGAATCTGTCCACAGGACAACTATTAGTCGTGCACTCCACAAATCTGGCCTTTATGGAGGAGTGGAAAAAAGAAAGCCATTGTTGAAAGAAAGTCATAAGACCTGCTGTTTGCAGTTTGTGAAAAGCCATGTGGGGGACACAGCAAGCATGTGGAAGAAGGTGCTCTGGTCAAATAAGACTAAAATTAAACTTTTTGGCCTAAACGCAAAACGCAATGTGTGGCAAAAAACTAACTCTGCACATCACCCTGAACTCACCATACCCACCGTGAAACACGGTGGTGGTAGCATCATGTTGTGAGGATGTTTTTCTTCAGCAGAGACAGGGAAGCTGGTCAGAGTTGATGAGAAGATGGATGGAGCCAAATACAGGGCAATTTTAGAAGAAAACCTGTTAGAGTCTGCATAAGACTTGAGACTAGGGTGGAGGTTCACCTTCCAGCAGGACAACAACCCTAAACATACAGCCAGAGCTACAATGAAATAGTTTAGATCAAAGCATATTCATATGTTAGAATGGTCCAGTCAAAGTCCAGACTAAAATCAAATTGAGAATCTGTGGCAAGACAAGGGGCGACCCATCCATTAAGGGCCGCCCCCCCCCCTGTTCACTGCCTAGGATGAGTAGGAGGGGAGGAGCTGGAAACCGCCATGGAGAAGAGGCCACGAGCCACTGCACCACGCTGCCTGCCACTCGCCACCCACCATAATGGGGTAAGTGCCCACCGACTGATATATAGCAGGGGGTGGGTGCCGCTCGGGGGGGTGGGTGGTTAATTGCCGCCCCCCCCAAAAAAAAACCACCAGCCGCCACTGGGTAAGCCTGGAAAATTGCTGTTCACAGACGCTCTCCATCCAGTCTGACAGAGCTTGAGCTATTTTGCAAAGAAGAATGGGCAAAAATCTCTCTAGATGTGCAAAGCTGGTAGAGACATCCCCAAAAAGACTTGCAGCTGTATTTTCAGCAAAAGTGGTTCTACAAACTATTGACTCGGGGGGGGGGGGGGGGGGGGTTGAATACAAATGCACGCCACACTTTTCACATATTTATTTGTAAAAAAACTTTGAAACCGATTATTATTTTCCTTCCAATTCACAATTATGTGCCGCTTTGTGTTGGTCTATCACATAAAATCCCAATAAAATACATTTACGTTTTAGGTTGTAACATGACAAAATGTGGAAAATGTCAAGGGGTGTGAATACTTTTTCAAGGCACTGTATAGCAACAAGGTTTTGTTAATGAGTTTTAGTCGTGTTTAGTTAATGAGTTCCATCTTAATACAAAGAAAACAAAAGAAATTATAATTATTTTCGAAAGAATAGGAGAATAAAACCATGTTGGATTATATATTAACGAGGAGGTGGTAGGTAGAACAGGTTGTGAGTTTTAAGTCATTGTGTTCATATAACAGAGGACTTGGCCTGGAGTACAAAGATTTCATATCTGGTCTAGAAGGCTCAGCAGCATCTTTTTTTTTGTAAGCATTTTATGGTGCATGTGCAAAAGACTTTCTCACGAATTGATGTTACATTTTTACTGCTGTATGATAGAGAGTGCTTTGATGTGTTGCTGTACAGTTTGGTTTTCTACAATGTAGTTGTACACCGGCTGAAAGGAAAGATTTGCAGAGGGTGGTTAAAACATCCCAGTGGATTATCAGGTCTCCACTCCCAAGTTTGGAAGATATTTATTTGAGTTGCTAACAAGCAGCAAATATTATGAAAGATTCTATTGAACCGGCCAATACCGCCCGACATTCGGCTCGTGTGTATGACAGCCGGTCTGACAGAAGCCATCTGAATGTCCAGCTTCAGTCGAAGGGGTGTGACCAAAAAAGGTAGCTTGGTTAGAGAGCGTTTTGCAAGACAAGCAAAATTTTTGAATAAATCTTGACTTTTCTTGATATAAGAGTAACGTCATGTCACACCTGAGTATAAAAGAGAAAAGAGGCGCCTCTAAGTGTAGCAATATGGTTACATTTATTGAACGTACAACCTTTTTAATTTAGCAACTCACATGGTTGATGATTAAAACAGGCACATACCATGCCTAAGTATGCAGGCATCCAGGGTAAAGCTGTCCACATAGACCATCCTCCACACCACCATCGACGTCATCCCTTCCATGCTGCGTTCGACAAGCCTTTCAGAACGCTCTACTGCAGGGTAGTCTTCCCGGTCACGATTGCAGACTGACAGCGGTGAGAGACAGCGGTGCGGAGAATGGTCTATGTGGACAGCTTTACTCCGGATGCCTGCATACTTAGATGTGCCTCTTTTAATCATCAACCATGTGAGTTGCTAAATGTTGTACCTTCATTAAGTGTAACCATATTACTACACTTAGAGGTGCCTCTCTTCTCTTTTATACTCTGGATTTTGCTTCTAATCCCCTTGTGGAGGCTGCCATTTGTGGATGGACATTTTATGCTTACACAACCTGGTCACATTGCTATAATATTTTGATATGGACTATAAACTGAAGGACTTATGAATAAATGGTTTTGGAACAAATCATCTGAGTTTCCATTATTTCTTATGGGGAAATTTGCTTTAATATACAAGTGCTTTGGATTACAAGCATGTTTACGGAACTAATTATGCTCGCAATCCAAGGTTTTACTGTGTATATATGTGTGTATGTGTGTGTGTATGTGTATAATATATATATAACTTTAGCAGAGACCCTAGAGCAATGGTAGGCAACCTTGGCCCTCCAGCTGTGGTGAAACTGCAAGTCCCATAAGACATTGCAAGGCCTTGACAATCACAGGCATGACTTCTAGAGGTAGAGGCACGATGGGATTTGTAGTTTCACCACAGCTGGAGGGCCGAGGTTGCCTACCCCTGCCCTAGTATATAAAATGGCAGTCGTTGCAATTTTTTATCTAACACAGTATCTACGCAGTGATTTTTCAAACGCAATTTTTAATATTCACTTTAATAATTTTTAATCCAAAAAAACACAATATTTAACCCAATTTTTTGATAAGGTATAAAAGATGATGTAAATAGATTCCTAATATGTGAAGCTTTAAATATGCGCACGCTTGTGGAATGGCGACAAACCGTGATGCTGAAAAATCTCCATAGGAAACGCTTTTAATATTTTTATAGGTTACCAGTTTAGAGTTACAAAGGAGGTCTACAGCTAGAATTATTGCTCTTGCTATAACGTTCCTGGTGATACCTCACATGTGAGTTACAAACACCGTTTACGAAGGTCCAATTTTGTTTTGATAGTGTCCATTGTATCTTATGCATAGGCGTTTTATGGGCATTTTTAAAACCTCTCAAGTGCCTGCTTTTAAAACCAGTGTGAACTTAGCCTAACTTGTCTTGTTTCAGGTAAACTTTGGCTTAGCAATGTAACAAATCGTCATAGGATGTAGCATGTACTGCAATGCTATTTACATGGATTCAACATATTTCACACCTATATAATAAAGCAACATAAATGGAATAATATTTATGCAATGCACTAATAATCAAAATTTAATTTTAAATGTCAGTTTTAAAAATAGATGATAGTATCATTAATAATAGAAAAAAATGTTTTACAACATTTACATCTTACCTCCAAGTCTAAAATAGAAAAGTTATGTGTCCTTTTCCGAGTCTTTTAGACCTAAATGTGATCGGAGATAATGGGATATAGCAGACATCTGCCCCTACACCCAGCATGGGTCTGTTAGGCTCTGGCTTCAGGCTGGAGGAAAAAAACTTAAACGGACACAGATGTTACAAAAGTGACGTATTCTCCATTCTGCTCAGATTAAGCTGGAGATCTGTTCCCATGCTGACCGGAACGGACCCGTCCATGTGAAAGGGCCCTAATTGTGTTCCACCTGCACTTGGATATATGGTGCATTTCACATGTATTTCCAGTGTTGTCTTGTAGCAAATGACTTTAACATCCATATATTTTTTTTGAACAGATAGACAGTTATATATGAAATATAAATTGATATGGGCTGTGCTTTATGGATTGTGAACTTTTTCACATCAGTGAAAATACATTTTTTGGTTGTACTCTTATGTATGCCTGATCCCTGTACTCTGTGTGTTATGCACTTCTGATCCCTTTACATTGTATGATAACAACTCCTGACCCTGGCTACTAGCAAGATAGTGTGCTATAGTGTGTTATTGTGAATGTGAATAGTGCAGCGTGAGTGTAGTGCGACCATTTATTTTTACTTTAGTGTCAGTTAAGTGTTTCAGGGTAGACTTACTGCAGTATATTTACGTGCATTAGTGCACATTTACTGCAGTATATTGAACTGCAATAATGCACGTTTACTGCAGTAAATTGAGGTGTGTTAGTGCATGTTTACTGCAGTATATAGATGTGCGTTAATGCACGTTTACTGCAGTATATTGAAGTGCATTCGTGCACTTTTACTGCAATATATTGAAGTTCGTCAGTGCAGTTTTACTGCTGTATACTGTAGTGTATCAGTGGAGTGTGTCTGTGTAGTGAGTACTCAAGTTAAAGTGCACCAAACACCACTTTCCATTGAATAAAGTGCATCCAAGTACACATTTCCCCTTCTCTATTACATTTTGGTAATAAGCCCCCTCCATCATATCTGGGAGGCCAACAATAACAGGCAGACGTTCCCATGGCACTGTGAAGGGGCCAGCAGCATCTGTGTCCACAGGCAAAGGTGGATGCAGTCTGTCCTCAGGCAATTTTCTCTGTTTAGTAATTTTGCCCATGCTATCCAGCCACAGCATGCAGAGGAGGTGGTGGACTGGCTTACTCAACCATCCTCATCCTTCTCATCCTCTGTTACCCAAGAAGAGACTAGTGTGCTTTCCACCGCAGCTGCCAGAGTGGCTTATTCTGCCTCCTTGTCCACAGCTACTCCTGGAATAGCCCCAGCATCATGCATGGAGGAGTCAGAAGTATTATTTGAACACAGCGTCAGCCACTTGCTGCTCCTTGAGGCACAGGCATTACTCGATTCATCAACAGTACCTCTATAGGGTTATGGTGTGAAGGCACCACCAACACCCAAAGCCCAATTTTTCCGCACCTGTTACTTCTATCCAAAGTCTGCGAAACAGAAACCAGAATTTAACCAAAATATCTCTAATCTTGTTCCGAGTGCACTAAATTGTGGCCTCATCATACAGACTGGCTCACCAAGCCATTGTTTATAAAAATAAAAAAGGAATGCAGGGAAAATTTCATTTTTTTTGCTGTAGCAGGTTCTATACATGGTACAGCTGTGCCACTTTACAGGCAGACTAAGGGGACACCCCAGGCACTATATTTAGAGGAATTTTTCATTTTTATCTATTCACTTTAAACATCAGTAAATCACTGCTTATTTAAAAAATTATGTTTTTTACAAACTTTGTTTTCATTGATACATGTCCCCTAGGACAGTACCCGGACCCCTTTACCATTTGTATGCCCAGTAACTGGCATTTAAGCCCTCAAAATGGGCACTTTTGATTAACAGTGGTTCCATAGACTTCAATAGGGTTTGCTATTCGGCTCCAAACTTTCTCGATGTTCGAGAGTTCTGGCGCAAATCGAACAGGGGGTTGTTCGGCCCATCTCCAATTGTAGCTAGTTGTCATTCTTACCCCAAATGCAGGTGGTCAGGCACTATAGCTGACTACAGTGTTCTTCACCTATAGCAACCCCCTTTCCCATAAGGCAAGCAGACCTACCAGTACTCGGTTGCCACGAGGACTTATACACATGGATATTGTGCCTGGCTACCATGCCAGGGCAGGCTCGAACTGAGTGGTTCAATGACAATCCAGGTAAAAGGCAGGCAGAGTTCAGAGAATAGTCGTTATCCAAACCATGGTCATACACAGGGAAATCCAATCCAGCAGAGCAGGGCAGACAAACAGGCAGCTTGTTCAAGTAATACACACGTTATCACAAGCATGAGACTGAAGGTTAGGCTGGCTTATAACAGGTTTGGTTTTCACCCAGAGACTGACCATATTAATCACCTTGCAGATGGACAGAGATACAGGGAGAATGCCACAGCCAAACCCAGGATGCTGGAATGAGAAACAGGAGCATTAGACACTCCTGACACTAGTTGAACAAATATATATGTAGCACAGCCCCCTTGGGGGTTGCTTAGAATTGCATGTTCATCTGCACCACTTTGACCCTGTAAATTTTCCAGTCCTTCTGACACTCTAAGTTCAGACATGTTGTATGTACCATTAAATAACACACTAACACAATGTGGATTGGTTAGCTCTCTCTGATTTTACTTGTTCAAAGGGAGAGTCTTGTAACAGGGTATTAGTCAGCTAAGTCCTGGGTAAACAGCCAAAACTCAGTTGAAAATATCCTAGAGCAAAGTAAAAAACAACTTGGAATCACAGTTATTACAATATCAATTAGAGGTCGACCGATATGGGTTTTTCTCTGGCCGATGCCGATGCGATATTTAGAAATCGCGGTGGCCGATGGCCGATATATTAGGCCGATTTTTTTTTTTTCTTTTTTCCCTTCATCTCATAATATCTAACAGTTAGACCCCTTTTACACTGGGGCGTTTTTCAGGCGCTTTTGGGCTAAAAATAGCGCCTGTAAAGTGCCTGTAAAACGGCTCCCATGCAGTCTCAGTGTGAAAGCCCGAGTGCTTTCACACTGAGGCGATGCGCTGGCAGGATGTTAAAAAAAAGTCCTGCAAGCAGCATCCTTGGAGCGGTGTATACCACCACTCCTGCGCATTGAAATTAATGCGCACCGCTGCCGAAGCGCCTGCAAAGCGTTTCGGCAGCGGCGCTTTAGGGGCACATTTAACCCCTTCCTCGGCTGCTAGCTGGGTTATAAGCTCCCGCTAACGGCCGAATAGCACCGCTAAAATGACCGTAAAGCGCCGCTAAAACTAGCAGCCTTTTACCGTCAACGCATGCCTGCTCCAGTGTGAAGGCAACCTTAAGTAATACAGAATTTTTTTTACATTTAAACATTTATTAAACAAAACAAACCTCCAATCAGTTCACTTGTATGTAGAATTTAGATTTTAAAAAAACTATATCTTAAGTATTAAATAAACAACAAACAGGTAATCAGAACTTTTGAATGAAAAAAAATGGGCTAACTTTACTAGTGTATTTTTTTTTTTTTAAATTGCGTTTGAAAGACCGCTGCGCAAATACTGTGTGACATAAAATATTGCAACAACCACTATTTTATTCCCTAGGGTCTCTGCTAAAAAAAATATATATATAATGTTTGGGGGTTCTAAGTGATTTTCTAGCAGAAAATACAGGATTTTTACTTGTAAGTAAGAAATGTCAAAAAAGATTTAGTCCTTAAATGGTTAAACTGAGAGCTTCTACACACAGTGTTCAGTTCATTCATAAGTGTAAACATTGTATCTCTTCAGGTTCTTTTTATCAGATTTGGCAGGCTGCCCAGAGAGGAGAGACATCCCTTCACAGAAGATTTCAGGCAACTTGTATTGACTTCTATTATAGAAGTCATTTGCAAGTCGCGCTGAAGTTATATCTGCCTTTTTTATCAGCACAATCGGCCGATGCCGATTAAGTAAAAAACACCAAATATCGGACGATATATCGGTCGACCTCTAATATCAATGTACATAAGAAACAGACAATAAATGGATGAATATCTAAGGAAAGTTACTACTTGCTATATCTATATATAGATATATCTATATATACACTATTGTAGCCATGGCTCCGACCTCTGCAAGCCTAGTAGTGACCCAGAGTCGGGGAGAACTGACCTCCTTCTTCACAGTATGGGTTACTAGGCATGGTGGGTATAGTGCAAGTTAGAAACATGGGCGCCAGTCACTTTTTGGTTGCAAGGAAAAAAGAGTTTTATTGTCTCTTGAACAGAACTGGTGGAGAGAGAGTTAGGGCCAGGACACCCTTGGGCAGATGCAATAGCAATTGGCAAATTCTGAGACAAAATAGGCAGACATCTATACAGGTTGAGGGTCTTTAAAGCGGAGGTTCACACAAAAATTGAACCTCCGCTTTTTGGAACCCTCCCCCCCTCCGGTGTCACATTTGGCACCTTTCAGGGGGGAGGGGGGTGCAGATACTTGTCTAAGACAGGTATTTGCACCCACTTCCAGGCATAGATTTCCACGGGAGTCTATGCCTCTTCCCGTCCCCACCGCGCTGTCTGCTGGGACACACACAGGTCCCATAGACAGCGGGGACCAGTTAGGAAGCGCAGCGCGACTCGCGCATGCGCAGTAGGGAACTGGGAAGTGAAGCCGCAGCGCTTCACTTCCTGATTCCCTTACAGAGAATAGCGGCAGCAGCACCCGAGGATCGAGGGACGATTTGGTCTCGGGTGCTGACATCGCTGGACCGTGGGACAGGTGAGTGTCCTTATTTTAAAAGTCAGCAGCTGCAGTATTTGTAGCTGCTGACTTTTAATTATTTTTTTTTTCGTGGGACTCCCTCTTTAAGCTGGTTGCAGCACTGTATTTGTAGAACTGCTGTCTCCTATGGCAACTGAACCTTCCAACTTTAATGTAGATCCACACATTTAACTCACAGTGTCCCCAGTTGCAGATCTTCACTCACATCTCAGGCTCTTACTGTAGATTTTCTCACTGAGCTCCCAGTCTCCTTACCAGACCTTCAGATCCCAGCCGCCACTGGATCCACTGAGCTCTTCCACAGCTAACCCGCTGTACACTCCAAGCGTCACCCACGCTACCTGCTGGGTCCCTGGCTTGGCTCTCAGCTAACCTGCTGAATCCTCTTATTTTTTTTTTTTCAACTTAATTGAAGCATTTTAATATACAGCAAGAGTTCGGCTGTCTTTAATAGTTTAGTCAAAAAAACAAATAAAATAGGCTTTAATTTGATGCCATTATGGTCTGTTTTCCTCTTTACTGAAATCGGGAGCTTTGTATTTCCCTTCCTTCTTTAGCTTCTGCATCTGATCCTTGATGGCCTTCAAGCGCTGCAGTGTTTTGGTTCTGTGCAAACACTCCATAAAGTCCTCATATTCCAGCTTGTACTCTTTTTCTGCTCTGATTTACCCAATGCCATGGGAGCACTCTACCCATTCTTTCTCAAATGCGTGGCAACGTCCAGCTGTATGATGTACCTGCTTACTACTCTGCAGCAACAAGCAACAGCCATTTGTCTACATCAATGCCGAGTGTGTTCTGAAGATCAATAAATGCCATGACTCAGCAGCTCTGAACGTCCTCTCACTGAATCCTCTTCAAGTGTCACCCATGCTCACGCGCTGGTTCCCTGTCTTGAATGCTGAAGCTTTCCGCAAGCATCATCCACACTGTTCCGCTAGGTCCCCAGCTTGACTCTGCTGAAGCTTTCTGCAAGCGTCACCCACACTGTTCCGCTGGGTCCCTAGCTTGACTCTGCTGAAGCTTTCCCCAACTTCTTCACCGTCCCCAGCTAGTGAAAAAGGCTGCTCTGGTACTTCTTCAGTCTCCACAGAACCTGGCCTCTGATAACAGGAGTATTTGTCCCCTCCTGGTGACTGTGTCCCCTTTATTTCTGACCTCTGGTTCTTATTTGCCTCTGGTAACAGGATTGGTCATCCCATGTGGCAACTGCTTCTCCTTCACCTCTTTCAACACTCGGTTCCCCACTCGGCTGAACCTCTGCAACGATCAGGCTACCCTTGGGCTGAGCCTCTACACACGTGGCTAGGCCTCAGGCTTCAGGCCTATACTTTAGCTGCTGCTTCACATAAAGCCCCCAGGCCTCAGCCTGGGTCTAAAAGGACACTGATCACCTGACTCCTTCCCCTAAAATAGACTATCCCAGCATGCAAAATAGCTACTCTGATTGGCTGAGAAATTATGTCTATTCATAACCTGAATTCACTGTGATCTTGTCATTCTAATGCCAAAGGCAGCAGTGCCACCTATTGACAGAAGAGGGCGATGCACCAAATCCAGATTTAGGGAGAAGTCAGTGAATCTCCCTAACAATCAGCCAGGCTAGTTACCACCTAGCAGACAAAATTTGTTAGCAACCCTGTCTAATACTAGGGTGCTACACTATCACTGCTAAAGAGGGAACCCCAGGGTGGCCTATTATACCTTTTAATCCTAATGAGAGACTGGGTATACTAGATCTCAAGCGTATGTCTCTTTAAATAGCAATAGAATAACAGTGTCCAGGATGCAAGGCCTCACGATGATCTTCACCAGCAAGTTGGAGCTTGTAGGACATAAATCCTGAGTGTAACACAGTGATGTATAATCAAAGTAACCGGTTGCACCTGGCTAGTTGTAATCCTTAGGGTAATTCCAGGTGTAAGATGTCTGTATACAGTGTTCTGTGAGATAAATTAAAGCAATTCCAGATGTGTGATGTCTATATACAGTGTTCTGTGGACTAAGATAAAGTAGAGATTGCATTGGCTGGCTGATGCCCTCTCACCAAACTGAAGAACAGCATCGGAACCTCCTGAAGAGCGATCCAAGATGATGCATCCTACTGCAGAACGGAGTGAGATGCTGGACTGGCTGTGGGGACCGTGGGTCGTCTGGTCTGGATGGTGACAGAGGCGCTGTGGTGATGCCCCCTGTATAGCAAGCAGCATTGGATCCGCCTGGGTCAGCGCTTAGATTGTCCTTTTGCCTCATGGTAGGTCGCAGTGGGATAGTTCTTCGGTTCAGAGTTCTATAGTCAATACACATCCGAATGGACCCATTTTTCTTGTGCACTACCACAATGGGGGAGGCGTAAGGGCTCCTGGACTCCTAGATGACTCCAGACTTTTTCAACATGACCAGCTGCTCCCAGAGATCTTCAAGATCACTCAAAGGGATTTGCAGAGCTCTCTCACTCAGTCAAATTCGGTGTTTTGTCACAGCCCACATCAAAATCATTCTTGGAGAACATCTTTTCCCACCTGGCTAGCTGAGCTCCAACCCTTTCCTCCCATTGGGGAGACAAAGTAGGACACTGGACTGAAGGCTCTCTTCCAGGGTCCCTCGTGACCAGGTCAGCCGCGCCATCACTGGGGTGGCCGCACTCACTCTCCCAATCACCATACGAGGTTTCAGGTTGACCGGCTGACTGGTAACATTTCAAACACTGACAGGGATTCTCCCACTTCTCAGTATAGCCTTGGTGGACACAGTCTCGGGAACCAATTCTATCCTGATATCTTCTTCCAATACCACAAAGGGACCTGGCTGATCTCAGGACTTTTTGACAGTGGCCTTCATACACGGTCTTTCTCCAGGTTGTAATACTCTCCCTTGAGTATCCAGTTGCCACAGTCTTCCCACTGCCTCAGGTGGGGATGAATCCTCTTCACAGCAGCACCCTCCACAGCCAACAGGGTGAGCAATCTTCTCACAAGGTTAGTATTGGTCCCTACCAACAAGGAATTTCGTCCTGCCCCAGGGGGCCGAGAGCAAACAACAGCTAGGGTATCAAAATTTTTCTGGCTTCCCGGCCAATGAAGGATCGAATGTTGTCTTGATAGGGATATATCCATCATAAGGGGAACTTTTGAGTACCGATACCCAAAATCTCCAGCTCTTCTAATTTGCACAAGAGAATATTCTTCAGATGTTTGTCATAAAAATCCCTATATAACAACGTCACCTGAGCTCCGGTATCTAGCAGCGCTTGCGCGTAGATCCCTTCCACTTGGAGCAAAACTATTGGTGAAGGCCCTACCAGGTTCTTTGGCAGATTTCTCGCTTATGACTCACAATCTGAGCCCTGAATAGCTTCTCTCGGGACTGAGGAACCTCTTTAACTGCTCGACTAAAAGGATGTGTATTGATCTCCTGTGTCCATCTTTCTTTCCCTTGGGACTCATTTTTAGAAGTAGGCAAAGGAGGAGATGGACAAATATAGGGCTATGGTTTCTGTTCTTCTTTGTTTTCTTCTTGGGGTTTGGAGCTCTGTTTTACCCTGGGACACTCAATTGGCTCCTTCACTGAGGTCCCCGGAAGTTTCCCTCCGGCTTTAAGAAGAGTATCTTCTGTAACATTTTCAATACTTCTGTAAGCAACTGCGTGCTGATTCCTGTTTTAAGACAGTTAGCCTTGAAGTGCCCAGCTTCCCCACATCCAAAACATCTCTTTCCCCTAGTTTGAAAAGGCTTTGACCATCCTGGGTGAATTCCTTGTTCTTGCACCTTGGGTCTCCATTACTCGCATTAAAGCATGATACATTTGGGTTTGGGCCTGGGCAACTTGGGTCATCAATTCTACTGGACTGGATTCGCTAACAGGCTTCTTGTTATCCGGACTGATAGTTCCCTCTTGCTCTTGCTCTGGTTCTGTTTCGCTGTCTTCATCCAAGAAACCAGCTTTAGCATGGACAATACGAGCAGACACTTTTTCTCTCTTTCCTCCACTGGCACTCAACTCTTTCATTCCCTGACTCTTCTCTTCCAACAAAGCCTCTTCCTCATGTACTTCTCGCATCAATTCAGGGTAAGATGGAACTGCCCATGCTCCCTTCAATATTAGTTTCAAGACAATAGGACAATAGGGCCCCTTGTAAGACCCAATCGAGACTAGTTTGATCAGCATCTTTGGATCGATACCCTTCTTAAGGATAATCTTGTGCAGCATTCTGTCTACTCAAGAAATGTATTCTGAGAGTCTCTCCCCTCTTTGTTGGTGAGTGTGATTGAACTTGTACAAAAAATTTGAGATCGTCTTGACTCTTCCGAATACAGCAAGCATACATAGCTTCTATATAGTCCATAGTCAGGGCTGTCTTTAACACAGGGCAAACGAGCCAGCTGCCCTGGACCCTATCATTGTTGTGGGGCCCATCGCAGCTGCCCCCTGAGCCCACGCTGCCCGCAAATATTTTTCCACGTGTAGCAGGTGCAGCTGGTCCCCCGCTTACTCTCCGAGCCCGTTAATTCAAGTGGCTACGCTGTGACTAGGGATGGGCTTTATGTTCGGGTCGAACATGAGTTCGACTCGAACATTGGCTGTTCGACGAACGGCGAACAATTTGGGGTGTTCGCAGCAAATTCGAAAGCCGCAGAACACCCTTTAAAAGTCTATGGGAGAAATCAAAAGTGCTAATTTTAAAGGCTTATATGCATGGTATTGTCATAAAAAGTGTTTGGTGACCTGCAAAAAAACGTTTTAAAAACGTCCGTTTTTTCAGGAGCAGTGATTTTAATAAAGCTTAAAGTGAAACAATAAAAGTGAAATATTCCTTTTAATTTCGTACCTGGGGGGTGTCTATAGTATGCCTGTAAAGTGGCGCTTTTTTCCGTGTTTAGAATAGTCTGACAGCAAAATGACATTTCTAAACGGAAAAAAAAAGTCATGAAGTAATAGCAGTGTCGGCTATAATGAATTGTCTATGGGAGAAATCAAAAGTGCTAATTTTAAGGGTTAATATGCAAGTTATTGTCATAAAAAGTGTTTGGGGACCTGGGACCTGTATCAATGCAAAAAGTTTTAAAAACGGCCATTTTTTCGGGAGCAGTGATTTTAATAATGCTTCAAGTGAAACAATAAAAGTGTAATATTCCTTTAAATTTCGTACCTGGGGGGTGTCTATAGTATGCCTGTAAAGGGGCCCATGTTTCCCGTATTTAGAACAGTCTGACAGCAAAATGACATTTGCAAAGGAAAAAAAATCATTTAAAACTACTCCCGGCTATAATGAATTGTCGGTCCGACAACACACATAAAAGTTCATTGATAAAAACGGCATGGGATTTCCCCACAGGGGAATCCCGAATCAAAATTTAAAAAAAAAATGCGTGGGGGTCCCCCTAAATTCCATACCAGACCCTTCAGGTCTGGTATAGATTTTAAGGGGAACCCCGTGCCAAAATAAAAATAAAATGGCGTGGGGTCCCCCCAAAAATCCATACTAGACCCTTATCCGAGCACGCAACCTGGCAGACCGCAGGAAAAGAGGGGGGTGAGAGCGCCCCCCCTCCTGAACCGTACCAGGCCACATGCCCTCAAAATTGGGAGGGTGCTTTGGGGTAGCCCCCCAAAGCACCTTGTCCCCATGTTGATGGGGAGAAGGGCCTCATCCCCACAACCCTCGCCCGGTGGTTGTGGGGGTCTGCGGGCGGGGGGCTTATCGGAATCTGGAAGCCCCCTTTAACAAGGGGACCCCCAGATCCCGACCCCCCTGTGTGAATTGGTAATGGGGTACAAATGTACCCCTACCATTTCACAAAAAAAGTGTCAAAAAGGTTAAAAAACACAAGAGACGGTTTTTGACAAGTCCTTTATTAATTTCTTCTTCTTTCACCTTCTTTCTTCTGATCTTCCTTCGGTGTTCTTCTTCTTCCTCCATCTTCTTCTTCTCCATCTTCTTCTTTTCCATCTTCTTCTTCTCCCTCCCCTCTTCTCATCCCACATCTTCCTCCTGCTTCTTCTCCACTCCGTCCGCACGATCCGCCTCAGTGGGAGTCTTCCGCCGCGTGACGCTTCGGTTCTTCTGACACTTCTTATATAACGGAGGGCGGGGCCACCCGGTGACCCCGCCCTCCTCTGACGCATCGGGAAAGCCACAGGGAATTCCCCGTAAAGTCCCCGTGTCTCAGAGGAGGGCGGGGTCAGCGGGTGTCCCCGCCCTCCATTATATAAGAAGTGTCAGAAGAACCGAAGCGTCACACGGCGGAAGACTCCCACTGAGGCGGATCGTGCGGACGGAGTGGAGAAGAAGCAGGGGGAAGATGTGGGATGAGAAGAGCGGGGGAAGAAAAAGATGGAGAAGAAGAAGATGGAGGAAGAAGAAGATGGAGGAAGAAGAAGAACACCGAAGTAAGATCAGAAGAAAGAAGGTGAAAGAAGAAGAAATTAATAAAGGACTTGTCAAAAACGGTCTCTTGTGTTTTTTGACCTTTTTGACACTTTTTGTCTGCGGCTTTCGAATTTGCTGTGAACACTGAGGCGGATCGTGCGGACGGAGCAGAGAAGAAGCCGGAGGAAGATGCGGGACGAGAAGAGCGGAGGAAGAAGAAGATGGAGAAGAAGAAAGTGGAGGAAGAAGAAGAACACCGAAGGAAGACCAGAAGAAAGAAGATGGAAGAAGAAGCGGAAAGAAGAAGAAATTAATAAAGGACTTGTCAAAAACCGTCTCTTGTGTTTTTTAACCTTTTTGACACTTTTTTGTGAAATGGTAGGGGTACATTTGTACCCCATTACCAATTCCCACGGGGGGGGCAGGATATGGGGGTCCCCTTGTTAAAGGGGGCTTCCAGATTCCGATAAGCCACCCGCCCGCAGACCCCCACAACCACCGGGCAAGGGTTGTGGGGATGAGGCCTTTCTCCCCATCAACATGGGGACAAGGTGCTTTGGAGGGCTACCCCAAAGCACCCTCCCAATGTTGAGGGCATGTGGCCTGGTACGGTTCAGGAGGGAGGGGGGTTTTCTCATCCCCCCCTCTTTTTCTGCGGCCTGCCGGGTTGCGTGCTCGGAAAAGGGTCTGGTATGGATTTTTGGGGGGACCCCCACGCCCTTTTTTTTTTTAAATTTTGGCGCGGGGTTCACCTTAAAATCCATACCAGACCTGAAGGGTCTGGTATGGATTTTGAGGGGGACCCTACGCCATTTTTTTTTTAATTTTGGCACGGGGTTCCCCCTAATATCTAAACCAGAACCTTCAGGTCTGGTATCGATTTTGAGGGACCCCCACGCCATTTTTTTTTAATTTTGGCACGGGGTTCCCCTTAATATCCATACCAGACCTGAAGGGCCTGGTCTGGAATTTAGGGGGACCCCCGCCCATTTTTTTTTTTAAATTTTGGTTTGGGGTTCCCCGGTGGGGAAATTCTATGCCTTTTTTATCAATGGACATTTATGTGACATTTATGTGTATTGTTGGACCGACAATTCATTATAGCCGCAAGTAGTTTTAAATTACTTTTTTTCCTTTAGAAATGACATTTTGCTGTCAGACTGTTCTAATTACGGGAAACATGCGCCCCTTTACAGGCATACTATAGACACCCCCTAGGTATGAAATTTAAAGGAATATTACACTTTTATTGTTTCACTTTAAGCATTATTAAAATCACAGCTCCCGAAAAAAGGCAGTTTTTAAAACTTTTTTCTGCATTGATACATGTCCCCTGGGGCAGGACCCAGGTCCCTAAACACTTTTAATGACAATAACTTGCATATTAACTGTTATGCCGCGTACACACGGTCGGACTTTCTGGCATACTTGGTCCGGCACACTTTCTGATGGACTTTGTCTGCCAGGTGCGCCGGACTTTAAAATGGCCGGACTTGCCCACACACGACCGGACTTTCCGGCGGGCTAAGTCCGCCCTATTTCCGACGGACTTTCGCCGGAGTTACGGCAGACTTTCAGAATGAACGGACTTACCCACACACAGACAAGTCCGTTCATTTTGAACGTGACTCAGGTGCGACGGGATTAGAAAAGAAAGTCAATCTTGCCGCTTTTATCAGCGAGATTGATACCTTGTGAGCCTCATCACGGGGCATACCAGGCCCTTAGGTCTGGTATGGATTATAAAGGGAAACCCCTACGCCGAAAAACCAGCGTGGGGTCCCCCCTAAAATCCATACCAGACCCCGATCTGAGCACGCAGCCTGGCCGGTCAGGAAAGGGGGTGGGGACGAGCGAGCGCCCCCCCCTCCTGAACCGTACCAGGCCGCATGCCCTCAACATGGGGTGTCGGTGCTTTGGGGGAGGGGGGCACCCTGCGGGCCCCCCCACCCCAAAGCACCTTGTCCCCATGTTGATGAGGACAAGGGCCTCTTCCCGACAACCCTGGCCGTTGGTTGTCGGGGTCTGCGGGCGGGGGGCTTATCGGAATCCGGGAGCCCCCTATAAGAGGGCCCCCAGATCCCGGCCCCCCACCCTATGTGAATGAGTATGGGGTACATGGTACCCCTACCCATTCACCTAGGGAAAAAGTGTCAATAATAAAACACACTACACAGATTTTTAAAATAATTTATTAAACAGCCCTGGGGGGCATCTTCCTCCGACTTTGGGGGTCTTCTTCCGGCTTCGGGGGTCCCTCCCGTTCCTCTTCTCCCGGCGTCCGGTTGGTTCTTCTCCGCTCTCTCCGGCCTCTTCTCCCGGTGTTCCAGTTCTTCGGCCGGCCCCTCCGCTGTCTTCAGGTAGCTCTCTTGCCAGCGGAGGTTCGGACTTCTGGGCTTCTTGTCTTCTCTTCTCTTCTCCAGATGTTGACACGACGCTCTCTCCGGCTGGACTGCTCCCTGCGGGCTCCGTTGTGACTTATATAGGCGGAGACCCCGCCCCCATATGATGTCACAGTCCCTGGGCATGCTGGGACTGTGACGTTTTAGGGGGCGTGGTCAACATTACCCAGTGACCACGCCCCCTAAAACGTCACAGCCTCAGCATGCCCAGGGACTGTGACATCATATGGGGACGGGGTCTCCGTCTATATAAGTCACAACGGAGCCCGCAGGGAGCAGTCCAGCCGGAGAGAGCGTCGTGTCAACATCTGAAGAAGAGAAGACAAGAAGCCCAGAAGTCCGGACCTCCGCTGGCAAGAGAGCTACCTGAAGACAGCGGAGGGGCTGGCTGAAGAACTGGAATGCTGGGAGAAGAGGCCGGAGAGAGAGAGCGGAGAAGAACCAACCGGACGCCGGGAGAAGAGGAACCGGAGGGACCCCCGAAGCCGGAAGAAGACCCCCGAAGTCGGAGGAAGATTTCCCCCCCCCCGAAGCTGTTTAATAAATTATTTTAAAAATCTGTGTAGTGTGTTTTATTATTGACACTTTTTCCCTAGGTGAATGGGTAGGGGTACCATGTACCCCATACTCATTCACATAGGGTGGGGGGGCCAGGATCTGGTGGCCCTCTTATAGGGGGCTCCCGGATTCCGATAAGCCCCCCGCCCGCAGACCCCGACAACCAACGGCAAGGGTTGTCGGGAAGAGGCCCTTGTCCTCATCAACATGGGGACAAGGTGCTTTGGGGTGAGGGGGGCCCGCAGGGCACCTCCCTCCCCCAAAGCACCGACACCCCATGTTGAGGGCATGCGGCCTAGTACGGTTCAGGAGGGGGGGGCGCTCGCTTGTCCCCACCCCCTTTCCTGACCGGCCAGGCTGCGTGCTCGAATCGGGGTCTGGTATGGATTTTAGGGGTGACCCCACGCCGGTTTTTTGGCGTTGGGGTTTTCCTTTATAATCCATACCAGACCTAAGGGCCTGGTATGCCCCGCGCTCGCCGCAATAGGAAAATTTGTTTTTCCTATTGCAGCGAGCGCAAGATGCAATACCCTGCAATACCCGGCCAGGCTGCGTGCTCGAATCGGGGTCTGGTATGGATTTTAGGGGTGACCCCACGCCGGTTTTTTGGCGTTGGGGTTTTCCTTTATAATCCATACCAGACCTAAGGGCCTGGTATGCCCCGCGCTCGCCGCAATAGGAAAATTTGTTTTTCCTATTGCAGCGAGCGCAAGATGCAATACCCTGCCCTCGCATCGTAACTGGTCCATTGGACCAGCATACATACGAGCGGGCTTTCCGTCGAACCAGCACACAGACGAGCGGACTTTCCGCCCGAAACTGAGTCCGACGGAAAGATTTAAAACATGTTTCAAATCTAGGTCCGGCTGGCTTTTGGGAAAAAGTCCGCCGGAGCCTACACACGGGCGGGTTGTCCGGCAGACTCTGGTCCGCCGGACCCAGTATCCCGGAAAGTCCGACCGTATGTACGCGGCATTAAAATTAGCACTTTTGATTTCTCCCATAGACAATTCACTGTAGCCGACACCTCTATTACTTCATGACTTTTTTTTCCCTTTAGAAATGCCATTTTGTTCTCGGACTGTTCTAAACACGGGAAAAAAGTGCCACTTTACAGGCATAGTATAGACACCCCCCAGGTACGAAATTTAAAGGAATATTTCACTTTTATTGTTTCACTTTAAGCTTTATTAAAATCACTGCTCCCAAAAAAATAGCCGTTTTTCAAACTTTTTTTTGCACTGATACATGTCCCCTGGGGCAGGACCCAGGTCCCCAGACACTTTTTATGACAATAACTTTCATATAAGCCTTTAAAATGAGCACTTTTGATTATTCATGTTCGTTCCCATAGACTTTAACGGTGTTCACGTGTTCGAACAAATTTTTTGCCTGTTCGCATGTTCTGGATGCGAACCGAACCGGGGGTGTTCGGCTCATCCCTAACTGTGACAGGAGATAGACACAGCTGTGGGCTGTACGTGCCCCAAGTCGTGCTTCTCCCTCTGTTAGAACTGGAGCTAATGTGACAGGAAGTGAGACCGAGCGTCTCTGTGTTCCCCCCAGCTCGTCCCCCCTTCTTCTTCCAATCAGTGTGTGGACCAGTTCTTTATGTGTATATTAGTAACTTTTTTTTAGATAAAGCCAGCCATAGACAGTTCCCATCTTGGCCAGTTCAGCAGGAACTGGCCAATATTTGAACCATGTATGGGCAGGCTGAATGTACCATCTATCAACTTGGGTACAACCAGCCTGTCAGATTTTACAAGTGATTATTGCTAGTCGCTAGCAATAATCATGTGTTCTGCCGGTGGGGACGGCTTCCCCTGCCAGGAGAACACAATGGTTTCGCAGGAGGGAATCCCCACACTATGTTGATGGGGGAATCTAGATATTTTCTTTCCTGCAACCTATGGCTGCTCCGTCTATAGCTAGATTAAGTCTGTGTGTGTGTGTGTGTGGGGGGGGGTAAGAAAATATTTGTCCAGGGTCCAATCAATATTAAAGATGGCCCTGTCCATAGTGACACAAGCTTTCTTTACCTTTCTCAAATTACGGATTACTTCAGCTGCAGGCCTCTAAGGCTCTCACTGATACCGCGTACACATAGGCGGACTTTACGGCAGACTTTGTCCGGCGGACTTTTCGACTGACTTTTCGACGGACTTTACGACGGACTTTCCGAATGAACGGACTTGCCTTCACACAATCAACCAAAGTCCGACGGATTCGTACGTGATGTTGTACAACCAGACTAAAACAAGGAAGTTCATAGCCAATAGCCAATAGCTGCCTTAGCGTCGTTTTTTGTCCGTCGGACTAGCATACAGACGAGCGGACTTTTCGACCGGACTTGAGTCCATCGGACAGATTTGAAACATGTTTCAAATCTAAGTCCGTCAAACTTTTGAGAAAACAAAGTCCGCTGGAGCCCAAACACGATTGAATTGTCCAACGGACTCCGGTACGAAGGACCAGGTATGCCGAAAAGTCCGCTTGTGTGTACGCGGCATAAGTCGTTGTCACTTTACAGCTTCTGGAACACTCCATTCCTCTACTGCCTGAATGGCCTGACTCATCCAGGTCTTAAACTCCTCCTCTCTGGCTGGAGTTGTCAACTGCCCTGAGAAGAACCGGAGTCTCTGGTACCCTTAGTTCACATTGCTGGAGCCATTCTTCACCAAGCTCTCAACTAGCCGACTCATATCCGTGTAGAAATAAGCCGGCCCTGGGCCGCAGAAGGCACAGAGATGGCGGACTGGCTACAGGGACCATGGGTCATCTGGTCTGGCTGGTGACAGCAGCACTGCGGTGATGCCCCCTGTATAGCAAGCGGCATTGGACCCGCCTGAGATCGCCGTTTTGCCACATGGTAGGCCGCAGTCCTCTCGCACAACAGCGGAGGGGAGTTTACTTGATGGAACCCGGGAAGCAAAAGAGCTTGGGCCTAGTCTGCTGACCCTTTTTAAACCCTCTCCTAGAATTCCTTCCCTGGAGCAGATGGCATGCTGGGTTGTGTAGTCCAGGGATAGTTCTGTAGATCCAGGATGTCTGTTCAAGAGACTACAGTCCCCACACTGCTCTCTGCTGGGCTCAGGAAGATGATGCAAGTACTTCTTTACTGAAGACTTTACACTGATATTAGAGCACACAAAAAATGGTAAAACCACCTAAAACGTTCCAGCAGCCAACTACAGAAAAAGTGAGCTTGGTTTGTCTGAAACACATAGCGGAAGGGCTTTATAGCACATCACCTATACACAACTCCTGCTGTAAAACCTTACGCCTCTTTTAGCCACTTGACCTGATAGTAAACGAAAAGTCACACTGGAAGTGTGAGACTCAGCACTAGACCTGCTGGCTATGGATCATGGTAAAAGTCTTGATAATATAAAAGTAATAGTCACAGTAGATATAAAAATTCCTTGATAGGGCCTATAGTCTCTTTCAATAGCTGCTGGAGGTGGTAAGGCTGCTTCAACAACAGGTTGGGAGAGAAGCACCAAGCCCAAGCCACCTATAGTGCAGTATTTGTTTATTAGTAGAGAATAAAACATAAAAGCCGGTCGTGCACTCACAAGGTATCCAGTGCAACAGGCATGTAGGGTTGACAGCTCGTCAGAGCAAGGGAACACAGTGGTCAACAGCGAGAGCCGTGTGTCAGTCTCAGCCGCACCTGCGGGAGTCGGGAGGACGCTGGCTGGTTCTTTTGATGACAGAAGGGGTCTGCATCTGTCAGAGCTCGGTACCGCCTGGAAGTGTTCTGGCCAATCGGAATGCGTTTTGGTTGGCCAGAACACTTGCAGATCCCTTCTGTCATCAAGAGAACCAGCTTCTTTCTTTCTTTCTTTCTTTCTTTCTTTCTTTCTTTCTTTCTTTCTTTCTTTCTTTCTTTCTTTCTTTCTTTCTTTCTTTCTTTCTTTTTCTCTCACTCTCATTTTAATATGTCTGTGTACATTTATTTCTAGCAGCTGGTTTGTCCTGCTGGAGGAGTTCCTGGCCTAAGGCTCTCTGCCCCATCGGGTAGACTGCCGGAGCGTGCTGCTTGCTCATCGAGTACCAGCAGCTCCCGCGTGCATGCGTGGGAGTGACATCAACGCAGCTGCAGCCAATCACAGCACCGGAGCCCGCAACATAACATTCCAGAGACATGTCGTCCATCACAGTGGTGTACGGGGATCGCTGCAACAGCTTTGTTCTAAGGTAAGTATTTCATAATGAGCTAGTATGCGATGCATACTAGCTCATTATCCCTTTGTCTTGCAGGTTGTTTTTTTCTTTGTTGTTGTTTTTTCTAGGGTTTGCAACCACTTTAATTGCTTTTAACACCATTTTTCTGTAAATATTTAATTTGCACCAATTGAGCTTTTCATTATTAAACCTTATTCTGAAAAAGTGTTAACCTTGTCTTTAATTGTGATAAGCAAAGTAAAAAAGAATCCCTGTCTTTTGAAGAGTGCTACTGTAGTATAAATCTCTGAACATACCTGTGTGTGGTGACAGTGTGTGTAGCTTAAAGGGTTAATTGCTTAAATAATTTAACCCAGTGACAATCGCTCTCAGGTTGCTGGCACCTAGATTGGGTCCGGAACGCTGGGAAATCTTTGTGCAGCTGAGAGTGGCATTGTTATGCAAGTGACAGCGCGGTGTGAGATGTATTGGATCTAAGGGCAGGGATCTGACGTCTGCGTTCGTCACAGCAAGTGCCCCTGCTGTAATACTAATCCTCTAGCTTCACTAATATGAGGGGGTATGATATGCATAGAGGTCTAGCGAAATTGATGGCTGCATCTTCAGAGTAGCTTCTCACAGATTTTTATGGGGTCATTTTCCAGAGCATGGGCACAATTGCAAGGCGAGGATGAAGGTAGTGTAGCTCATCACTTTGGCAGAAATGGGAAAAAAAAGGATAGGGGCATGTTGTCTGAAAGTGTATTCATGTTTTAACGGAAGACAAAACGCTTTAGAACAAAATAAGAATAAGAAAGGCCTTTTGTGTTCATCAGTCTTTATTTAGCAGTATGTGTCACAGTGTTAATGACTGGGATACAGATCCCGTTACATTCTGACTGATGAAACACCTGCACTGCAGTCACCGCTGGCACTGTCTACTTTAGAATTTCAACAGACCTGGTGTTTCTACAATGAATACACACAGCAGGATACCTTGAGAGCTGTACATGGGTAACTCTATAGCTTACATTCCCACAGCACTTGGCACCTGGCAGACACAGGGCACAAAGAGAATGGCAACTTGAAGATTCAACACTGGCACTTAGACTTGGTGATACAGCTGGGACATACGAACAAGACAAATCTAGAACTGGGAACAGCTTGACACTGACAGACAAACATTTCTTAATCTAAAGCCGTACCAAAAGACACCAGAAGTGGGGGAAAAATAGATGACTTGGCCACGGAAAAAGGAAGGAAGAAGGGAAGAAAGAAAGGACGGAAATGAAGGAACAGAAGAAGGAAGGTAAGGAAGGCAGGGAAAAAGCAAATGAAAAAGGGGAAAAAGTAAGAAAAAGAAGGAAGGAAAAGATGTAAGAAAGGAAAGAAAGCAAAGAACATAAAGAAGAAAGCGAGAAAAAACAAGAGAGGAAGGAAGGGAAAGAAGGAAGACAATAGAAAAAAAGGGAAGAAAGAGGGATAAATGGATATAAGGGAAAAAAGGGAAGGGGAAATGCAAAAAGAGAAAAAGAAGAAAGAAGTGGGGGAAAACAGAATGTTTGACTCACCAGTAAAATCCATTTTTTAATACAGTACTGGAAATAGGATTTTTAGTCTTTATATGGGTTTATGCGCAGCTATGTTCAGGTAATTGGACACTGGTAAAAAGAAAGCTGCAGGAACATCCCCTATATAACCTCACTCCAAGGCAGATTCAGCTTTGTAGCAAGCAAGCATCCTGTACTATACGCCAAGAAACAGATTTTGCTGGTAAGCCAAAAATCTTATTTTCTTAGTCGTATAGTACAGAACACAGGATCTATAGTCTTTGGCCATGGGACATCAATAAGCAGATCAATAAGGGGTGGGCAACATGGCAGCTGGTAGCACCTTATGACTGAAACTGGCATCAGAAGCCTGAGCATCCACCCAGTAAATTTTAACAAACGTGTGAATCGGATTTAAATCGGAAAGGGGGAAACCCTATCCTTTAGACCAGGGATATGCAATTAGCGGACCTCCAGCTGTTGCAAAACTACAAGTCCCATCACGCCTCTGCCTCTGGGTGTCATGCTTGTGGCAGTCAGAGTCTTGCTATGCCTCATGGGACTTGTAGTTCTGCAACAGCTGGAGGTCCGCTAATTGCATATCCCTGCTTTAGACTATAGGATTGAATGATGATTTTTTAATCCATGTAGCAATGAGTGAGTGAGAAGCATGGAGTCCCTTGCAGGAACCTTTGAGAAGAAACAAAATGGAGTCCCATTGCCAAAAAGAGGTTGAAGCTGAGAGGTAGACTCTCACAGTGTGTACTACGTCAAGACACTGGAGAGAAATTTCCTTGGGCTGTTGTTATTTTAAAAAGTTTAAAAAATTGCCTTTTGAATTACTTTAATTTTCTGAAGTTCCACTTCCTGCTTGTTCCCTATTCACATCAGAGAGAGATTGAGTATGGGTGGGGATAACAAAATTCCATTTCTCTTCTTTCACCACCCACATGAAGGCCCAGAAATCCCCACAGTCTCCACAGTCTGATTACATCACAAGCTATTGCTTAACCCTGGTGGTATGACTGGATGGTAAGCCTGGCGTGAGCAGCTGCTTCTGATGCAATTGACAACGTTGTCATTTTATTTTGTGGAAAGGTGGAGATGTCATTTATACATTTTTGTACTGATTTTCATATTTGGTAATAAAATGTTTTGTCAAAACTGAATGATCCTATGAAGTAACCACCTTTTTGGGTTCCTTTCAGCCCAATTGTTTTGTATTTCAACGGGTTGCCTAGGTCACACTGACATATCACTGCGTGTTAGTGGACATTTGCTCACGGTAAGCTTGGGTGATTTGATTTTTTTTACCGAGTTACCAATAGCTATAGGGAAGGTCCTTTACTTTTATTTATTATGGTTTGGAAGGAATATCCCTAATAGATTCGAAAGGTTGGCCTCTGAAGGGCTCAAAGAACCAGGTTAAGGTCCCACGGAGTCACAGGGGAATGAGAATGAAGGGGAATGACAGGCCAAGGGTCTCTGAAAAAGAACGACCAAGGCCATGATTTGCCCCTTGATGGTACTCAAGGCCAGATGCTGATCTAGACCAGACTAAAGGAAGGACAGAATACAGAGTATTTCATTGGATTAAATTTCCTGGTCTTGCACCATGTAAAAAAGGTTTTCTAGGTGTAATGGTACGCTTTATGGAAGTTGACTATCTGTCCTTCATGAGGGTAGGGATGACTAAATTCTACCCTTGGGGCCTGGGATTCAATAAACATACTAATAAAACCCATTTTGATGAGAAGCAGAAGAGAGGACTGGACTGACTCTTCCCCTGCAAAGGCCCAAGGGTCTAAACTTGGTGACATACCTGAAGAAATGGATTGTGGACAGCCGCACTCCGATAAAAGCTTTTATTGTAATGAATAGTCAACGTCCATGGGACAACAGAAGCAGGACAAACAGCTGACGCATTTAACAACATCATTGTTGCTTAGTCAGAGCTATGAATAAGCAACGATGATGTGAAACGCGTCAGCTGTTTGTCCTGCTTCTGTTGTCACATGAACGTTGACTATTTATTACAAAAAAAGACTTTTAACAGAGTCCAGAATCCATATCTTAAATATTGCTCATGCAGTTTGTAGCTGAATCTGTACGCCAGAAGATCAATGTCCAGCATACTTCCACCGGAGGCAAGGGGCTTGGAACTATGTTCTCCTTATCCAGTTTGTGAAATAGAAAGGTGGAGAGTAAAGGTGAATCGCCCATTAGCCTGGATCCAGGAGCTTCAGACGCTGACACCTGAGGGAATCTGCCTGCCGATTTTCCACGCCTGGTATGTTGACAGAGGACAGGACTGAAACATGAAGTTCTGCTCAAGCAAGGATCAAGTCCACTTTCTTTTAAGCTGTATGACTTCTGGTGCCTTCTTTATGGTTGCTATTGTAAGCCTGGATTCTTTTTGGGAAGCATCACAGCTGAGAGGTCCAGTGTTGAAGGGACAACTGAAACACCCTGAGTTTCAGAATGTTGATTGGAAGATGGGCTTCTTCCAGTGACTACACTGCATTAAAAAGGCCATACAGGGTCCTCGTCAGCCCAATAGGCTGGAATCCATCATGAGAACTCATGTTTTTTGGGGGAAAGGGTTTCCCTGACTGTGTTTCAAAGCATGTTTAAAAATTAGACTTGAAGCTGGAGACCTGAGAGAGAAGAAAGAATCTCAGGAGTAAAAGGTCTACCTGCAGAAATATAAGACTAATTTTTTGGTTAGGAGAGATCTCTTAACCTCTGTGTTACCTTGATGTATTTGTCCAAGGAGGGGCCAAGCAGCCATTCTACCATGAAGGGCAGCTGCTTGAGGCATATCATGCATGGGAGTTCCGCTGACCAGCATTTGAGCCAAAGAATCCTTCTGCATATGTATAGAAGAGTATGACAAAGCTATTCACACAGCAGCATAAGGCCACAGGTGAAAGCTCCAGGCGGTAGTGAATGGAGGGATCAGTTAAGATAGATCTAGAGTTTCAGGCAATGCATTTAGTCTAGATAGCTAAGGTGTGGGAGGCTGTCATGAAAGCATGGTTACATAGCGAGACCCCCTCAGAAAAATAGAGCCTTAAGGAGGGCTTCCAACTACTTATCCACTAAGTCTATGAACATGGGATTATCCTCCACAAGGATCTTTAGTGTCTTATTAAGACAAGAAATGGCTGGGTCCACCACAGGGACTGTCCATTTCTAAATAGAACTCTACTCAAAATGATATAGCTAAGTAAAATGTTTAGGAGGAGCAAAATATTAGGCCAGGCTCCAGGAGCAAGTAGACTGACAATGTCTTAGCAGATGTGGGCAATTTTAGGGAACTTATGCTGGAGACTTTAGGGTGCACAGACACAAGCTGCTCTAATGCTAAACAAGAGCATACCATGTATGCCAATAACAATAGCAATATTATCCTCATGGTTGGATACAATCTCAGCAAAAGGCATCTTATAATGATTCAATTCCTCAGAAGAAGAGGGTAGATCCTCCCATCTACCTCCTCTTCAGGCAATGTATCAGCCATATAGGGCCAAGTCAAGACTCCGGAGGTGAGACTGAAGGCACTCATTTGTAACCTGTACAATCTGCATCGACCAAAAGGACTGAGATCCTGCCTATAAAATCAGGCGTAGTGGCAGGATACTCCTCTCTAGAAAGATATGAGGAAGTGTGAGCGGCCAAAGGGCCGTCGGAATGTCCAGAGGAGGGCAGGGAATCAGACTGGGCTGTCCAAACATAAGGCACTATGGCCCTGTGGAGAGAGACTTTCACCCTATCCCTGGAGCCATGAGCTGGGTCTGAGCTAGTGAAGCCATCTGACCCCTTGCCCCTACACTTGCCATCTGCCATGTGTAGTGCAAAACATCCCCCAAGGTGTACTAACAACCTTCACTGCTGTGAAGTAGGAAAGATAAAGCTTTATGAGCCAGGTATTATAGGCTGCTGAACCCAGAAAAGTGTCTGAAGATCTGTGTGCTATATTACAGGAGTCAGGTGCCGACTGAGAGATTGCCAAGAGGAAAAAAATAGCACACATATGAGCTTTAAAACCACTGCAGTTCAGACCATGCAGGTGCAATAGCAGCTGTGTGACACACTTACAGACTTGCAACAGATAGCTGGGGAAAAAAATGGCAACAAATTTAAATGGCTGGTGCTTCCACTCGATGGCTGCAGCACACTGTTTAAAGTGTTGCACTCTGTTGCAGCTAAAGACATAGAAAGCATTAACACCCTGGGGCAAAGAAGAGTACAAGCCGTGTAACTTACCATGGTAGCTTTCTTCACAATCTGGGCAAGATGTTGGGAGCCAGCCCAATCATGTCTTTGCTGTCCACAATAGGCATACCCCCAAAGGGGTCTACAGGGACAGGGCACTGCTGCTGGTAGAGCACAGTCCTGCACCTGTATAGAACCTTGCACCTAACTTAAGACAATGTATAATGTGCCAATGTGAGTGCCCATGAAGGGTCCAGTGCTTGAATCAATGTTACAGGACAGTCCCACATCTTCTCCAAATAAAACAGAGAAGCTTGTCACTGCAGCTTTTTTTTGCCAGTGTACAATCACCTGAAGGTTGCTGCATATAACTCATGGTTAAAGTCTAAAAATCATGTGTCCTGTACTGTACGACTAAGTAAAAGGGAAAATAGAAAGGGAGAGAGGGAAGAAAGGATGGGATAAAGAAATAGGGGAAGGGAAGGAAATATGAAGGATGGAAGGAGAAGGTAAGAAGGGAGGAAGGTAAGAAGAGAACGGAGTACAGAAAGGACCTTTTTTTTATCTTTCCTTTTTTTTTTTTTCTTGTTCTAGCTTTTTTTTCTACAATTCTCCATCTCTCTCCTACCGTTGCCCCACTGCCTTTACTCCCTAATCCTTCTTTCTATAGACAAAACCCTTTTTCTTTTCCTTCACTTGTACAATATCATTAACAGTGCATCATGTTACCTAACAAAATATAAGGAGAAAATATGTGTACATGTAGTTATGATATCTGGCTGTATTCAAAGAAAACCTCCATAACAGTGTTATACTCAATCGCTACCCCCAGCAGATGCTGCAACGCATCCCATAACCACTTCCAACATGGACTACCATCCCCATATTGCAAATTCTATCAAAATATAACAATCTTTCTTATTGCAGAAGTGTAAAAATATAGGTATATCATTAAGTAGGGAAGGATGAGATGCACAATCTTTCTGCACCACCAAACTCCAAAACATGGAACAATTTATCCTATTGTATTTAGCATCAAAATGAATTACATATACTATAATAATCTGGACCTATATACAAGAAATGGCTCAATTTAGGATCAGTTCCTTTATGGTAGGATACACCTGGGCTTTAAGTGCTGGGTTTATCTCAAGCATCAAATAAACAGGGTGGATATGTAACATAAATCTGTGAAATACCGTATTTCACATGATTAAACACCCGATCTTTGATAGCCAAGCTATACAAGTTGGCTTAATGAATGTTTTTGTGCAAAGATACTAATGAAATAATTAATTTTAATTAGTCTATCTTGCCTTCATTGTCTTCCTCAAACCTATCAATAAAACATAAAATCCAAGTCTGCCAGGTCTTACAATTATAATTATTTGGCATTATTTGGCATTCACAACCAGCACTCTGATTATCTGATTGGCTAATGGGTGCTCCACCCCCACCTACTTTAGAAACAAGGTAAACAGAGTTAGAGCTGTATAGACTGAACAAAAGGTGATCAAATGCTATTCAGAACTACCTTTAAGTCAGTTGCTAAATCTACCACTAGCACATAAAAAAAAAAAGGTCAGCATACCAACCTGAACCATTCATGTCTAGACTATGGCCTTGTCTTTGGGATAAAGATATATGGGCCCATATGAAAGATTTTACACCGCTGAGGCTAAAAAAGGCAAGACCTGTTCAGTTCTCATATTTAGTCTGATAAAATCAGACTTTGAATTGTAAAACCTGTTTTAGTAGGACCTAAAATGATATACTTTATGGGTTTGACATGATATACTCTATGGCTACCGTAGTGCAACTTTAGACCTGAGCAAATGGAAATAATTACTTGGCATGTCTGAGATTGGCTAATCATTATACATAACTAGTCAAATTCTACCTCCCTTATCTTGCTCCATACCATAGCCTTCCTGATAGTCTTCATCAAGGAGCTGACAACACAGGAGAAGTTAGAGAACGAAATATAAGGCGCTAAAGCAAGCCGTGGAATATATGCAGCAAGAAGCCGTGTACATAGGTTTCCCATGTTTGGTCGGGAGGTAGCGATGGAATCAAGATGAACACGGAATCCTTGACTCACAGGAGGCTTTGCTTCCTCACATCTTCTTATACTCTTCCCTTCATCTACCTGATTAAGGTTCATAGATGAGTGCTATTCTTGGTATTATAAACCGGAACCTCAGTTCGCGTGACGCTCGCCTTTCTGGCATTGCCGGGAGCGAGAGTCAGTGGATCAGGACGGATCAGGTAGCTGTGAAAATAATGTGAAGAATATTATTAAACAGCTATATCCCAGCCAACAGATGAATCCAGTTAGTCATTAAAGCTATCTAGCAAACAATGCAGCTGAACTAAAGACCGAAATCTCACTTAAATTGGTTTACATTCTCTGTTCCCTATTACAAACAGAATTCAAAGATCACCTCACAGGACCATTGGGAGTATACTTCCTGAAGTCCAATCATATTCAAACTTCAAAATGCAGGTTTGCGGCGCAGGGCAAAGCAGGGGGTCTGGTGCATCCCCTCGTTCACCATGTCAGGTCCGCATTAGGTCAGAATTTTTGCCTGAATTTGGACCTGAAACAGAGCCAAAGATGCACAGGACCCTTCTGCTGTGTGCTCCACGGTTGACCTGAAGATGTGTGAACCGGCTCCATTGAGAGCTGGTCACACTCTCCTGTCATGCGAATTGGATGCGGGGAAAAACAAAAAACACACACTCATGAGCACACTGTTGACCGGGTAAAGAGAGAATGAGCAAATAAACTCTCTGTCATGAGAATTTCATACAATGAAAGTTCATAAATTACAGTACCAGGAGCAAGTAAACAGTAGCCTTGGGGGGGTAGGGTGTTGGCTTTGGACGGCTGCAGGCTTTGGTAAGAGCTAGAAGGGACTCTGTTAAGAAGCAGAACAGAAAGAGAGCAAGGGGAAACCTGCATCCAAGTGGCATAAGTGTGAACCCAGCCTTAATCTGATTGGTGTGATGAAAATAAGACTATGACTATTGGCTAATCCTAGAAGTAGAATGGATAGGTAGGAGCCCATGATTCTTCGAGAAGGGCCCGCTGCAACAAAAAGTGAACTAAGAAGATCAATTTGTTTTGAATTAATTAGTGATCCACACTGATCAGTCTGATTCTTCCAGGTTTAGACTATCCATTGGTGCATGTGAGTCAGCAATGCACTGAACATTTAAAAAGTTCCCCTGCACTCAATCCAGCTAGCCAGGACAATGAACCTAACAATAGCATAGAGGTTTTTTTGAACATATTTGCAAATATACATGAAGCCACAGTGCCACACAAGGGCACCTCTTCAATGTGCAATCCCTGACTCTATATTGTGTTTAAATAGTTAAATGACATGTTTATCACCCTCATCACTCTCCATCCTTAAACAATCCCCCTATGTACCTACAGCAGATGACAGATGGTGGAAGGGAGAAGAGAAGTCAGCAGCACTATGGGGTGGGGCAGCACACAGGGGGATCAAAGCTGCAGGAAGAGGGAGGAGTTGGATCGTGGACAGGGAGGGTGATGGGGGGATTACTAGAACAGATCCCCCTGTGGCTCCCCTGGCAGCAGCTGAAAGGTGGCATGAGGAAAATGAGAAGCCTGCTGCGCTGCAGGGAGAGGCACAGGGGGATCGGTTTCAGGGATCACCCCCTCTTGTCTACAATCCCCTTCCCTCTGCCTGTCAGCTGCCTGGGCCCCCCTGTTGGAGTGATGGGGACCAGGTTCCATACAACAGGGCCGGTGCTACCCCACCTTATCAGTGGCTCTGGTTCCAGTTATCCAGAGACACAATGCGTTCTAATTACCACCACCTGCTACAGCTGCAGAGAGCTGGCTAGAGAGGAAGGACTTATTCGTCGGCCACCGAGGGACCACTCAGGATCAGAACCGGAGTCAGAGAGGCCTCTGGCCACCATCTAGTTTAGCTAGCTGAGCACTCCAAAGCAAAGGCCCCACCACCAATAGACTCCCTACATTGTCCCACTGGCTAGTGGTTAGGTAGGGCATCTCTGCAGTAGGTAGGCTGTACTGCTATTCCAAAGTCATTCATATTACCGTACTGTGTATAATAAGGTACCTGCATTGCTGTAATATTTAGTGAAAACTATTGTCTAACTAACCCACTCTCTTTCAGGGCTTTGTCTTAAAAAAAAAAGTTTATTCAAAATGTATTACAGGTGTGTCAGTGCTCTCAGGTCCAGGTAAGGGTGGGTCATCACAGCTGCAAAGCAGAAAAAACCTAATGCAATTCAGTGGCTTCTTAGAGGGTGAGCGCTACAATAGCCTCAAAGTACAACATATAAGACAACAAGATGAAGCTCAAGGAGACAAGAAAAAATTTGTCAGCAGAAAAAAAAGGAGGCAAAGACAAGCTAACAATGTAATCAAAGAAATTAAAGACATTCCAAAACCAGATGACTGAGTTTTTTTTTAAGAGATCTTGAAGATACTAAGAAACAACATAACATTATGCAAAAGACATAATATTGGAATCGGAAGATGTCACCAGAAATCTGGGAGATGAAAAAAGAAAAGGATTCAGAAAGGCAAAAGGCAATCTGGAATAGGAAAAGGCTCGATGTTGCATATAATATTTTTTTTTACAAGTAGACTTAGTCTTTTTTATTAGTCTGGCTTTTCCATCTGCACAGCACTCAGTACCACCTACAGGTGATGCTAATATTTAACTAAAGAAATGTCACTTTATTGGTTGCCTTCAGATAATGTTTTAAATGATTAGAGAGTCATCAATGAGAGTAGGTATCTTTTAAAATGGAATGTAAAAGATGGTGCAGATGGTAAACTAAACTAAACATCAAGGGATATTAAATGCAGTTGGAAGAGAAAATCCTCATACAACATAAAATAGAAGCGTTATAGATGTAAATCAAAAAGTCCAGAAAGTCCGTGAAAATCCCAAAAAACTTTTAAGAAATTCCACCAAGTGATCGTGATATCATGACTGATGTGCCCTTCACCGGTATCTGAAATAGCCTCTCACCTGACGATCAGGACCCTTTAATTACAGAGGGTCATGCAAGCCTTCCCTTACGGGTCATATAAATGGATGGTATTCAGAATCAGGGACCAAGGCCTCCGTCACACACCGGGTGGGAAAATTCCAGATGTTCCAATGATGTATATAATAAAAGATTAACAACATATAGTGCTCTCCGTTTGCAAAACAATTTATTAAAATACTAATAAAATACACTTACATAGCTAGCACTTCTCAAGTGCCAGTAAAACAGCAACAAGCGGTAGTGTGTAAACACAGATGGAATAGAGCATGCGCGGTGGCCGCGGGTGACGTCACGACGTCTCGTTCTGGATCTTTTAAAATGGGTCATGTAGGTGGGAATTAGGAACCATTGGCCATGAGACAGGGGGAGCTGGTGGCCTGAGTTGTTAGACTCAGATAAGGCAGAGAATGGCAGATATGTTTGTGATGGACCCTATACTCAAGAGGAGTATGTCCGCCATATAAGCTTCCCTTGCCTGGTACCAGCACGATCCAAGATCCCTTAGCCCACACAGTCACTTGTCGAGACATCAGTGCAGGGTGGTAAGAAACATAAGACTGTTCATTCAAACACAGGCACAAAGAGATATACACTCAGGGGACAATCACCTCTTCTTTGCATAATGACACAGGGCGGGGTAAACTACATTCAGTAACAAGAGACACACACAGGTTGCTCCCAAGGCAGACAGAAACAATAGAACAATGGGATACAGCCACTTAACAATAAGCACATAAAAAAAACCCACCCCACCTCAAACCATCTAGCGATAGGTCTATAAGACACTCCTACAATATTCTAGCAGTCTGAACGGTGGAATTACAGTGCCTTGAAAAAGTATTCATACCCCTTGAAATGTTCCACATTTTGTCATGTTACAACCCAAAATGTAAATGTATTTTATTGAGATTTTATGTGATATACCAACACAAAGTGGCACGTAATTGTGAAGTGGAAGAAAAATGATAAATGCACCGGGATGGGGACGTGACGTAGGACGTCTGTGAAGGGGGAGGGGCTGATGCCGGCGCCAGTGTGAGGATCTGAGGCGAGTGGCTCCGGGCGGGAGAGAGACGCGAGCGGGGTGAGAGACCGCAGCGATCCCGGTGTAAGCACTCCACCGGGACACACTGTCTCCCGTGACGGGGCCCCCCCCTCCTCGCGCCCCGTGCCCGCGGACGGCTACACACTAAAGGATACGACCCAGCCGGCCGGCTGGGACGTGACAGGTCTGAAGACGAGCAGACAAACAGCTGACTGTCAGCTGGTGGAGAAGCCCAGAGAGCGGGATGAAGTGAAGCGAAGTCGCTCAAGCAGCGCGCTGCCTGTTAGGATTTAACCCGACGCACTGGACATCTGACGACCCTCCCAGGTACTACCTCTCCCCCCCTGCTTCTCACCCAGGACCAGGACTCTGATCCTATGCTGAAGGAGGGCTACAGCTGAGAGACAGCGACAGAAGAAAAGGTAGGAATTTCTCCCTCTCCCTGTGTGAAGAAATTTCATGGTACAATGGTGCAGGGACGGCTAACAACTTGCAGAACCAGTGTCTGAGTACAGGGAACTTTTGTCTCATCTCCTGGGCCTGTCAGCGAATCTGTTAACCAGCTTTGTGTATTATGTTTGAGGTTTGGCCACCCTCTCACGTTTGAGACCTGGTTTATATCTTCCACAGTATACCTCCCAAGGACCTTGCCCTGCATATGGAGGAGACATAGGGAGGGGGACCGATAAGGACAATCATTCAGATCCCAATCACTTGGAAACCTACCATAATCCCAGGAAAAACCCAGCACTTACGTAAGGACTCCTCCCAAGGCGGGTAATAAGGATAGCAACAGGCGAGGAGGGCTAGGAGGGCTCCCCCCTGGACTTTGTTTGTATTGGAACATAATTTTCTTTTTCTTTTTTTTTTTTTTTTTTTGCGGGGGGATCGAGTAATACGCCGAGAGAGTAGGCCTGACATCTTAAAAGCTGATATCCGGTGGAAGCATGAGAGGGCGGTCCCAAAAAACAGTAGAATCTAAAAACCCAAGAGAGAGCCTCAATACTAGTACCATACAAAAATATCTTACAGAACCAAATCCAAAGAGCCCAGGTCAGGATATGAAACAGTCAGGAACAAAAGAAAAGAAAAAAGAACAACAGAAACAGAAGGGGGGACAGGGGGATAGGCCTAAGGAGGACTTAAGTCTGGAGGGGGGAGCGCTGAGTGACACCCCGGAAGAGCAAAGAAACATGGAACGCGGCATGAATAGAACAGAAATGCTGGAAATGTTCGCTAAACTGGAAGGAGTGATAAAATCGGAAATCATGAATGTTCGCTCAGACATGGGCCAATTACTCCACAGGGTGGAAGAAGTAGAAGAGGTATCAGCGAAGCAAGCAAAAATGATCTCTGACCTCCAAGATCAAATCGGCAAGATGCAGAGCGAAAATCGCATGATGTCTTACAAAATGGAAGAACAGGAAAACCAGAGCAGGCGACAAAACCTGCGAATCAGATCCATCCCGGAACAACTGAATGAAGACCTTGGGGATAAAGTGAGAAAAATATTCAACCCCATTCTGGGTAGAAAGGAGGAGGAGGTTCTTAGGATTGACCGGGCCCATAGGGTGAGGAAACCCCCTAATCTCAATCAGGAGATCCCCAGGGATGTTATCGTGAAGTTTCACTCGTACGAAGATAAGGAAAAAATATGGAGGAATCTCAGGGGTGCTCCCCCAATTTGCTTTGAAAATAAAAATCTACAGATCTTCGCGGACATATCGGCTGGAACCCTAGCACGAAGAAGACAGTTGAGACCCCTATTAGACCAACTTCGAAGGGCCAACTTGAAGTATAGCTGGGGGTTCCCAACATCCCTGATAGTTGTCAAAGATGGGAGAACACACAGGATGAGGTTCCCAGAAGAGACTCAGGATTTTTGCGCAAGTGTGGGGATCACGATGCCAGAGGAACTGAGATAAGAATTTCAATGACCTCTTCTCCAAGCTGTTTTTGAGTGTGGGGTTGACTTTGCTTTTCTGGGGGGTGGGGGGTAGGCTCGGGGACGGGGGAGGGGTTTTTTTTTTTTTTTTTTTTCTTTTCCCTTCCCCATATCCGGTGACCTCCCCCTCAATCGGGGGACTGGTGAGCGTAACAAAGACGATGTGACTTGGGATTCTGGTCAATTCAAAGTGCAATAAGGTGGTGGCTGCGCGGGTGTGGGGGGGTGGGGGGGGGTGTGAGCCCCGGTAGGAGCGCCGGCCTTTTGTCCTCTTAACCTCCCTCCGTGCGGGGGGGGAGGGGGGGGAGAGTGAACCCCTTTTTTTTTTTTTTTTTTTCTCTCTCTTCCCTACCTTCACCTCCCTCCCCTCGCATAGCGAGGGGGAGGCACGGGTTGCCGGCATATGAGCACCACCCCTCCAAGTGGTGCGCGCTGTATGGGATCGAGAACATCCTCTACAAGCGGGCTTAGGGCTGGGTTGCAGCCGGGGGGGTGGGGGGAGGGGCTGGGGTGGGGGGAGTCTGGGGGTGGGGATGAGGGGGGGAAGGATGTTCCTGCGAGGGGGATCTTAGGAGTGCAGAGAGAAGTGGTCAGGGCCTTGAACCTAAGAAATGCCTGACCTCAAGTTTCTTTCATACAATGTAAAGGGCCTCAACTCTTTTTACTCCTGTAAAAAGACATAAAATCCTGAAGGAATTGCAATATTATGGGGCTGATATAGTCTTTCTCCAAGAGACTCATTTGGTGCTGGAGTCCAGGATCAGGCTTTTCTCTCCAGGCCTGCCGCAATGGTTTTACAGTGACTCCCCCATCAGAAGAGCAAAGGGGGTGGCAATTGGTCTCTCAAAGTCCTCAAACTTCTCATTATTAGACAGATTGTCAGACCCGGATGGCCGGTACATCTTTTTGAAGGGTAGCATCGGAAATAAAATATTTACTCTGGCGAATATATATTGCCCTAATAAGAAACCAATTGCATTTTTCGGACAGGTGTTGACAAAGTTGATGAGCTTCAGAGAGGGAGAGGTGGTACTGGCGGGGGATTTAAACTTCTACCTGGACACGAGTCTCGATAGTACGTCCCGGGCACAGGGGACGAGTAAGGCCTCTACCGCCGCAATCGGGCGGCGGCTTTTCAACTGCCGTCTTGTAGACGCATGGCGGTTGCAGGGATAGAGATTTTACCTTCTTCTCCCCTGTGCACGGGACGTATTCGAGACTAGACTACATCTTTGTGGACCATGGCCTCTTGGATCAAGTGGAGGAAACCAAAATTGAGATTATTTCACTTTCAGACCACGCACCGGTCACTTTGACGATGAGGCTCCCTGACAGGGCCGAAAGGACTTATGCGTGGAAACTGAATGAATCCCTGCTCAAAGACCCAAAAGTATTGGAGAAGATACAGGAAGAGGTTGACTTTTACTTTAAAGTGAATGACACAGGAGAGGTTTCATATTCCACTCTATGGGAAGCGCATAAGGCGTTCACCAGGGGGGTCCTTATCTCCATGGGAGCGGGAATTAAAAAAAAGAGAAGGGAAGAAAGGGAGAGGCTGATCGCTGAAATTTTCACTTTGGAGCAGAAACACAAGGAGAGAAGGGGACTGAGTCAGGAAATTTTCCACCGACTTGTCGATAAAAGGGAGGAGCTGAGGGATGCTATGGAACAGGAAACTAAGAGATCCCTAAATAGGTTAACAAAAGAAAACTACCTGTGGGCAAACAAGTCTAGCAAGCACCTGGCCAGAATGATCAGAAAGAAAAAAGACAGGAATTTTATAGGCAAAATTCTGAATAAAAAAGGAGAGCTAATCGGTACCAGTACGGGTATAGCAGAGGAGTTTAAAAAGTTTTACGGGGCGCTCTACTCCATTGGCCTAAATAGAACGGGCAGTCCAACACATGGGGAGAGGGTCGAGGAGTTCCTGAGGGGGGCAGGAGTGGCGGAGCTCACAGAGGAAGAGAGAGCGGCTCTTGATAGACCGATCGGAGAGGAAGAGATCATGGCAGCCCTGAAATCCTCCCCGAAGGGCAAGAGCCCAGGCCCTGACGGCTTCACCACACTATATCTGGAGAAGTTGAAACACATTTTAGTCCCTAGACTGTGCCAATATTGGAACGATCTGGGTATTAACTGTGAGATGGGGAGAAAGGCGTTGTTAGCTTCAATTACTTTAATATTAAAAGAGGGGAAAAATGATAAGCTATGCTCCAGCTATAGGCCCATCTCGTTGTTGAACGCAGATGTGAAGCTTTTTGCAAAGGTTCTGGCGGGTAGACTGAAGGAGAGAATGGCATCCCTAGTACATGCAGATCAAGCAGGTTTTATACCCGGGAGACAGAGCAGAGATAACGGCGTACGAGCAGCACTCCTTTCGGAGTTAGGTAAATGCAAGGGACCCCCAGTTCTATTCCTGTCAGTTGACGCGGAAAAAGCGTTTGACAGGGTAGACTGGGGGTTCATGATGAAAACGTTGGAAGTTATGGGGGTGGGGCCGAGGTATATCTCTTGGGTGAGGTCCCTCTACAGTCACCCTACGGCTACAGTTAGGGTCAACGGGGTTCTCTCAGAACCTCTGGAGATGAAAAATGGTACTAGGCAGGGGTGTCCTCTGTCCCCTCTATTGTTTGTTCTGTCCCTGGAGCCTCTCCTCGCCACCATTCGCAACGACCCAGATTGCAACGGGGTAGGAGCGGGAGGGGAGGAGCATAAACTCGCGGCGTTTGCCGACGATATATTGTTTTTCATTACCAACCCTAGAATCACCCTCCCGAACCTGCTCCGAGTAATCAGAGGGTACGGGGAACTATCAAATTTCAAAGTCAACTTGAAGAAGTCGGAGATCCTAAATATTAGCGTGGGCAAGGAAGAGGCAGCCCACCTTTCTCAGGTATTCCCATTCCCTTGGAAAGAGGAAATTAAATATCTAGGGGTAAAACTCTCCAACTCCATTAACGAAATGTATCTTAAAAATTATATACCATTGCTGGACGAGATTAGGCAGGAAACTAGAAGGCTGGCGACGAGACCGCTTTCGTGGCTCGGTCGCGTGAATGCGGTTAAGATGATACTGACCCCTAAAATATTATTTAAATTCCAGATGCTTCCCATTCCACTCCCTCTGTATTACTTTGGAGCCTTAAGGAGATTGGTGGCAAGATTTGTCTGGGGTGGCAAAAAACCACGTATCTCCTACGTGGTTTTGAGCAGGGGGAAAAAAAAGGGGGGGCTGGCCCTACCGGATTTTTATAAATATTACATAGCAATCACATTATCACGGGTTATTGAATGGTCAAAAAAGGATACCGAAAAGAGATGGGCCAGATTAGAACACTACATGAGTAACACTGATTTACGTAGGAATATATGGAACCCACCAAAATATAGAGCACTGGGCACAAACACAGCGGTTTTGACACAAAATACTCTTAAATGTTGGGATTTGGTACACACACAGAACAAGTGGACATATAATTCACCTTTAATTTATATGAAAGACAATTCTTTTTTTGAGCCAGGGAAGAGGGAGGTGGGAGGGAATTGGTTAAAAGACGAGGGCATCCAACTTAAAAACTTCCTTAATAATAATGGAAGTTTACGCACATTTTCCGAGTTAAAGGCAGACCCGGGGATAGGGGTTTTGGATGTGTGGAGGTACCTTCAGCTCTCGCACTTCACTGAAAAACTACCAAAGCCACTCAGAGGTGAAGAGGAATATAGACCACTCGAGCAGCTCTGTGTGAGGGAGCAGCCGAATGGGACTATCTCACAAATTTATAGGATTTTGGGTAGGAGGTTGGAGCTGGAGGTGCCCCCGTACATCAAAAAGTGGGAACGGGAATTAGGTTCACAATGTGGTGAAGTCACCTTAGAGAAGATTTTGAAACTGGTACACCTGGCAGCACAGGACTCCAGGAGAATGGAAATTCACTATAAATGTTTGGCAAGATGGTATGCCACCCCAGACAGACTAGCCAAAATGGACAACACCAAATCCAACTTATGTTGGAGGGGATGTATCTCTGTAGGTTCTATGGCCCACATGTGGTGGGAGTGTAACGTCATAAAAATTTTGTGGGGAAAAATCATAAGTTCGATCAAGGCAATTACAGGAGAGGTTATCCCGACAGACCCATGGGTGTGTCTATTTCACGGCACGTCAAAGACGGTGAGGAGTTACCGTTCCTCTATGGTACCTATATTATTAGATGCAGCTAAAAAGCAGATAGCAACAAAATGGTTAGACCCGGCTGCACCAAATATTCGGGACTGGCTCCTCTGCGTCAATGAGGTGTACAACGTTGAAATTTTGGATAGCAGAGGAATGGATCCTGGGGAGGGGGAGGTAGGAGAAGGTAAATGGGAGGGATGGCAAAGGTATAAAAAGACTTGAAGTTATGCCGAGGAATTTATAGACAATACTTGAGGGGTCGGCGAAGTGGACATGGCTATGTGTCCATGAATGTTCCAGTGGCCTCCTTATAGATCCCTCTGCAGGAACAGGGGTGGGCGGGAATGGGGGTTTTGGGGGGGGGGGTAGGATGAACTCTGTTAATGAATTCGTATTTTCTTTTGTATCTTGAGGGGATCGGTTTTGTATGGAAAAATATTAAATAAAGTATTTAAAAAAAAAAAAAAATGATAAATGGTTTTAAGTTTTTTTTTTTTACAAAAAAATATCTGAAAAGTGTGGCATGCATTTGTATTCATCCCCATTTACTTTGATACACCTAACTAAACTGTTGTGAAACCAATTGCCTTCAGGGGTCATCTAATTAGTAAATAGAGTCAATCTGTGTGTAATTTAATCTCAGTATAAATACAGCATTTCTGTGAAGCCCTCAGGGGTTTGTTAAAGAATCTTAGAGAACAAACAGCAGCATGAAGGCCAAGGAACACACCAGACAGGTCAGGGATAAAGTTGTGGGGAAGTTTAAAGCAGAGTTAGGTTATAAAAAAATTTCCCAAGCATTGAGCATTTCACTGAGCACTGTTCAATATATCATCCGAAAATGGAAAGAGTATGGTACAACTGCAAACCAACCAACTACACATGGCCGTCCACCTAAACAGACAGGCCTGGCAAGGAGAGCATTAATCAGATAAGCAGCCAAGAGGCCCATGGTAACTCTGAAGGAGCTGCAGAGATCCACAGCTCAGGTGGGAGAATCAGTTCATAGGACATCTATTAGTCGTGCACTCCACAAATCTGGCCTTTATGGAAGAGTGGCAAGAAGAAAGCCATTGTTGAAAAAAATCCATAAGAAGTCCCATTTGCTTTTTGCGAGAAGCCATGTGGGGGACACAGCAAACATGTGGAAGAAGGTGCTCTGGTCAGACGAGACAAAAATTGAACTTTTTGGCCTAAAAGCAAAACGCTATATGTGTCCGAAAATTACCACTGCACATCACCGTGAACACACAATCCTCACCGTGAAACATGGTGGTGGCAGCATCGTGTTGTGGGGACGCTTTTCTTCAGCAGGAACAGGGAAGCTGATCAGAGTTGAATGGAAGATGGATGGAGCTGGGGCGGAGGTTCATCCTCCAGCAGGTCAACGACCCTAAACATCCTGCCAGAGCTACAATGGAATGGTTTAGATCAAAGCATATTCATATGTTAGAATTGCCCAGTCAAAATCCAGACCTAAATCCAAATGAGAATCTGTGGCAAGACTTGAAAATTGCTGTTCACAGACGCTCTCTATCCAATCTGACAGAGCTTGAGCTATTTTGCAAAGAAGAATGGGCAAAAATGTCACTCTTTAGATGTGCAAATCTGGTAGAGACATACCCAAAAAGATTTGCAGCTGTGATTGCAGCAAAAGGTGGTTTTACAAAGTACTGACTCAGGGGGGCTGAATACAAATGCACGCCACACTTTTCACATATTTATTTGTGAAATATTCTGAAAAATTTATGTTTTGGTTGTAACATGACAAAATGTGGAAAATGTCAAGGAGTATGAATACTTTTTCAAGGAACTGTATTTATCTTCATATATTTTCTGAGGGAGATTGTTCAGAAATATTACTGTCCCAAGTGAAAGAACCCCTTCATTCTTTCAACACAAACCACACATATAGAACCCAGGTTAACAGGGGTAAAACTAAATGCTGAGTCTGGTTTGGTTGTGCTGGGAGTCTGGTTAGTGCAGAGTCAAGTGTGGTTCTCGGTCACCCTGTGCCCCTAATAGACATAGGGAGACCTACACATAAGAGGGGCCAGCTGAGCTGGACAAATAGTTTCCCGACCTCTCTAAGGTAAGCTGGGTTCTACAAGCCCACCACCCAAAGTGAATCCCATCACAATGTTCATCTATGCAGTTCAGCAATGTCTGCAATTTAAACTATCTACTAAAAAGACTGAACTTAAAACTCAGATGCTGGATGACCCAGCTACAAGTAAATAGACGCTTTTCGGCACTTCCTTTGCGGAAATAACTTTACTACCTGAAAACAATGAAAAACTTGTATTTGCTTGAAGCAGGATTGTTTACCATCTGAAGTCTGAATGGAGGATTAGGTAGGTAATGAAACACTGAATCACAAATTGACATATTAAACCTACCACCAATTTGTGATCTGTGGGGAGGTTGATAAAGGCTTTCACACTATACTACACATCAGGGTGATATGGACACAAAAGAAATCTCTCTCCACTAGATGGCCACTAGGTCATGGGAAACAGATGCAGAATACCATCAAATGCTAGAAAGTACATGGCAAGCTACCAGATACTAGTCATAGCTGTCTTCTTCTATCCCATGGATTCTGATACTGAAATATATGGTTGGCCAGCATTTACAGTATATTGCACTCCTTCTACTGAATGGCTAACCACATGGTTTCCATCCCCAACTTCAGTAGCTCTGAAGCAGGACCTGGTACACAGCATCACCCAATGATATACTTAGCTAAAGCCTAAAAATTAACTGCACAGTGATAAACTAAGAGAAGATTATGAGACTTACACAACATCATTAAGTTCCAGCTTTGTATCCGGAGGAGGATTTATTAGTATATAAGATACTGAATTATCTGTATCCATTATGTCCACTACAAGAAAGAGAGAAACAGTAGTTAAAAAAATAATAATAAAGTAGATAATTTTTATATATATATATATATATATATACACACACATACACACACACAGTATACACACATTAGGAAAAAAAATCTCCCTCTGTCTGGGTCACCCTGTGGTGGGAGGGACAGACTACAAGTTACATAGCTCCTTCCATCCCTGTCACCCTCTGTCGGCAGAAGAAACAGACTTCATGTTGATTGCTCCTCCATCTCTGTGTCACCCTGTGATGGGAAGAACAGACTCCATGTCACATAGCTCCTTCTGTCTGTGTCAGCCTGTGGTGGGAGGGACAGACTTTATGTCACATTGTTCCTCCTGGGTGGTGTCACCCTGTGGTGGAAGGGCCGGACTTTGTGTCATATTGCTCCTCCTGGGTGGTGTCACCCTGTGGTGGAAGGGACAAACTCCATGTCACATAGCTTCTCTTGTCCCTGTCACCCTCTGGTAGGAGGAACAGACTTCACATCCCATGTTTCCTCCATCTCTGGGTCATCCTATGGTGGGAGGGATAGTTTGGGCAGCACTTTACAACATGGGGGGCAGACAGTACAGTTACAATACAATTCAATACAGGAGGAATCAGAGGGCCCTGTTTGTTAGAGCTTACAATCTAGAAGGGAGGGTCAAGTGGAACAAAAGGTAATAGCTGTGGGGGATGATCAGATGGAGAAAATGAAAATACAGTTGTTAGGTGTGGGTAGGATAGGCTTCTCTGAAGAGGAGGACCGTCTAAAAGCTAATAGAATAGGAGATAATGGGACAGATTGCGGTAAGGATGTCCATAGGATTGGACAGGCTCTGGAAAAGTCCTGGAGGCGAGCATTGGAGGAGGTGTTGAGGTAGCTAGAGAGCAGGAGGTCTTGAGAAGAATGAAGAGAATGATTAGGTTGGTATTTTGAAACTAGGTCAGTGATGTAGCTGGGGGCAGAGTTGTGGGTGGCTTTGTAAGTACTTTGTAAGAGCACTGTCCTTGCCAAACCTTTTTGCTACCTAACTTTCGGGAGGGGCCCCTCCAACCAGGAACAATTAGAAGGTTTTATTGGTCATCGGCATGTCTGTTTTAACTGTGGTCAGCAGGAGTTCCCCTTAGATCCCTCTTGCAGGAGTGACAGTGAAACAGGGAACAACATACCACCCTTTGTAAAGTTTGAAAAATGTGTTTATTTCACCATGTGGAGGATTGTAACCCCCTATGCCTGGTGAACTATTTGTATAGATTGTGTAGTAGAATTTCATATTAACCAATATATATATTTTATGTTATTCATATTAATTTGCATATGTTTTATTGATAATATAATTATCATTCATATTATTATTCATATTATTATTATTATTAATATTATATAGTAGTGGTCTTATCAATATTATTATTCAATAAGTAAAGCTATAGTTATTAATCTTTATTAATGTATACTATGTTATTCCATAGATATAGAAAGTCTTCATTTTAAATGTTGAACTTTAGATGACCTCTCTGCTTCTTTCTGATATTTTTTATAAGATAGTTTACTGGGTGAAAGTGTATTAGGATACTTTATAGTTTTTAAATTGAATAATTAGAAGAAGAGAAAACACTTTTGACAGCAGTTGAATTACAGTCTGATAAGATAAGAACATCTTATACAGGTGGTTTAGAAATAATTATATGGAATATGGGAAAGTTATGTACAGTACATTAATTAAGTTTGACAGGGTCAAACAAAGGTCTGCTTGTGCCCTCATTAGAACTGTTAAAATACATACATATAGGATCTTATAGTGAAACATATAACACATAAGGTGGGGTTACTGAAAGTTCATTCTCCCAAAGTCGTAAATCTGTTATCCTTGAAGTTGGTGAAGTCTTATCAGGACGAGGAGGGTTTGATTTAACACAGCTGGGTGCCATATTGTCTCTACACAGGTGTTTTTAATTGGACAAAACCAGTTATAAATCACTTTAATGTACATATAGGAATTCTGGGAATGAATAAGTTTGTCTGGTTGTAGAACAGGTGTCAGATTTATGGTTAGTTACATTGACGTAGATCTTAGCAACCAATCATGTTGTACCTAATATGCTTGCATTGTAAGAAACTGTAAAAATTAGACCTGCATCTTGTAATACTTTGAACATAAACCTGTATGTTCCCAGCTGTTAATAAACCTGCATCTCTGAAGTCCAGCCTGGTTCGATATTTATTATTTTACTTCATTTGGTGACCTGTACAGGGACAGCATTACCTCAACTCTGATCTTGCCTAACTCCATGCTGGTGAGGCACTAAGCTCAACACAATATTGTGCAAGTTATATCAGGTTAGCAGACACCTATTATTGAAAGTTCTGCATTGTGTTGTGCCATGTTTTGCTAACGCTAGGAGGGGCAGGTGATTGTTGTTGGGGTATCGCTATCCACCAGGAAGATGTTTGTGATGGCAGGTTGGATTTTCTCAACTGTGGGTGCCTTAAAGTGCATTGTACAGGATGAGATACCCTGGCTGGAATTTTTTTAATTCTTTTTTTCCGAAGGGGTACCCCTGTAGAGGGTTAGTTACTCTCTATGTAAACCTAGGTTTTATATGCATGTTGGTATCCTAGACTGAATAAATCGATCTGTGACAAGAGGTTTATTTTTGATTGGTATCCTAGACTTACAAGAGGTCTGGATGAGGTTTTGGGGTAAATTTGTTGACCCCTGGAGAACCTACCTTTAACATGCATGTTGGTATCCTAGACTGAGTAAATCGGTCTGGAAGAGATTTATTTTTGATTGGTATCCTAGACCTACAAGAGGTCTGGAAGAGGTTTTGGGGTAAAATTTTTTACCCCTGGAGAACCTGAATTGGTATCCTAGACTGGTAACTCCAGTTTGGAAGAGGTTCTTGAGTTGCCTAAATTTACATGCATGTTGGGATCCTGGATTGACAGACCCCTGGAAAGCCTAAGTTAAAAAAAAAATGTTAGGATGAGTACTGATATGTAGTTACTAGTAAAAAAAAGGTACCTTTGTTTTGTATAACATAGAACATAAAAGTTGTGGTGTAAAATAACACTCATGAGTTTAGACATGTCAGGAAAGGTAAGTCCTGACAGGTAAATAAGGTAAAGGTTTTGGAGCTCCATTTGTTAACAAAGGTAAAAGGTATGTATCACCTTTGTACTATAGATATATATATATTTATATGTATCTGTTATAACAGTCTGTGTACTAACTGAGTTAAGATCAGGTTGAGACATTCCTGATCGCTGTGGCAAGCAGGGCTTGGTGTTTTTTTCGTGTCTTGAGACAAGCGTTTTTGTAAGGAGATGTACTGTATGTGCATACCGTGCCTATTGGCTTTACTCTGAGCACTGCTGTCCATAAGTAATTACTAACTAACCTGTCAGTTTTAATCATTCTGTGAATATTTGTATATTTATATATAGTCAGGAATTTGTGTCCATATGTATGCATACTTTGCTAGGAGGAGTGACTGTGTATTGCTATATAAAAAACAGAAGATAATGACATTTTGTTAATGAATGTTCACAAATGTAAGTTATTTTCTTTGTAATCTTTATAGACTGTTAGGGAATATTGTATGTGTGATTAATGGTGGGAGACTGATCATCTCCCAAATGAGGTTAGAATAAGTCTGCAGTGGTTGTAAAGACGTTGGTGTGGAAGGACCCTGTGTTTTAGTTCTATTAGTGAATTGTAAGAAGTATGCAACTGATGCAGAATTCTGCATAGTGTATGATGAATATGGAAATGGTATGTATCATACAAATACAATTAGAATGTTCTGTTTCATATCTTTGATTTTGTGACACTTGTTATTAGTATTTGATAGGATGATTTATATTTATATGAGTTAAATGTGTTGTTGTTGTGGTATGTGTGTGTGTTTTGTATGAGGTGTAAAATTACCCCTATGTGAATAATTGTATGTGCCTTTCGTGGAGAGGCTAGGGATTGATACATCTATGGTGACTGATTGACTTTAGCATCAAAGTTCAAAATGTTATTGGCAGTGAGTGTGTGTGTGCGGAAGGCACAATTCATTAATCTTTTTTATATTCTTTTGAACATGTACCTCAGCTAGATAGCGCCATGAATGGGCTGAGGGAGTTAAAAGTTATTCAAACTGTAGAAAAAAGAAAGTTATTCGTTTTAAGTAATTTACGACACAAAGTTCACCCATATTTTTTTTGTATCTAGCATACTGCTTCTGGAAGGAAAATGTATGTAGGTAATCATAGGATCTTAAACTGAAAAAAGGGTTTGTTTTGTTTTATAGTCATTAGCCCCCTTTTTCTTGCTGAAATACTGCAATAGGCAGATGGTTCAGTGTGACATAATACTGACGTTTAAAGTCATAAGAATATTAGACGTTTTGATGGTGAAGATGACTGTAATGATCTCTCCCCTGATTGGCTGCTTAGATACATATTGTGTATATATCTCATTGTTGTAGCTGCTCTCTGAGTACTATCTGTTGTGGAACCACAAGTCCCAGCATAGCTTGAATCTGTAGATAAATTCAATGCTGCTAATGTAATTAATGGCATGGTTAAAAAAAAAAAAGATTTTTTACAGTTGTAAGTTGTACATGTTAGACAAGATAATGTATTTCTTTGAGTATGTGTGTAGGAGAGTAGAAGGTATAGCCACCATTTTGGAAATAGCTGTCTGTGCATATGTGCAAAAACAACATTAAATCACTTTTGTGACAGTTCATCTCAGTACTTTGTATCTCTCTAAAGGGCACGTTTAGGGAGTTATGTCTGGTGAATTTAGACAAACTTGATGAGCTGACCAGAAAAATCTCAGAATACGTTCTTATTCTTAAACATTTGTTAATTTTTATTTTTTATGCTTCTAAAAAGGAAAATGTCTATCATGGGAATGGGTCTCAATTTTATTAGAATATAAATTGTAGATTATAATAGGTATTCTGTCCTTTATATTATGGACTGCAGTAGTGAAAGGTGCATTTTATATTTAGTGTATCACTCTTGTAGGAAGGGTACTTAATCTCCCTTGTAGCTTTTGTTATTTATTTTGTCATGTCCCTATCTTATTGTACACTATTATGTATACTGTCATCTTTATATATATGCCTACTTAGTAGTATTAACAAAGATAGCAATGGGATTTATTTATTTGGTAAAAGGAAACTCCAAATTTTTATTTGTTTCTTATTCTCAAAAAAGAATAGTGAAGAGTGATGCATGGTAAAAACAGTGCTACCATCCTATTATATGTGCTATATGTAGCACATACAGGGGGGTGAGTTAGATAATTGGAGTCTTAATTTTTAATATTAGCTTGTAAGCTCTAGTGAGCAAGGTCCCTTATTGGTATTGGCTATAAGTTATTTTGTCCTACCTGATTATAATATTTAGTAATCATCAGGCTGATTATTAGTTTGACTAAAGTAATAATTTGTTTCTTTATTCCAGGAGCAGCCAGCACGTTTCATATGTAAAGTTTTATAATTTGTAAAATTTCACTCTTTTTGATTTTTGATTATTCAAGTTCCTAGTTATGCTACTACAGGTGGCAAAGCCAGTTTTTGGATTAGGGTCACTCTGCATTAATATGATCTAATTAACAATAAAATGTGTATATAAATATTCTTAAGGAAACTCTAGTTAACAAATACAATTTTGAAAGACCTGGAAGCTATAGGTGCAATATACATGAGACATATTTTAGGAGGGGTTCTGCTGAATAACATTATATTAAAATTGGGATTTTTGGGGATCATACTCAGTAATAGCATGCAATGTAAATCTGCAACTAATCAATTAAGTATAATACTTTATTGCACAAGGAGTATGTGTATATATATATATATATATATATATATATATATATATATATATATATATATATATATATATATATATATATATATATGTGTAGTATGGGATCAATCTATAGTTTTGTTACTTTAGTAAACATTGGTTTAGCCTTATCCCAGATATGTGGCTTGCTTTTGGTCACCAATTATAAGGGATATATTTATTGATGTGGGGAAAAATGTTTTATAGAGACATGGGCACAATGTGCTGATGTGTCAAATGTAATTAAACAAACTGTAATGACAATCTATTTACTTATGCCCCCTTTAAAGGACATATGATACATTTTAATGTTACAGCTAGAAACTTTTACTGACAACAGAAAGTGTGTCTTATAAAAATGTGAAGCTTTCTTTTGTTCATAAACAATGGTATTTATTGCTAGTGATGGCATACTCAAATATTTAGATATCTTAAGTTTGTAGGCTGTTGATCTAGGCATTGTTTCATCACTGATAATAACATTGATTAATGTTTTCAGGTTTTATTGTCTTCTTTCAGATAAGTAGGGACATAGTAATGCACATTTTCTTAACCTCTTTGGATTTAACAGACTGTGCAAATGAGTGTAGTTTTATTTGATTTATTTTTAATTATGAACATTATCACAATGTAGTTTCATAAAATGTAGTTCTACAAAGTCTATTTTGTGTGCCTGCATATAGACTATATTGCAATGAAAGAACAAAGCTGTAGATAGATATACTTTAATAAATGTCTGCTCCTTTTTAATGTAAATCAAAGTTTTTCATATGGTCATGCAAATGTAGGAGACAACAGCTAAGTGTCTGATGTGGGACATTTTTTCCCAGGATTGGGGTGTACACAGCACTGATATCAGATAATTGTACCCATTTTTATGAAAAATCAGTTCCATTCTGCTCTATGCTTGACATAGATGATAGAACCTTGTGTCCACACTCATATTCATGGGTGGACAGGATGTATGGGCTGTTGTAGACAAATTAAATACAGTTTACTGGGCCATATGAAACTTTGGATAGATCTGTCACTAAGTTTAGGAGTTCTAGAGGCAAATGATAGTTGCTTAGACTTAATGCTGTACAGTGGGAGATAAAATGTTCATGTGTTTAAAATAATTAATTAAATTGGTGTAGTTTTGTTTCTAAACAGATCCTTGTTTTACATGTGATCTCCTGTTCCAATCAAAGCCACTAAAGGAATGTATGTCAGTAACTCTTGATGACTGTAAGTACATTAAAGATCATAGTGGAAGAATTCACAATTCAAGTGTCCATTTAAATCCACATTTGTGACAGTGACATTTTAAGTTTATTTAGTAGTCAAAGTCTGAGTGAGATTAGCAGGAGTGTTATTCACATAAGTGCAAGTGGAATGCATACAAGAGACTGTTGCAGAAAAAAGACATTAAAAGTATTTCAGTAATGGACATTTCTAAATAATTGTATGTGATACTCTGTATGTAGAGAATTACCGTTTTGATTGTTATATATGATATAAGTATTATTATTGTGAACACCTTAAAGTGGAACTTTGGCCAGAAAATTAATTCCTGCTGGATCACTCGAGGCTGACCCCTTTTGCAGGCATAGCTATGAAACACAATACAAATAAATGCCTATACTGTTTAAAATCCACTGTCTCACCCTGCTCTGCACATGCTCAGTTGTGCTCAATTTTTTTTTTTACACTGATTAAAATCTTGAGACCAGTCTGCCTGAAATTCTACTGCTGCTCAAAGGTTCTGGGCTTCAGTAAAATGGTAGCATAATAGTTAATGTGGAATGTATTTTTCTTGCTAAATGAACATTATTTTTATCACATTTTTATGAGCAGAGTTCAACTTTGAGAAAATGTTCAATCATTATAAAAAATAGTTTTATCATTTTTTGAGGAAAAAATAAAAAAAAAGTGGGGAGGTAATGTAATGAGTATGACATTTTCGCTAAGAATGTATGATATTGATGCTTTATAAGATGATGTGGGCCAAGAACTTTCTTTATATGTTGGGGCCTTGGGGGATACTTAAAAAAAAACAAAACAGCAAGATATATGTGTGTGTACAAATTTATTTAATATGATGTTTTATAATTCATGTTTTAAGACGGGAGAGGTAAAAAATAAACCATAGTAATTAAAACTAGGCTACTGACTTAGACAGTATAGCAGTGACTGACAGAAGAGACCCATGCTGACTATTATTGTATAATATTTTACAGTACTGTATAGTATGTGCAGGGATGGACAAAAAGTGAAATGGTTTTGGGTTTAGCAAACTTTGTGGGAAGACTACTACAGAATAAAAATTAATGAAATATCTGGACTGACTATTTTGACCTATCACATGACCAGGGTAATAGTGACTGGTAGGTGGCGTCAAGGTTAAGAAATTATAAGAAATTATAAGAATTTTAAATTTATTGTATAGGAAATAGTATTGGCTGGAAACTAGGAAATAAAATGTAAAAGAATAATCTATATAAAATACTTCATACTGAAAACATGTACTAATAATGTTGAGGAATATTCTAATGCCCCGTACACACGGTCGGATTTTCCGATGGAAAATGTTCGATCGGAGCGTGTTGACGGAAATCCTGACCGTGTGTAGGCTCCATCGGACATTTTCCATCGGATTTTCCGACACACAAAGTTTGAGAGCAGGATATAAAATTTTCCGACAACAAAATCCGTTGGCAGAATTTCCGATCGTGTGTACACAAATCCGACGCACAAAGTGCCAAGCATGCTCAGAATAAATAAAGAGATGAAAGCTATTGGCCACTGCCCAGTTTATAGTCCCGACGTACGTGTTTTACGTCACCGTGTTTAGAACGATCTGATTTTCCGACAACTTTGTGTGACCGTGTGTATGCAAGACAAGTTTGAGCCAACATCCGTCAGAAAAAATACTAGGATTTTGTTGTCGGAACGTCCGAACAAAGTCCGACTGTGTGTACGGGGCATAAGAGTATTGTATTATGATAAAACTATATAGATACATGTATATTATTTTAGCGGGTGTTGTAGAAGTAAAAGGAACGCACTAAATTAAGTTATTAGATAAAATGATAGTGTAGGAGCCATTGCTTTGTAGGTTGCCCGGAAATGCTGGCCAGAGGCCTATTGTATCCTGACACTGACTATTTTTTATTTTTTACAACTATAATTTTGAAGTGTATTTTATATCCAGACAAATATCGGGTGATCGCAGAAGACATGATGCAACTTGTTACAAATGTTAATTGCTACAAAGGAAGGATTTCATGCACTAAAGGAGGAGGAACTGGAAAATCTGAGACTTGTATCTTTGCATAACAGGTATGCACTGAACTTGTGTCTTACAGCATCCAAAGCAGCTTGTGCTATGATACTGGACCAGGAAATGAGGATGAAGAAGGAGATCTCTCCAAAAACATCAAGCACTTGGCTAAGCTGAAAAGACTTATGCAGGAACAGGCAGAGCCTTATGGGACTGAGTCTGCTGAATGGTCCCTGGAACCACATATTTGGCTTTCATTCAGTAGCAAAACGGATTGTTCCTCTTCCCTGTTATCTTTGATGTGATATTGCTGAGTAACTGTTGTCTGTTGCAAGAAGTTTGTGGCAAGGATGATCACGATGCCACTGAGACTGACAACTATGTCTTCCGTACCACATATGGAGAAGACTTTGCAGCTACAGAAGAAGATGCAGTGTGTTTTGGATTGGACTAATTTTTTTGTGGACAATTTATGTGATAAGTGTCGGGTACATGGGGTCTCTGAAGGGCATGGTGGGTGATCTGTATTGTAATTGCTGTGAGGCTTATGCCTCAATATGGGGGAAATGTAGTAGAATTTCATATTAACCAATATATATATTTTATGTTATACATATTAATTTGCATATGTTTTATTGATAAAATAATTATTATTCATATTATTATTATTATTATTATTATTATTATTATTATTATTATTATTATTATTATTATTATAAAGTAGTGGTCTTATCAATATTATTATTCAATAAGTAAACAATAGTTATTAATCTTTATTAATGTATACTATGTTATTTCATAGATATAGAAAGTCTTCATTTTAAATGTTAAACTCTCTGCTTCTTTCTGATATTTTTTATAAAATAGTTTACTGGGTGAAAGTGTATTAGGATACTTCATAGTTTTTAAATTCACTAATTAGAAGAAGAGAAACACTTTTGACAGCAGTTGAATTACAGCCTGATAAGATAAGAACGTCTTCTACCGGTGGTTTAGAAATAATTATGTGGAATATGGGAAAGTTTTGTACAGTACATTATTTAAGTTTGACAGGGTCAAACAAAGGTCTGCTTGTGCCCTCATTAGAACTGTTAAAATACATACATATAGGATTATATAGTGAAACATATAACACATAAGGTGGGGTTACTGAAAGTTCATTCTCCCAAAGTCGTAAATCTGTTATCCTTGAAGCTGGTGAAGTCTTATCAGGACGAGGAGGGTTTGATTTACCACAGCTGGGTGCCATATTGTCTCTACACAGGTATTTTAATTGGACAAAACCAGTTAAAAATCACTTTAATGTACATATAGGAATTCTGGGAATGAATACGTTTGTCTGGTTGTAGAACAGGTGTCAGATTTATGGTTAGTTACATTGACGTAAATCTTAGCAACCAATCATCTTGTACCTAATATGCTTGCATTGTAAGAAACTGTATAAATTAGACTTGCATCTTGTAATACTTTGAACATAAACCTGTATGTTCCCAGCTGTTAATAAACCTGCATTACTGAAGTCCTGCCTGGTTTGATATGTTATTATTTTACTTCAATAGTTGTATAGCTAGGTTGTATGTTGTTGTGTCTTCTTTTAGGAATGTCAGGGATGTGACGGCCGTCCATCTCCACCGCGGGAACAGGTGAAGACCTGTGGTAGGCAGAGTATTCCTCCTAAGGGAGCAGTGTTCTGCCTCCACTTTTATGTACTTAGCTACAGGGACCTGTAGTTAGGATGTGTGTATAAAATGTGCAATGTAAATATATGATCAGAGTGTATATATTCTATTTTTGTACTTTTATACAAAACCCCTGTCCAAGTTTTCACCCTTTCCCCCATCCAACCTAATAATATGGGTTGCCTTTACTCCTGGGCCCAGGAGATATTTTTGGAAATGTATTTTTCACAGCTGAGGACAGCTGTGATTTTTGGTGGGGGGTGAATGTAGCACCCTCTACAAATAGGTAGGTGCTAGTAATAGGATTTTTACTAGGAGACTGTCAGCACAGGCAAATTTAGGCAGGCCTATGCTGTGAGCTAGGCCTGTCTGTTTTGATCTGGGGGCTGGGAGTGGTTAGTGTAGCAGTGGGTGTGACCACCTGTGCTCCAGTTCTGAGGCGCCTTCCCTGCTTCCAGGGAGAATGTTCTGGAAGAGGGGCCGGGCCTGGAACTGGAGTGGCAAGCAGCTCATGTGGGAGCCCTGACCAATCCCCAACTGGTATTGGCAGGGGGCGGGCCTCCTATATAAGCTGAGGTAACATGTCACTGGGGGGAGTTGTCGGCCCGGTGAAATGGAGAATGGAATACTAGACAGCAGCAGGAGGGCACCCCCATCTGGGGGGGGGTGCGCCGATTGCAGGAGGAGGCCCAGGGAGAACTGTGAGGGAACTTTGCTTTTACACAGTCATTGGCAATGTCCTTATCATTATACAGTCATTGATAAGGAACTCCTGGAGCAAAGGGGCAGTTGAAGCTGTCGATATGTCAGTGAGTGTACCACAGTGGAGGGCTGGATGTGCCAGAAGGTCTGTGAGGGAACTTCACTTCTGCATGGTCATTAGTGAAGTCCTCATCATTACACTGTCAATGATGAGGAGTCCTGGATCAGAGGAGAGACTGTGGGGAGTTGTGTCAAATCGATGTGGCTTGAGGGCACAGGATTTGCAAGCTGGGCTAGCTGGGAACAGTAGTCCATCGCCCAAAATGTGCTTTAAACTACTAGGCCTTCGGGGAGAGGTGCTGCAGGCCTCTGGCCTAGTAGCAGCGTGCAACCAGAGCCAGCCTGAGGAACTATTCAGAGTGGGTCCTTCTTGCTTACAGAAGAAGATGTGACATTACATTAGTCTAATAACTACAGTATAACTTTGTGCAGGAGGAGAGGATTTCAGGGAACATCACCCTTACGCAGTCAAGAGTGATGTCCTCATCCTTAAACGGTTATGGGTGTGGAAGTTCTGGAAGCAATAGTCTGCGGGAATTATGCAGAAGAGGAGCAATAGTTTGCATGGTGATGCAGAGGAAAGACTGTGGCTGGTTACAAATGCACATCATTCCTTCAGGCTCAAACTAAGTGCTAATCAGTAACATCTCTAAAATATTATGGCAAAGTGAACTATCCTATGGGCATCCCATATACCCCTTTCCCCAACCAAGTTGTACCCCATCAAATAAACAAAACCAAAACAAAGCAAATGACTGTTCATTGTCTCTGCAAGTAAGATATGGGAGTCTGGCAGCGGGGTGATTTAGTGGATGTTAGTAACTAGTGGCAACTACACCGCTACATTAGTATACATGTTCTAAAATAATTGATATTGTCCCCTTAAAGTACTTTCATTTAGTATATTCTAATGCATACCATAAAAGCCCTAGGAGTGCATCTTTCGTATTTAGTGTTCATGCACATCGTTCACCGCCCAGAACAGTGTATTTCTGCAGAGGGTACAGCCAGGTGTTTCCAATTAGCCACAGACTGTACAAATACTGTACTTAACCTTGGGGTAGAGGTATTAGACTCCAGTGTCTTACAGTTCCCACTTGTTTGTATCCAGTTTCCATGGTTAATATAGATAATTTGTGTCTCTTACTGTACTCTGCTGTGGAAAGGCCCAGATGCTTCATCCTGGTCTTCACCAACGCATTGAGCTCCTGCCGTTCTGACCGCCTGTAGAGGCTCATTCTCTGCTGGCTGATCCTTTCAGAAGCTGATTTCCCAGGTTGCTTTGCTCCTTTGCGACTTAGTCTTCTGGCCCATTGCATACTCTTCCGGCGCAGTAATGGGTGATCAGACTGGTCACTAGAGGTGGAGTTGCGGTGTGGGCCTCGGCTTTGAATTGTGTCTCCCCAACGAGTCTCTCTTGTGTCTTCATAGTCCTCCACACTTATAGAGACCTGTGACTGTAATAATGGAGAATTTTGATGTATGAGAGCATTAGTTCACTTTCATAGGTCGATTCTGCCATTCATCAAGGCATTCAGCAGCAAGATCAATTCCCAATAAGTCATACAGGCACACAAACAGGGAAGAGCTGAAGTGCATGTAAACCCTAACAACAAACGCCTCTTATTTGCTTTATTTAGAATGTAAAAAAAGGGAGAACTTTTATTAACATTTCCTCAGACGAGAAGAGCTTAATTATCAGTATCTGTACTTAAAGTGGAGTTGCGCCCCCCCCAGCGAAAAAAAAATAAAAGTCAGCAGCTACACATACTGTAGCTGCTGACTTTTAATATTAGGACACTTACTGTACCTGTCCTGGAATCCAGCGATGTCGGTACTGCACACCGATGTTTCCATTGCCGCCATTGCCAGTAAGGGAAACCAGTGAAGACTTGCAGCTTCACAGCCGGTTCCCTACTGTGCATGCTCAAAGCGCACTGTGCTTTCTGAATGGCTCGGCGATCTGTCAGATTAGCAAACCCGTCAGATCAGCGAACGGAAGTGATGTTCTGTCAACTGACTGACCAAAAATACTCAGCGTGCATGCGTTCCACTGCTCGCAGGTTTGCTAATCTGACAGAACACCTGTCAGAAGGCGGCAGCAGACATCTTGTTACACCGAGCCAAGTCTTGAATTTTACACTCATTATAGCAATAAAGTGAGCATATATGCTTTGATACAGTATTTTGAAACCTGTGAGACGGTTTTGATGTTAAATTTTGAAAGCCTGCAGTCACAAGGTGGCGACGGCCATCTTGGTACACCCTGCACTGCTCGGCGTCAAACTTATAGTTATAGGGCGCCAACAGACATTTAAGGACACCCTCACTCGGTTGTGGTATTCTGTCAGATTAGCAAACCCGTTTGCTCACTTTATTACTATAATGAGTGTGAAATTCAAGACTTGGCTGGGTGTAACAAGATGTCCGCTGCCACCTTCTGGCTGCAGGTATTCTGTCGGATTAGCAAATCTGCTAGTGGTGGAACAAATATGCAGTGAGTATTTTTGGTCAGTCAGCTTCCGTTCGCTGATCTGACGGGTTTGCTAATCTGACAGAACACCAGCGGCGGGGGAAGGAAGAGGGGGGACAAACTTCCGAGTGATCTCAAAGCGACGAGATCTCTCAAAAGTGGGGAGAGGCACCTGTCAAAAACAGGTACCCGCTCCCTCCCCGAAAGGTAACTTCCGAGTGATCTCACCGTGGCAAGATCTCGCGAAAGTGGGGACGGGTACCTGTCAAAAACAGGCACCCGCTCCCCCCTGAAAGGTGCCAAATGTGGCACCGGAGGGGGGAGGAGGCAGATAATTACATTTTTAAATTTAAAGGGCCAGTTCGCCTAAAAGTGATAGTTACAGGTGGAGCCTGGTGTGCTACAGAAGCCCTGGCTTCTTATATGTCATAATTCATGACTCCACCTGGGAATTGCGTGTGTTTACACCCACCTTTGTGTGTTCAAGCACCTCCTGTTACAGTCTCTATATTATAAAATAAACTTTCAGGGAAAGGGAGAACCCATCATAATTAGCACAGGAGGCGTGCAGACCTGGAAGCCTAGAGATCTCTCCAAAAAATGTTCTTCAAAATATATATATAGAACGGATAGGTGGTTTCAAACCCAACTCAGAACGGCTGTATGTAGTGGGGCCAACCCTGCACTGCATGTCGAAAATGCTCCTTTGGCTTTAAGTGGTGGAGAAGGAATAAAAACAAATACTTCCTTGCTCCCCTGGCAGCTGGCGCTCTTCTCTGCTGTCTGAGGCTCTGAGTTTTGGGTGGGCCTTCACCGTCCTCCCATACAATGCAGGACTGCTGGTCCTGTATTGTATGTGATGACAAAGTGAAGTAAAGCAGCAACGGAAGACTAGTTGTATGAAGAGAAGAAGCCTGCAGGAGCGAGGAATAAGGTAAGTATTTATACTTATTCCCTCCCCTAGCCATGCAAGCGTTTAACCCATGTAGTGCATGGGGGACCCACTGCATAGGTACATTTAAAAACAGCCCTGAGTCTAGCTTTTATTCTCCACCATCTTAACAAAAAACTGAGCTTTCTGTTTGGGTGGACTAACCCTTTAACTTTTGTCATGATGTACCAGTTAGTTTTTTTTCTCCATTCATCAATCAGCAGGGGCATTGGGGAAGATGGGTTCACCATACTCCCTCCCCTGCATTCTACAAATGGATATACAAAGAATGTTTCATATCAGTCACAAAGTATATAAAAAGTCACAAAGTATATAAAAAAAAATATATTCATCTAAAATCACAGGATCTTCACTCAAAAGATAAATGTGACTGAATTTTTTTTATATAAAACATATGTAAAAAAAAAATCTATAAATAAAGACAAATTCCTTAATCAAACATAAAATCACCTGATTAGATAAGGAAACTCATAATTAATTAGCAGTCCACCAGAGGGAGCTCGTATTTTACTCAAAATGATTCAAATATAGAAATTCATTGCGTTTACCTAGTGCTCCCTCTAGTGGACTGCTAGGTAATTATGAATTTCCTAATCTAATCAGGTGATTTTATGTTTGATAGTTAGATGAGTTTTCAAATGTGATCATGTGTAGTAATATTATGTTTGCTGTCTATCATTTTTCTATATATCTACATTTTTTTTTCTATACATGATTTTTTTTGTTATATAGTAGATAATATCTATCTATCTAGATATTATAAGATCAATAGATTTTATTTTCACAGACATTTCACAGAGTTTCTTGCTCATCTTATGTTTCCACATATGATTTATACACGTTTTACTATCTGTGTATATATTTGTCTTCTAGCCCTGGCTCATTGGCTACTTCTTTTCTGCTGGTTGCAACATTATTATCAAGAATAAAGGATATATAGGCTTTTAATTGTTCTTTTGAAAAACATAGGCAACAATTTAAAAAAAAAAAAAAAAAAACTGACAGGGGTTGGAACCCTTCCTCATTCAATCCAACCCCCCCCCCCCCCCAAAAAAAAAAAGATTCTATAGAAACATTTTAGGGTATATTCATAAAGCACTGAATCTTCACCAAACATTCTCTGCAGGTAAACCTTCCATGTGCATGGCAGTGATGAACCACCAGTGAATGTTTGATTAAAGTAGAACTATGGGCAAAATGTATATTTTCATTTTGGATAGAGCAATCTGTGTTTCATTGGGGAGATTTTCCTTCACTTCCTGTCCCGTAGCCAAACAGAAAGTGAGAGGAAATACCTGAACGTTAAGGCAAGCCCTTGGTAACCTTTAGATCCCCAGAACTAGTGTCCCCATTGGAAGATTTCCCCTCTATTACGCTTCTGGGGACAACCCAAAATTTTGGAATTTTCTTTTACTTTCAATGATAATGGTAAACAGGAAAAAGAGAGAGGGTGTATCTCCTTAATGAGGTCACAGACAGCAATAAAAACTGACAGGTGTTCTAATCCACTTCCGCTCTGTCCAAAAAAAAAAAAAGTTTTCCTCTAGTTATACTTCAACCACTTTCCATCTGCCGTATAGTAAAATGACGGCGTCGGGATGCACTCTCGTTCTTGGATGACGTCATGTGGTGGCGCCCCAGAACCACCGCTCTCACATGCCCACGATCTCATGATGACATGAGTCTTTACCCATGTGATCGGCTGTGTCCAATCACAGCCAGTCACATGTAAACAAAGAAGTGCCATTTATCGGCTCTCCTCAGCTCACACTGACATGTGCGTCGCAAGGAGAACCGATCAGCGGCATCTCCTCACAGGGGAGACCTGTACAGGTAATCAGGGCACTGATCATCATTACCCTTATTATTGTACAGCTCCAGCAGTGCCCATCAGTGACACCAGTCAGTGCCTATCAGTGATGCCAGTCAGTAATGTTTTTCAGTGTCCATCAGTGACTGCTCATCAATGTCGCCCATCAGTGCTCATCAGTGTCCATCAGTGCCGCCAATAGGTGTGCGCAGGGTGTGTACCGGGTGTGCCTGAGCACACCCTAATCACCCCATGTGGCGGAGATTCCCCCTCCTGATATTTCACCACTGTCCCCCCAAAATGACTTGTTTACAAAATTTACTGACAGAAACAAAGAAAACCTTTTTTTTTTCAAAATTTTTAGGAAAAAATAAAAAACCCAGCAGTGATTAAATACCTCCAAAATAAAGCTCTATTTGTGTAAAATGAATTATAAATATTAGGGAAACATATCGGCCGAAAATGGGCCTTTCGGCAAAAAGCCGAAAGAGAATTTTTGTCGATACCGAAAGGGGCGGGGCCTGGGCGGGGGCGCCCCTGGTGCTGCCTATCAGGGGGGGTTCCTATATCGTAGGAGAGAGGAGAGCTGCCGCCTGTTTGATTACAGCGCCAGGAACATCACAGCTTTCATTTCAATAGCTGTGTGTTCCCCGCTGCGCGCCGTCACATACAGCCCCTCCCCCTTGTCCGGGCACTTTGATAGACAGATCACCCCTCCCATTGGACGGGTGATCTGTCTATTAAAGTGCCCGGACAAGGGGGAGGGGCTGTATGTGACGGCGCGCAGTGGGGAACACACAGCTATTGAAATAAAAGCTGTGATGTTCCCGGCGCTGTAATCAAACAGGTGGCGGTGGCTCTCCTCTCCCTTCACTGGCTGCAATGGGGACACAGGCTGCACTACTGGGGACGCAGGCTGCAATGGGGACACTAGCTGCAATGGGGACACTGGCTGCACTACTGGGGACATTGGCTGCAATGGGGACACAGGCTGCACTACTGGGGACACTACTGGGGACACTGGCTGGAATGGGGACACTGGCTGCACTACTGGGGATACTGGCTGCAATGGGGACACAGGCTGCACTACTGGGAACATTGGCTGCAATGGGGACACAGGCTGCACTACTGGGGACACTGGCTGCAATGGGGACACTGGCTGCACTACTGGGGACACTGGCTACTACTGGGGACACTGGCTGCAATGGGGACACAGGCTGCACTACTGGGAACATTGGCTGCAATGGGGACACAGGCTGCACTACTGGGGACACAGGCTGCACTACTGGGGACATAGGCTCCACTACTAGGGACACTGGCTGCAGTGGAGACATAGGCTGCACTACTGGGGACACTGGCTGCACTACTGGGGACACAGGCTGCATTACTGGGGACACTGGCTGGCTGCATCTGATGGGCACTGGTGAGGCTGCATTGATCTCTTGTATCATGTCCGCAGTCTCTGACTCTCTGACCATGTCTCCAGTCTCTGACCATCTCCTGTACCATGTCCCCAGTCTCTGACCATCTCCTGTACCATGTCCCCAGTCTCTGGCCATCTCCTGTACCATGTCCCCAGTCTCTGACCATCTCCTGTACTATATCCCCAGTCTCTGACCTACTCCTGTACCATGTCCCCAGTCTCTGACCATCTCCTGTACCATGTCCTCAGTCTCTGACCATCCCCTGTACCATGTCCCCAGTCTCTGACCATCTCCTGTACCATGTCTGCACTCTCTGACCATCTCCTGTACCATGTCTGCAGTCTGACCATCTCCTGTACAATGTCTGCAGTCTCTGACCATCTCCTGTACCATGTCCCCTGTCTCTGACCATCTCCTGTACCATGTCCCCAGTCTCTGACCATCTCCTGTACCATGTCCCCAGTCTCTGACCATCTCCTGTACCATGTCCCCAGTCTCTGACCATCTCCTGTACCATGTCCCCAGTCTCTGACCATCTCCTGTACCATGTCCCCAGTCTCTGACCATCTCCTGTACCATGTCCCCAGTCTCTGACCATCTCCTGTACCATGTCCCCAGTCTCTGACCATCTCCTGTACCATGTCTGCAGTCTCTGACCATCTCCTGTACCATGTCTGCAGTCTCTGACCATCTCTTGTACCATGTCCTCAGTCTCTGACCATCTCTTGTACCATCTCCTCAGTCTCTGACCATCTCCTGTACCATCTCCGCAGTCTCTGATCATCTCCTGTACTATTTCTGCAGTCTCTGACCATCTCCTGTACCATGTCCCCAGTCTCTGACCATCTCCTGTATAAAAATATTTTTAAAAACAGTCACTTTTGGTATCGGTGTTGTTTCTGTATCGGTTTCAGTTTTCGGGAACAAGATAGATTTATTTTCGGTATCGGTTTCGGCACCAAAAAACCCATTCGGTGCATCCCTAATAAATATTTCATTTGGGGACAGCGTTGCATGACCGTGCAATTGTCATTCAAAGTGTGACAGCGCTAAAAGCTGAAAATTGGCCTGGGCAGGAATGGGTAAAAGTGCCAGGTAGGCAAGTGGTTAAAGTCATATTCACTGCTGTATAACTATGCCCTTTTACATGCACAACTTCAATTGTAAAGGCATATGGGGTTCTGCTGCTGGCAGGGCCCAAAGTATACCTCTGAAACTGGCAGCATGTGGGTTTCAGTCCGAAAGATGCCGATAGGTATGTCCCCGGTAGTGGAGCAGAGCTTCTGATACAGCCGACCGTAGCTACGAATCCAAAGGTCCTCCTCTGTCACTTGCAACTGTGAACAAGCAGCACCATATACTGTTACTACTGTAGATTACCCATTTCAACAGCAGAGGGCGCAATATCACAGGCAGGAGGGAATCACAGTGCTCACTACATGCAAAGCTTCTCTAGTTTTGTTGAAAAAAAACAATCCCCACCCCAGTAGTTTTACAAATTCAAATACAAAAATCAAGCTTTTTTGCAGAGCCATACTTACTTCTGTTCTGAAGATATTGAAATAGGAAGATCCAGTGGACCTGCTGAATTTTTTCCAGTTAGCACAAAGTGGGTAATTGCTCTTTTACTATCATCACCTTTACTCTGCTTGAAAGAGAGAGACGCTCGCTACACCCCTGAAACAATACAACTTGCTTTTTTGACCTGAGAGTGTTACATAATTTTGCACTTGATATGTCCCAGATCTAATATGATGCATGTTCGTTTTTTATTGTTATATAGTATATATTTATACATGGTGTTCTCCCATATTGTATGATTGTCCATTGTTGACTTGTTCTCTTTAAAGCTCCAGGCAAGGAGATAAACACACAAACAATGCATCCTGTTTATAGGAAATAGATTAGCGATTCTTAAAGCTGAACTCCAGGTACGATCTTAAGTGCATACTGATCCAGCTTGGCACAATATAAATATTCATATTTCATACCTGAAGAACTGATGGAGAAGCAGGCAATCACTGTAGTAGTCAGCACTGCTACAGTGATCACTGTGATCTTCTGGGTCCTGTGCCAAGTGGCTTTCCCGTCGCATATTGACCACAGGGGTTCCCTCGTTCAACACTGCCACTATTCACAGAATGCCTTGAATTTTTTTAATGAACACTAGATGTTCTCTGATTAGATGACGTGGAGATGAGGAGCTTTAGAATCACAATCTCCACTTAGTCCAATCAGAGAACACATTGTATTCAGTAAAAAAAAATACAAGGTGGCCTGTGAATGGAGCAAAGCCGAGTGATGATCTTCCTGTGGTCAGTGTGCAGTAGGGAAGCTGCTTGGGGATTACTGTAGTAGTGCTGACTACTACAGTAATTATCAGCTAACACAGCAGTCCCTCAGGTATGATATATGTATAGTTAAATTGGTCCAAGCTGGACCAAAGTACTGTAAATATGCAATTAGGGTCATACCTGGAGCTCAGCTTTAAGCCGGTCTTGTGATCCAGACACCCCTGCCAGATAGCACAGCCAAGTCCCTGTCCTCCACTGCAGCAACAGCAGTTTGGCTAGGGATACAATACAGCCTCCTGATTGGGCAATGAAGGAGCATGGGTAGAGTCATCTGCCCTGTTCACTCTCCTCTTTTCTCTGGTCAGCATGTGCTCTGTGTATATATATATATATATATATATATATATATATATATATATATATATATATGTGTGTGTATGTTGTATGTTGTATGTTGAGCTACCCCCCTCAGGAGCCGCTGGCAATTGGGCCTATTTTCCCCATTTACAGCACACACAGCCAGGCATACAGCATTTTCTGCATTCTTCCACTAGCTCAATAATCAGTCTGGAGTTTTGGTTTTGCGTTTTTATTGGGGAACAAGGAGCTTGGATGGGGATGGGGAGCATGGGATACCCCGAACTGTAGAAACTGAAGAACTTTGAGGACTGGTATGTTTCTGACTGTTCTATACAAGTTGCAAGCCGTATTGCACAACTTAGGCTGCAATGTATCCTGGTTAGTAGTAGTACAACTCCTTGTTGTCTTGCACAACTCCTGGCTGCATCCAGTACTAACTTGTAGTGTGAATCACTCTACAGTTACTTCTCCGCTAAGCATCTGGATCAGGTACTCAAATGAAGCCCCCTCACTCCTGATTTCCTGACTCTTTATCCAGACACTGTCCCAGTCTCTCTCTCCCTCTGGTAGGGTCCCCAGCTAGGCCTAAGTGGGACCTTGATTCACCACCACCAGATTCATGAGGCTTCTCTCTGTTTCTCGTCTCCTCCAGATGGCTGGACCTTGGAAATCTGCACCCTGCTGCCAGGCCCCATAATATTTATAGACTCCCCAGCCACCTACGGGACCACCTTCTCCATCGATTGGCTAGGGATCCACAAACATTCAGGCTCCTGGTTCTTCTCTCCCTCCTACTATACTTCTGGAAACATCCAAAAGACAGGGGAAGTGGCAGAATAGCAACCTGTGAGACACTGAACGGCCAAAACAACCAACCACTGCTCCTCTGTTTACAGAATAGATGACTACATTTACCTAGAACCATACTCTAAACTAAGAGGGTGCTACAAAAAAGTCTGATTGACACCTAGTCTTGTACCTCCTTCTCCAAGTTTTTCCACCTGTCAGCATCCTCATTGTCAGTAGATGCAGCAGTCTGATTGGCTCCTAGTCCTACCTCTCCCTCTCCCAGCTTTTCCTCCTGTCAGAATGCTCTCTGTCAGTACATGTAGCAGAGACTAACTCCTAGTGCTGCTCCTCCCTTTTCCGTTTTCTCCAAACTGTTAGCATACTCATTGTCTGTTCATGCAACAGAATCAGATTGGCTCCTAATGCTGCCCCTCTTTCCTCCACTTTCTGAACCTGTCAGCATGCTCACTGTCAGTAGGTGCAGCAATCTGTTTGGCTCCTTTTGCTGCTCCTTTCTCTTCCAGTATTTTATTCCTGTCAGCATGCTCACTGTCAGTACCTTGAGCAGTCTGATTGGCTCCTAGTGCTGCCCCTCTCTCTTCCAGTTTCAATACCTGTCAGCATGCTCATTGTCAGTAGGTGCAGCAGTCTGACTCCTAGTGCTGCCCCTTCCTCTCCCGATTTTCCCCCCATGCACACGGTCAGTAAATGCAGCAACATCTCACTCCTAGTGCTGCCCCTCCCATTATTAGTTTCTCCACTTGTTAGCATGCTCACTGTCAGTAAATGCTGCAGTCTGATTGGCTCGTAGCCCTGCCCCTCTGTTGGCAAGCACAACATGTCTTAAGGTCAGACATTTCTGGACTGTTCCATGTAGGCTGTCTCTGAAGAAGGGTGATGTGTGCCATTCAGGCACAAAGCGAAATATGTTGGAAGTCAAAATGGTTTTAATATCAGATATTTCAGACAATATAGCAACGCCATCTGCTTGTTGTTATCGAGGACAGCAACACACTTCCTGAAAGTTTACTGCCTTTTTGCTCATTGATGACTACACGGGCGTGTAGGGGGGTGTTTGTGTGGGTTGTGTCTGTGAGTCCTTTAAACGGTGAAGGTCCCCTCTTTCTCCTGAGCCCAACATACAGAACCCTGACGAAGGACTTACGTAATGTATCATCTCTGCTCTTTTGTTTTATATGCTCTGTATTACTATCCTTAGAGTTTATGTTAGTGTTCTACTTTCTTTGTAAACAAACAAGACCTTTACTTCTTTAAGCATTGTGTTTATTTTTATAGCTAATATTGTTATTATATCATTACCATTAACCACTTCCTGCCCGCCGTATGCAGAAGGACAGCCACAGGGTGGACGTATTATCCTGACTGGGCGTCATATAAGCAGGATAAGCCACTCGTACACGCCCGCGAGGACATGCAAAGCGGTGATTGGTAGTGCGATGTGTCGCTCTGACACACTACATCTCTGATCTTGGTAAAGAGCCTGTGACATAGGCTCTTTACATGTGATCAGCTTTGTCCAATCACAGCTGGTCACATCGTAACCAGGAAGTGTCGTTTATTGGCTTTTCCTCTATTCCTGCTGACAAAGAGCGGGTAGAGGAGAGCCGATCAGCGGCTCTCCTGACAGGGGGGTCTGCGCTGATAATCAGTGCATTGATTATTAGTGCAGACCCATCAAGGATGCCCAGTAGAGCCCACCAGGGATGTCAACCCATGCCCACCAGAGATGCCAACCCGTGCCCACCAGGGATGCAAATCAGTGTCCATCAAGGATGCCAATCAGTGCCCATTAGGGATGCTAATCAGTGCCCACCAGTAATGCCTGTCAGTGCCTCCTCATCATTGCTGCCTATCAGTGCCCATCATTGCCCTTAAGTGCCCATCAGTGCTCTCTATCAGTTCCCATCAGTACCGCCTATCAGTGCCACCTATAGGTGCCCATCAGTGTGGCCTATTAGTGCCCATCAGTGCCACCTATGAGTGCCCATTAGTGCTGCCTATCAGTGCCTCCTACCATTGCCTATCAGTGCTGCATATTGGTGCCTCATCATCAGTGCCACCTCATCAGCATCGCCGCATCAGTGCTGCCTCATCAGTGCCCGTCAGTGCAGCCTCACTCAGTGGTGATCAAATACCACCAAACGAAAGTTCTATTTGTGGGGAAAAAAATTATAAAAATTTAATTTGGGTACAGTGATGCATGACCACGCAATTGTCATTCACAATGTGACAGCGCTGAAAGCTGAAAATTGGCCTGGGCAGCAAGGGGGTAAAAGTGCCCTGTATTGAAGTGGTTAATATTATCAGAGCTTTGATAGGTTAGCTAATTATAGGAACAGATGAGATAATACATATTTATAATTAAAATAGGGGGAAGTCAAAACCACCCCCTATTTATTTCACCCTCCTCCTCCTAGTCATATTATTGCTGTACAGGGTTACACTAGTTGCAACTAAAAAAAACATCTAATATTTTGTTTTTAATAAATAAATAACGGCATATATTTTTTTTTTTTTTTTATCTACTTCAAATGAATCTGCATCAGGCTTCACATTGACTTCTGGCCTGAGAATCTTGTATCTAATTATAAAGCTCATTTGAATATGTCTAAGTGATGCTTCGTGATTGCTCGTGGGAGAAGAGAAGACAGGATTTGCCCAGGGCTTTGTGTTATCTCCCAGTAATATGTCTCAGTCAGCTGGTGCCATAGACTAAAGAGACTAAGGGGAGAGCACAGAAACAGCCCCCGCTGTACAGAGCCTCTGCCCACCAGTCATGCCAATAAACACAATAATCAAATTAAATAAAAACTGCCAGCCAAATTTTCTCCATTCAAGAGTTGAAGTAAGCTTTCCTGCCAAGATGATCGGCTGCGGTGGAATTTTGTAGAGCGCTTATAATCATTTGAACAAATATCTGCATAAATTGATCGGAATTCCAAATGATTAAGTGATTGCCTTTAATAGGTCAAATACATTTATAACTGATAGATAATATGTTTCTGATCAATATTTTCAGTTGATTGCAAAATGCAAAACAATACTGTATTGCCCTGTACACACGGTCGGACATTCCGACAACAAAATCCATGGATTTTTTCCGACGGATTTTGGCTCAAACTTGTCTTGCATACACACGGTCACACAAAGTTTTCGGAAAATCCGATCGTTCTGAACGCGGTGACGTAAAACACGTACGTCGGGACTATAAACGGGACAGTAGCCAATAGCTTTCGTCTCTTAATTTATTCTGAGCATGTGTGGCACTTTGTGCGTCGGATTTGTGTACATACAATCGGAATTTCCGACAACGGATTTTGTTGTCGGAAAATTTTATAGCCTGCTCTCAAACTTTGTGTGTCGGAAATTCCTATGGAAAGTGTGTGATGGAGCCTACACACGGTCGGAATTTCCGACAACAAGGTCCTATCACACATTTTCCGTCTGAAAATCCGACCGTGTGTACGGGGCATTAGTGTTGTATCATTCGATAATAGATCACTTGTTTGCGATTGTTAAATCAGTCACGATTATGCTACCTTTGGCCGCCTTTATGTTGTTTTTAATTTACAGTGCCTTGCAAAAGTATTCACCCCCCTTGGCATTTTTCGTGTTTTGTTGCCTCACAACCTGGAATTAACATGGATTGTTTGAGGATTTGCATCATTTAATTTACAAAACATGCCCACAACTTTGAAGATGTTTTTTTTTCTTATTGTGACACAAACAACAAATAAGACAAAATAACAAAAAAAGTCAGTGTGAATAACTATTCACCCCCCTAAAGTCAATACTTTTTAGAGCCACCTTTTGTGGCTATCACACCTCCAGGTTGCTTTGGATAAGTCTCTATGAGCTTGCCATATCTTACCACTGGGATTTTTGCCAATTTCTCCTTGCAAAACTGCTCCAACTCCTTCAGGTTGGATGGTTTGCGCTTGTGAACAGCAATCTTTAAGTCTGACCACAGATTTTCTATTGGATTGAGGTCTGGGCTTTGACTAGGCCATTCCAGCACATTTACTTTTTTCCCCTTAAACCACTCAAGTGTTGCTTTAGCAGTGTGTTTGGGGTCATTGTCCTGTTGGAAGGTCAACCTCCGTCCTAGCCTCAAATCACACACAGAGTGGTACAGGTTTTGCTCAAGAATATCCCTGTATTTAGCACCATCCATCTTTCCCTCAACTCTGACCAGTTTCCCAGTCCCGACTGCTGAAAAACATCCCCACACCATGATGCTACCACCATGTTTCACTGTGGGGATGGTGTTCTTTGGGTGATGTGATGTGTTGGGTTTGCGCCAGACATCTTTGATGGGCAAAAAGTTCAATTTTAGTCTCATCAGACTAGAGCACCTTCCTCCATACATTTTGGGAGTCTCCCACAAGCCTTTTCGCAAACTCAAAACGTGCCATTTTGTTTTTTGCTGAAAGTAATGACTTTCTTCTGGCCACTCTGCCATAAAGCCCGACTCTATGGCTTATTGTCCTCCTATGTACAGATACTCCAGTCTCTGCTGTGGAACTCTGCATCTCCTCCAGGGTTACCTTAGGTCTCTGTGCTCCCTCTCTGAATAATGCCCTCCTTGCCTGGTCCGTGAGTTTTGGTGTGCGGCTGTCTCTTGGCAGGTTTGCTGTTGTGCCATGTTCTTTCCATTTGGTTATGATAGATTTTATGGTGCTCCTAGGGATCAGCAAAGATTTGGATATTTTTTATAACCTAACCCTGACTTGTACTTCTCAATAACATTGTCCCTTACTTGTTTGGAGAGTTCCTTGGTCTTCATGGCAGTGTTTGGTTAGTGGTGCCTCTTGCTTAGGTGTTGCAGACTCTGGGGCCTTTCAAAAAAGGTGTGTATATGTAATGACAGATCATGTGACACTTAGATTGCACACAGGAGAACATCATTTCACTAATTATGTGACTTCTGAAGGTAATTGGTTGCACCAGAGCTTTTTATGGGCTTCATAGCAAAGGGGGTGAATACATACGCACATGCCAATTATCATTTTTTTATTTCTGAAAAATAGTTTTATGTTTATATTTTTCTAATTTTACTTCACCAACTTAGACTATTGTGTTTTGATCCATCACATATAATTCAGATAAAAAAAAACATTGAACTAAAGGCTGTAATGTAACAAAATAGGTAAAAAGCCAAGGGGGTGTATACTTTTGCAAGGCACTGTAGGTCAGTTACACTGATTGACTGGCACAAAAAGAGAGTAGCAGGGACACACAGTTGCCATGCAGTAAGAGTAAGCAGGAAGCAGAGCATGGGTATATGATGAGCAAAAATGGTTGCCCAATGTAGATTTTCAAACTATACACACTATACACACATACAAACATTAAAGCTGAAACTGAAGTTAAACAAATTCTGTATAAATACAAGAGCCATGTGTATTCTTCTTTTAAACTTGGTGACCTTTGAGTATTTTTCCAGATCCATGCAGTATCTGCATGACTGCTCTCCCTTCTTGTGCAGGATGACTGGTCTAGTCCCCTTCTGTAGTTTTAAGTGAATGAATTCAGGAGATACTCCAAACTTATAATAGATGGGAGTGTCCGCTGACGTCATCACGCTGGGCGGAGTCCAAACTGTTCATATGAGGAAACCGGCATTTTTTCAGATCTGTATGATAAGCTGACTGATTTCCAATTCAATGTAAGTGTTTTTGTGCCATTCTTGCATAATAAAAATGTGAAAATGTAGAACACTATGAGGTCTTAGTCTGTTGCTTGAGGAGCTTTTTATCCAGATGTAAGCTTCTGACAGGCTGCTCATGGGGAGAGGTGTGATGTACTGTAAGTGCTATACTGTACATGCTGTATTGACCTCCTGGGATTATAGGGGTCCACCTTGCAAGGTGAGAGGACATCCTTGGAAGATTTTGATTCATTTGCACAAGAGAGATTGTCTTTGATTTTTATTCATATGATAGATACTTTTACTTAACCACTTCAGCCCCCTTAATGACCAGGCCATTTTTTGCAAAAAACGGCACTGCGTTATTTTAGCTGACAATTGCGCGGTCATGTGGCGCTGTACCCAAATAAAATTTGTATCTCTTTTCCCCACAAATAGAGCTTTCTTTTGGCGGTATTTGATCACCTCTGCGGTTTTTACTTTTTGCGCTATAAACAAAAAAACAACTTCGAAAAAAAACAATATTTTTTTTCTGCTATAAAATAAAAATTCAATAAAAAAATTTTAAAAATCGAAATTTTTCCTCAGTTTAGGCCAATGTGTATTCTGCTACATATTTTTGGTAAAAAAAATCCCAATAAGCGTATATTGATTGGTTTGGGATGAATTAGAGCAGAGACTGCGAGCCAGGTCTTCTCGTCCTACATCAGTGCCTGACCTCACAAATGCGCTTCTTGAAGAATGGTCAAACATTCCCATAGACACACTCCTAAACCTTGTGGACAGCCTTCCCAGAAGAGTTGAAGCTGTTATAGCTGCAAAGGGTGGGCCAACTCAATATTGAACCCTACAGACTAAGACTGGGATGCCATAGAAGTTCATGTGAATGTAAAGGCAGGCGTCCCAATACTTTTGGTAATATAGTGTATATCTATAAGCCTGTAAAAACCTTATAGTTTGCCTTTAGAAGACCACAATAATATTACAAAATATTAGATTACGCAAAAAAATTGGACCAGAAGGTCAAGGGACAGGATCAGTAAGGGAGGAACTCACTGGCTGTAAATGTACACTGGAAATCTTTATTTCATAAATATAAATAACGAAGTAAAATTCCACCCACACTGAAAGCAATGGAACTAACCTCCACCACTAAAAAAGTGACATAGTGCAAAGTAACACACACACACCCACACCTTCTACCTTCCTCTTGTCTATGTGAGGATGTGGGTTTTTTTTATAGGTATTATTAGATGCACATTCGTTATTGAGTCTTTTAGGGTTAATTGTTAGAAGGGGGCAGCCCGTGGGGAACACATGGTAGCCAATTAGACACATCATCTTACTATTTAGCTGCCTGTGTTTCAATTTGGCTCTAGCTCTAAAGAAAATTGGGTCACCGATTGAAACGCGTCAGTTGGACGCCCCTATTGTTTGCAGCCACCACCTGGAATTACTTCTTCACCCCCTCATTAATTCATGGAATTCTCCTATTATCCTCTCAACTCTACGTTTCTGTAAGGATACTGTTTGGAAGGATACACACTTGAGATCTTTTACTGCCTTTCAGATCCCACATGCCTTCAACAGCTGAGACCACATCAGACTTTGATCAATCATCCTACTAGCTGGTCTAGTTGAGCTAGGCTGCGGAGCGTTCTGTCCCAGCTGTGAACCGCTAAGTGCTGAGTCCTCTCATCTACGCCGTATGGCTGCTGTGCCTGGCGTCCAGGAGGAAGCTCTTCGGATCTACACAGTGAAAAGTGTGGCGGGGCCTCGGCTACCTCACGCTCCACAGCGAGGGAAGTTCGGATCCATACGTGGCAGCCACTGCACAAGTGGGGAAGATACTTTTGCCATATATACCCCGATGTGTCCCCGTAGTAACTATTTGATCGCCTCTGTTTGCGTTCCCTGAGACCCGCTGCTTCCCCTCCCCCCTCCCACACACAGGAGTATACAGGGGGTAGAGGATGGAAGGTATGTGTCTTGTAACATCATTTTAGAACTGTGTAGATCTCCTGCCACTGAATTGGATTCATTGTTCCATTATAATCTTATGCATATATAAACAGGATACAGGACTGTCTTCATCTACACCAGGGGTCTCAAAGTACCGGCCCGCGGGCCATTTGCGGCCCGCGGACCGGTTAAAAATGGCCCGCAGGCAGGGCTGATAAAGGACTAGAGGTCGACCGATATTTGGCCATTAGGTCGATATATAGCACTGGCCGCTGCTCTTCCTTCCTTCTCCACACTCAGCGCTTGATGCTTGTGTATAACTGACACGTAACAGGAGGAGAGAGACAGAGGGATCTGTCAGATTTGAGGTTGATGTCGGGGGTGGGCGGGACCCGGCCGGGGTGGGCGGGACCCGGCCAATATCAAACACCAGCCAATGGGATCTGGGCGGGCAGCTACGTGTATGTGGCCCGCCCCTTTTCTTAAGCAGCCCAATCATTGGCTGGTGTTTGACAGCTGCTGGCCCCGCCCACCTCGGCCGGGTCCCGCCCACCCCGACATCAACCTCAATTCTGACAGATCCCTCTGTCTCTCTCCTCTGTGCTACGTGTCAGCTTCACACAAGCATCAAGCGCTGAGTGTGGACAGCTCCTTGTCAGTTTCACACACTGTTACACTCCGCTCAGTGTGAAACCTGCCAGTGGCACCTGCCTGTGCCAATCAGTGCCATCTGTCAGTGCCATCTGTCAGTGCCAGCTGCCAGTGCCACTGCCAATCAGTGCCACCTGCCAGTGCCAACCAGTCTGCCATTGCCACCTGCCACCTCCAACCAGTACCACCTGCCAGTGCCACCTGCCACCGCCAATCAGTGCCACCACCAACCAGTGCCTGCCAGTGCCACCGCCAACCAGTGCCCCTGCCAATCAAAGCCACCTGCCAGTGCCACCTTCCGCCACCTGCAAGTGCCACGCCAATCAGTGCCACCTGCCAGTGCCAACCAGTGCTTGCCAGTGCCACCTGCCACCACCTGCCAGTGCCACGCCAATCAGTGCCACCTGCCAGTGCCACGCCAATCAGTGCCACCTGTCAGTGCCAATAGTGCCACCTGCCAGTTCCAAACCAGTGCCACCTGCCAGTTTCAAACCAGTGCCACTTGCCAATGCCTGCCAGTGCCACCTTCCAGTGCCAACCAGTGCCACTGCCAATAAGTGCCACCTGCCAGTGCCATTGCCAATCAGTGCCACCTGCCAGTGCCATCTGTCAGTGCCAATCAGTGCACCCTCCAAACAGTGCAACGTGCCACCTGCCAGTGCCACCTGCCAGTGACAGACAGTGCCACCTGCCAGTGCCACCTGCCTAAGCCAACCAGTGCCATCTGTACTGAGGACATCAAGTGTTTGGTAGAGTGACAGGAGCAAGCAGGGAGGAGTGGAGTGGGTGAGGTTTTTTTTTTTTCAAATCGGCCTAAAATATCGGCCACAAAAATCGTCATCATATATCGGCCATCGGCTTTACCTCTCCATCTCTTCTGTCCTCTCCGCTGCACGCTGCTGCAGCCCAGAGAGAGAACAGAGCTGAGAATGGAGCGGAGGAAGGATCCGCTCATCGATCCGCCCACCTAGGCATTGACGATCGACCAGAGCTCCAAACCAGGGTCCTGCTGCCACCTCAGGGCGGGAGATTGTGTTCTCTGGGTCCCCTGTCACTAGGCCTGTATGGAAGCCAGGAGGAGAGGATTTGGGAGGCAGATGATCCTGACTGCCAGGAGAGGTGAGTGAGCCATCACACTGAGGCAAAGTCCTTAGTGGGGTGACTGGGGTAGAAATTTGTGCAGTGTGGGGGGTATTTTATGCAGTGTGGAGGGTGATTGTGCAGTGTGGGGGGTAATTGTGTAGTGTGGGGGTATTTTATGGAGTGTGGGGGGTATTTTATGGAGTGTGGGGGGTATTTTATGGAGTGTGGGGCTATTTGTGCAGTGTGTGGCTATTTGTGCAGTGTGGGAGGGGTAATGCTGGGTAGTTAATAATGCGTTTGCTGACACCAATGCTGGGTTAATAATGCGCTTACGGACACCAGTACTGGGTATAATGCGTTTGCTGACACCAGTGCTGGGTATAGTATAGTTTATTATTGCTGGTATAGTTCATTGCTTTTGAAGTTTTAAAAGTTTGCATGCGGCCCCCCATGGGATATGAAAACTTGTCATGTGGCCCTCAGGCAATTTGAGTTTGAGACCCCTGATCTACACTGTCCTTAGGATTCGTTTTTTACAGGACTTTTTTCTTTTCAGGTTTCAGTGTCCTTCTATTTCAGCAACCTGCTCTGGCAGGATCTATTTCAGTTTTCTTCCAGATTTGTCCTCAGATTTCTTAGCGTTGATTGTACAGTCTGCCCTCTTTTTGTAAGAATCACTCCCATGTTATTTGGTTTATTTCCAGTATTGGGTTAATAGGGTGGTCTTTTACTATGTACTTATGAGGTAATTGGTATGTCTGCTGAGGGTTTTAGTGGTGGAGGTTAGTTCCATTGCTTTCAGTGTGGGTGGAATTTTACTTAATTATTTATATTTATGAAATAAAGATTTCCAGTGTACATTTACAGCCAGTGAGTTCCTCCCTTACTGATCCTGTCCCTTGACCTTCTGGTCCAATTTTTTTGCTTATGCTTTGATCTAGAGGAAGATACCTGGTTGTCCCTCATGTTGTAGTTATACAAGCAGGTTTTTTGGCTATTGCTCCAGGAACGGGTCAAGGGTATGCCCTATATACCAGTGTATGACCCTCCCTGAAACATGTATTGATAGTTGTTACCCTCTCCTTCTCCTCTGTATTTTCTAAAATATTAGATTACATTATTTTTTTTTAAAACGTAATAAAATAACATATAAAAACAAAGACAGACCACACAGCTATTACTATAAAGGTCCAAGAATATATCTTCCATTTTTATTCCATACCTCCAGCACACCCCGGGAGTTCCCAAATGAAGTTGCCCTTCCAAATTTTACATCCAAAATTATTAAGGAAGGCTCAGTTAAAGTACATTATACTTTACTTATTTATGATGTTTCTTTGTATCTTCCTTAAGCGCATTACTGTTAATCTTATTTATCCTGGCTTTTATTTGAGATTATATAGACTGAGAGCCAAAGTAATCCTTGTTTGTAAAGAAAGCATACCTGGGTCTATGTGTGTTGGGGAAATGAAAAGATTATGGTTCACAAGAAACCATCTTGCAATATTTAGCCACTGCTTGGCATGAAGGAAGAATCGGTCTAAAATCCATAAAGTGTATATATAGCCCAAACCTATATTACTTTATTTTCCTGTCTGTGTCTTGCCGGGGAGGTGTCCTGGTCAGGTATCCACAAACTGTTTGCGATATTGTATATATTCACCTGAGCTGCTTACACAGATAAAAGTTGGTCACCATGGAGTTAAAACAAAAAAAGTTTTTTTATTTTTAATTCGTTAAGCTTGAATGTCTATGGTGCTACAATCCCGGGAAGCAGGTGTATAATTGTTATAACATTAGAAGATTGGAGCAGATCAGAAAATAAACTTACAGCGCACAGGAATCCAGAACCCGGCATGGAATCCAGACCCAGTAACAGACGGGTGATGGAGATCATGTAATCCTTAACAAAGGACTGTGCCATACAGGGGAGAGAGGGAATGAGAGCAGGGTTATAGGAGGAAACTACAGGAAAATCCACAGGGTTACAGAAAGGGGGGGGGGGTTACAGGGAAGAAATGGGGAGACATTTGGGTTGATTAACTAAAAGCAAATAGGCTCTGACTTATACAAATTAATATTACCTGAGCTTAATGAATGTGATGAAATTTCACAAAAAATGCCCAATCACGATTAAGGAGAGTAAAAAAAAAATCTGCATTTTTGCCTGCATGTGGTAGGATGTTGGAAGTCAACAAAACTTCACCTCAAGCTAAGCTAAGAGAAATTTCCCTTGAAAAGTGAGCAACCTATTTGTCTTTAATAAATCAATCTCACTGTATTATAGCTACCATTGAGGGGATATAGCAGGGTCCTTAGAGAAGACACAGCAAAGTAGGCAATCCATTGTTTGTGCACCACGAGACATACACACTTACTTGCCTCTAGGTTCATACTGCAGGGAGGACATACATAACAATATGCTAGAAATAAGATGGCAATGGTGGTGGAGATATGTGATGTAATGGAAATTGAGATATATTGTAGTAATAACGAAGGAGATATGTGGTGGTAATGAGGGAGGATATATGTGGTGGTAATGAGAAAGAAAAGGGAGTGGAGATATCTAAAGGTAATGAGAGTGGAGATATGTGATAGGAATGGGAGTAGAGATATGAAATGGTAATGAGAGTGGACCTGTGTGTTCTGCGTAGCGGGTGTTAGTATGAATTGGATAGACAAGGGTTCTGCACAAGTGGAGAAATAAGATGGTAATGAGAGTGGAGATATGTCATGGTAATGAGAGTGGAGAAATGTCATGGTAATAGGATTAGAGATATGTGTTAGCAGTGGAAAGGAGATATGTGGTGGTAAGGAGGGTGGGGATTTGTGCTGGTAATGGGAGTGGATATATGTGATGGCAATGGGAGTGGAGATAAGTGATGGTCATAGGGTTAGAGGTATGTGGTAGTAATAGTGGAGAGGATATGTGCTGGTATTATGAGTGGAGATATGTGGTGGTAACAGGGGTTGAGATATGTGGTGGTAATTAGGGAGGAAATCTGTGTTGTATTGGGGGTGAAAATATGTGGTGGTAATGGGGGAAGAGATATGTGATGGTAATACAAGTGTAGATACTGTATGTGGATGTAATGGGGAAGGGGGCAGGGATATGTGTCGTGTTAATGGGGGTGGAAAAAGCTAAGGGATACTGCACATTGGGATATAGCACATCGATCTTTATTCACACAAGAGGAGGTAGTTTACATATGGAGGATGGATGAAACATTCAGTATTTTTCTGTTGCTAGTAATATGAGACTTGTTGCTAGCACTATTCAGAGGAAACAGAACGTAAGATCATGATTTTTCATACATTCATCATATTTTTTCGTTCAACCAGCAGGTTGAAAGAAAAAAAAAGATGAGATTTCTCCAACCACACATTCGATGTGGATGGGTGAATCCTCCCACTGTGCTAATGTGTTCTGAAAGCAGGGAGCCTTCCCCACCATCAGAATACAATGATCAGTGCTGTCGGCTATAGCTGGTGGCACGGATTGATCAGGAGAAACCTGACAGGCCAGTTGTGGGGAAGTCGATTAGTAGAACCGACCAAATTTCAATGTATGGCTGGCTTTAATCTTGGGAGGTGCAGACTTTCTCCAAACAAGAGGGAAGTCTATTAGATCAGGGGTCTCCACACTTTCTAAACAAAGGACCAGTTTATTGTCCTTGAGACTTAAGGAGGCCGGACTGTGGCCAGCGGGACTGGATATTTTTCTGGCATCAGAGTAAATATCGTCACATTTGGTATTAGGGGGAGGGATAGTGCCCTATTGTTGGTATCACTAAGAGGACTAGTGCCCCATCCTTGGTGTCAGTGGGAGAAATGGTGCCTCATTGTTGATGTCAGTTGGCAGAATAGTGTCCCATATCAATAGGAGAAATATGCCCCAACGGCCAGTTAAATGCAAGAAAAGGGCCACAGTTTGGGAACCATTGTATTAGATTGTAAGCTCTCATAAGCACAGCCCACCTATCCCTCATGTATTGAATTATATTGTAACTGTACTGCCCCCTTTATATTGTAAAGCACTAAACAAACTGTTGGCTCTATCTCAGAGTTGGATCACCCACAAGGCTACCTAGGATATCCAGGAATCCTAGCAGGAGTGTTCCTGCAGTAAACCTAGAGGATAGTCAAAACTGTGCACCTGCCCATCATTTTTAGAAGGGAGGACTTGAAAGTAGTTGGTGTCTGATAGGGAGGGGCCATAACATAGACAAGACAAACGGGGCAGATTTTTTGTGCCTAGTGCAAACCATGTCAATGTCAATCAGAGGGTTGGAGGAAACCAAAGTTTCTACTGTGCATACGGCTCCATTTTGTCTTAACTTGTCTCTGAACTTTCTGCACACCGAGGAGAGAGTTTTGGCGCCCAACCAGCTCCCTAAGGGCTTGATCCAACAGGTAGCCAGGGGCCAATAAAAGCAGGTGGTTTAAACCTTGGATTTACCTTCCTTCCGCAATGCCCACATACAGAAGGGTGTATAGCTACTGAGAGCTGTAGACATGCTATGTATGTATCAAAAATTAAACCAGATGTCGCATTCCGTGAGAGGTACCACCACCGAGCACAACCTATTTAATCCTATGGGGCCTTGCCACATCCACCCTGCAATTGCGTGCAACACCCATGGTTGCGGCATGGTGGTTCAGCCTTTTTTTGGGTTTAAAACAGACGGTGAGGAGGCAACATAATGCCTCCTCATCGCTGTCATAATGCCTCCTCATCCACCAAGGATCACTTTTCGAGGGGTGGCAAGGTGTCATGAACATAAGAATGAGCCCAAATAGCTTATCTGACATCTAAGGGGCCCTAAGATTTTAGGCTACAAGGAACCCTGTAATTTTTTGACAGTCATGTGTTACAGAAAGTTTGATACAGAGTAGTAATAGTCAAAGAGATATGTTATGTGGAGCAATTAATGTAATTGTAAGATAAGTATCTGTGGAGTAACAGGAAAAGTCAGTGATCATCAGGGTACCTGGTATAGGAGTGTATCCAGCATGCTGACGCTGAAGACCTTTCCAGCAGCAAACGGCAGTCTGAACATGAAGACCAGATTAGATCCCCGCTCACGCTCCCTCTGCGAGAGGATAGAGCTTTGAGGGAGTGATTAGGAAGAGGAGCAGAAGACACAGGAAGGAGACAGACATCAAAGAGACAGTCAGAGATGAGGAAAGAGAGAGTCAAAGCATGTACCTTCTCCAACTTAGACAGCACCACTGAGTATTTATCTTTGGCCTTGAACTGCATGAACCTCATATTTGCTGGATGTGTCAATTCTGTAATGATGTTTAATCCTGGAAAAAGCCTGAAAAAAGACAGATAAAAACCGTATACTGAATTTACTGTACAGAGAGGAAATATTACTAATACAGCATATTCCCCCTTACGTTAATTTCCTGTAGAATGGATGGACTATTGATACTGTCCTTATTTACCTATTTATTTTTTAGCTGTAAAGGTTGTAGTGTATCTTAGAAGCATGGAAGTGTGCATAAAATGAAACCTATGAAGGTGTAGAAATGAAGGTGTATCTATACCCAAAAACAAAAATGTAATGTATTGCAGCTTATCAGTCCTTAGATATGGCGGTTGCATTATTTTTTTCAGGCTTATTCCTTTTACTTTCACCTGACAATTCTGTGAATAACACACTTCCTCTCTTACTCACTCCATTGTTTCTTTGGAAGGAGCTATTGTTGCCACCCAGGCTCCTCTCCTAATTCTGATTTAAAATATGTGTTACTCTATGCATCTCCATTACGTGGGGGTGTAGTAGTCTACAGAAGTAAGATAACACTGTTTGTGCTTTAATTTTAGCTTACAAAGACACTACACTTCTGGCAAGACTACATGGCGTATTCTGTACTCACGGAAGGTGTTCTAAAAAGTGTCTAAAAAATGGCATCTAATGCAGCCACCTGATCCAATGACTGTTAAGCAACACGATTAAAAATGTTGCTCTTGGGTTTAGTTATCCTTTTAAATTGTATCTGCAGCCAAGTATTTTTTTCTAAAGAGAAGTACAAGGTATGGGCAACTTTTTTTTTGGTTATACTTGTGGGTAATAGGAAATTACCTAATTTTGTTCTCCTGTGACCCAGAGTCAGCTAATAGCAAGCTATTGGCTACTATAAGCCAACATGATCGAGCTGCTCCAGGTTCTGAAAGGATTCCAACAATATTTTCGGGATCCACCCACTTGCCTGATTGACAGTTGGCTCTGCCTCTCATCCCAGCGCTGAGAGCTGGACCCAGCTGCATCCGCCCCTTCCCCTGCCTGTTGCTCCAGTGAGTGCTGGAGGAGCAGAGCAAGAACTGAACCACCAGTGGTCAAGAAGAGCTGTAATGAAGAGGAAGCGTAGTGCAGACATGACAGGGTGCAAGGAGCTTAGGAACAGGTTAATTAATGAGGAGTGGTTTAGGGAATTCATTTCTCTGTCGGGATTGGGGGATCAGTGTAGAGGGGAGGAGTGTTTAACTTTGGAAAGTAGCTGGGGGGAGTGGGAAGTTCAGTCGTGGGTGAGACAGCTAGGAAGAACGTTCCCTCCCTCCCGCCCTAAGGGATGTGGTTAAAAAAAAAATGGTTTTTAGCAGAGAGTGGGTGGCGTTAGTTCCTTGACGACAGGAGGATATATATTTATATGGATATATAGAAATATATGAAAAGGAGGTTTTGAAAACATTGGGACACATCCCAGGATGGAGTAGTCCGGTTGGTCTAGTGTCAGTTTGTTGGACCAACGGGTAATAAGTGGGGGTCTGTGGTCAGTTAGTGTGTCCTTGAGGCGAGTTAGCGGCTGGGGGCAGATGCTAACAAAGGTGGCTACAGGCTCAAAAGTTAAAGAGGGTAGTCAGTGACCAGAAAACCAAATTTACTGGGATTTCGAGTTTAAAATCTTTTTGAATATTTTGAATATGTAAATTCAATTTTAAATATTTGAAATAAAAGTTTACAGTTTTTTATTGTTTTTTTTTAATAAAGGCCGTGAAGGCCATTTACATCCATTCAAGTGTCAGCGTCATTAATATAGAGGTAAGGTTTACATGTATTGGTGGGGCAGTAAGGTATCTGGCTACCCTAGTCATGTGATTTCTCAGTTCTCTGGCTTAGAGCCAACATGGAACAGATACAGCATAGAGGTGAGTATGGATGTTTGTTTTTATTACAAAAGCATACTTCTTTCATTTAAAATATACAATAGGGAAGGGTTTAATCGTTTTTCCGTGTTTTCTCGCTGTGTCCCATTGGGGAAATTTCCCGTTACTTTACATTCCAAAGACACAAAAGAAATTAAGAGGAAAACTCTCTAAACGTAAAGAGAAATCAGCTCTTAGATTGTTAGCACTGGAACAAGTGTTCCCAATTGGATGATTTCCCAGGGAAGGATTCTGGCACTTTTATAGGCTTTAAAGAAGAGGAAGACATGCGTCAATCTGTAAGCGATGACTTTCCAACCCCAAGACCCTTGGGAGTTGTATGTGGCTGGGAGGAGGAAGTTCCAGATGCTGTCATCCTGAGTGACCCTGAGGAGTCTGCTTCTCAAGCCTCAGCAAATTTGAGGTGCGTGGGCAACCTCATGCTTCAAAGTCTGCAAAAGGACCCAAGAATACATGGCATAAAGGAGAAGGATGATTACTTGACCACCGTTATAAGGGGAAGGTCTCAGAACTCATTCCGTCCCCACAGAGAGTGCAGAAGATAAAATCTCTTGAGGACACATTAAAGAGGATTTTATTTAACGTTTTTCCTGACACCAGTAGGTTGCAGTGTCGCAGAAAACGTCATTTTGAGTCTTCTGTTGGTCAAGAGAGGAGTGTTGAAGAAGGCGTCCGCCTAAGTGAGGCATTTTAGTCCTCGCCACCCAGGGCTGTCAGCTTCCACATCCCATCGGCAGCGTCTGCATCACATGGTGGACGATTACCTCTGGGCCAAAACAGAGATGGAGAGCTTTCCAGCTGAAGATCCACTGACTTACTGGGTCATGAGAATAGACCACTGGTCAGAACTTGCCCAGTATGCTATTGAGTTGTTGGGCTGCCCTGCATCCAGCGTGCTTTCAGAATGGGCATTCGGTGCTGCAGGAGGTTTTTGTTACTGCTCATAGAACGTGTCTGTCCTCAGACTCTGTGGACTGTTTGACTTTTATAAAAATTAATCAGTCCTGAATTACCAGCTATAAAGCCCCTGATGCCAATGTCACTGATTAAGTCTTTTTGGGATGTGGAATCTCTGCAGGACTTTGAGGCTGCCTAGCTTTGATGGTGTTCAATCATTTCATCTGGAAGAATGTTTTTGGTATAGGTTTCATGGGCACAATTAACACCCAAAGACCAATTTTTCAGCACCTGTTTGACAGGTGCATATCATTGCAATTATTTTTGCCTTCATCAAGAGCACCTCTATAGGGTTATGGTGGGAAGGCGCCACTGACACCAAAGACCAATTTTTCTGCATCTGTTTGACAGGTGCATATTTTTGCAATTTTTTACAGCAAGGCCAATTCTTGCTTTCATCAAGATTACCTCTATAGGGTTACAGTGGGAAGGCGCCACGACACTCAAAGACCAATTTTTCTGCACCTGTTTGACAGGTGCATATCTTTGCAATTTTTTACAGCAAGGCTAATTCTTGCTTTGATCAAGATTACCTCTATAGGGTTACGGTGGGAAGGCGCCACCGACACCCAAAGACCAATTTTTACGCACCCGTTACTTCTATACAAGGTCAAAGTGACACCAGAATGTATCCAAAAAATCTCTAATCTTGTTCCCATTGCACTACATTGTGGCCTCATCATACACACTGGCTCCTCAGCTGTTGCTAAGAAAAATAAAGGCAGCTTGCAGGAAAAATGTCATTTTTTTGGGCTTTATAAATCCAATTATTGCTGTAGCAGATTCTAGAAATGGTACAGATCTGCCACTTTACAGATAGACTAAGGGGACCCCCCAGGCGCTATATTGGAAGGAATTTTTCATTTTTAGGCTTTCACTTTAAAAATCAAAAAATCACTGCTCATTTCAAAACTACGTTTTTCACAAACTTTTTTTTTATTGATACATGGACCTGGATCCCTATAACCATTGTATGCCCAATTACTTGCATATAAGCCTTCAAAATGGGCACTTTTTATTTTTGACGTTTGGGTCCCATTGACTTTAATGGGGTTCATTATTCGGGTCTGAACTTTCGCGGTGTTTGGAAATTCTGGTGCAAACCGAACAGGGGTCCGTTTGGCCTATCCCTACTGGTGATATCTATTGCTCCCCTTTCTGCCTCTTTTCAAAAAGTACTCTCACTTATTGCACCATTCCCATCAATGAAAACCATAAAGTGCTTCCCAAATAAACCCTACATGTTTCACCACTTATTTTGGCTTCATCAATGGTAAAATTTGTGCCTGAAAGCGCCTTGTGCAAACATAAAGTCAAGATCTTTATAGGCAGTTAGAAACTGACTGAAACCCAACTCTGGAGTTTTTGCTGTTATCTTTGAGGTTATTTAAGAATGGATTATTTCAAAGTACATTTAGTTAGAGAAATCAGTGGAGGCTTGCTTTAAATCTAATTTTTGGGTTGTTAAGAATATGTAAATAGTTTAATGTCCATAGTCTGGGCACAGGTGCAATTCAACTCTAATAGGGCGTACACACGGTCGGACTTTGTTCGGACATTCCGACAACAAAATCCTAGGATTTTTTCAGACGGATGTTGGCTCAAACTTGTTTTGTCTACACACGGTCCCACAAAGTTGTCGGAAAATCCGATCGTTCTAAACGCAGTGATGTAAAACACGTACGTCGGGACTATAAACGGGGCAGTGGCCAATAGCTTTCATCTCTTTATGTATTCTGAGCATGCGTGGCACTTTGTCTGTCGGATTTGTGTACACACGATCGGAATTTCCGACAACGGATTTTGTTGTCGAAAAATTTTATCTCCTGCTCTCCAACTTTGTGTGTCGGAAAATCCGATGGAAAATGTCCGATGGAGCCCACACACGGTCGGAATTTCCGTCAACACGCTCCGATCAGACATTTTCCATCGGAAAATCCGACCGTGTGTACGGGGCATAACATTTATTTTCTCTCCAGGGAAAGTGATCCAAAGCATTAAAATATTTGGGTAAGTACAGTGGATATAAAAAGTCTACACACCCCTGTTAAAATGTCAGGTTTCTGTGATGTAAAAAAATAAAACAAAGATAAATCATTTCAGAACTTTTTCCACCTTTAATGTGACCTATAAACTGTACAACTCAATTGAAAAACAAATTGAAATCTTTTAGGGGGGGGAGTAAAAATAAAAAACTAAAATAATGCGGTTGCATAAGTGTGTACACCCTCTTATAACTGGGGATGTAGCTGTGTTCAGAATTAAGGAATCACATTCAAACTCATGTTAAATAGGAGTCGCCTACCATCATTTAACGTGCCTCTGATTAACCCCAAATAAAGTTCAGCTGTTCTAGTAGGTCTTTCTTGACATTTTCTTAGTCGCATTATACAGCAAAAGCAATAGTCCGTAGAAAGCTTCCAAAGCATCGGAGGGATCTCATTGTTAAAAGGTATCAGCCAGGAGAAGGGTACAAAAGAGTTTCCAAGGCATTAGATATGCCATGGAACACAGTGAAGACAGTCATCATCAAGTGGAGAAAATATGGCACAACAGTGACATTACTAAGAACTGGATGTTCCTCCAAAATTAGATGAAAAGATGAGAAGAAAACTGGTCAGGGAGGCTGCCAAGAGGTCTACAGCAACAATAAAGGAGCTGCAGGAACATCTGGCAAGTACTGGCTGTGTGGTACATGTGACAACAATCTGGGCTATGGGGCAGACTGGCAAGACAGAAGCCTTTTCTTACGAAGAAAAAAACCTAAACACAGCAAAATTTTGCAAAAATGCATCCGAAGTCTCCCAAAAGCATGTGGGAAAATGTGTTACGGTCTGATGATACCATGGTTGAACTTTTTTTGCCATAATTCCAAAAGATATTTTTGGTGCAAAAACAAGACTGCACATCACCAAAAGAACACCATACCCACAGTGAAGCATGGTGGTGGCAGCATCATGGTTTGGGGCTGTTTTTCTTCAGCTGGAACAGGGGCCTTAGTCAAGGTAGAGGGAATTATGAACAGTTCCAAATACCAGTCAATATTGGCACAAAACCTTCGGGCTTCTGCTAGAAGGCTGAACATGAAGAGGAACTTTATCTTTCAGCATGACAACGACCCAAAGCATGCATCCAAATCAACAAATAAATGGCTTCACCAGAAGAAGATTAAAGTTTTGGAATGACCCAGCCAAAGCCCAGACCTGAATCCGATTGAAAATCTGTGGGTTGATCTGAAGAGGGCTGTGCACAGGAGATGCTCTCGCAATCTGTACATATTTGGAGTATTTTTGCAAAGAAGAGTGGGCAAATATTGCCAAGACAAATGTGCCATGCTGATAGACTCATACCCAAAAAGACTGAGTGCTGTAACAAAATCAAAAGGTGCTTCAACAAAGTATTAGTTTAAGGGTGTGCACACTTATGCAACCATATTATTTTATTTTTTTATTTTTACTTCCCTCCACCTAAAAGATTTCAGATTGTTGTTCAACTGAGACAGTACAGTTTATAGGTCACATTAAAGGTGGAAAAAGTTCTTTGTCTCATTTTTTTACATCACAGAAACCTAAAATTTTAACAAGGGTGTGTAGACTTTTTATATCCACTATATATGCGTCAATTTCAACCAATTGAATGGTGCAACCATACTTGACCTATCTGTTAAGGTTTCCTGTCTGAGTATAAATGAGGTTTTTATACCTGAAGAGGGTCTGTACATTGACGATGGTCCGTGCATCAGCCATATAATCCTCCTCTGCGATCATTGAGCTCTCTTCCCCGACCACCACCATGTGTGCAGCGTAGCTCACACCACACCGTAGCATGTCATCTAGACTGCAGAGAGAATAATATCATGGTGGTCAGAAAACACACAAAAATATATATAACTGACCCCCCTGTATCACATTTTTTTTATTTAAAGGTATGCAAATCTGCAAAAATAAAATGAAGTCCCGATACAATGAAAATAGATGGAACTCTTCATTGATAATGCTAATATGTAAAGTCACTGTACATGTCACAATTTTTAATTACAGAACAATTGTAATGATGTATTTCAATTTGTTTTTGTTGCCAGTGTCCCAATGCTGTAAGGATTTGGTGCCTGCGGTGTAAAGATTGGGTGCATAGTATAGGAACCTTTTACTACTACGAAGGTATAAAATGATAGCTAACAGTTAGTCTCATTCAATTAGACTTGTTCTGTGATGTTGAAGATGTTTCGCAGATCCAGAATGCTATTTCGTTCCAAGAATTGAAGATGTGACCTGGATAAGCTGAAAAACATCTTTAGTATACAGAATGAATGCGCTACCTGCCTAGATAAATGAGAATCTGCAGAGACATATTAAGTGATTCTCAACCTGGGGCCGAGGGACTAGAGCCTTGTGTCACCTATTGTTCAGACCTCAGGCCCCATCAGTGTAGGAAGAACATTTGTTAGGGAGACCTCCGCTATTTAAAAGGTTTGATTAAATTTTTTCCACCTTTTTTATGTTTTCTCTGTTGTCCATTCACCTTTCTCTTTTTTCCCACTGACCTGGTATAATAGTTCTTTCTGAGAGATATATCAAAAAACTAATAAAAAGTATATACAGTGGAACCTTGGATTACGAGCATAATATGTTCCAGGAGAATGCTTGTAATCCAAAGCACTTGCATACCAAACGAGTTTTCCCATAGAAGTCAATGGAAACAAAGATAATAGTTCCACATTGACTTCTATTGCATGCAATACCGCATGTGGCCAGAGGTGTGGGGGGGCGCCGGAGAGATGTGGAAATACTCGGAGACCGCTCGAATGCACTCGGAAAGACTCCGGAAAGGAGGAGTATTTCTGAGTGTTTCCGAGTATTTCCGAACGGCTCTGAACTGCTCCGAGTGTCACCGGTGCCCCCGCATCTCCAGCCAAATGCGGTACTGCACACCGCAGAGGCTTGAATCCTGCTCGTTTTGCGAGACAACACTCGCAAACCAAGTCAGGATTTTTTACAAATAGTAGCTCGTATTGCGAAACGCTCGTTAACCGCATTACTTGCAATCCGAGGTTCCACTGTAAATAGTCATTTCAAAATAGTAATAGTCATTTTTTAGGGACCCATAGAGCACATAAATGTGGGGGCATTGACTTGCAAAAGTCATGTAATAGCAGTGATCTCAGGCAGTTTCATGTCATAATCTCTCACTGTCTTCCCAAGTCTGTAGTCTCAAACCACTCCTACAGCATGTTAGCAGTCTGTAATAATTTCCTGTAGCCTGCCACATGCCTCTGGCGATCCCCTATTACATGTAAGCATTCTCTGACTATCTTCTGTATCATGTCTGCAGTCTCTGACTATCTTCTGTATCATGTGTGCAGTCTTTAATTATCTCCTGTATCATGTATGCAATATATGGTCATCTCCTGTATTACATGTACAGTCTCTGACCATCTCCTGTATCATGTCTGAAGTCTCTGACCACCTTCTGTATCATATGTACAGTCTCTGACCATCTCCTGTATCACATATACAGTCTCTGACCATCTCCTGTATCATGTCTGCAGTCTCTGACCATCTCCTGTATCACATATACAGTCTCTGACCACCTCCAGTATCACATGCGCAGTCTCTGACCATCTCCTGTATCACATGTACAGTCTCTGACCATCTCCTGTATCACATATACAGTCTCTGACCATCTCCTGTATCACATATACAGTCTCTGACCACCTCCTGTATCACATGCGCAGTCTCTGACCATCTCCTGTATCACATGTACAGTCTCTGACCATCTCCTGTATCACATATACAGTCTCTGACCACCTCCTGTATCACATGCGCAGTCTCTGACCATCTCCTGTATCACATATACAGTCTCTGACCATCTCCTGTATCACATATACAGTCTCTGACCACCTCCTGTATCACATGCACGGTCTCTGACCATCTCCTGTATCACATGCGCAGTCTCTGACCATCTCCTGTATCACATGCACAGTCTCTGACCATCTCCTGTATCACATGTACAGTCTCTGACCATCTCCTGTATTACACGTACAGTCTCTGACCATCTCCTGTATCATGTCTGCAGGCTCTGACCACCTCCTGTATCATGTGTGCAGTCTCTGGATATACACTCTATAATGTATGCAGTCTCAAAAAAACTCCTGAATCAAGACTGCAGTCTCTGACTATTTCCTGCCAGTCAGCTGTGCCACAGTGTTCATATGCTAACAAAAACAATCCTGCAAAGCCCGGTACACACGGGCCAAATGCCAAGAGACATCGGCCGGTTAAAAAAAGCCACTAACATTCAGCCCATGTGTATGCATGTCTCTCGGATCAGCATGCTTGAAAACCAGCAGCCGACCGCCTCCCAATCAGCGCTCTCACCCAATGGCAGAGAGCGCGATCGGAGTGTCCTGACGGGGGGCAGTGAGTGCAGCGGGGTAGATTGCTGCACTAACTTCACATAGTTAGTACAGTGGCTCCGAATGTCGGGTGACATCAGCTGGTTCAATAAAAGATAGCCGGCATTCGACCCATGTATATGGCAACCGGTCCAACAGAAGCCGGCTGTTCGCCTGGCTTCTGTCGGACATGGATGCTGGAAAATCAGCGGCCAACCGGCTCCTGACCAGCACTCTCAGCCAATGGCCGGAGTGTTCTTGGGGGGGCATCCAACTGTCAGAACATAACAGCTCAGCGGGGGAGATTGCTGTACTAACGTTGCATAGCTAGTACAGTGGCTCTGACAGAGAGGCCTGGAGCAGGTGGAATAAAATGAAGCTAGCAGAAGGCCGGCATGACAGGGGGATAAGGGTACAGCTAGGGTTAAATTAGAAGTTGTTTTAGATTTATGGTGAGGGGATTGGGTACAGAAAATGTTGTAAGGGGAGGGGTTTAGGTTATTTAGGGGACAGGAGGGGTCCCGGGCAGCAGAGAGAAAGAAGTTTGTATCCCCAGGTAGAGAGCGATGGCTGAAGTAGACAGCTTATTGGCCCAGCTGCGGGCTGCGGCGACTACACATGGCCCTGGATGGCTGCACAGCCAGGTGGCTAGACTCCTCGGAACTCAGGCTGGAGAGGAGGTGAGGGGGCAGGACCTTCCACGCGCCCGGAGGTCTCGGCCTCCGGAGCGTTTTTCACCAGAAGCCTCCCCCAGAGCTGCTCGCCACATTAGGAGCCCCCCGGAGCGGGACCCGTCAGGTCCACCGGCGAAACGACACCCGGTTTCTGCCGTGGTGGTTCCTGGACGGAATCCTCGTCATCGGCGGAGCTCAGTGGGCGGGGCGTCAGCAGGACCCAGCGTGTCCCCCCCGCCCGCTCGACGAGGGCAACGTGAGGCGCCGGACGCTCCCTGTGTTGTGCACACAGCCAGGGGGCGGTCTCAGCGTGTGAGGATGACGTCAACGGCCGCCGGGCTTTCCCCATCCCCGGCCGGCGGCTCGGAAGTCCGGAGCGATACCCCGTCCAGGAGGAGTGGGAGGCCCAGCAGCCAGGTATCCAGAGCGACGGTGACTGCGATGGGAGGAGCCAGCGTCAGGAGGCGGGGCCAGCGCGGTCAGGAGACGGCAGCATCCAGGCCCTCTTCCACGGGGATGGATGACACGGAGCCCCTGCAAGCGCCCGGTGACCGGTCTGAGGGAGAGTTGAGCGGGTCTGAAGAAGAAGAGAGGCAGGAGCGTCCGGCGCCATCGGATTCGGGAGCAGCGGCGGCGGGGACACCCCCTGGTCGGCCCGGTAAGTCACTTCCTGTGTCCTCTCATACACTGACCAATGCTTTGCAGGGGTTGTTGGGGGCGGCTGATATGGGGGGGCCTGGGACCGCATTAGGTGTGCTGCAATCGGGGGCTACAGCGACGGCCGGTCCCCAGCCAGCGGGTTCAGGACCTGTTTCTGGGGGCACGGATGGACAGCTGCAGGCTTTGTTGGGGGGTTTGCGGGAATTGGTCCGGAAGTTTGCGCCAGGTACGGATGGGCGGGCACCACAGACTGCAGTGTGGGTCCCTCCAAGTGCAGAATCGCCAGTGGTTGGGGCAGTGCCCCTTCCGGCTGCGGTGGGTGTGCCGCCCCCCACGGGGACGGTGCCCACAGTGGTGGCCACCCCGGCCACTAGTGTGGTTGCTTCAGGTGACGGGGACAAAAGGACGGACGTGGTTCGCATTGCGGATGCCGCAAAATGCGAGGTGTACGTCTGCTTTGAAGGGCCGCTTGGGGCACATTTGAAGTCAGAGGTCCGGGAGAAAATCGTGAAAGGGGAGTATGTGGAGATTTTTTCACTGCTGCCCTTGGAGAAGTTTAATCTGGATAGGGTTAAGCCAGATGACAGTAAAAAAGAGGATGAAGAAAAACGGCGGTATAGGTTGATACCGCGCACGTTTGCCAATTGGCTGCAGGCGTTCGCGATTATGGCGAGTGTAATTGGCGAGAAGAACCCTGAACATTGTTCGGCGCTCTTTTGCTACTTGGACGCCATTGGTGAGGCCTACAGGGTGTATGGGGGTACAGCGTGGCTCAGGTATGACGAGCAGTTCCGGCAACGGAGGGCGGTGCGCCCCTCCCTTCGCTGGGATCACAAGGACATTAGCCTCTGGATGAAGCTTATGTCCTCGGCTCGGGCCCCGAACCAGTTTTTTCCAGGGGGGGCCGGCGGTTCAGCGTCACCCGGACAGCCGGCCGCAAAAAAGTGGGGCGTCTGTTGGCAATACAATGACGGGACGTGCAAGTTCGGGGGCGCCTGTCGTTTTAAACACGAATGCTCAGGCTGCGGTGGATCTCACCCCGGATCCCGTTGTTTTAAAAAAAGGGAAAGGTCGCCCCGGAGAATTGGGTAGCAAAAGGGAAGACACCAGTGAAGGTGGAAAAGATGCAGCCTTTCCTAAGTAGGTACCCGGACCGGGCGGCAGCCCGGCTTCTGCGTGAAGGGTTCCTGGAAGGTTTTAGAATCCCTAGCTCATTGACTGTTATCCCGCCGGTGGCAAAAAATTTACGCTCTGCACTGAGTCACCCCAGTGTAGTTGGGGAAAAATTGGGGAAGGAAGTGGCATTGGGCCGGATGGCTGGGCCATTTCAGGAACTACCGCTGCCGAATTTGGTGGTCTCTCCGCTTGGGGTGGTCCCCAAGAAGGAGCAGAATAAGTTTCGACTTATACACCATTTATCATTCCCTAAAGGCGGATCGGTCAATGATGCGATCGATCCTGATGCTTGCACGGTTTCATACACGTCGTTCGATGCAGCGGTGGGTTGGGTGCGTCGTTGTGGGAAGGGAGCGCTTATGGCAAAAGCGGACATCGAATCGGCTTTTCGCCTCCTCCCGGTGCACCCGGACAGCTGTTGGTTGTTAGGGTGTTGCTGGCAGGGTAGGTTTTATGTCGATCGTTGCTTGCCTATGGGCTGCTCGGTTTCATGCGCTTTGTTTGAAACTTTTAGCTCATTCATTGAGTGGGTGGTTCGGGATGTGTCAGGTTTGAATTCTGTAATTCATTACTTGGACGATTTCCTATGCGTTGGCCCCCCGGCATCTAAGACGTGTGCTATGCTGTTGGCCACGTTACAACACATGGCTGGTACGTTTGGTATCCCGTTGGCACGGGATAAAACGGAAGGCCCGACTACCGTGCTTAGTTTCTTGGGCATAGTCATTGACTCCGAGGCAATGGAATGTCGATTGCCTGAGGATAAGTTGGTGGCTTTGAGAAGGGAGATACGGACGACGGTGGCGTTGCGTAAGATTCAGCTTAGAGGCCTACAGTCATTGCTGGGCAAGCTTAATTTTGCGTGTCGCATAATTCCCATGGGCAGGGTGTTCTGCCGACGGCTGTCGGCAGCTACAGCAGGGATTAGGTCCCCTCATCATTTTATTAGGGTGACTAGTGAGCATCGGGCTGATCTGAAGGTGTGGGACAAATTTTTGTCCACATACAATGGTAAATCACTGTGGTTGTCGGGACCATTGAGTAATTGCGATTTGCAGCTGTTTACGGACGCAGCTGGGTCGTCGGGTTACGGGGCATTCTACCAGGGGCATTGGAGTGCTGAACCATGGCCTAAGGAATGGCAGGAAGCGGGACTCTGCAAGAACTTGGTGCTGCTGGAGCTGTTTCCGGTGGTGCTGGCAGTGGAAGTTTGGGGTGAGTCGTTCAGGGACTTGAAGATCCGATTGAACTGCGACAATTTGGGGGTGGTGCAGGTGATTAACCGCATTTCAGCCTCCTCGCTACCGGTCGTGCGGCTGTTGAGGCACCTGGTGCTGCGCTGCCTGCAGTGGAATATCTTTTTGTATGCGGTGCATCTTCCGGGGGTAGATAACACGTTGGCTGACGCCTTGTCTCGTTTCCAGTGGGACAAATTTCGGGACTTGGCTCCGGCAGCGGATCAGCAAGGGGTTCGGTGTCCCCGAGGGCTGTGGTCGATCGTTTGGGACCCCTCGCGCGATGGATAAAGGGCTCGGTGAGTGTATCCACTTGGGGGGCTTATGAAAAAGTGTGGTCCGAGTGGTGGGCACTTGTCAGGCAAGTTGGTGTGGACCCTGGAGTTGGGGATGTGAGGTTGCTGGTGGTGTATTTTGTCTCTAGGAACCTGGAGCAAGGGGTTTCGGTTTCAATGATGGACCGCAAGCTTGCCGGTCTGGCATTTTTGTTCAAGCTGCAAGGGGGGACGGATTTTACCAAGGATTTTTTGGTAAGACAAGCAATGAAAGGTTATCGGCGGTCGCGAAAAAGTCAGGACACGAGGAGGCCGTTGACTTTTAACAACCTGCGTGTGGTATCTGATCAGTTGGGCACGGTATGTGAGTCGGCTTACGAGGTGCTGTTGTTCCGGGCAGCGTTTTCGCTGGCCTTTTTTGGTGCCTTTAGGATAGGGGAGCTGGTTAGCCCTTCAAGGAAGGTTTCGGGGGGCATGGGGCCACAGGATGTGAAGGTCACGGGGTTCAGCTTGGAGGTGTGGTTGAGACGGTCCAAAACAGATCAGGTTGGAAAAGGGGTTAAGGTGCAGCTATATCGGATGCCGGATTCTTCGGTATGCCCGGTGAGTGCGATGAGGGAATTCTTGGGGCAACGCCCGTCGCGGGAAGGGTCTTTGCTGATCCACAATGACGGTTCAGCTTTAACAAAATTTCAGTTTGTGGCTGTTTTCAAGAAATGCTTGAAAGCAGGGGGTCTGGATTGTACGCAGTATGCTTCGCACTCCTTCCGCATTGGAGCGGCCACAGAGGCGGCCCGATGTGGGTTGGACGAAGCGTCGGTTAAGCGCATTGGCCGCTGGGAATCTAGGAGATTTCGTACATATGTGCGGCCACAATTAGTGGTCGAGTGAAGTGCGGCTCAGTAATGGAATTTTTGGGGAAGGATGGGGGGTTTGTTTTGGTTAAGGGGATTGATCATGGTGTATGTTATTTGACTTTGGTTATCTGTGGTTTTTCTTTTCTTTTAGGTGGAATCAAGAGGGGTCTCGTGTGGATATTGGGCCACTCCTATGTGTTTTGGGGGGCAAAACGAGCAGATATGAGACCTAATGGGAGGCAGTTAGGGATTCCCAGGGAAGAGGCTTGTATACGTTGGGTAGGCAGGCCGGGAATGCAATGGGCTAGGGTGTTGCCAGAAGTACAGCATTTCGCGCGCCTGGATAGACCACCAGATGTGTTGGTGCTCCATGTTGGAGGCAACGACCTGGGGGGACGTCCCAGTCGGGAGCTCATAAAAGACGTCAAGATTGATTTCTTGCGTTTGAGAACTTCCTTCCCTGAGATGTTGATTGTTTGGTCCGATATTGTGGCCAGGACAAGTTGGAGGTTGGCGAGGTCGGTGGACCGCATAAACAAAACCAGGATTAAGGTGAATAAAAGGGTGGGCCAATTTGTGATACGGAATGGAGGTTTGGTAGTTCGCCATTGGGAGTTAGAGAAGGATGTGGGGCTGTACCTGCGAAGGGATGGGGTTCACCTGTCCGAAGTCGGCATTGATCTTTGGTCCCTGGGTTTGGAGGAGGGGATTCGGAGGGCACTGCGTGTGTGGAGGGGCTCCCAAGGGTAAGGGGGTCACCCTTGTTAGCTTTGGCGGTGGTGGTGGTCTTTGATGATGGTAACTAACCCAGGAGATGGAAGTGTGGGGGGACTCAACGGTTATGGGCCCCTATTGGTGTGTACAGTTAACACTGATTAGCTGAAGATGGTAATGGTGACACTGCGGGTAACGAGTTGTCTTTGGGCTGATGTTATCACGGCCGTAGGCCTATTATGATAGAAGGCCCGCAGTGTAGATGTGGAACAGAAGTTACGTTGGGAAGTGCCGTCATTGACCACCAGGAGGAGAAACTGACAGTTGATTTTGTTACGTTAAAATGTTACAGATATATATATATTTTTATATGGATTTATATTGGTTAATAAAAGGCTGCTATGGCCAGTTTTACTCCAACATTGGTGTGGTGTCGTCACTATAGTTAAGGATAAACGGGATTTAAAGTTGGGGTAAGATAGATGGCGGCAGCCATTAAAGGGAAAAGGTGTGCATCTTATTTACACTGGTCAAGAGAGGCCTGGAGCAGGTGGAATAAAATGAAGCTAGCAGAAGGCCGGCATGACAGGGGGATAAGGGTACAGCTAGGGTTAAATTAGAAGTTGTTTTAGATTTATGGTGAGGGGATTGGGTACAGAAAATGTTGTAAGGGGAGGGGTTTAGGTTATTTAGGGGACAGGAGGGGTCCCGGGCAGCATTGCGGGGAGAGTTACAGAGAGAAAGAAGTTTCCCACCCACCCTCCCTGAATAAGTGGTTGTGTATCTTGGGTTAATGTTTTCTTTACAGGTGGTATGATGGATTACGTCGTGGCAGCATATGAATGGCGGTGGTGGTGGTCTTTGATGATGGTAACTAACCCAGGAGATGGAAGTGTGGGGGGACTCAACGGTTATGGGCCCCTATTGGTGTGTACAGTTAACACTGATTAGCTGAAGATGGTAATGGTGACACTGCGGGTAACGAGTTGTCTTTGGGCTGATGTTATCACGGCCGTAGGCCTATTATGATAGAAGGCCCGCAGTGTAGATGTGGAACAGAAGTTACGTTGGGAAGTGCCGTCATTGACCACCAGGAGGAGAAACTGACAGTTGATTTTGTTACGTTAAAATGTTACAGATATATATATATTTTTATATGGATTTATATTGGTTAATAAAAGGCTGCTATGGCCAGTTTTACTCCAACATTGGTGTGGTGTCGTCACTATAGTTAAGGATAAACGGGATTTAAAGTTGGGGTAAGATAGATGGCGGCAGCCATTAAAGGGAAAAGGTGTGCATCTTATTTACACTGGTCATGGAGCTATCAAGGTTTTTTTTCGTTCAACCCGCAGGCACTTTCATTGGACAGTGGGTTACAGTTGAGGAGGGTTTTCTCAGTAATATAGTGTACTATATGCTCATAGACAGGATTTTTACTTTTAAAAGTTTAAACTGATTGACAGCCTCAAATTGTATTTTACATATATATATATCTATATATATATATTCTGCAAACTTTTCAGAAAAATTAAACTGGAATTGAAGACAAATGCTTCTCAGAAAGGTCTTGATGAGTAATCCATGCTGTGAGCTATCAAACACTCTGACATGTGTCATAATATGGGAAGAGGACATTGTTCTTGATCTTACAAAATGTAACAGGTTTTTCTCCATATGTATTTCGTACCCAAGCCATCATGTATAAGTGTTAGAGACATAACTAGGTAGCATTGTAGGCTTAAAGAGATATTCCAGTTTATGCCATGCTGTTTTCAAATAACACTGTTTTTAAATAAAAACTTTGTAATGTATATGTGAAAATGTACCTGTTTTGCCTGCATGGAATAAAAAGAAAGAATAATACTAAATAAAAACATCATAAGGTACCACTTTACTAAAAGCCTGCCCTCTGCATCCACACGGAAATGCTCTAATCTGCCCATTGTTTAAGGCAATAAATATTGCCTTGTGGAAGGTAGGAGCGGGTACACACACCCGTTCTCCATTTTTCAGGGAGGTTTTAGCAGCACGAGTTTGATGTAAAAAGGTACACCAAGGGTTTTTATTTTGCTTTTTGCCTTACATTCCTATTTGTGCCATGAATACACAATTGCTGTTAACTAGCAAGAGTTCAAACTGCAGTGGGGAAATTCATTCAGGGCTCTTTGGGAAATGTATGCAATGAAGCTTCTCCATAAAGAGGAAGGCATTTTAGATGCATGCCATGTTTGAATAGCATATGCTTAAATGAGTGCCCTACCAACCATGTTTTTAAAGTGTACCTGTGGGAACCAAATAGTAAATAAGACAGTGGTTTCATGTCACCCTCTCCTCTCCCTCTGTGCTTCCTTCTAAAGCACACCAAGTTCCTCTAACCTCAAGGTACATGGTTAGACAAGTACTGACCAAGCTATTATGGACATGGGCACTGGCCAGTCTGTTGGTCAGTGAGGTCCACCATCACACCAGTGCACCAAAGGTGAGGTGCGGAGCCCACAACCATAGCGGGCAGTGTTGCCAACCTTCAGTATTTTTACTGGCAGCCAGTAAAAAAACTGGCACTTTTCTCCTGCCAGTAAATGTCAGTAACAGGAAAAGGTTATCCTTAAAAAAAAATGGCTGTGATGCTCAAGTGCCTGCTACAGTGTGTTCGGGAGGCGCTGACAGGGGACATGTCTGGCAGGGGCAGTGCCTGAGCGTGTCGTGTGATGTCATGGTGCAAGAGAGCTGAGCAGAGCAGCCAGAGCCTCGTGTTTGGGTCTGTGGGACCAGAGCAAAGCAAGCCGGCAGCAGGACTGTCAGTGTTGTTTGGACTGTAGTGACTGAAGGGACCACCTGGCGTGGAGCGAGACTGTCACAGTGACTCAGGAGGGGACGTGTCATGTTGGTGAGGTGTCATCATCATCTGTGCTGCTGCGCACTGGTGTCAGTGTCCCTTTGAGAGTCAGTTTTATGTGTGTGTGCCGCCCATTCTAATTTCTTGCCCTCCTGAGCAGTGGCGGCCGCTCATTAGGGGTGATGGGCTCCACCCCCCCCAATCTATGCGCCCCGCCCCCTAATCTCCATACAGGGCACCGGACGCATTTTTTTTTTATGGATTTTTTTTTTTTTTTAGAAGCACATGATTAGAACCTGAGGCTCTAATTGGCTTAAAGAAAGGGTGGGCTTGGGGCGCAGAGCACTGCTTCCCGAGCCCACCCTGTAGTGTGACATTAGCGAATCAATACTTGCTAATGTCTTCCTGTTTCTCCTCCCGACCAATCAGGAGGCCCCATTGGCCTGGAGTCCAAAGACCCAATTGCCTGGGAGGAGAAGCGACGGCCGGAACAGGGAGGAGACAGAGGGGGTAAGCCGCCGCTGCAGCCGTGACCTGCACGGAGTGAGTGCGGGCCTGGCGGCAAGGGCGAGCGGGGGGTGGTCGCTGTTGTCAATGGGTCAATGGTGTGCGGTGGCGGGCTCAAGCGACGGGGGGGGGCTAGTGTTGGGTGGCCGGCTGAAGCGGCAGGGGGGAGTCTATAGTCAGGTCTGTCTGCCGCCACCCCCTGACTACCAGCCACCACTGCTCCTGAGGCCTGTCCCTGAGCTACCTACTATATTGATAATAAAATAAGAAATATGTTTTTTTGCATTAATATGTACCCTAAATCACATTGATAATTGCATATTTGTAGCCTAAATACTACATTTTGTACTTAAAACTGTAATTTTTAAACTTTTGGAAATGCCAGTAAAAACTTGTCTGTGCCAGTAAACTTTAGTCTGGTAGGTTGGCAACACTGATAGCAGCTTGGTTAGTATTTGCATTTCAAAGCACCCAGAGTTTTCGAGTTACCCGGATGCTTACATTCTATAGCATCTGGAGGTACCTACTATATTATGTAAGTTCCAACTGGTGTCCTTTAAAGCATCCTTGCTATTGAATGAGACCATCAACCCATGAGCTGTAATTTTCACTATGAGCGCTGTCATCTCCGTGTTTATTAGTATTTATTTTGCCTCAAAGCTGATGGACTTTTGTTCGCAGATCTAAAGAAGATTTAGCGTGTTACACATTCTTTATTACTTGTTATTTTGACTTATTGGACCTCATTAACACAGGGCCAGAACAGTACTGTCTGGGGTCAGTGGTCTTCTTCAGCAAAAGCTGTTTTTGATTATAAAACTCAGGGAGTTGGGCATTAGGAAGTTCTGGCATCAAAGGTGGACTCATGTTCCAAGGGGAACTTTTATTCTCACAAACAACATGCAGCTGCCTTTGATGAAGATTCTCTTGAAATGTGCTAGGCTAGTCACTGTTGCTGGCAAGCGCATTCTGTTTTCGATTTTTCTTTTTTTAAATAAAGCATATTAAACTACCGTAGCTGTTTATATATTCTAATCCAGGGGTCTCCAATCTTTCTAAACAAAGAGCCAGTTTGCTGTCCTTTGTGACAGTGTGAGGAATTGTGCCAGATAAAGGCAAGGCAAAGGGCAGCATCTGGCCTATAGGCCACAGTTTTTTTTTCAAAATTGTACTTTTATTGGGTTATAAAAAGACATATATAAACTTGTTACATAATGCACAATGCATCAGTAATGAAAATGTAATCTTAACAAACACAATGGAAAAAAAAGGAGACAATGTAGAAAAAGTAGATACAGGTAAACAGTGTCCACAGATACAGGGCACAGGGGTGAACTGTATCACTTATCAAAATTATATAAAATAAACAACTCATAGGTAGATATTATGGGGCATACACACGGTCGGACTTTTCGTCTACAAAAGTCCGACAGCCTGTCCGACAGACTTCCGGCGGACTTTCGGCAGACTTGCGGCGGACTTGTGGCAGACTTTCTAACGAACGGACTTGCCTACACACGATCACACAAAAGTCCGACGGATTCGTACGTGATGACATACACCAGACTAAAATAAGGAAGTTCATAGCCAGTAGCCAATAGCTGCCCTAGCGTGGGTTTTTGTCCGTCGGACTAGCACACAGACGAGCAGATTTCGGGGTCCGTCGTAGTTACGACGTAAAGATTTGAAGCATGTTTCAAATCTAAAGTCCGTCAGATTTGAGGCTGAAAAAGTCAGCTGAAAGTCCGGGGAAGCCCACACACGATCGGATTACCAGCCAGCTTTAGTCCGTCGGCGTCCGTTGGACTTTTGTAGACGAAAAGTCTGACCGTGTGTATGCCCCATTAGAATCCAAAACCAGAGAGCAGTCATGAAGATATAAAAGACAATGGTTTTTATGGAGGGTATAAAAAAAGCAATAGAAATCCAATAAGGCATCAATTTGTATATATAGAAATGGGGAAGGGAAGAGGGAATTTGAACAAAAATAATGTAATGTTAATGCAATTTAGGATGTGGTGGTTGGCACAGGAGTCCCATATTCCGATAGATCCCAAGGCCCCCAAACTTTATTGAATTGGGGAATGGAATCGTGTACAGAAGCAGTTAAAAACTCCATCCTCCGGGTCTCAGCCACCAGGTGCAGAAATCTGGACCACAGAGGAGACGCGTTGGACAGCCAGCACAATGGAATAAGCCTTTTGGCAGCTAACAAAATGTAAGGGATTAGCAGGTTTGCTTTTTTGGTTACGCCTGAAAGAGGAAGGCCCAACAAACAATTTAAGGGATCTAGTGGAAGGGACACATCCACCACCTTCTGTATAAGTAGGCTCACATCATGCCAATAGGGTTGTATCAGGGAACATTGGCAAAAAATATGAAATAAAGAACCTGTGTCAGTTCCACAGCGCCAACAGCGTGGGGAGACTGAGGGATCATATTTGTGAATTACATCAGGAGATTTATACCAGAACATGAGAATCTTAATGGATGTCTCCCTTTGAGTAACACATTTGGAGGACTTAAAAATAGAGGACTAAATCCTGTCCCATACCTGTACCGTGATAGATCGACCCAGTAAATGGGACCATCTTCTCATATAGTGGTGTGTGGTCTCCGTAAGAGGAGCGACTCATGGAGAATACGGTATATATAGGATATTAAATGTGATTGGTGAGGGCCCTGAGCGCATAGGTATTCAAAGGCAGTTGGTTTATCAAGGGTCAAGGTTGGGGATTTAGAGTGAAAGAAATGTCTAACCTGTAAATCTGTAGGCCACAGTCTGGAGACCACTGTTCTAGACCCTTCATCTACACATTGTAGAACTGGGGTTGTGAGAATCAAAGATCCTCTCAAAACACGACTTCACTTTTGCTGCTATAACTGTCAGGGGGAAATACCATGGCATCAGTGTTTTTGAAGACATTAGTGCTGGTAATGTGAAACAGAGGGAAATCAGAGAATGTTCAGGAACACACTGCTAATCCGATGAGCCAATATTTGGGAGGTTCTGATACAAGCGCATATAGACCTACTTATGTGTAGCCCTAACTTTTAAATGAGTGGGGTACAGTATGTGCCAGGTTATTCTTGGTTGATTAAGAAACAATTGCTTATTACAGTAAAATGTTAATGCAAAGCAAGATGGCAGAAGATGGGATGGAAAGCTCAACTCTATTACCAATAGCATAGGGTGAGCTAAGATGAATTTCCAATCCTAACATCTGTTGGATGCAATGGATTATACCTATTTTTTATCATGTATATAGTATTTTTTTAATACTTACTTGTCAATGGATCCCACCATGTAAAAGACCTGAGGAAACCAGCAGATGGCCTCAAGGAACTGTGTATCAGGTCTGAAAAAGAGTTATACAATTTTTACTTGACGGACCCACTTTAGCTGTATGAAACTTTTACCGTTGCACTAATAAAGCTGTATATGAGGTATGAGATGACCTGTTTGAGCAATAACCTCTTATGGCACAAGCAGACCTAGCCAGTCAACTGTATGACTGCCATTGTTTACACAGAGATAAGCCAGTGCTGATTCTGTTTCCTGCCTATTTTTTATGCATATATTTGCATACTTGGCAACCCACAAATTCATATTTAGGCTCACATCTAGCCATAAAAGAGCTTTTCTAAATGTCAGATTTTGGCGACACTGCCTGAGGCCAAGGTTAAAAGAAAAGTACGGGTTTTTTTTCAGAATCATACTTACCTAGGTGGATGCAGCATCGGTCTGATGTTGCATCTGTCCTCCACCGACCCCAAGACTGAGAGCCGAGTGATCTTACACTGCTGAGCACTAGGTTCTCAGGGCTCCCTGAGCACAGAGCTGGTGACTGTCAGTCACCGCTCTCTGCTCTGCCCCCCGCCCCCACCACACCTCATTCACTGTATCACTGGGCTGTGGAGGGGTGGGCAGATCCTGACTTCATTATTGCGATCATGCCTGAGCCAGCTCTGTGACATCAGTCGACAGCAGGCTTCAGCCCGCTGTCTGCTGAAAACGGGTTACAGGAGTCTAGAGCGTACTGCATTCCTGTGATCCACAGGAGAAGTAGAGCCAAACGAGCAAAATTTCCTTTTGAAAAAAAAAAAAAGTGCAAAGTTGAAATACCCAAGGGTGCCTGTCTGTGTCATTTACATCCTCGATTTACATCCTCGATTTACCCAGGACATTCAAAACCTAAGGAGTTTATCAACGTTAGGAAGAAGTGACAATGGCCAGTAAGCCCCTGCTGCTTTGGTGCTCTACTATCAGCATGAATCACTTCTGACAAAATTTCCTGACACAAGAGGTAAAAAGGGGTGAGGGGAGGGACCTCCAGCACACCGTCTGTGATTGACAGCCTCAGCTCTTTTCCTGTGAGTTGTTTGAAGGGGGTGTGTCCCTTCCTTCTAATCAGCTCTCAGAGCTCTCCACAAAGAGCTCTGCAGAGTTTAACTTCAGTTCTCGCCCCCATTTTTCTGAACTCTCATACCATTTTTTTAAATTCTGGACTTTAAACAGGTGTAGAGAAGAGAAACCTGCAGATAAACAGGTACAACGTATATAGGAGGATTTGTTTCATCTCTGTGTATCACCTGAGGCAAGTCATTTCACTGAGTTTGTGAGGGTTTACAACCACTTTAAGTCTGATATTGTGCAGAGAACTACGATTTTTTGGGGACAAATTAAAAGACACCAAAAGCATGTCCTTTACTGTCCTTTTCCTGATACTGTAAGGCAGGAGTGGACATGGGGAATGGAGGCTGCTGTGTTAAGAGCGGGTCAGAAGTATTCTAACATCTGGAGACCCACTCATGAACTTCTGCTTTGGTTGGTGATTCCCCCTTATTAAGCAGCACTCTCACCTTGGAGTTACTAGTATTGGAGGTGCTGGATCTTGGCCGCCCCCCCCCCCCCAGTATATGACCCCTCCTTACGGGCACATTGGTGTGGTGGGTCTTTGGATGCTTGTCCCCATTACACATTGGGGGACTCTTTCCCATGTCTGCACACATTTTCCCCCTGTATACACACCAGCAATCCAAAACTACTCCTGATGAAGCTTTACCACAAAACACGTTGAGAGTTCACATCCGGAACTCCGATCTATTCTGATTTGTTTATATTGTAAAGTTCTCATATATATTTATCTATGAACTATCATTAGATGTGATATGGTGTCTGATAAAGTAAACTAAACTAATTTAATTAAATACATTTTTGTAAGTAACAAATCGAAATAAAACAAATTTATTAATTCTGCACATATGCAGCAAATCTTGTCACCCTTCTGAAAAGTGATCTGTGTTGGATTGTGTTTCAGAGGTGTTTGACAGACCGTGAGGAGGTGGTATGTTCCTTCCTCACCATCTATTTTAACCCTATAAATGCCACACCACCGTGCCACAGCCGCATGCATTACACACAGTTTCAGGATGGTTGTGGCATAGCCTGATTTTCTTAAATGGGTTGTATTCAGCAGTTGCATTGCCCGCTGAACAAAACAGGGAGTACAATTTTTGCCGCGGACGCAAAGCATCGCAGGCTGCAGCATGTGTACAGCCCTGTCCAGATGTCTTTGCAGCTTAAGGGGGGTCAGTAAAAATGGAGTTCATTCACCTATGTTTACCTCCAGCCCACTTCCTTTCCAGCCACAAATGTAAATACAAAGAATTAAATACAAGAGCATGATATTTTAAATTGCCAGCTGGTTCTCACGGGTTTTCCAGGAGAAGTATAATAGGGCTCAGCTCCTTCTTGGCTCTGTAGTACGCTCGGAGAGGAACAATGAAGTTATACAATCCGTTTCCCGCTCGCTCTGCTGATACAATTACCAGGGCGTTCTTGAAGCCATATGCCCGTGCATCTTCATAGGGGAAATGGTGGCAACTCTTCATAAAAAACAAAAGACAGTGACATCACCTTGATACATCTACAAATACAGTGATGAATGCTTATAATATTGTTTTAGAGCACAATATATGTAATAAGAGTTTAGAGTACAGCTTGGCCAGGATCAGCCTCATGAGTTGACATGGTTTGGGTGGGCTGGCCATCAGCAGCATAACAGCCAATGATCATCTAGGGCCCAAGGCGCCATTCTTTACTATGGTGATGGAGGCCAGCTTGCCCCCATCATGGCAGAGCTTGACTCTGATCAGGGGCTGGTGGCATGCAGGGCTGCCACAGCATTCAGGAGAAAATGGAAGTCAGCCTCCTCCAGACCCCCTCCAACCTCCTGCCCTCTGTCGTGCTGCTGGAGCTAAAAGCTAGGGCTCTGATGGATAGAGGGGACTGTGTGATTGGGGAGCTTTGTGATAAGGGGAACAGGGGGTTGGGGAGCTCTGTGATGGGGGGGTCTTTGTGACTGGGGTACTTTGTGATGGGCAGACTTTGTAATTGGGGGCTCTGATGTGAGGGGGGACTCATGCATAGAGGCCTTTGATATACAGAGACCCTTTGATGTATAGGGGCAACTCTGATGTGATGAGGAGCTCTCTTGTATAGGGGGGCCTCTGATTTATAGTGGGCCTCTAATGTCACTCTAAAGTGAAGGAGGGGCTCTGATGTTATGGAAGGGCCTCTAACATAATGGGGAACCTCTTATGTGATGGGGGGGCTGCTTCTCATGTGAAGGGATCTCTAATGTGATTCGGGGGGGCACTGATGTGATGAGGGAACCTCTGATGTGAAGGACTCTTCTAAAGTGGAGGAGGGGGCTAATGGGAGGAGGGAACCCCTAATGTGAAGAAGGGGCCGATGTGTTAAGGGAGCCCCTGATGTGAAGGAGGCGGCCGATGGGATGAGGGAACCCCTGATGTGAAGGAGGGCTTCTGATGTGAAGTTGATTTCATCAAGAGGGTTGTGTGCATTGTTCCAGGCTAAGGTTTTCCATTGAAAAGTATCATACATGCTTTTTACACCTTACACTGGGGTACCTCAAGATTTTTTTTCTTTTAAAGGGTGCCATGACTGAAAAAAAGGTTGGGAAATGCTGCTTTAGAAGTGCTATCAAGTGATGTGCCTCCATATTGTTTGCCTGTTACTATAGTAACACTACCAGGTTAGACTGAGAGAATATTAGGTGGAACATGCTAAACCATTTTTTAAACACCTCAGAATACTACAGCTGATGTATGAAAAGGGGGTGGTACAGCCAAAAGTGGCTCTTGCATTGCACTGGCAAGAACTGGCATTGTTCTGGCTACTAAATGGCAAGAACAAGATTTGGCTCCAGTGGGGCAGGTCCTGGGGCTAAGGCTGGATTCACACCTATGCATTTTTAGTGCTTTTTGCATTTTGCAGATTTGCACTACAGAACTTGTTCCATAGGAAACCATGTTAAATGGACTGTGGTGCAAATCTGCAAAATGCAAAAAGCACTAAAACTGCACAGGTGTGAATCCAGCCTAAGAGGAATTGAAACTAACAATGAGTTGCTGCTATGCGAGGAATAGGGGGGTCCCTGAACTTTTACAAGATTTAAATAATTCTTGCAGGCACCTTATTCTGATGCTCAGCCATATTAATAGCTTATAGCCAATTTAAGGTGCCTGAATGAACCTCTACCAATGAGCAAGGTGTCTGTTGCGTGACTAATCCTTGGCACACTATGAAAAAAACCTATGACATTGCCTCTGATGCTGCCATGTCCCCAGTCCCCATAGCAGTGCTTTTGGCCTCTTGGCAGTTCTCTGTTTTTTTGGTGTGATCGCAGGTGCATAAACCGCTACCAGATCCACTGTGGCAGCTCTGACCCTGGATCAAAAATGTTTCCCCCTTTCCTTATGATGGAGTATCATTTTCTTGTCAGCTAATAAACCGCCTTTCTCAACCTCTTTACCCCAGAGGAACCCTTGAAATAATGTTCAAGACTCAGGGAACCCCTGCTAAAATGTATTTAACAGTGAGAAAATGCCTCCCTTACATTTGTGGTCAGTGGGAAGAATATGTCCTTCACAGTGGTGGTCAGAACACCACCCTTACAGACAGCTCGTTGTGTCATGCTGCTAGATATGCCAAGTAGTGTTGGCCCAGGAAGCATGCTGATAGGAGGTCAATCAGCCACAGCTCAAGGAACCTCTAGCAATCTCTGGATGAACCTTAGAGTTCCACAGAACCCTGGTTGAGAATGGCTGTAACAGAGGATTTCATGCCCACAAGTTTTTTAATGCTGTGTGTAGAATTTGTCTGTAAATTGATGTTATTAATCATTAGATGTAGTAGAACAGGTGCATCCAAGCTATTACCTTCATGTAATCATGCCTGCCATGATTAAGGCCTGGTGGCTAAAACGCGTTGGATTTTTATGGCTGTTTTTCATCAGTAACAAGTAAGTTTATATGTTTTAGTTGATTTCCGTGGCACAAGCTTTTTCCCTTTTGTTAGATGTAGCGGGTCCTTGGTTTTCAATATACATCAGAACCCAAAACTTCCCATTTGGAGGTAACATCCTTTGGACGTTCCCCAACAGCAAGAATGTGAGCAGCAGATATCGATCCTTAACTTATACATGATAATAAGCAAGAATCCAACCATACTTTTAAAGAGCAAATTTTTTTAAGATGTGATGAAATACTTATACAGTAAATAAAATACATAATCCGAGTACATGCCTATATTACCTTATCAAGTCGCAGACAGCAGTATGGACTCTTTTGCTGGAGTAAGTGACATAAAGTGGGTGAGCTGCCAATGTAAGGCGTGTTAGAGGGATAGCCCTTTACCCAGCTGAAAGGGAAGAATTAGAGAATGTGACTTTCAGGCATTTATGAAAATTCCATATTACCCTCTGCGCATTGTCATCAGCTTACTCATTGTAAAAGCCCAGCTCTTCATCTGACTGACTGATCTCATCCTCAGACTGGTCACTCAAAAGGTCAAAGGATGTGCTGGTATCACCATCAATTAAGTCAGGCACAGGATCGATGCTGTGTTTTCTTTTATGAGTGGAGTCAGCCGGTGGGCTTAGCAAGTTGCCATCAACACTCTCTGGGCTTCTTGACCCCTGAAGATCGATGGCCACTGTGCCTATAGAAGAAAATAAGAAGGCTGTATAAATGGGGAGATTTCTGCATGTTTTCATGTCTGCCTTGTGCTTTTCAAAAACCCCTAAGTACTTTCTGTTGTAAGCCTTGAGGATGAATTACTGCACAGTGTCTGCAGCTACAGAAATCAGTGCGAGCTTGTTTTAAAGGTTTTTTTTACAGCTTCAAAATATTTGAATTCTCTAACCAAACCACGGTTAATGTCCAGGGCAATTTTAAAAATGTTCGCACACCTGTTAAAATATGCATTTTTTGCTAGAAAATTGTTAAAAAACTGTTAAAAAACCCAAAGAATTTAATGTTTTCTGAAAGCAGTCAAATTTCTTTCTGTCACACGATATTTGAACAGCTGTTAAGCAAACGTATTTTCTGAAAATACAATAAAATGATTTTTAGTGGGCACAAATCTATTTTTGATAAAATATAATAGATGGGGTTATGTCAGGTAAATAATATAGCAAGCATTTCCTAAAACTGAGCACTTCAATGAAATGGTGAAAAACTATAGCACCCAAAATTGTGAAAGTCTTCACTTAATATTAATTAAGAGTTAATTGTGAATTATGGTCATGAAATTATTGCTCTCACTCCAAAATCTGTGGCAATACCACTAATGTGTGGTGTAATTACTGTTTACTTACCTGTGCTCACCTTATGCGCACAATCTCGTGCAGCTCTGCACAGAAACCAATCAGCTTCCAGGTTTTTTTGTCAAACTTAATTGAACAAGCTGAAGTTAGAAGCTGATTGACTACCATGCAGAGCTGCACCAGATTCTAAGTGCTTTAGTGTTAGTAAATCAACACTATTGTTTTCAGATTCAGTAATCGCGGAGGAAATCAAGGAATGGGTGTTCCCCAATAACCTCCTGTTTGGCACCCTAACACAGCTTACCTGAAGAGGGGGAACGTGTGTGTTCAATATGTTAGAGCTAATTTGTGTTCGGTATGTTAGAGGAAATTGATCACTGTTTTTTTTTGTGGCGCGCAAAAAGATTTAAAATTAGAAAGCCTTAATACAATATTTAAGGCCCATAAGATTTTATGTATAATGGGTTCTTATCTAAAATTAGGAAGGTGCACCTTTTAGAAGGAACATGGTAAGAAAGAGAGGTGACCTACTCTGTAAAAATGGCTGTGATCGTGGAAGCAATATGTGCATTTGAAAACGTGTGATGTAATTATGTCACATGATGTTGCGCACATACATGTGTGATGATGCAATATATGTAACAAATGTTACATGTGTGATGACATCATTGACATATGCAAGCCGGGCCGGGAAAAGGGGTGGGCAGGAGGGCCGGCTGCCCTGGGCCCTGTGGTATCATGCGAGGAAGGGGGTCACCACAAGGAAGTTGAAGGGATTTGTGTTGAGAAGGAGAATTTGGGGGGCAGCAGGGGGTAAGAATTGTTCTAGAAGGCCAAATTTGGGGAGGTTTGCTAGGAGTGGTGATTTGGGGGGTTTTGTGTTGGGAAGGGGAATGGAGGAAGAGAATTGGGGTTTGTGCTATAAAAGTAATATGGTAGAGGGAAATATTTTTTTATGGGGGGGGAGGTGGGGTCTGTGCTAGTAGGGATGATAGGGGGGTATTTGTGCTGGGAGGGGAAATGGGGGGGGGGGGGCATTTGTGCCAGGATGGGGGATTAGAAAGGGGAATTTGTGCTGGAAGGGGGGGGGGATTTATGCTTGGAGGGAAAATTGGGGTGGGGGGGATTTGAAGATTAGAGCTGGTGCTTAGGGAGTAAGCATGTAGATTAGAGCTCAATTTTTTGGGGGGTGGGGGGGATTTGCGCTGACATATTTGGGGGGGGGCACAATTTGGCAGGTTTGTCCTGGTCTCTAGATCACTTTGTCCCGACACTGTATGCAAGTGATGGTGTGTAATGACGTCATTAAGTCATCTCATAAATAAGGTGCAAATAATCTATAAAAGCAAGGTTTCATTCGACTCCAGTGGCCATTACTGTTATCAATTGTTGTTGTTTGCACATGCACCAGCTCACTGAGCACTTAGTAAATATTATACCTTCGAAGAAACCACTAATTGTGGCAAACTATGTTGGGTCATTTAGTGTTACATAGTTATTCTAGTTGAAAAAAGACTCAAGTCCATCTAGTTTAACCAGTAAAAAAAGAAGGGTAGTTTTTGGGCTTGTGTTAGTTGGGATGGTGATGCCAGTTTGTAGTATAAAACCTTTTAAGGAAATGTTTATGGTATTAATCATGGGTTAATATGGCATATGGTATGTAGGAGGGAAGAATATGCAAGTCTAGGACAGGAAGATAGGAGAATTTTTAAGTACCCTGGGGAACCCTGGGGAAGTAGGTTTTGAGTGTGGCCAATATCACACACAGTGTCTAGAGGCATAATCATTCCTCCTACTACTACATTCAGTCCTTTGATTATGTGGTAGAAATAGTGAATCCAAGAAAGGAATACTGTATATGCATATATAAAAGTATAGAGAATATTGGACAGGCTTGCTTTATATCCCAAATGTAAAAGGTCCATGAATGGTGTGTAAAAAACACACCCATGTCAAATATATTTTACTGTTGGTTTAATAGAGTTTAAAATTACAATATCCCTGATAGGATTGACATGATTGATAGATATCATTGCATCTCACATTCATTACGCCAGATATAAATAACTTCCATACTCCATGTTCAGAGGAAAGATTATGAAAAAAAAACCTCCAGGAGTATATGAGTGTAAAAGGTTTGTAATAAAAATGGAAAGGCTTTATTAAAAAAATGTCATTAGCATGTTGATGATTGAGGAGCAAAGAAGGTCAAATAAAGCAGATTAAACTTCAGCATTAAAGTCATTGTAAACCCATATTTTTTTCTTCTAAATAACAAACTTGTACAGCTTACCTGCTCTATGCAGTCGTTTTGGGCAGAGCAGCCTCAATCCTCCTCTTCTCAGGGTTCCCTGCTGGCGCTCCTAGATCCTCCCCCTGCTGAGTGCCCACCATAGCAAGCCACTTGCTATGGGAGCACTCGTAGTGGTTCGCTCCCAAACCGCCAATGGCTCCTACTGCTGTCCCTGAGCCTATGAGGAGGGAGAGAGTAGAGAGAGCTGCTGCTCTCATGCACAGATCTGGATCGAGTTTTGGGGGGCTGGGAATGCATTAAGGTGAAAAACTTTCATCCTTTACAACCACTTTAAATAAAAAAATGTCACTACTATTCCTTTATATTGGCTTTTGGAATTTACAAATGCAGCAATTTAGAAATTGGACGAATGATTTAGCACTGGGAGACACTTTTGGATAGATAAGTAGTGCATTTTATATACAATTATATAGATCAGATCAAAATGAGGGACAAATGAGGAGGAGGACAGAGGGACTTTGTTCTGAATGAGGGACAGTCACTCAAAATCAGAGATTGTTGGGAGGTATGTCAATATCTCCCTGCTCTCTCTGCCTAACCAACTTACCAGCCTGTCTACTATGCTGTGCTGGGGCAACATTGCACCACCTTAAATGAACAGCAATTGACTGGTTTCCTTACTTAACCAAAAAAAAGACCACCTGTGTTACGTTTATAGATTCTTTTATGTTTACTGCTAATAACCCCAATGTACTGGCTTAAATTGATAGGCTTGAGTTTAATCTTTCGCAAAGTTCTGAATACAAGTACACTTTATACAGTTTGGCTCTTTAGGAAGTATGATAAATATCAGCTAAAGAATGACCCCCCCCCCCCCAAACATGCTTGACATACCCATGCTGGCTATTATGCTGTGTACTGGAAGTCTAGTCAGACCATGATAAGCAGATTTGGGCGCTCCTGATCTTTGCATGTGCTCGTGTTCTTTAAAACTGAAGGCTGAGTTCTCCTCCTTAGATATGTTGATGTAGAAACATGTGTCTGTAGGTGACATTATATGGCAAGGACCTGGATTTAGGAAAATGTTGGCTTTATCTTCCCGGCAAACTCCAATCAGGCACACCCCATACCTAAACATGAGAATTGAGAAAAGAAAATATGTAATATAGATAATGAAAAAGAATATAAGCATAAATTATCTAAGTATTTGCCCAGGGTAACACTTGTGCAGGTCCATGCGTGCACGTTAGCTCAGGCACAGCAGCCTATTCATTTGCAGGAAGTGCAAGGAAAACGTCCCTGACCCTTTTTTTAAAAACGCGGCCACGCGGAACCTCTGACATCCGCTGCTTCATAGAGGACAATGCAGGGTCCGATCAGGTCCGCCTAAAAAACTGACAGGCGGACCTGATTGGACAGGCTGTGTGAAAGGGGCCTAAAGCCTTACACGATCAGATTTTTCCACAGACAAAACCTCTGATTTTTGTCCGAAGGTGTGTGCCTGGATTTTGTCTTGCATACAAATGGCAAGGAATTGTCGGCCAACAAACACGAACGCAGTGACGTAGTACGTGTTTTTTCAGCTCTTTAGTGCAACCGTTTGGGCTCCTTCTGCTAATTTTGTGTTAGTAGAAGTTTGGTGAGTGTTGATTCGCGCTTTTCATTTCATGCTTTTCAGTTTGCGCTTTTCAGTTCGTTTGTGAGTGGTCGTTTGTCAACCAGACATGTTGCGGATTTGGAGGAGATAACGTGTTATTTATTATTGGCCTTGGAGTTATTGCTTTGACCCAAGTCCAGTCCAGGAACAGGAGGAGGAGGAGTTCTTGGACCAAAAATTGGTTGCTTTATTAATCGTGACCAATTATGTCATATGCCTTTGCTGCGGGAGCTCCAGGAAAATAATCCGGATGATTTTCAGAATTATCTCCAGATGACGGACCCCTGCTTTCACCAACTCTTGGCATTGTTGGCCCCCTATATTAAGAAGCAGGACACACGCATGAGGCTTTTATTTTATTTTTTGGTTGAATAATAATGATTTGAATTGTTATATTTTCTATATTTTTGGATGCATAGAATGTACTTTTTGGTTAAGTTCTATTGGCAGATAGCATGTCTAATTTTTTTTAATGCACAATAAAGAAAATTGTGGAGAATAATACTTGGCTATGTGTTTTACTTCAAATGACAGTTTGGGAGTAGGCAGTTACATTTTAAAAAATACAATGTAAAATTGACAAGGGGCACCAACATAGTTGTATCTTTGTTCTTAAAAACTACGGGATAATGGTGTTGTGGTAACTTGCCCAAAAAAAAAAAAAAAAAAGCATAATAATATTATTCTTGATATCACTAGAAAAAAAAGTCTTTGAAAATTCGTTTGCAATAACTCCATCAGTATCACCAGCAAAACAGCTTCATTATTATTTCATTAAAGAAGAAGAGAATTGTGCGCTGCATTTTGAGATTTCATAATTTGCCATGTCACGAACGTTAATTCTCCATTACAAACGCTAGTTTACAAGACCGACCGCTTCCGGCTTGTCCTTGCTTCCGAGCATGCGTGTTTGTACTTTGGACTTTTGTGCTATGGACTTGTGTACACACACTCGGAAAATCCGACAACAGACATTTGTCCGCGGCAAATTTTAAAGCCTGCCATCCAACATTTGTCCGTGGAAAATCGGTCAACAATTGTCCGATGGAGCATACAAACGGTCGAATTTTCCGCCAACAACCAACAGCCCGGCATCACACATTTTCCGCCAACAGCCAACAGCCCGGCATCACACATTTCCCGTCGAAAAATCCGATCGTGTGTACAAGGCTTTAGGGTCACATGCTCCCTTATATCCAGAAGTACTGAGTATTTCACAAGAGGAACAAGAAAGTGGTCTGTCCAGTATATCTCAATTATATATCCTCCTCCCTTCCTTACCACTCAAGTAGCCATTTTGGCTATGCCAAAAAAAAAAAAGAGACCTAACTACAGTAATACCCCGTACACACGGTCAGGTTTTCCGACGGAAAATGTGTGATAGGACCTTGTTGTTGGAAATTCAGACCGTGTGGGGGCTCCATCACACATTTTCCATCAGATTTTCCGACACACAAAGTTTCAGAGCAGGCTATAAAATTTTCCGACAACAAAATCCGTTGTCGGAAATTCCGATCGTGTGTACACAAATCCGACGCACAAAGTGCCACGCACGCTCAGAATAAATTAAGAGACGAAAGCTATTGGCTACTGCCCCGCTTATAGTCCCAACGTACGTGTTTTACGTCACCACGTTTAGAACGATCTGATTTTCCGACAACTTTGTGTGACCGTGTGTATGCAAGACAAGTTTGAGCCAACATCCGTTGGAAAAAATCCATGGATTTTGTTGTCGGAATGTCCGATCAATGTCCGACCGTGTGTATGGGGCATAAGTGTAATTAGATCACACATATCTCTCCTATTCAAATCTGTTTGTTCCAGTGCACTGCATTAATGAAGGCATTCTAATGCGCGTCGCCTTAAGGCATCCCATTTAAATGGATGGGCTGCCAACACAGCAGAACAGTTCAAAATTGGACATGCACCATATTTGTCTGCTACAGTGTAACCGCGCATTGTGGTGCCCTGAAATGTATGTGCACCAGAGTTGCACTGATTTAGCACGCTGGCGTGCCATTGACACAAATGACACTGCAACGCAGCAACGCTAGTAACGTGTTGATGTGCTCATTCCTGCAACTTAAATGAATGAACTACTAACACACCAGAGCAGACCAATCATTTTACATGCACCATTATTTCTGCGCTCCAGATTTACCATGCATTGAGGTGCGCTGCAACGCGTGTGTCGGAGTTGCACTGGTTCATTGCTCATTCATTGCTGGTTCATTGCTGGTTCATTTACAATGAATGCCATGGCAACGCACCAACACAGGTATTGTGTTAATGTGCTCATTCCCACAATACACCACCCTAGAGTGATCTAAATGAACCCTAACTGGTATAGCAGGACAATTCTCATAAATATTGTATATAAAATATAAATGAAAATTATTTCAAAATGTCTTTATATTTTTTTAAATAAATGCTAAATACACAGAATAATGTCCCTTTAAATAGTCTATTTCCAAGAAGTCTTTTTTTTTTTCCAAATAATAGAAAGTAAAACCTAATTTACAAAGTTATAAGCACATGTTTTGTTCATATAAAAGCAAGCAGTATGAACTTTAGAAGAAAGAGTGGATTGTTTCGCATTGTGAAATTATGACACGTCTAATTTAAGTCTACAGGTAATTTCCTTTGAGTGGGTGGTCCTCACTTTTGTGTCTTTTGTGGCGCTAAGCAGGGGGCTCCACCCTCAACTACTTTAGTGTGTTAACAGCTGAGCAAATTAAAATGTACAAATGTTCAAGTGTACAAATGTTCAAATTAAAATGTACAGAGACTGATGCCTGTCCTACATGACTGCAGGCAAGGCTCTATTTATATATATATATATATATATATATATATATATATATATATATATATATATATATATATATATATATATATATGTATATATATATAGAAACACGGGATTTAATTACCAAAAAAATTCCTTTTACAGACAATTTTTATATGTTCTATTTAAAGAACAAAAAAAGTAATATGCTGGTTCATTTAAAAGGGGTTTTGCGAGTTGATAGCTTTTTTTAGTATGTGATTGTGTTTAATAAAAAAAAAAAGGTACGCCATTAACACAACTTGATTCTTACCCAGTGGCTGCTTGAAATGCAGGCCGCCCCCCTATCTATGCGTCCGGCCCCCAAATCTACATGCGGGGCCTTGGATGCATGGATTCCAGCGGATTTGAGACTCGTTTCCGGATTGGCCAAAAGGAGAAGCATTCCAATTGGCCTAGGCGGAGGAGAGAGGAGACGCATGGCTGAAGCCGCCACCCGTGGCCCGGAGGAAAGCTCTGCCCACACCATAGTGCCGGGCTTGTAACGAACCAACCAACCGACCGTGGGTGGGTGGCTGTGGGTGCACTGTTCGCCTCCCCCCAAAAAAATGTACCACCAGCCGCCACTGTTCTAATCATATATCTAGTCAGTTCGAGCATATTTAAAACTTTTTTTAGAGCTGCGGAAATTAACGATTGATTCCTCGATTAATCATCAAATTTTTTGATCGATTAAAAATTTTTTGAACGATAGGCTGCCTGCCCTGGGGCCGCTTTGGGCCAAGCTGTGGCTGCAGCGCAGCGCTCCGCTCCCTCCTCCTCCACTAAATGTCATACACAGTCTGCAGGCATCTCCTGCTGTGTGTCTCCGAGCTGAGTGTGAAAACTTTGGCCGCGCTGTGAGAAAAGTCCCGCCCTCCTCCTAGATCAGCTCGTGTGATAGACGCAGTGTTCTGTCTATGACACGAGCTGATCTAGGAGGAGGGCGGGACTTTTCTCACAGTGCAGCCAAAGTTTTCACACTCAGCTCCGAGACACACAGCGGGAGAGATGCCCGCAGACTGTGTAATCCAGGCACAGACACTGACTACAGTAAGGCTGCGATTATGGGCACGGTGAGACTGCATTATGGGCATGGTGAGGCTGCGATTATAGGCACGGCGAGGCTGCAATTATGGGCACGTGAGACTGCATTATGGGAACGGTGAGGCTGCGATTATGGGCACGGTGAGGCTGCGATTATGGGCACGGTGAGAATGCATTATGGGAATTGTGAGGCTGTAATTATGGGCACGGTAAGGCTTCGATTATGGGCACGTTGAGGCTCAGTTTATGACGTGTGACGTCCTAGCCATGCCCCGCTATGTCTGGCTTCGGCCGTTGCCATAACAACGGTGCTAAATCAGCTAAAAGGGATCTGTATGTGTGTTATAATTAATCGAAATAAATCGATTAATCAAACACAAACATTTTAATCAGTAACAGCCCTACCTTTTTTACTTTCTTCTCTAGTCATCTGAGCTATTCTAAGATCATTGACAATCACACCAGTTTACACTCAACGGCCACTTTATTAGGTACAGGGGGTTGGACCCCCCCCTTCACCTTCAGAACTGCCTTAATTCTTCGTGATTCAACAAGGTGTTGGAAACATTCCTCAGAGATTTTGGTCTATAGTGACATGATGGCATCACTCAGTTGCTGCAGATTTGTCAGCTGCACATCTATGATGCGAAATTTCCGTTCCACCACATCCCAAAGGTGCTCTATTGGATGAGATCTGGTGACTGTGGAGGCCATTGGAGTACAGTGACCTCATTGTCATGTTCAAGAAACCAGTGGTGAGATGATTGGAGCTTTGTGACATGGTGCATTATCCTGCTGGAAGGAGCCATCAGAAGATGAGTACACTGTAGTCATAAAGGGATGGACATGGTCAGTATCAATACTCAGGTAGTTTGTGGCATTAAACAATGCTCAATTGGTACTAAGGGGCCCAAAGTGTGCCAAGAAAATATCCCCCACACCATTGAACCGTTGATACAAGGCAGGATGGATCCATGCTTTCATGTTGTTTATGCCAAATTTTGACCCTACCATCTAAATGTCACAACTAAAATCAAGATTATCAGATTAGGCAACGCTTTTCCAATCGTCTATTGTCCAAATTTGAGCCTCTGTGAATTGTAGCCTCCCTCAGTTTCTTGTTGTTAGCTGACAGGAGTGGCACCCAATGTGGTCTTCTGCTGCTGTAGCCCATCTGATTAAAGGTTCGATGTGTTGTGTATTCAGAGTTGGTATTCTGCATACCTTGGTTGTAACAAGTGGTTATTTTCTATCATCTCGAACCAGTTCTGCTTATTCTCCTCTGACCTCTGACATCAACAAGGTATTTTCGTCCACACAACTGCCACTCACTGGATATTTTCTCTTTTTCAGACCATTCTCTGTAAACCCGAGAGATGATTTGCGGGAAAATCCCAATAGATCAGCAGTTTTTTATATATTCAGACCAGCCCGTCTGGCACCAACAACCATGCCACATTCAAAGTCACATAAATCCCCTTTCTTCCCCATTATGATGCTCAGTTTGAACTTCAGCAAGTCGTCTTTATCACATCTGGATGCCTAAATGCATTGAGTTGCTGCCATGTGATTGGCTGATTAGCAATTTGTGTTACCAAGCAATTGAACAGGTGTACCTAATAAAGTGGCTGGTAAGTGTATATTACCTTCTATATCCCAAAAAAGTTTTTTGCACAGATATAAAGGTAACAAGCAAAAAAGTGTGCACCTAAACCTACTCACATTATCAACCTGTAGCAAGGTCTCCGGCCTTGTCCAGTCCAATGAGGACCTCCAAGGCCAAAGATAGCTGACATCCTTTAGTATGTAGTGGGTTGTGAGGCATAGTGGGTGAAAAGATGGTGAAAGTCATTGGGCGCCAGACACTTCTCGGATGTAAAAGAGGTTTTATTTGTCTTGACAGTCCTTTTTGTATTTTGGGGGAAAAGAGGGTTAGGGCCAGGACACCCTTAAGTAGTTATGGATTTAATTGGCAGACTCCGAGACTTCAATAGGATGACAGCCGTGCAGGGAAAGGCACCAGCAAGGTGCCACTTCTGCACATGCAAGAATGCTGTCTCCTAAGGCAACAGTCCTTTAACAGTTCCTAACTCAAACGTAACAGTTCTTTCAGCTCCATTACAACTGCCTCTTGTAGTTCTCCAACACTGAGCTCCCGGTCTCTCACTAGACCCTCTGATTCACTGACTCTGAATCCCTTGAGCTCCTCCAAGGTTGGCGGTGGTATCTCCCTCAAGCGTCCCCCACGCTTTCCTGCTGGGTCCCTAGCTTGGCACTACAGATACTTCTCAAGCTTTCCCCCTGCTAACCGGCTTGGTCCCTGGCTTGGCCCACAAGGCTTTTCTGACTTGATCTCCGCCTGGAGTTTCCCAATTCTCCACCATGCCCGTTTGGTGAGAATATGGTTCCGGTACTTTCTTCAGTTACCCACTGTGGTCCCCGGTAAAGGTGGTTGGTCCCTTTTTGGCGACATCTTCCCTTCTACCTCCGACCACTGACAGGTTCTCCGGTCGACAGAACCGTCACTTTCTGTTGGACTGCAAGCTGCAGGCCCAACCCTGTGCTGCCCTCTCACTTCTGGATAGGCCCTTACACAGCCCGGCAGCCAGATGCCCCCGGGATAGGCCAAATCCACCCAGACAGCCGTCCAGGTGGCACAGAACTGTGATCACCTGACCTCCCCCGAATATATAGGTTCTCCCAGCAGGCCAAGGGATTCAAGAAAACCCCTGCCCATTGGCTGAGATACCCCATATACCCATAACCTGACCTTGGGTTGCCCTCCTCGTATCTAGTACCACCAAGTTCTTGGCCACCTAGTGGTAGAAGAGAAAAGTGCAACAAGGCCAAATCAATAGATCACTATCAATTAACCAAGATGACTACTCTTGGCAAGTAAATGTGTGAGGAGCTCCCTGACTAAACCCCAGGGTGCTACACACCTAGTCTCATAAAATTAAAAGTTAGGCATACACCAGTTAGGCCTACTCTGCCTGAATAAAACTGTCCTGCCACTGGCTAATTTTACAGTTTGCAGACAGATGCTTTTAATTCTTGAATGGAAAACTGCCTGTGCCTTGTGTCTCTTCCTTGCTGCCTAGTCTTGCTCATCAAAACTGCCTTACCGCTGGTCACTTTATACACCGCTTTATTATTTGCAGTCTTCTAATTCTCAAATGAAAACACCTGTCTGAGCCCTGTATTAGGAAATGGACATTTTATTACAGATACAATGCACTTGCTGTATTAGAGGAGATATGTGGAACCATGATTTTACATAGATCTGCAGTTATAGAGGGCAGTATGAATAAAGCAGTCTAGGGACACCTGCAATCTGTCTTTTCTGTTCCCTAAAAGGCAAACACAGATGGTTCCTGGTCACTTTCTTGTTCACACCATATGCCATAGATGACCTGTGTTCATCTGCACAGATCAGCATAGGCTCACCGCAAGGGAACATAGAAAACAATTGTTCACAGCGTGTTCACACTGCAGCACTGCGGTGAGGTGGGTTGGAGTGCATTGCATAAACATGTACCACGCTGCATTTTCCTGCACTGAACTGCACCTCATTTCATGTTGGTGATACTCCTGCCAAGCTGAATAAAGTATAATTTTGTGACATTTTAATAATGTAAAAAAAAGAAGCGAGCAGAACTTTACGTTGTAACAACACAAGGCACCGCCTCTCAATGCCATTATACACCATCTTGTGCAAGTGAGCCCTTACTTATTTTGTATAAGTTTATACATTTTTTTTAAACCAATGCTTTATGTCTTTTCTTTGATTACTGATTAGAAAAAAAACCTTAAGTTGTAAGTTCACCTATTCACTGAAAAATGAAAGGTGAACTAACACCCTACACCCACCCCACAGAGGAAATCTGGGAGTCATTCCGATTGGTGAACGTGGTCATGTGCCAGCATTTGATCAATCAGAATCGCTCTGATCTGTCCTGGACGGCCTAAGGAAAGAAGGGGGTGAAGAGCGGGACAGTAACAGCTAATCATCTACAGATGTTAGAACAGTGTGGACCGAAGGTGGGGAGGGTGTACAGCAGTGATGGTGAACCTTGGCACCCCAGATGTTTTGGAACTACATTTCCCATGACGCTCAACTACACTGCAGAGTGCATGAGCATCATGGGAAACATAGTTCCAAAACATCTGGGGTGCCAAGGTTCGCCATCACTGGTGTAGGGTGTTATGCCGCGTACACACGAGCGGACTTTATGGCGGACTTTGCCCGGCGGACTGGATTTCGTCGGACAATTCGATGTGTGTGGGCTCCAGCGGACTTTGTTTTCTCAAAAGTTGGACGGAATTAGATTTGAAACTTGTTTAAAATTTATCCGTTGAAATCGAGTCCGGTCGAAAAGTCCGCCGTCTGTATGCTAGTTCGACGGACAAAAAGCCACGCTAGGGCAGCTATTGGCTACTGGCTATGAACTTCCTTGTTTTAGTCCGGTCGTACGTCATCACGTACGAATTCGACGGACTTTGGTGGATTGTGTGTAGGCAAGTCCGTTCGTTCACAAAGTCCGTCGGAAAGTACGTCGAAAAGTCCGCCGGGCAAAGTCCGCCGTAAAGTCTGCTCGTGTGTACGCGGCATTAGTTCACCTTTTAATTTTTTGTGAACAGGTGAACTTACACTTTCGGCTGGGTTCACATATATGTGAATTGGATGCTTTTTTAACTGCATCCAATCCGCATTATACATGTGAATGTGACTGGCTCTCAATAGAACCTGTTCATACACGTCCGGGAGCACTTTTGAAAAAGGTACTGTGCGTTTTTGGGTCCAGTTCAGGTGCAAATTCAGGCAAAAATTTAAACCTGAATCACACCTGAACCGGTGAACAGAAACGCATCGGACTCCGGACTGCAAAATACAGCCAAATGTGTGAACCCAGCCTAAATTTAAAACAATAAACATTTAATACAGCCCCATGATTCTGGATTGCCACTACATTATGGGTTTTCTAAACAGAGAACAAAAATAAGCAGTTTGCTTTCATACTATCTTTCTCTTGTTAATAATCTGTGCAGACCCATCTGAGACGAGCGTGCACGGCTTTTTTTTAACAACATAGCAGCTAAGAATAGACAGGTATAAAAAAAAATTAGCTTACAGCACCACCTGCTGGATGAACATGTGTGCATGAACTTTTTTCACCCCCACCAGGATAATATCATTTGAGGCTCTACGCTCCTCTCACGATATCCCATTACGCAAACACTACAGCTACCTACAGATTCGTCACTTTTTCTAGGGGCTTATAAAATCTCAACCGACCCCTTATATTTTGACCCCCTTCGAGAACTTCTGCAGAGCAAGACCCCAAACCTCGGGTTTAATATCACTGATCTATTCCTCTATTATTACCTCTAAAAAACCACCGACACGGCTCTGTCACCTTCAATGGGAAAGGGAACTAGGAAAACAGCTCGATCCGGAGGACTGGCAGGTCATGACTTTAGCAATATCCAAATGCTCAAGGAATGTCATCTTTTTAGAAAATGCCTATAAGGTACTTTACAGGTGGTACTACACACCTGCTAAACTGACCCGGTTCATCCCAGCCTACTCTCCCTTGTGCTTCCGAGGGTGCTCCCAGGAGGGCACAATGTCGCACATCTGGTGGACCTGTCCGAGGGTACGCAGGTTATGGATCAGAGTTTACTCCCTCCTCCGAAACATACTCCATGCTGACCTCAAAAAGGATTTGTTCGAGGCACTTTTCTGCAACCCAATTGTGGAGCTGCTTCACCCGGAGCGCCAGCTGGCTCTGCATCTCTTTACTGCAACCAAACTAACGATAGCTAGGGCATGGAAGACACAGGCACTACGTTTTGAGGCGGTTAAGAATCTCATGGACGATATAATGGTTAATGAAAAGCTGACTGCTGTCCTTTCGGACTCTCATGATAAGTTCCTGAAGGTATGAAGGCCATGGGTCGAATATACTAAACCCACCAGATTTGATACCACCCTTCCTCGGATTTAATGCACTCTTGCTCCCCACCGCGAGGACCCACCCTCCCCCTTTTTCTTCCTCTTCTCTCCTTTCCCCCTATTCTTTACTCCACCCTTCTTAGCTAATCTCTGCCCATAGTTCTTCTTTAACCTCCCTCAAAACTGTTTTCAGCCTCTGTTATATTCTTATTGTTTTGTTTTTCTTTGATTTACTAGCATACTCATTTTATTGATAAGATGCTAAACTTTATGTTATGTTTATTCATGATGCATTATCTACACTGTTAAACTGTGAAACTGCTATGACTATCAATAAAACCCTTTGTAAAAGAACATGTGTGCATGAAATATATTTTATATACATATATATATATATATATATATATATATATATATATATATATATATATATATATATATATCATATATATATATATATATATATATATATATATATATATATATATATATATATATATATATACATATATATATATATATATATATATATATATATATATATATATATATATATATATATATATATATATATATATATATATATATATATACATATATATATATATATATATATATATATATATATATACATATATATATATATATATATATATATATATACATACATATATATATATATATATATATATATATATATATATATATATATGATATCAGTCTTTAAATATTTGCCTAAAGAAAATATGTGCAAAAAAAAACCTATATACTCCTTTAATAACAGGATTCTTGACTTACCGTAAAATCCTGAGACAACTGGATTATATTGCTGCATTCAGGAGATTGGACACAGGCAACAAAAAAGCTGTTAGTCAGTCATATATAACCCCTCCCACTCCCATCATGCTTCATTTTCATGCAAACGCAGTAGTAGGAGTGATCATAAGATGGGATGGGACCTGTTTCCCTTAATGAACTTCAAGTAAAAAAAAAAAAAAAACAATTGGTAATCAAAAAATCCGTTTTTCTTAATTGTTCATTAAGGGAAACAGGGTCAGAAGGAATTGTAAGCAAAACTCTGATATCCCAAAGCTGTTCAATGGCTATGCCCATGGTCTGTTTTGTTTCATGACAGGGTTCCTTTAAATGTTAGAACTTTCAGTCAAAAATGTTTCAGGTTGTTGGTTTTATGGTACAGAGGTGTAGGATATTGGGACTCACTTTTTATGGGCGTGGAAGGAGGCATATGTGAAGCTCTTCCCTTCATATTCTCCAAAGAATTTGCTCTCGCTCAGTCGTATGTGGTAGATTTCATTGGCGGAACAACGGCTGTAGTTCTTCTGCCACTGGTCAGGTGATGTAGGGTTATTATCTCTGCACATAATAGGGTATAAGGAGAAAGTTACAGTAATGACCCTCTGCAAATCTTGTACAGAAAAAAAAAAGGTTTGTGTATTAAAAAAAAAATACTCAGGCATCCCAGACAAATCCTTAGATCCCAAGCTCACAGGCGTACATGTAATTGTAGCCCTAACATACACTACATTACCAAAAAGTATGGGGACGCCTGCCTTTACACACACATGAACTTTAATGGCGTCCCAGTCTTAGACCGTAGGGCTCAATATTGACTTGGCCCACCCTTTGCAGCTATAACAGCTTCAACTCTTCTGGGAAAGCTGTCCACAAGGTTTAGGAGTGTGTCTATGGGAATGTTTGACCATTCTTCCAGAAGTGCATTTGTGAGGTTAGGCACTGATGTTTGATAAGAAGGCCTGGCTCGCAGTCTCCACTCGAATTCATCTCAAAAGTGTTCTATCGGGTTGTCAGGCCGGTCAAGTTCTTCCACCCAAACTCGCTCACCTATGTCTTTATGGACCTTGCTTTGTGCACTGATGCGCAGTCATGTTGGAACTGGAAGGGGCCATCCCCAAACTGTTCCCACAAAACTGCTAGCAAGAAATTGTCCAAAATGTCTTGGTATGCTGACGCCTTAAAGGGTAACTAAACCTTTGTTTTTTTTGTTTGTTTTTTAAAATAACAAACATGCCATACTTATCTCCTTTGTGCAGACGGTTTTGCACAGAATGGCCCCGATCCTCCTCTTCTGGGGTCCCTCAGTGGTGCTCCTGTCTCCTCCTTTTCTAGAGTGCCGCGTTGGAGAAGCGCTCTACCTCGGGGCACTCGTGCGGGTGCGCTCCCGTGTCCTGCTGCTGCCTCTATTGACACAGACAGGAGGACTCAGCCCTGCCCCCCCAGCTCCCATGTCATTGAATTTGATTGACAGCAGCGGGGGCCATTAGCTGCGCTGTTATCAATCTATCCAATCAGGACCCAGGACACCGGCTGGAGCTGGTGTGCTCGCATAGAATGCATTAAGGTGATAAACCCTGAGGGTTTATAACCCCTTTAAGAGTTCCCTTCACTGGAACTAAGGGGCCAGGCCAAACCCCTGAAAAACAACCCCACACCATAATCCCCACTCCACCAAATGATTTGGACCAGTGCACAAAGCAAGGTCCATAAAGACATGGATGAGTAGGTTTGGGGTGGAGGAACTTGACTGGCCTGCACATAATCCTGATCTCAACCCAACAGAACACCTTTGGGATGATTTAGAGCAGAGACTGGAAGCCAGGCCTTCTCGTCCAACATCAGTGCCTGACCTCACAAATGCGCTTCTGAAAGAATGGTCAAACATTTCCAAAGGCACACTTGTAAACCTTGTGGACAACCTTCCCAGAAGGGTTGAAGCTGTTATAGCTGAAAAGGGTGGGCCAACTCAATATTGAACCCTACGGACTAAGACTTGGATGCCATTAAAGGTCATGTGTGTGTAAAGGCAGACCTTTACCATACTTTTGGTAATATAGTGAATTGAATCAGTTATAGCAGCAATAGGCCAGGACCCAGGGGTGAAAGTTCTACCCTTCTGGAACTAAAAATGTTTTGTTAAAAGGGTAGCTGTTCCTTTAACACAAAACACATATCCCTATGTGGATTGTGCTTATCATCAAACCTGACTATAGAATTACAGACTTTGTATACAAATGTTTTACTTCTCACTGTCGTTGTATGTTTAAGGTCGGGGAGTGTTTATACCCTGATATGTTCCTGGTGTTTCTTGTAAATCTGTGTGTTGTCAGGTGCAGTCTGCTTCCTCCACGGTAGATGGAACCTGACTGGAGTGGCATCACAATCTGGAGAGGAAGTCAGAGGAAACTCGGTTTCTCTATGGTTTTCTGGCTCCTGGAGGCAGCCATCTGGTTGGTTGTGCTGCGTTCAGATGACCCTTGGAGGCCATCTTGGGTCAGCAGAGTCTTTTTTAGTCCCTGCCCCCAGGTTTTGGCACGTATTTGTGAGTGGGTAGTGTAGGGACAGGTCACTTGTCTGTCAGGGACGGTACTAGCGGCGGACGAGGAGGGAAAGAGTAGGGTTCACAACTTCTCTGGACTTCCTCCCACTTGAACACAAGATGGGCAGGCCACATTCTGCCCCTCCAAACAGGCACTGTCAGTTCGGTTGAAACCTGCTCCACTACACGCTGTTTGATTTTGTGAGTGTTCCTGGTTGGGCTGTCGACCTACTGGGTTTGTTGTGAACTGTCTTTGCTTTACTTCAATACAATATCATTGCAACCGCACTTTGAGTGTTATTGCCCCCGCACCATGCTGCACCCAACTACATATGCGTGCCCTGAGTCCAACCTCAGAAAATAATAGACGTGTCCATCTCCAGCTTCGTGTATGTCCAAATAGCAAAATCCACCTGCCCATCCTGGCCATTCCACACCATTGGTAAGAGGAATTTTAAAGAGAAGAGTGAGCAGAGTGGCATATGGGTTTTGCTTTAAAAGTGTACCTATCTACAGTAAGAGCTCAGGAATCTACACAAGGCTGAGAAATCAGTAAAAAGTGGACAGGCCCCCTTTAAGAATTGTCAATTTCACGAGAGAGAAAAAAAAGAAGAATTAAAATCACACTACCTGGATAGAGCTTGCCAGGGACTAGGGCGCTGCCGAAAAGGGTCCATAGCAGCTGTCCTGAAAGAAAAATAAAGTCCGGCTTAAAGGACAAGGATGGGGCACAGAAACAGCAAAATCCACCATCAGTATCAAATTAAAAGTGCTTGGAAGATAGGTGTGTGTTGCCCATATGAATCAGATTCTCGCATTTGTAGACTATGCTAAAAACTTGTTTGGGGAACAATATTGGTGTAAACCCTAAATAAAGCTGAAGGAATCCAAAATACTCCAAACTCCTACATGTGCATATCACCTGTGAAGGTTTAGCTTAAACCTTCCTAACCTGATAATGTGTCCACATATTTATCAGAAATCCCTGACTTTCAAGCCTGCAAGACTCCTGTTTAATAATGAGTTAATCTCTAGCTAAGTTAACAGAATTCCTATCTTTATACAGGTATCGGTACCAGGTCAGTAACTCAGGAAGAACTGATGCCAAGCCATTAACATGCCAGCTAGGCAAGTGAACTTTTAAAGCCTCAAGGCATTAGCAGTTGCCCACTAGGCATCATGGGAATAGGCCACATGCCCCCCATACCTGGAAGTACCAGGTATTTCACAGTGAAGAAAATAATGTCAGGGTAGCATGGCCGAGAAGCGTGAACCCTTTTCCAAGAGTTCTGCTTCCCATTCTTATACAACTTTTAAATCCCCCATGAAGGAGGACTTCAGCAAACCCCCAAACACACGTGTTGTAACATCTTGTATCATCCCCACTAAGGACTAATACATTTATGGCATGTACACACGACCGGTTTAGCCATTGGAATAAACTCCGAAGGTTTCTCCGACGGAACTCTGGCGGAATTCCATTCAAGCAGTCTTGCCTACACACGGTCAACCCAAAGTCCGACCAAAGTCTGACCGTCCAGAACGCGGTGATGTACAGCACGTACGACGGGACTAGAAGAGGAAGTCCAATAGCCAGTAGCCAATAGCTTCCGTCTCGTACTTGCTTCAGAGCAAGCGTCGCTTTTGGTCCGTCGGAACAGCATACAGACAAGCGGTTTTCCCGATAGGAATTGGTTCCGTCGGAAATATTTAGAGCATGTTCTATTTCTAGGTCCGTCAGGATTTTCGAAAAAAAAAGTCAGATGAGGCCTACACACGATTGGAATAGACGATGAAAAGCTTCCGTCTGACTTTTTCTGGCGGACATTCCGCTCATGTGTACAGGGCATAAGACTTCTGGACTCTACAAAAATTGGAGTGGTGCTATCTTTGTTTCCTAACATTTGGCTTTCATCCCGGGTGCTCTCTGGCATAAACTAGCCTATTATACCCCATATATTCCTTGTAGAATGGGTAGGTTTTCTTTTCCCGATTGTATTAAATGCTCTGGGACTATAGGCCCCTTTTACCATATGGTTTGGCAGTACCCCCCTAATACGAGCTTATTGGTCAGAGGGTACTGATTTTACTAGTACGATTCTTCATATTCCCAATATATGTAACCCTTTACAATGTTTGCTGGTGTATGTGAAGGAGGATACTCTCTCTCCTGGGATGAAAATACTGTATACGCTTATTGTTATCTTCTTGGCTCAATCCCCTCCTTATCTTCTTGGCTCAGTCTTGTTAATCTAGCTATCCCTGAATATAAACTAACTTATGAAGCGAGAGGATGCCCTAAGAAATTTACTAAAGTTTGGTCTCCTCGGTTAGATTCTCAAGATATGGTTGCTCCAGAATAACGCTTTGTATTTGTACTCCTAACCCTTTACTTTTACTGGCTAATGGCTAACTGGCTATGCATTTCCATCTTTATGTCCTCTGTAATAATATTTTGTGATGGTTGGTTATGCCTAGGGACCTTTTCTTTGGTCCCTCTTTACCTTCTGCCGTTATTTTGTATGGATAACTGGATGTGTTTATTTGTTTTTTTTCTTTGTGTTCTTCCGAGCTGCATCTCGGTGTAATGCTTTGTTTGGCTTATTTTAGTTTTCTGTTATTTCGTTTTAGTTTGCTGATGCTATGTCTGCAAAAGTTTAATAAAATTAACCTAAAAAAAAAAAAAAAAAAAAAAAAAGAAAATAGTCTAAGATCCACGCCTCGTGTCCATACTCTTCAGTTCATTTTATTACTGCTGTCTGTGTCCCTGTTGGGGAGATCTACCCTCACTTGCTGTTCTGAAGAGAATGTCAAAAGGTCTAAGTCCTCTTTCACACAAGCAGGTCGGCTGAGCCAGTTTTGTTTTACCATCCCCCCGGTCACCCACATAAAGACTAAACAGCAGCTGGAGAAGGCTGTGCACATGCTGCAGTCACAGCCACGGCAAATTTAACCACTTCAGCCCCGGAAGAATTTACCCCCTTCCTGACCAGAGCACTTTTTGCGATACGGCACTGCGTCGCTTTAACTGACAATTACGCGGTCATGCGATGTTGCACCCAAACAAAATTGACGTCCTTTTTTTCCCACAAACAGAGCTTTCTTTTGGTGGTATTTGATCACCTCTGCGGTTTTTATTTTTTGCGCTATAAACAAAAAAAGAGCAACAATTTTGAAAAAAAAAGCAATATTTTCTACTTTTTGCTATAATAAATATCCCCCAAAAATATATAAAAAAAACACATTTTTTCCTCAGTTTAGGCTGATATGTATTCTTCTACATATTTTTGGTAAAAAAAAACGCAATAAGTGTATATTGATTGGTTTGCGCAAAAGTTATTGCGTCTACAAAACAGGGGATAGATTTATGGCATTTTTATTTTTAATTTTTTTGTATTAGTAATGGTGGCGATCTGCGATTTTTATTGTGACTGCGACATTATGGCGGACACATCGGTCACTTTTGACACTATTTTGTGACCATTGTCATTTATACAGCGATCAGTGCTATAAAAATGCAGGGAAGGGGTTAAACACTAGGGGGCGATTAAGGGTTTAAGTGTGTCCTAGGGAGTTATTCTAACTGTGGGGGGGATGGGCTTCAATTCACATGACAGCGATCACTGCTCCCGATGACAGGGAGCAGTAGAATTCTGTCATGACACAAGGCAGAAGGGGGAAATGCCTTGTTTACATAGGCACCTCCCCGTTCTGCCGCTCCATGACACAATCGCCTGACACCGGCGGACATAGAGTTCGCATGTCCTGCAGGTGTGGTCATGGAGCACGCGGCGCCCACAATGCCGCTTCTTAACAACTTAAGCCCCAGACCATTTGGTTGCCCAAAGACCAGAGCACTTTTTGAGATTCGGCACTGCGTCGCTTTAACTGACAATTGCGCGGTCGTGTGACGTGGCTCCCAAACAAAATTGACATCCTTTGTTCCCCACAAATAGAACTTTCTTTTGGTGGTATTTGATCATCTCTGCGGTTTTTATTTTTTGCGCTATAAACAAAAAAAGAGCAACAATTTTGAAAAAAAAGCAATAATTTTTAATTTTTGCTATAATAAATATCCCCAAAAAAATATATAAAAAAACAAATTTCTTCCTCAGTTTAGGTCGATACGTATTCTTCTACATATTTTTGGTAAAAAAAATCACAATAAGCGTTTATTGATTGGTTTGCGCAAAAGTTATAGCGTCTACAAAAATAGGGGATAGTTTTATGGCATTTTTATTAATTTTTTTTTTTTTACTAGTAATGGCGGCAATTAGAGATTTTTATCATGACTGCGACATTATGGCGGAAAGATCGGACACTTGGCATGATTTTGGGACCGTTCCCATTTATACAGCGATCAGTGCAATTAAAAATGCATTGATTACTGTGTAAATGTGACTGACAGTGAAGGGGTTAACCACTAGGGGGCAGTGAAGGGGTTACGTGTGTCCTAGGGAGTGATTCTAACTGTGGGGGGGTGTGGCTATGTGTGACATGACACTGATCACCGGTCCTGATTACAGGGAGCTGTGATCAGTGTCCTGTCACTAGGCAGAACGGGGAGATGCTTGTTTACAATAGCATTTCCCCATTTTTCCTCTCTGTAAGACGATCGCAGGTATCCCCGTGGACATCGAGTCCGCGGGACCCACGATCACACTCACGGAGGTCGCCGCGGGCGCCCACACACACACCGCTTCTTAAAGGGCAACGTACATGTACGTTAATTTGCCTGTACGTGCCCTTCTGCCAACGTATATCGGCGTGAGCCAGTCGGCAAGCAGTTAAAGGGGACGTACCTGTACGCCCATTTGCGCAGCCGTGCCATTGTGTCGATGTATATCGTCGTGCACTGGTCGGTTAATGAGACATGCCCCGTTGTCAGGCTGCACCACCGGTCAAACCCGGCCATTTAAATCAATGGAGCTGCGTCAAGACCGCAAACCAAACACTTGGCTCGTGGTTGGGCGCATTACCCCCTAATATAAACTGCAAACATAGCAACAGCAGAAGATGATATAAAATCACATGATGAAATAAAATATGTATCTGGAACTGGAGAGAGGTCAGAGAAGAGAAACTAAACTAATAAGAGGCATGGAGGAGTTCAAATATGAGGAAAGTTTAACTGAACTGAATTTATTCTCCTTTGAAAAGAGGCATTTTAGGGGATCTATTTACCAAGCGTATATACATAAATGGTCTATATAGTTAACTTGTGTAAAGTTGTTCACATTGCAGCGGTATTAAATCCAAAACCCAATATATTATATAGTGTAGACATGTGCAGTTTGTTTAGTTCTGAATCTAAATTCAGGCAAATTTTCCATTATTCGGGAATTCAGATGTATCCGAATTTCCAAATTACAATACTAAGGGATTTAATCGAATCCGAAATAATGAAACAAAAATTTTGGACGAAGTTCAGGTAATTATTCAATTGAATTTGGATAATTTTTTAATCAAATTTGAATCTCATAAGAGAATAAAATAGGATAGAAAATAACGTAATAGAATAGAAAAGAATAGAATTGAAAATTAAATAATAGATTTGAAAACAGCAATAGGATAGAATAAAATAGAATATAACCTTTTTCTGAAATTTGAATTTTCTAATAGAATAAATTCAAATTCGAAATAGAGCAGAAAAGAATAGATTAGAATAGAAAATAATAGAATAGAATAGAAAAAAACAATAGAATAGAATAAAATAGAATATAACCTTCTTCCGAAATTTAAATTTCGAATAGAATAAATTTGAATAGAATAGAAAATAATACATTAGACTATAAAAGAAAAGAATAGAATAGAATAGAATAGAATAGAATAGAATAGCGTTAAAAATGAAATAATAGAAAAGAATAGAAAAAAAACAAAAGAATAGAATAAAATAGAAAAAATATGACCTTCTTCAGAATATCAAATTTCGAATAGAATACATTTTTATTCGAATAGAATTTTAAAGAATAGAGTAGAATAGAAAATAAAAGACTAGAATAGAAAATGAAATAATAGAATAGAAAAAAACTAATAAAATAGAAAGAATAGAAGCCTCTTCCGAAATTCGAATTTTGAATAGAATACATTTGAATGGAAAAAAAATATAATCCAATAGAAAAAAAACAATAGAATAGAATAAAATAGAAAGAATATAGCCATCTTCCAGAATTAGAATGTCCTATAGAATAAATTAGAATTCAAATAAAATAGAAAAGAATAGCATTAAAAATGAAATAATAGAAAAGAATAGAATAGAAAAAACAAAAAATAGAATAAAATAGAAAGAATATGACCTTCTTCAGAAATTCAAATTTCGAATAGAATAAATTTTAATTTGAATAGAATTTTAAAGAATAGATTAGAGTAGAATAGAAAATAAAAGACTAGAATAGAAAATGAATTAATAGAATAGAAAAAAAACTATCTAATAAAATAGAAAGAATATAAGCCTCTTCCAAAATTCGAATTTTCAATAGAACAAATCTGAATAGAAAAAAAATAGAATACAATAGAAAAAAAACAATAGAATAAAATAAAATAGAAAGAATATAGCCATCTTCCAGAATTAGAATGTTCTATAAAATAAATTAGAATTCAAATAAAATAGAAAAGAATAGAATTGAAAATGAAATAATAGAAAAGAATAGTATAGAAAAAAGAATAGAATGGAATAAAATAGAAAGAATATAACCTTCTTCTTAAATTTGTTTTTCGAAATAGAATACATTCAAATTCGAACAGAGCAGAAAAGAATAGATTAGAATAGAATAGAAAATAAAGGAATAGAATAGAAAAGAATAATATAGAAAAAACAATAGAATAGAATAAAATAGAAAGAATATAACCTTCTTCTGAAATGTGAATTTCGAATAGAATAAATTTGAATAGAATAGAAAATAAAAGATTAGAGTATAAAGAAAAGAATAGAATAGAAAAGAATAGCATTAAAAATGAAATAATAGAAAAGAATAGAATAGAAAAAAACTAAAGAACAGAATAGAATAAAATAGAATGAATATGACCTTCTTCAGAAATTCATATTTCTACTAGAATAAATTTTAATTTGAATAGAATTTTAAAGAATAGATTAGAAAATAAAATAATAGAATAGAAAATGAAATAATAGAATAGAAAAAAATATATAATAAAATAGAAAGAATATAACCCTCTTCCGAAATTTGAATTTTGAATAGAATAAATTTGAATTTGAATAGAAAAAAAAATGGAATACAATAGAAAAAAACAATAGACTAGAATACAATAGAAAGAATATAGCCATCTCCCAGAATTAGAATTTCCTATAGAATAAATTATAATTTGAACAAAATAGAAAAGGATGGGATGGAAAATGAAATAATAGAAAAGAATAGTATAGAAAAAAAACAATAGAATAGGATAAAATAGAAAGAATATAACCTTCTTCCAAAATTCGAATTTCAAACAAACTAATTCGGTCGAAATTGAGTTTGAAAAAACGAAATGAATTCTGAAAACAAATTAAACAAATAAACAAATTTAACTAAACTAATTTATGTGAATAACGAGTTAATCCGAACCCGAATAAACTGAAAGAATTCCAAAAATGAATTAAATGAACTAAAACTAATTTAACTAAACAAATGTAAGTAACTAACAAACCGAAACAAAACAATTTTTCCATTCTGCACATGTCTAATATATTGAAGCTTACCAATCATTAATTGTGGTAGCTGCATTCATTTTCTTTTTTTTAGGCTCTGTATTTACCTGGTGATCTGGCCAGTAACACACCCCCATTATTAAAGGACACCCACTCTGGATGAATGAGCACATGGGGCACCTTTGGACAGCAGCATTGTCAGTTTGAGGGGATGGGGCGTAAGATGTGCTAGCAGATTTACATACACTAACAAATTGAAGCAAAACTCCAGCTAATACTTTATAGGCAGTTACAGCAAACTGTTTGCTTTTTTCTTTTTTTGGATAAATAAATAAAAGCTGATCATTGTAGGTACCACTGCTAGTATGGAATGGTTTGTCTTCTCTTTGTCATCTCTGCAACTGATACATTCTGCTGGATAGCTTGTTTTTTTTTTTAATAAAAACAATAGACTTACTGGCTGGATCCCAAGATGAAAATAGAAGAAAGAAAGCCTTAAAAAGAAAAGCAATGCAGCCATCACATCTAAGAATTGGTAAGCTGCAATATAATAAAGGTTTGCTTTTGGGTTTATTGCCACTTTAAGGTCACTGAAATTGAAAAGCTGATCAATAGGTCACTGTTTATATCTAGAGAAAAAGAGGTTTAATCTCTGCAAATGGAAAAATGTCATCATAGTAAAAGGGAATGGACATGCAGAATAAACGTAATCAAGAACTAGTTCTAGCCAGCTCAGTATGTTGTTCAAAAAATGCTGGATGTGTTTCTAAATGCACAAAATATAATGAGCTATTAATATTTATAAGTAATAACACTGTAGATTCTTGGTCTAGGGAACTTTGGATTGCCTTTAGAAGATTAAGAATTAATTTTATTTCCTGTTGGAGCAAAATGGACCATTCATTATAAGGGTTTTTTTCCTTCCTCTGGATCAACTGTGGGTTTAGGATTCTGTATACTTAGGTTTATTTATTTTTCTATTATTTAACCACTTGCTTACTGGGCACCTAAACCCCCTTCCTGCCCAGACCAATTTTCAGCTTTTAGCGCTGTCACTCTTTGAAAGCCAATTGTGCGGTCATACAACACTATACCCAAATAAAATTTTTATAATTTTTTCCCCACAAATAGAGCTTTCTTTTGCTGTTATTTGATCACCCCTTTTTTTTAATTTTTTGTTAAAACAATTAAAAAATACCACATCTAAAAAAAAAATACAAAACCGTTTTATATTTTGTAAATAACTTTTGCAAACAGGTAATTTTTCTCCTTCATTCATGTACACTGATGAGGTTACACTGATGGGCACTGATAGGCTGCACTGATGGGCACTGATAGGCTGCACTGATGGGCACTAATAGGTGGCACTGGTGGGCACTGATAGGTAGCATTGGTGGGCACTGAGAGGTGGCACTGATGGGTGGCACTGATGGGCAGCTCTGAAGGGCATTGATAGGTGGGACTGAAGGGCACTAATAGGCGGCACTGATGAGTGGCAGTGATGGGCACTGATGGGTGGCAGTGATGGGCACTGATGGGTGGCAGTGATGGGCACTGATTGGCACTGGTAGGTGACACTGATTGGCACCACTGGTGGGCATTGATAGGTGGCACTTGTGGGCACTGATAGGTGGCACTGATTGCTGGCACTTACTGTGGGTACTGATTGCTGGCACTTACTGTGGGCACTGATTCGTGGCACTAGCAGGTGGCACTGGCAGACGGTACTGGTGGGCACATATAAGGCTCTTCCTCTTCAGGACCAATGTCCCTTCGAACAGAAGCCGGTGATCGGCTTTTTTTCTCCTCACGCTGTCAGCGTGAAAAGAAAAAAAAAAGATTACCGATCTTCTGTTTACGTCACGTGATCAGCTATCATTGGCTGACAGCTGGTCATGTGGTAAGGGGCCGGGATTGGCCCCTTACTCGGATTTGTGATCACCTGAGTCTCAATGATCACAGCTCGTGCCTTTCAGGGGGGCGTGGTGAGCCAGCAAAGGGGAGGACGTCAATAGACATCTCCTGGCAAAGTAGATCCGCACTGTAGCCGTCATTCAGCTATAGCGCGGATCTAAAGCAGTTAAACTTCAGAGACTTTCAGCCTAAAACCATAAAGTTGGCCATACACATATATATTCCTTAATCCGACAGATCTCCCAATGTGGCTGCCCTGCCAGCTGTCAGAATACCCAAATAACATCTACATCTCATTGGATGCAGGTGTTGTCCAGAAGGTGATTGGGGAGGTAATTAATGTCTGGGAAGTCTTGCTCGCAAAGTGTTCTTTCTTCTCCAGGGAGGGTTCCAATTCTCTTGAGGGCTGCTGTCCCTGGTGGAAGCCTCACTGAGCCAAAGATTGTGGTCTGGGCCTCAGCAGCTGCTGGGCTGAGGGCCTGGAGATAATTGCCAATAGATTACTTTTGCTTGAGGGCACTACTGTCTGGTTTTGAGAAGGATTTTTTTTGTCTCCCTCTTATAGGCTCCACCTGTGGATGCTGGGTGGCAGAACACTGTGAGTAAAGACCTTGCTGAGGACTATTAGAATTGCAAGTGCCAGAAGGGAACTAAGTGCCAGAAGCGGATATATGGACTGGGATTGCTATTATAGGGCCCCAGAAGTACCGGCCATTCCTTATTACCTCCAGAAAAGGTGGCTACAGAGAAAACTAGTGAGAAGTTTGTCCTTCCATAATTGCTATTGATCACTTTGGAGCATTTTGTGACCCTAAACCCCCTCTTTTGTTAAAGTTCTTCAGCAATAAATACTAAAAAGTAGCGATGCACTGGTATTGGTATCAGTGCCGATACTAGGCATTTTCGCGAGTATCAGTAGTGGCGAAAATGCTCCCATACCGAAAACCGATACCGGAAGTGACGTCAGCTGGTAGGGCGGGACGCCTCCTCCTCCCCTCTGGCAGTACACGGAGCAGTACACATCGGAGCAGTGGCTGCGGGAAAATCCTCAGCCACTTACACAGGCGGAGGAGCTGGCTCCTATCACGCTCAGCACAGTGGGAACAGTCTGACAGCTGGCCACACTGACACTCCTGCTCTCGGCTGTCTTCTTTTATTATACAACTCCACCGTGATCCTCTCCTGCCTCTGTAAACAAGAAGAGGGTGGGTGATTTCATGACTCCTCCCTTCCTGTTCCTGCACAGAGAGCGAGAGCTGGATGGATGGCTGGCTGTCTGCTATCCAATGACAGAGAGTGGGTGGGTCACCAAGTGTGAGGCAGTTGTAGAATCGTCCCTGGAAGCAGAACTGAGTACTAAGGGAAGCAACTGGAGCAAGTCCTGCAAACAGCTTAGTGTAGTATGTAGAGTACAGTGTCAGCAGAGACCAGTCTTATACATTAGCACCATACATTATATATAGACCAGTCTGTCCATTGACACCATATATAATATACAGACCAGTCTGTACGCTGACACTGAACTGTACACCATACTATATGTTATACACACACCAGTCTTTATATGATATACAGTATGGTGTCGGTGTACAGACTGGTCTGCATACGATGTACAGTACTGTGTCAGTGTATAAGACTAGTCTGTACCTAATGCCCTGTACTGTGCCCTCCTAACCCCCTGTACTGTGCCCTCCTAACCCCCTGTACTGTGTCCTCCTAACCCCTTGTACTGTGTCCTCCTAACCCCCTGTGCTATGTCCTCTTAACCCCCTGTGCTGTGTCCTCCTAACCCCCTATGCTGTGCCTTCCCTGTGTTGCCTTCTCCTTCCCCCACCAGCTGTCACCTCTGCCCCCCATGTCTATCAATGACCCTCCCATCCCCATCCTCTTCCCCCCAGCTATCACAGACTTTTCCTTCTCAACTCTGCCACCCCACAATCCCTATTTCACGCCACCCTCAACTACCCTGCCCTCACTCCCCCCCCCACCCCAACCCTGCCCTCATCCCAGCCTCATCCAACTCCCTAACATCTTTTTGGGGATGTCTCCACCAGCTTTGCATGCCTAAAGAGTGACATTTTTGCCCATTCTTCTTTGCAAAATAGCTCAAGCTCTGTCAGATTGGATGGAGATTGTCTGTGAACAGCAATTGTCAAGTCTTGTCACAGATTTTGATTTGGATTTAGGTCTGGACTTTCACTGGGCCATTCTAACACATGAATATGCTTTAATCTATTCTAAACCATTCCATTGTAGCTCTGGCTGTATGTTTAGGGTTGTTGTCCTGCTGGAAGGTGAACCTCCACCCCAGTTTCAAGTTTTTTGCAGACTCTAACAGGTTTTCTTCTAAGATTGCCCTGTATTTGGCTCCATCCATCATCAACAATGGCTTTCTTCTTGCCACTCTTCCATAAAGGCCAGATTTGTGGAGTGCACAACTAATAGCTGTCCTGTGAACAGATTCTCCCACCTGAGCTGTTGATCTCTGAAGCTCCTCCAGAGTTACCATGGGCCTCTTGGCTGCTTCTCTGATTAATGCTCTCCTTGCCCAGCTTGTCAGTTTAGGTGGACGGCCATGTCTTGTTAGGTTTGTAGTTGTGCCATACTCTTTCCATTTTCGGATAAAATGAACAGTGCTCCATGAGATGTTCAAAGCTTGGGATATTTGTTTATAACCTAACCCTACTTTAAACTTCTCCACGACTTTATCCCTGACCTGTCTGGTGTGTTCCTTGACCTTCATGATGCTGTTTGTTCACAAAAGTTTTTCTAACAAACCTCTGAGGGCTCCACAGAACAGCTGTATTTATACTGAGATTAAATTACACACAGATGGACTACTAATTAGGAGACTTCTGAAGGCAATTGGTTCCACTAGATTTTAGTTAGGGGTATCAGAGAAAAGGGGGCTGAATACAAATGCATGCCACACTTTTCAGATATTTATTTGTAAAAAATGTGGAAAACCATTTATCATTTTCCTTCCAGTTTACAATTATGTGCCACTTTGTGTTGGTCTATCACATAAAATCCCAATAAAATACATTTACAATTTTGGTCGTAACATGACAAAATGCTGAAAATTTCAAGTGGTATGAATACTTTTTCAAGGCACTGTATAAATCAATCAAGTAAAGTCGCATCGATTCCACCATCAGACATGGATTGACCCAGGGAACCTAGGACTGCTTGAGACACTTAAAGTGGTAGTAGATGCAAGACATTTTTTTTCACATAAAACACTTCAATACTGGGCACTTTTACCCCCTTCCTGCTCAGGGCAATTTGCAGCTTTAAGTGTTGTCGCACTTTGAATGACAATTGCGCAGTCATGCAACACTGTACCCAAACTGAATTTTAATAAATTTGTTCACACTAATAAAGCTTTCTTTTAGTGGTAACTAATCACCACTCAGTTTTTTTCATTTTTTCCTAAATAAACAAAAATAGACTGAATATGTTGGGGGAAAAAATGTGTTTTCTTCGTTCAAGTTATAAAATTCTGCAAATAAATAATTGTTCTTCATAAATTTAGCCCAAAATGTATTCTGCTACATTTCTTTGGTGAAAATAACCAAAATCAGTGTATATTATTTATTTATTTATTATATAGGTAAGAAAACTAGGGTATATATCTGAAAATTGATCAATCCGGATATACTGACGGCATATCTCAGGACAGTAGAAATACCCCACAAAATACCTCTTTTTGGAAAGTAGGCAGGCCAATGTATTTAGTAAGAGGCATGGCGGGTTTTTTGAAGTTGTAAGTTTTTGTCCTTTTTTTTTTTTAAATCAAGTATTTTATTTTTTAATTCACTTTTTCTATTTACATACTGTCACCAGTGCAGTACAGCATCATCATATAACTGGTGTAGCGGTGATCAGGGACACTGATGCCACGTACACACGAGCGGACTTTACGGCATACTTGGTTCGGCGGACCGGAGTCCGTCGGACAATTCGATCGTGTGTGGGCTCCAGCGGACTTTTTTCCCCCAAAAGTTAGACGGACCTAGAAATGAAACATGCTTCAAATCTTTTCTACGGACTCGAGTCCGGTCGAAAAGTCCGTTCGTCTGTATGCTAGTCCGACGGACAAAAACCGACGCTAGGGCAGCTATTGGCTACTGGCTATGAACTTCCTTGTTTTAGTCTGGTCATACGTCATCATGTACAAATCTGTCGGACTTTGGTTGATCGTGTGTAGGCAAGTCCGTTCATTCGGAAAGTCCGTAGAAAAGTCCGCCGAACCAAGTATGCCGTAAAGTCCGGTCGTGTGTACGCGGCATGACAGTACGAAAAAAATATGTTATAATTTTTTTATTATTATTACATTTTTTTTCTTTTTTAACAAAACGATGACCAGAGCAATATAATGTTACCTTAGTAACATTGTACTAGTCTGGGAAAGTAATCAGGATTTTTTTTTACACATTATGTTTGCTTATAGGAATGCATTACATTGCTATAAAGCAAGCATTTTACTGAATAACTGATTCATTCAGTCTCTTTTGTTGTGATTAGCTGTGATTGGTCAAAGCGAATCACATGGTACAGATGGGCTGTGATTGGCCCTGTCTATACCATGTGATTGGACTGATCAATCACAGCTAGCAACACATTTGTACACATTGGATGGCTTGAAAGGAAGCCATCCATTGTGTACAACTGTAATGTGACCTGCTGCAATTCATCATGGCGGTCACATGGTATCGGTAGCGAACTGATACTCTGATCAAGAATTGCCTGTGTCCCGTGGACATGGCTGGTGCAAGATCGGTCTGCTGTGTGGTCCCCTTGGGCGTGTGATCGGCACATCCTCACAGGACATCATAGTGGTTAAAAAATGTCCCAGTAACAGTATGCCCCCCCAAAAAAAAACTCATTAAAGCTAGTGTCCCTCTATAGCAGCTCTCTCCTCTCTCCCTGCATTCATGGGACAAAAAGTTATTGGCTCCTGCTGCTGTCAATCAAATCCTGTGAGCAGAGAGTGGGGGTGGGGCCAAGTCACACTGTGTGTCTATAAGGGCACACAGCCCGGCTCCCAGGCAAGCCTGAACTTGTGCTCGCAAAGGAAGTTGCTTTCTATGGTGGCACATGGAGAACAAGGGGAGGAGCCAAGAGCGCTGGCCAGGGACCCCAGAAGAGAAGATTCGGGGGTCACTCTGTGTAAAACTATTGCACAGAACAGGTAAGTATAACATGTTTGCTATTTACAAAAATGCCATAGGTGTGCACCCCAAAGCTCAAACACATATGCGTGTTTGTGCATATGTTTATATACTGACAGTGTCAGTAGCGCAGTGAGCAGTGTCAGTAGGGCAGAGATTGGTGTCAGTAGGGCAGTGGACGGTATCAGTAGTTTTTATTTTTATTAATTTATGTTTTGTTATTTTTATAAAAAAATAATAAACTTGTTATTTTTTTTTTAAATGTAGGAGCCCTTTAAGGGGCTTTGGTGAAATATCAGGGTTCTAAACAGGTGGCATCTGTACCACACAGGGTGATTAGGGTGTGCACAGGCATATTGGGCAGACCCCTGTGCACACGCCTATAAGAAAATGCCTTTAGAACCTTTTTAATTATATCAGCTTCATCTTTCAGGTTTTACTTACTGTCCCCGAGAAGTGTGAATCAGTAAAGTGATCAGCGTAGAGGTGGCTGGGCATACACAGTTAAGCGCCAACATGGCATACTTAAATTCTTCTTCACAGACCACATGATCTGAGGGTGGAAATGAAAACAGAAACAAGAGAGAGAAGAGTCAATATATTTAATTTAAGGGAGAATATTTCTTATTCAGTGAAAGCAACTCTTTAAAGGCTGAATTAATAAGAATGTAAAAACAACCTTACCAGGTTAACTAGGAGCTAAACCCAAGAACAAAAATGTAATATATTTTTCCAGATTTCCGGTTCTGATGTGGTGGCTGCATTTGTTTTTATTTTTCAGGACAAGAACATTTTAGAAAGTACAGAAAATACCCGTTCATCGTATAGAAACACTGTCACTTTTTGCAAGATCATCTTTCTTGTGTAATCCCCTCACCCCTCCCAATATAATGAAGATGAACAAAGGCAAACATGTTTGAAGTCCAGCCTGTGTAGTAGCCATGGCTTTCTCCACAGATACAGTGGAGGATTGATGGTAGCCACACAGAGATGTAAGTTGTGGAATTCAGATCTATTGGACAACCCTACCTTGTGCCTTGACTTCTGCTGAACTTTGAACTCTTTACTTCCCCCATGAACTTCCTGATTTAAGCCATGTCTCTGCACTTCCTGTTTGCCAGAATATTGTATTCTCTCCAGCCAATATCTCGCTCTTGTCTTCCCTGCTGTCGTCCATATTTTTGGTACCACTTGTTACCAACCTTTGGCTTGTTCCTCGACTATGTTTCTGCCTGATTCCTACCTGCAACCACATGTTACCAACCCTTGGCTTTTTTTCTGACTACTCTTATGTTTGATCCTTACATGCTACATCCGCTACTGGACATTGGCTTGCTCACCTCCTGGTAAATCTGAGGACCGCGACCTGGTACTAACATGCAGCAAAACCCATCTCCACCATCAGGAGCTCTGGTGAACATTGGTTAGTATTTAGACTCCACACCTCAGATGAGCCTGTATCAACTGCCAGGGTAACCTGCATGTATACCTATCCTGATCGGTGTGAGTCCCCCGACTGCTATAGCTACTGGTCTCCGAGCCTGACCCCCTGATCGTGACAGGATGACCAGGTGAAAATAAAGGGGAAAAAAATTAAAAATAAGAAAACAAATGCAGCCACCTATTTTAAAGACTGGTATTTATTACATTTTCGTTTTTGAGTTTAAGCTTTAATCCTTCTGGTATTGGGAATGAACTCTCACCATCATCTCTCACCACCATGATCATATAACATAAGTGACCAGCTCATTCCACAATTCTCTTAAAAGGCTTTCATTATCCCTTCTCAAAATACTACAGTGGGGCAGTATAAAAATGAACAAGTTTCCAGTCTCGATACCATGTGTTAACATGATACAATCAGCAAAGCTCTGGATTATAGAAGTAGTCAGGTTATCTGTAAAGTTGTCACGGCACTTCTACAGCTGGAGAATAATGCCCTGCTCCCTTCCTCTATGGTTCCAGGGCTTAACTACTTTTCTTGGGAAGCCAGGACTCCAAAAACAGCTCAGGGCAGCAAGCAGGGGGATACTGTGGAACAGCCCTCCCCAATCTCCCCTACAGAATATGAACTTAAAAGTGCTCATCTCTGAGCACTTCTGGGTTCAAAGCTATTAAATGCCAGGTCAAGGGCCAGGTAAACAGCAGATTGGTGACTTTCTGTCCTCAATCTGCTTTGGCTGAGTGCAGGGTAGAAATTATGAACCCTGGTGTTTCAATTAAGAGAACCTGTCACCTGCATATATATATATTTGATTAACAGTTGTGCAAATATCGTGAAGCATAACAAATTGTAACTGGCATCTTTTTGTTTCACAGGTCATTTGCTTTCAGAAGAAAATTATTGTATTATTTATTTTAAATACATTTTTGATGTAAAAAATGTGCAGTTTAGCATTTTTTTTGTGAGAAAGTAATCAGTAAAAGGGTTATTTATACAGATGTGTGGAAAAAACATTTGTCACAGCAACATGAAAAAAGTCGGCTTTCTGGGAATATAGACTCCAGCCATCAGCATTTCAAAAGGGAGACGTTACATAAAAGCCTCTTTATTCACTGTCTCCAGAGGTTACATAACAGACGCCACAGCGCTTTTTGGCCACTGCACAGCCTTAGTCATGGAGGTTCTGGGGATGGTTTGGTGATTTTTATTCTATGACTACAAGTAGGTGTGAATACAGCCTATGAAGCGACTAAAAATCAGAAATGAGATCAGCCATACACAAATACTTTTTTCAACGAAAGCCCCAACATCCTCCATTTCTCACTAAGAAGCAAAATACATAGCAGGATGACTCTATCCATTTTCGATAACCCACATTCCCCTTCACTGAATCTTTCACTCCATGCTGCATTCATTGTTATATATATGAACACTCCAACTGTGAGATTGAGAAACCCTGGCAGAAAAAAATCAGTACATTTTTCTTTAAAGCAGAATGCTACCAAAAAAATTAAAATACAAAAATAACGACTCAATAAAAGATTAAAAAAAAAACAGCTTATACTGCTATACTCACCTACCTTCAATCTGGGGTTTTCTCTGGGTTACATGACAGCCAGTGTCATTCAACCCTATTATTCTCAGACCAGGCTGTCATGGACTGCCCTCCCGTGTAGCGCCGTTACAGGCCTAATCTCTGGTTATTACTCCATTGCACTAGACATACATTACTATATGAGTGCTGTTTAGTGCAGCAGTAAGGACCACCACCACTGGATGAGAAGAGGAAAGACAGGTGACATCATTGGACCAGCAAGAGGACCCTTGAAAAAAGTTTTTTTTATTTTTTTTTTATATATGGTTCTATAGAGGGGCTGGGTGGTAGTTTTTTTTAGCTTTAGCTATTAACCGGCTGGCTACAAGTGGCATCACTGATTAGATTCCTATATCTCTCATAGACTCCTCATAGTAGTTTCTGGCTCTGTTGCTGTCTAAATTAGTGTACCCATCTATTGTATGCTCCTCCTCCTGCATTGTCCATGATAAAAAAATAAAGGTAAAAATCCCGAAAAAAGCATGGGAACCTCTTATACTGACCAGAAAAGGCACGCAGACCTAGGAACGCAAAGATCTAACCGATACAGTCCCTGAGACATACAAGAAATTGTAAAATTATTAATTTTACTGGAATCTACCAATACCAGAAACATGAGCTTTGGGTGAACTGACCCTTCAACAGAAAGCAGTATGCGTCTACAAATCCCTCAGCTTTATACAACCTCTTGCAAGGTAAACATTGGGTGTGGAACATCTCCAGGGTCTAGTAAATGTTGGAAGAACAACAGCAGATAGCTTTCTATACTGTGAAATATATACTGTATGCATTATACCTATCTATCCAGCAGGTGGCATGGTAGTGTGTATCTATGGTAATGTAATCAGAGGAAGTGTTATCTCTCTCAGTGTATATAGTTGTATCCTCATTGTTCCTGTTCCATGAGAAATACATGCTGTAAGATATGTTCTGCCATTCTCCATGAAAGTAAAGTCGTATTGCTGCAAACAAGAAGATTACAGGGCATTATTTCAACACTCTGACAACAGGTTATGGGTATGGCAGCACCCAGAGGCACTGGAAAGAATACTCAGTGAGTACAGTGAGTACTGTATACCAGATATTGAAAGATGGCAAGCGGTTCAGATGTGAAGTTTGCAATTGCAAAGCTGAACAATGACAATTACCAGTTGTGGAAGTTCAAACTACAAATGCTTCTTAGCAAGGACGGCTTGTGGCAAGTGCTGAATACAGACAGACCAACAAACGGGGAGGTGGGGGATTGGGACAGGAAGGATAGACGGGCAAAAGTGACTATATAAGCTTGCTAGGGGAAGATATAGAACAGAGAAAACTGCCAAAGGTATGTGGACTTCATCACAAAAACTGCATGAGCGTTCAAGCCTCAACAGTAACCTATTTCGACTAAGAAAGCTTTATAATATGAGACTATAAGAGGGCCAGCATATGTGTGACCACGTGAAAGCTATGCTAGAAATCATTAGAGCAGCTATGCACCATCGGAGAGGACATCAAAGATAACCATATCGTTGCCCTGCTCCTCTGCAGCCTTCCAGAGACATACAGGCAGTCACCTAGTTACGAACTAGGGACTGTAGGTTTGTTCTTAAGTCGAATATGTTCGTAAGTCGGAACAGCATGGGCAGAACGGCAGATATGTCGTTTTCCGATGTTCCGTCGAATGTGCCCGCCGTCGAAAAGCGTCCGTCGAATGTGCCCGCCGTCGAAAAAGGGTCCGCCAAATGTGCCTGCCGGCGAAAAGGTTCCGTCGAATGTGCCCGCCGTCGAAAAGGTTCCATCGAATGTGCCCGCCGGCCCGTTCGTAAGTGGGAGTCGTTCGCAAGTCGGATGTTAGTAACTCGGGGACTTCCTGTATACTGCTCCTTATTAACGCCTTAGAAACCAGCCCCGAGCAGGAATTAACACTACAATATATCAAAGGCAAATTAATTGATGAGTATGACAGAAGGAAAGAGAATATGCACCATGATGATGACGTTTTAAGATGTACACAAAGCATAACAAAGGAAGCAGAGCCTGTTTTCACTGTAAAAGGACTGTTCAATCTGGAAGGCTGAGCAGAAGCCAAGCATTGATTACAGTGCAAAAGACAAAGTTTTCCTAGCAAATGGGAAAAGCATCACTGCAGAAGGTAAAGGACAGGGCTTCCTGAACTGCATTTCACCACAAGGCAAGCGGAGTATCCATGTAAATAAAGTGCTGTATGTTCCAGAACTAGAAGGCAGCCTTCTATTAGTTAAAAGTGTTGCAAACAAGGGTCTCACAATTAAGTTCCAGGATGATGAATGCACAATTCACAATAATAAGCGATTCCTTGCAAAAGGAAAATTGGATGATCATCTATACAGGTTCATCACCACAGACCATCAAGTCAATATAGTCTCTAATGACCTACACAGTAAATGTATTTACTTATGGCACAGACAGCTGCCACAGAAATCCAGAAGCTATACAGGAAATTTTAAAGAGAGGCTTATAAGAAGAATTGACAATAGCACCTTGCAAAGTGCTCATGAAATGCAAGTGCTGTATTGAAGCAAAAGCCACACGTGCTCCCCTTCCACAGGTGTCTCAAAGAAAAAGTACCCACCCACTGCAGCTCATACACAGTGACGTATGCGGTCCAATGAAAACTCCCACGTCAGGAGGGAACAGATATCTACTGACTTTCATTGATGATTATTCCAGGTACACTTATCTGATGAAACACAAGAATGAAACATCAGTGAAACAAGAGTGTGTTGCCATGTCTAGTAACAAATTCCAAAGGAAATGAGGAATAATATGCACTGACAATGGAGGAGAATACATAAGCAAAGAAGTGGCCTCATACCTGAAGAGACAAGGAATAGTACACCAGACAACCACACCATACACTCCTGAACAAAACGGTGTAGCAGAAAGGAAAAATTACACTCTTATAGAAATGGACAGATGCATGTTGTTGGATGCCAACCTACCTCACAAGTACTTGGGGGAAGCAGTCATGACTTGCAACCTACCTACAGAACCGATTACCCTCAAGAGCCATTAAAAGTACTCCATTCGAAATGTGGCATGGATCATAACCTAGCATAGGTGTCAGAAACCATGAAATCAGACCGAGATATAAGTACAGTTAAATCACACTTGTTTAATAATAAAAGTAAAAAGAACAAATGTAGTCAAAACATAGCCAGAGTTCAGTAACCGGAACGGATAGTTAGCCAAGCCAGAAGTCAGGGATCAAAGTAGTGGAACAGCAAGTAGGATCTGGAGCCAGAAGGGATGTCAGCAAAGCCAGTCTTTAAAAAGGAACATAGGAGATAGTTTCTTGTGATGTGACCAAGGCGAAGGCAGAGCTCCTCTGGACTGGATGGCTTAAGTAGGCAGAATCATCAACAGCTGAGTAACTGTGGAGAGAGATGGGAGCAATTAGCCGACAGCTGAGCGGCCAGCTCAGAGAAGGAAGAGCTGAGCCCAGCCCTGACAATAGGGCACATCAGAGTGGATGTAAAGCATATGCCTATATTCCAAGTAAGAATTGATCAAAGCTGGAGAACAGAGCCATAGAGGGCATTCTAGTAGGCTACAGCGAGTAAACTAAGGATTACAGAATCTTACACCCAAAGACTGACTAAGTGACAATAAGCCACAGTGTTTATTTTGATGAGAGCCCATCATCAGAGCTGTCAAGTGAATATTCCAAGAAAACCAGAAGAAAAGGTCGACCAAAGCGAACCTGTGCAGGAGTCAAAACAAGAGGTGGAACTCACAATGCCCAAATCAAGTTCCCCACCAGACCTTGCTGAACTGCCTGAAATCAGAAGATCCACTCGGATGACCACCCCGCAAGCTGTCATACACTGTCAAAACACATAGCATACTTGAACCAACATCCTGGGAAGACATAGAAAAACTGCCAAAACTTGAAGCCAATAGATGGAGTAAGGCAGCAGAAGAAGAATTAAAGTTACTTCAAGAAAATAAAACCTGGACACTCACAGAGCTCCCTCCTATCCACAAAACTATAGGAAGTAAGTGGACTTTCATAGTAAAATCAGACACAGAAGGGAATATCCACAAAAACTAAGCCAGACTAGTTGCCAAGGGTTACCCCCAGAAATTCGATGAAGATTACAATGAAACATTTGCTTCCATCGTAAAACATCAGAGCGCTTCTTAGTGTTGCAGCCGTGTAGAGCATGCAAGTCAAACACCTAGACATTAAAACTGCTTTCCTATATGGAGAAATTAAGGAAGATCTCTACATGGAGCAACCACCAGGGTTTGACCAAGGAGACATCCTTGTGTGTAAACTTCAGAAGAACATCTACGGTCTTAAGCAATCGGCAAGGATGTGGAATGAGAAAGTGAACAAAGTACTTACCAGAGAGGGATTCTCAAGAAGTAAAGCAGACCCCTGTCTCTACTCCAAGAATCAAGAAGACAGATGCATATACATCATTATCTATGTCAATAACATTATAACCTGTTTTGAACAAGAGGGGGATTACAATTAGTTCACAAGCTGAAAGAAAATGTTGAAATCAAATAGCTAGGGGACATTAGCTACTATCTAGGAATCCAAATAGAGAGAGAAGAAGATGGAAGTTATCTTCTCAACCAGAAAATCTTCAAAATCTTGCAACAATTCCATATGCAAGATGCAAAGGAAATGAAAACTCCTATAGAACAAGGCTATCAAAAGAGCAATAAAGCAAAAAACTTGCTACCCAGCAATGACATGTATCGCAGAGCAATAGGTAAGCTGCTATATGTTGCCACTGTGACAAGACCAGACATAGCAGCAGCAGTGGGCATACTATGCAGGAAAGTCTAAGCTCCCTGTCAGCGTGACTGGAACCCAGTAAAAAGAGTGATGCAATACCTCAAAGGAACAATTCAGATGAAGTTACGGTTTCTGGCAACATCATATCCAAAACTGGTCGGATATGTGTAAAAAAGTGGGGAAAGGATGGGACTTTAAATGAGGCAACGGCTATTGAACAGAGTAATGCATACATGGTGACTTAATGAGTTTTATTTAGCATAAAGAGGGTATAAAATCACACTCAATATGGAATACATTAAAAGCCACTGCATATATGTACATGTAGGTTAAAGTACAGTTCATGATCACATAAAAAAAGAATACAGATACATAATCCAAGTAGTTCATATGTGTACAACCTTGAAAACGAAATAGCAGCACATTCCAGTTGCCAATGTATGGAGTGATAACTCCGTATTAGGAAGCGAGTAATTAAAAGTATAGTAAAAAGATGCAATGATTATTGACTATAGCAAGGTGCAGCCTATCAGAGCTCAACGCATTTCGTGTGAAGACACTTCATAAGTAGCAGATGCATCCATTAGTAGAGGACTGGAGAGCAGGGGTGCGTGATACTGTACTCATAAGGAGCTGATGGGATAGGTCCTCCATCACAGGAGCTGAGGAAGCTATACCATGCAGGGAGCAAACGCCGAGACATAAGATCTCCAAGCAAATAGATTCTCCATATTGTGTATGTGGTAGTACAAAGTGGGGAGTCTCATGTGGAAATGTCTCAAATGATAGTTTGGACAAAATGTGTGGCGTGGCCAATAGTGCAAATGAGGACATAAACAATAAAGCGTGCTCAGGGCGTCCAAACCACCTGCAGGTAGCTTCCAGTGTCCTATTTGCTTGGGGATCTTATGTCTGGGTGTTTTCTCTCTGCATGGTATAGCTTCCTCAGCTCCCATGACGGACGACCTATCCCAGCGGCTCCTTATGAGTAAAGTATCACGCACCCCTGCTCTCCAGTCCTCTACTAATGGATGCATCTGTTTCTGATGAAGTATCTTCACATGAAACGCGCTGAGCTCTGTTAGGATGCACCTTGCTATAGTCAATCATCAGTACATCTTTTTACTATACTTTTAATTACTTGCTTCCTAATACTGAGTTATCACTCTATACATTGGCAACTAAAATGTGCTGCTATTTCGTTTTCAAGGTTGTACACATATGAACTACTTGGATTATGTATCTGTATTCTTATTTTATGTGTTCATGAACTGTACTTTATCCTACATGTGCATATATGCAGTGGCTTTTAATGTATTCCATATCGAGTGCGATTTTTTACCCTCTTTATGCTAAATAAAACTCATTAGGTCACCATGTATGCAATGTATGCATTCTGTTCAATTGCCGTTTGCCTCACACAAAATCCCAACTTCCTTTTCATTTTTATTGGTCGGATATGTGGATGCTGATTGGGCTGGGGACTGCACAGACCTCAAATCTACAAGTGAATTCATCTTCCAGCATGGGGAAAGAACCATAAGTCGGTCTAGTCGAAAGCAAGTAACTGTCGCTCTAAAGCAGAGTACATTGCAGCAGCATACACATGTCAAGAAGCGGTATGATTAGTCAACTTTTTGTGGACATTGGGATAGACATGTCAAAAACAATTTCCATTTATGAAGACAACCAGGGATTCATAAAGCTTACGCAATCAGAAAGGGTCAATCCTAGGACCAAACACATCAATGTCAAGTATCATCTACTGAGGGACAATCAAGAGCAAGGAGTTATATACATTCAATACAGCCCATCAGAGGAGATGACTGCTGATGCACTCACTAGGCCTTAGTTGAAGGAACGTCATGATTATATCCAGAAGAAGCTGAATGTAATTTGACAAAGCACATGCTGTTGAGAAGGGGTGTTCGAAGAACAACAGCAGATAGCTTTCTATACTGTGAACTATATACTGTATGTATTATACCTATCTATCCAGCAGGTGGCACTATAGTGTGCATCTATGGTGATGTAATCAGAGTAAGTGTTATATCTCTCAGTGTATGTAGTTGTATCCTCCTTGTTCCTGTTACATGATAAAGACATGCTGTAAGATATGTTCTGCCATTCTCCATGAAAGTAAAGCCGTATTGCTGCATACAAGAAGCTTTTAGCGCATTATTTCAATACTCTGACAACAGTAAATACTTTACCTGCAAACTTAATATGAAACTTGTTTTCAGGTTTGAGAATCTGGACAAACAGAGGACAGTTGGGAGCAAAGTCTTTTACTGCCCAGGCCCGGAGGATGGTCTGGTGATCCTAAGGTAAAATAAAGGACATTTCATTTTAAGTGTGATCTATAATTTTATTCTTTCTTTCAGTGCTCAGCTTTGGTAAATGGCAAATACAGCAGAGCTTCACAAAATCCATATATTTGACCACAGATTTTATTATCCAAATGATAATTTCCCACTTAGCTAGACCTTGGTTTCTTGAGATGGTTCTCTTGAATGCGTCTAATATTATAGAGAGGGGAAAACCTTAGCTGCAGGACTTATTACCAAATCAGACATTACCAAAATAATACAGATAAAAGTGCAATATACCATAAATATTGGAAAAACACTACAGAACCAAACCAAGATCTTGGGGGGAAAACATCCTACAAAATTATCCAGGAATTATAGATATCAACACATCAACACTGCCAAATAGAGATATCAGCCTTTTAAGGTAGAGTTTGGTGGGCTGGGGGCTATAAAGATTGTTCGTTGGCACTCATCTGTTTGCAGAAGTGCCCTTGATAAACTGCACATTTATTAGTTCAATTGGCTGGTGTATCCACAGTAAGTGCATCATACTGTTACTTATAGACACTTTTTATGTTTATTATCAATTTATAGGACAGACAATATGAAAATACAGAAACATCCATGTACCCCAAAATTAATAAAGTAAAATAAGTAATTTTTCTCCATTTGGAGACTTGTTAGACGTACCGCTGCGATGCGGTCTGTTTCAAAGCGGTTGCTGAGAATAAAACAGGCTTCCGCGTCATCAATTCTACAGAAAAACAACAGAAGGAAAGGAACAACAGGTAGACAAAAAAAAAAAAAGAGAGAGAAGGAGACATATACATGAGAAAGGGAAAAAGAAAAGAATGGGATTAGTGGAAAAGATGAAGATAAAAAAAGGTAGAGAAGGTGACAGAAAAAAAGCGAGAAAAGGAGAGAGAATGGTAATGTATGTGAGATAATAGAGGAATAGAGAGGAGCCAGCAAAAAGTATAAGGTTAGTAGAGGTGAGATAAGAGTGTAAGTAAGGAGAGAGGAGGGTGGAGGATGTAGAAAAAGTGAAAAAAGACAGGAGGCAAGAAAATGAATTGGTAAGAGAAATAAAAAAATGAGGTAAGAGGAGTAAAGAAGGAAAGAGGAGGGTGGAGGAAGAAAGAGAATTGAGGAAGGAGAGAGGAGGGTGGAGCAATTAGGAGAAGTGAGAAAGGAGAGAGGAGGGTGGAGAGGGTAAGAGAAGTGAAGAAGGTGTAAGAAGGGTTGAGGATCCAAGAGAGGTGAAAAGGAGGGGAGGGTGGAGGGGGATATACAAAAATAAAAAAAGAGAGGAGGGTGGAGATGGTAAGAGAATTGAGTTGGAAGAAACAGAAATGCAGGAGACAATAAATATAAAAAGGTAGAGAGGAGGATGGAGAGGTGAAAAGATGGAGAAAATAAGTGAAGTAAGAGTAAGGAGGGTGAAAATAGACAGGTTAGAAAGTGAAGAAAAGTGAAATGAGATAAAGAGGGTGAAGGAAGTGAGGAAATTAAAGAGACAGAAGAGAGATGGGAAAGGAAATGAGATAAGTGGAGATGAAGATAAGAGTAAAAAAGATGAAATAGGTGAAGATGAAAAGAGGTGGGTGGAAGAGGGAAGGAAAGTGAGGAGGGAGAGGACAGAGTATATACAATTAGGTGAGTTCAAATGAAGAGAAAAGGTTGGAAATGATGAGAAAAGAAAGGATGAGAAAAGGAGTTAGAAGACAATAAAAAGAGACCGTTAGTAAGGCAGGTAGATAGAAAAAGCAGCTACCAGTAAATAAAAGGCAGGATTGTACAAATGTGAGCTGCAATGAAAAAAAAAGCTGAAACGTTTTTATGCTATTAGGAGACCTTCAGAAATTATCAGGTGGTGTTTGTTATGTGCTATACAGCTCTTACATTATTCTGATAAAGAATGAACATCAAAATAGCTGGGGACAAAAACTGCTTACAGATTCTGTCAAGCCTAACACCAGGCAAAAATGAAATTTAAATAGTGCAGTTTGCATCGATTGCCTTACTCCTCAGTCCTGATTCCAAACACCTCTTCCTAAGCCATCTTGCACACAATTTCCTCCATAAGCCAAGCTAATTTCTTCCCCTGGGGGCCAGACATTTTTCCCTATTCCTTATCTTCTTGTGCACTGGTCCAGTTGCCACCCCCATGTGTTCTCCTGCCTCTGGAGTCTATGAGAGAAGACCCTGTCACTGGAAATGCCGTCTCCTCCAGTAAGAGGTGTCCCCATTCTGCATGCAGTCATGTGGACAACCAAAAGAATACCCCAGGAAGTTAACAGAAGGGGAGAGAAGGATCACGTGAGAGTGGTTTTTGGTAAGGAGAAAGAAAAAAGTGAACCTACCCAGTGGGGAAACAGACAGCTTTAAAAACTTGACAGAGAGTAAAACCCCTCTCCACTGTATCCAAAACCGAAGAAAGAAAAAGGCTTGGCTTTCACAGACATCCATGTCGGTACTTGTCATATCAACTTACTTTGCCCTCATGAGGTCCTGATCCTTTAAGGCTGAGCCCTGCAGGTAGATAACACGCTGTGACCACAAAGGAATTTGTAGAACTCTTCTTACAGGCAAATCCATTTCAGTGGGGCAGAGGAGGACAACATAATGATCCTGCACAGAAAACATAAGGCTGATTTATTTCATTTAGGGTCAGATGGGCCCAAAGGACCCCAAAAGCCCTTCACTAAAGTGCTCTAAAAGCACAGTATATTGCCTTTGTAATGTGAACCCGCTAGGAAAGAAATAAAAAAGCTGTCATTGCTGACTTTTTTCTAAATGATATTTAACTAACAGTCAAACTGTCTAAGCACTGATGGTTTCAGATAAGGAGGCAAGCCTGTACACAGCTTTGTGCAGCCTTGGGCTCACTTGTTGGAGTTAAAGCAGAACTCCAAGAATGAAGAATTATCTTTTTTCCATACGTACATTGATCCAGCCTGGCTGGCTGCACAGTAAGTATACATTTTGATATCTTGTATCCCTGGAATGTGATCCCTCCTCTTCCAACCCTGGAATGTGATCCCTCTTCTTCCAACCCAGGAATGTGATCCCCCTTCTTTAAACCCTGGAATGTGATCCCTCTTCATCCAACCCTGGAATATAAGCCTGTGATCCCTGTCCCTCTTACCTGCAGCCGGGGGTGTGCGTAGAATTCATTTAAGAAATCCATGAGCAGATCTATTTTTAGGGAGCTGACACACAGGACCACGTGTTTCTCCGTCTGAGCTCGGTAACGGCTGTAATTCCCACCTGACTTCTGCCTTTCCATCCAGAGGAACACCAGCTGCTCAAACTAAACGACATTAAGGCCTTTTGTTTACAACAAAACTCTCAAAGTGCTGATACATTTATTTCTTTGGTCATCTGCCTTTTTAAGGACTTGCCAGGAATAAGAATAGGTTGTTAAGACCTTACCAGTTTGTGTCAATGAAGAGACAAGAGGGCAAGGCTGCCCAACAAGAGAAGCCAACCCAATACCCATAGACACAAGTTTACTCCTCTAGCAATACCTTCATCCCAGTACCCATGGACACAAGATAATTGCCCAATCTGGCCAAATGGGTGACTATCATGTCCACGTCTACCTCAGTTTACTCCTCTCCTTTAGCAATACATCCAGCCCAATACCCATGGACACAAGATCATTGTCCAATCTGGCCAATTGGTGAACTATCATGTCTACATAACTCAGTTTACTCCTTTAGCAATATTTCCAACCCAATACCCATAGACACAAGATCATTGTGTAATCTTGCCAAATTAGTGACTATCATGTCCACATGCATCTCAGTTTACTCCTCTAACAATACCTCTAGCCCAGTACCCATGGACACAAGATCATTGCCCAGTCTGGCCAAATGGATGACTATCCTTTCCACAGGTAACTCAGTGTACTCCTTTAGCAATACCTCTATAAGCTCTGAGGGCCATAAGATGACTGTATGAATAATAAGTGGCTAGGATGGAAACTGTTGTCATTTACTAAACACATCTTTCACCATAAGTAGTCACTGCACAGCGGCTTAAGTAATGTATCAAAAATCGACATCAGGCCAAACCCATAAAGTTCTTTACCTGAATGCCGCCATGTTATATTTTGCCCTAAAGTGAATCCATGCTTTTCTTCTTTTTTTTGGGCAAAGCAACAGATACACTTTATTATCCTCAGCCCCCCCACTCCCATCACCAACAGCAAACAGTCACCTCGCTTTTATGCCCCCACCACCAACAGTGGATGGAAAGTCAAGTGTAAGCTACGAGTGATGGGTGTTAGACCTTACACTGGGCTATAGACTCCCCATGTGGCAGTGCTGATTGGTCCAGTGTCTTCACATGGTGTAAGTCATTTTCTCTTTTGCCTTCTGGTGCTAAATGGACCAGCAGGAGAGCAAAGATAGGCAAAGTATAAGTTCCTGGGGTGGGCTATATTAACCACTTAACATCCTTAGGGCATTCTAAAATGTTCTGGAATTGAAGTGGTCAAAACAAGCTCATGGCTTCAGCTGCAGCCAGGAGCTTGGTATAATTTTTTACAGCTGGCAATCGGCTGTTTAAAAAAAGTGATCCAGCCACCCGATAACCAAAATACACCCCTTGCTGTACCCCTGTGTTGTCATGATGCTCCAAAAACTGTATGAAATCCAGTACCACTTTTGTGTATTTCTTTCTGTGTTGTCCTAAATTGCATCAGGTCATGTTGTTGTTCTAAAGTATGCTGACATCTAGTGTCGGTTTGGGCCACTACATCCTGTTTACTAACGTAATTTGGTATTGCCATCTGTCCTCCCCTCCTGTTTAGTGCTAGTTAGTTCAGTGTTAGCTAGGCCCGCCCTTTATCTTTTCGGTCGGTCAGCGTTAGTACTTCACAGACAAGGCTTTGGAAAGTCATTGTCTTCTTACACTTCAATAGGACTGGAAAAAACATCTTCTGCACTATAATAAGCTGAAGTAAAATTGTGCTGAATTCTGAAACTCCCTACCCCAGTATGTCTGGTCAGGTTCCACCCTGTCCACATTCAGACAATCTTTGAAAACTCAATTTTTTAGGGAAGCCTACCCAACCTCCACCTAAGAACTGTATTTGAGTCACCTCCATAAGATCATCCCCTGCAGCTATCACCTTTGTACCACCTCCCCCTTCCTTTAGATTATAAGCTCCATGAGCAAGGCCCTTCTATTCCTTCTGTATTGAACTGTATTGTAATTGTACTGTCCCCTTTATATTGTAAAGCACTGTGCAAACTGTTGATGCTATACAAATCCTGTATAATAATAATAATAATAATGTCTGCGTCTTATTGAAGAGTTAAACTGCCCGTAGATAGTACTAAGTCAGCAGGTGACCATACTGTCTGGTCAGACTGTGTATAGGGAGGTATGTCAATGCATAGTTTGTGCGTGTTCTACTTCTATTTACTGCTACTTTATAAATGGATTTAGGTGCTGCGAACAAACCTTTTCCTAGGTAAAAATCATACATGGGAGTTTACTCCCACTTTAAAAAAAGAAGACTAATGCAGCTACCAAATGCAATGATTGGTAAGATGAAATATATAATTTTTTTGGCTTGGTGTTTAATACCCCTTTAAGTTAAGAAAAAAATCATTTTTTGCTCAAACTACATTTGGGCTTTAATCAATAATTCCAGGCATGGGTATGTTTTATATGGTAATATTGATCCAGCTAGGACCAATGCAACAATGTATATACTCCACCTAGCCAATGCCACTGGAAACTGGAAATCACTGAAGTAGACACCGCTACTCCAGTGATCTCCACTTGCATCCATGTCCCATGACAAGTGGCTGTACTTTTGCTTACTGAACACAGGAGGCTGACCGCTCGGCACAGGCACCATTAAGAGAATGCTTTGCATTTTTTAAATGAAGGCTCTCATTCTTTGATTGGACAAGATAGAGAGGTTTGGGCATTGATATCTTGATCTCCACCTCTTCCATTCAGAAAATTCAAAGCATTCTCTGAATGACACCCGTGCCAAACTGTCGACCTCCTGTGCTCAGTCAGCAGCAAGGCAGCTGCTGAGCACAGGACCCTGCAGTTAGTGAAGATCACTGGAATAGCGGTGTCTACATCCAGCTTCCAGGGGCATCAGCCAGATATAGTATACAGTGGGGAAAATAATTATTTGATCTCCTGCAGATTTTGTAGGTTTGCCCACTTACAAAGAAAAGAAGGGTCTATCTTTTTTATCATAGGTGTATATTAAATGGTAGAGGCAGAATATCAACCAAAAATCCAGAAAACCACATGATACAAAGTTTATAAATTCAGTTGCAGTTCAGTGAGTAAAATAAGTATTTGATCCCCAAGGAAAACATGACTTAGTACTTGGTGAAGAAACCCCTTGTTGGCAAGCACAGAGATAAGACATTTCTTGTAGTTGGCTACCAGGTTTGCACACATCTTAGGGGGGATTTTGGTCCACACTTTTTTACTGATCTTCTCTAAATCCTTAAGGTTTCTGGCTGTTGCTTGGCAACTCAAAATTTCAGCTCCCTCCATAAATTTTCTATAGGATTAAGGTCTGGAGACTGACTAGGCCACTCCATGACCTTAATGTGCTTCTTCTTAAGCCACTCCTTTGTTGCCTTGGTGGTATGTTTTGGGTCATTGTCATGCTGGAAGACCCATCTTCAGTGTTCTGGTTGAGGGAAGAAGGTTCTCACCCAAGAATTTACAATACATGGCCCAATCCATGGGCCCCTCAATGCGGCAAAGTTGGCCTGTACCTTTAGCAGAGAAACAGCTCCAAAGCATATTGTTTCCACCTACTTGACTGTAGAGATGGTGTTCTTAGGGTCATAGTCAGCATTTTCCTTCCTCCAAAGATGGCGAGTCGAGGTATTGCCAAAGAGCTCAAATTTGGTCTCATCTGACCACAGCACTTTCTCAGAATCCTTCCTTGAATCATTTAGATGTTCATTGGCAAACTTCAGACGGGCCTGTATATGTGCCTTTTTGAGGAGGGGGAACTTGCGGGCGCTGCAGGATTTCAATCCATGGTGATGTATTGTGTTACCAATAGTTTGTTTAGTGACTTGACTGTGGTCCCAACTGCCTTCTGATCATTCACAAACTCCCCCCGTGTAGTTCTGAGCTGATCCCTCACTTTTGATCGTCCATGAGGCGAAATCCTGCATGGAGCTCCAGACCGAGGGTGATTGATGGTTATTTTGTACTTTTTTCGTTTGCCAATAATCGCTCCAACAGTTGTCTCCTTCTAACCAAGCTTCTTGCTAATGGTCTTGTAGCCCATTTTAGCCTTGTGTATGTCTACAATCTTGTCCCTTGACGTCCTTCGACAGCTCTTTGGTCTTGCCCACAATGGTGAGGTTTGAATAGAAGAAAGAGAATCTGTGGGCAGGTGTCTTTTATACACATAACGAGTTGTCGTTAGGAGCACCTTCTTAAATTGACGGGACTAATCTGTGTACCACATGAGCACATACTGTAGCCAGTCTGTGGGAGCCAGAATTATTGCTGGTTGGTAGGGGATCAAATATTTATTTTACTTACTGGACTGCAACTCAGTTTATAACATTTGTATTGTGTTTTTTTCAGAATTTTTGGTTTATATTCTGTCTCTATCATTTAAAATACACCTATGATAAAAATTTAGAAAATTTATAAAATCTGCAGGGCATCAAATAATTATTTCCCCCACTCTACATAGTTACATTAGTCCAGGCTGGATCAATATAATTGTGTATAAAATATCCATGCTTGGAATTTTTCTTTAAAGTGTATTTCCACTTTTGCAGCTAAATTGGGATAACATCTACTTTACATTTGTTACATGTTCTCACTAATCTATTTAAAAAAAAAATGATGATTACCTTTTTAAGTGCGTTTTATTTGCTAAAAAATCCTTTTTTTTTTTCTAAGGAATAAACAAGATTTGTATGGAATGCTAAAAAATCCTTACATGCTCTCCTAGCTTTGTAATTTTTAGCAAGGGTGTTGAATAATGTTTAACATAATTAACCCTGTCTGCACTGAGTTCTTCATTAATAATCTTGTTTAGACATGCTGTGTGAACGAGAACGCCGAAAAACATATAATGGGGTTATCTCAAATTTAACTGCAAAAGAGAAAATCTGCTATAAACGAGGCTAAGCAAAAAAAAAAAAAATGATCTCCACTTACAGAGTAAGCCCTGCTGTGGAGAAAAAGTAACTCAATCACAGCGACCCACTTAAAGGGTCTGAACTATAGTGAAGAGCTCTTGAGAATAATTATGGGGCTCCCGTGATGGGACGGGATAACTACAAGAAAAGGACTGATGTTACTCCCTGCCTTTCTTTCACAGCACCCACATCTGTCATCTTGTCTCATGACAACTGTCACCATCACCGATCAAGACGTCTCTGTGAAGCTCAGTACAGCAATTCCCAGGGAGAAGAAAAAGGCAGTAGAGGGGGGAGAGGAGAGGCATCAGGGAAAAGGAGACAGAGACTGAAATATTAGGGAATCAGCAGATATAAGCCAGCCTGAAACTCATTTATGCACCCTGTTGCCACTTTCATGGCACCTTCTCTGATTGCAGGTCTTTGTGCTTGCACAGCTCCCAACACCTTGTATAAAATAAATCTCATTTTCACACAACGGTGGGAATGACACACTTTTACTGTGTCATTATCTACATGTCAAGATTGCTTTTAACACTTTAAGAAAGGGCAGTGACTGGGTAACTTTGGCACACATAACAATCAACATACTTCTTAGGGCATAGCTGACTCACTTTTCACTGGTCTAATCTTGAATAGTTGCTTTAGAAGCTATAGAGCACATGGTTTGTGGTCGTTCCTAATAATGTCCTGCTTTGGGAACCAATAGCTGTGTTTTTTACTATCTTTTTACAAAGGCCATATTGTCTTCCTTTTTTCAGATGTAGGCCCCTTTCACACGGACATGCCGATTGGGTCTGCCCATCTGTTTTTCAGGTGGACCTGATCGGAACCTCCATTCTTCTCTATGGAGCGGTGGGTGTAAACCGACATGTGTCCGTTTACACCAGCCTACATTAGGGTGACCAGACGTCCCCGATTTCCGGGGACAGTCCCCGGACTGACCATACAGTCCCCGGAGGAAGTTTGTCCCCGTTTTTGTCCCCGCTTTGCAGGGCTGGGGAAGTCTGGTCACTGACAGTTCGAGAGAACAGACTGCTTTCTCCCGTCCATAGGACAGGAGAATCAGTCTGCATATTAGGGGCCGGGGGCTGCAGCTGAGCGGAGTGTCTCTGACACTTGTCTCACACACAGCTCAACGAGTTCACTCCCCCCTCCCAGCAACTGACAGGAGGTGAGCGATGCATACAGCTCCTCCTCCTGTCCCTGTTCCCCCTGTGTCTGCCGGTTCCCCGCCCACTCTCCTATCCCGACATACAGCTGTGTGCAGGAGAGAGAGGGGAGATGTGCGCGGGAGATATGAAGAAAACCAGCTACACATTCCAAGCTGTGTGAAGTATGCAGAGCCACCAACATCCAGCCTCGTCCCTCCAATGAGTGAGCTCTGCATTTACACTTTGATCAGTGAACTGTCCCTATCTCCCTCCCTTCTCTCCTCTATCTATCTCCCCCCTTCCAATTTCCATTTAGCACTTTTATGCAGCAAATACTTTGCTTTTTTTTTTTGTGTGATGTGAAACATTGTGGAATGAATACAGCTATCCTTGATGATCACGCTCCATAGACTTTTGAAGGACTCACACTTGTCTTCAGGATCATCCATGTTAGCATTTAAAAGTGTACACGGACTTCGTATTATTATATATGGTTTAGATTGTTCAGTTTTTGATCAATCATTACACAAGCGCTGCCATTAGCTTTTTAAGCTTTTCATTTAGAGCCCTTGCACACTGGGGCGGGGGGCGGCGTCGGCGGTAGAACGCTGCTATTATTAGCGGCGTTTTACCGTCGGTATTCGGCCGCTAGCGGGGCGGTTTTACCCCCTGCTAGCGGCCGAGAAAGGGTTAAATACCACCGCAAAGCGCCTCTGCAGAGGCGCTTTGCCGGCGGTATAGCCGCGCCGTCCCATTGATTTCAATGGGCAGGAGCGGTATACACACACCGCTCCGAAGATGCTGCTGGCAGGACTTTTTTTACTGTCCTGCCAGCGCATCGCTCCAGTGTGCAAGCCCTCGGGGCTTTCACACTGGAATGAAAGCAGCGGCACTTTCGGGGCGGTTTGCAGGCGCTATTATTAGCGCAATAGCGCCTGCAAACCGCCCCAGTGTGCAAGAGCTCTTATGATTTCGCAGTGTTTTTTCTAGTTTTAGAGGCACTATTTGAGGCGGCTGCTGTTGCCATTAATTTTTGGCTGTTGTTATTTACTCTTCTTACTAGATTCACTTTCCCTGAGCGCTCGTTTTTAGATGTGACATTGGGCCTTGTCAGATTTAGCTTTGAAAAAAAATATATATGATCCAATTCCCCCATTTACACATTCTAAGTGGATGGGGGAATCCAGTGGCCAAACAACCAGGGTTGCGGTCCTGCCCCTGTAATAGACAGTGCTGGTCTCTGTCTCAATGGCAGCACATTAGGACCCAGTGCTGGTTACTTTATGGGGCTGATGGGCACATGTGCAGAAGCGCGAGTACAATTGGTTGTAAACAGCTGAGCCTGCCACGGTTGTTTGGAAGCGGTAGCACTGCCTAGCCATCTCTGACATGCTGATCGAGATGCAATCCAAGTGATGCTCCCAGTCGGATCTAATATTAAATAAAATAGTAATTTAATTGATCAGAGCCCCAACTTTACTGGCATGGAGCCCACGTATCTGCTAAACATATTTTTGATATATACGGTATGATTGTACTTTTGATTCCTATAAATACTGTGTTTATTGGATCCGACTGGGAGCATCACCTGGATCACATCTCGATCGGCATGACAATAGTACTGCTTCCAGGAGACCGACGTGGGACTCAGCTGTCTACAACCAATAGTGCCAGCCCTCCCCCGCATGCACCCATCAGACCCATTATGTAACCAGACTTCCACCACTGCCATGGAGAAAGAGAAGTCAGAGCAGCACTATCAAAAGCAGGTGCTCTAATGGCTCACCAGGGCCTGATCACAAGTGTGACCTTTGCAACCCTGGTAATTGTGCCACTGCGTTGGACCCTTATATGGAGTTCCCTGGTGTGCTGGTGACATATATATTGCTTTCTGTCACCGTAGGGTGGGTCCAAGATGTAGGAAGGGAGCCCACTGTAGAACACATGAAAAGGCACTGCTGCGGGCCATAATAAAAGGGCCCCGCAACAGGAGTAAAGAGCCCCAGGATCAGTGGGAAGGGCCATGGGACCAGGAAAAAGGGCCCCGGGACCAAATAAATTAGGGGGGTCCACTAAGGATTTTTTGCACCAGGGCCCTAAAGGTTCTAGTTACACCTCTGGATAACCTTACTCTATATTTAAGTTAAGTCCCACTGGGCCCATTGGGGCTTGGGCTGTCTTGGATGGTGAGGGGGGGGGTTTCGAGCGCTGCTGGATTATACAGAGTGGGGATCTCCCACTTACTCAACTGTCAGAGGAAGTCCTGCCTCCTGGACTGCCTGCTATGATAGGCCAGACACTGGTGATACCTTTTAAAGAAGGCAGGACATCCTCTGAGAACAGCAGCCACACGGGGTAAACAGGAAATCCCCGCTCTGTATAATTCATCTCTTCTCCTCTAGGTGAGGCTGCATTTATGGGCACTAAACAGGCTGCATTTATGGGCACTGAACAGGCTGAGCTGATGGCTGCTGAGCTGCTGGGCACTGAACAGGCTGAGCTGCTGGGCACTGAACAGGCTGAGCTGCTGGGCACTGAACAGGCTGCATTGATGGACATTAAACAGGCTGCATTGATGGGCACTGAGCAGGCTGAGCTAATGGGCACTGAGCAGGCTGCATTGATGGGCACTGAGCAGGCTGCATTGATGGGCACTGAGCAGGCTGCATTAATGGGCACTGAGCAGGCTGCTTTAATGGGCACTGAGCAGGCGGCATTGATGGGCACTGAGCAGGCTTCATTGATGTGCACTGAACAGGCTGGGCTGACAAGCACTGAACAGGTTGCATTGATGAACACTAAACAGGCTGATCTGCTGGGCACTGAACAGGCTGCATTGATGGGCACTGAACAGGCTGAGCTGATGGGCACTGAACAGGCTGAGCTGATGGGCACTGAACAGGCTGAGCTGATGGGCACTAAACCAGCTGAGCTGATGGGCACTAAACCGGCTGAGCTGATGGGCACTAAACCGGCTGAGCTGATGGGCACTGAAAAGGCTGGGCTAATGGGCACTGATCACGTGGCATTGATGGGCACTGAACAGGCTGCATTGATGGGCACTGATCATGTGGCATTGATGAGCACTGAGCAGGCTGCATTGATGGACACTGATCAGGCTGCATTGATGGGCACTGATCAGGCTGCATTGATGGGCAATGATCTGGCTGAGCTAATGGGCACTGGAAAGGCTGGTCTGATGGGCACTGAACAGGCTGCATTGATGGGCAATGATCTGGCTGAGCTAATGGGCACTGAACAGGCTGCATTGATGGGCACTGAACAGGCTGAGGTGATGGGCACTGGTGAGGTTACATTGATTAGCACTGGTGAGGCTGCATTGATTGGCACTGGTGAGGCTGCATTGATTAGATTTGGTGAGGCTGCATTGGTTGGCACTGGCGAGGCTGTATTGATGAGCACTGGTGAGGCTGTATTGATGAGCACTGGTGAGGCTGTATTGATGAGCACTGGCGAGGCTGTATTGATGAGCACTGGCGAGGCTGTATTGATGAGCACTGGCGAGGCTGTATTGATGAGCACTGGCGAGGCTGTATTGATGAGCACTGGTGAGGCTGCATTGATGGGCACTGATGAGGCCGCGCTGATAAGCACTGGTGAGTATAATACACTCTTCAAATGTTCTTTAAAATGCATGGTTTTCCCTTTTATGAACAAGAAAATAATGACGTTATGCGGTTGGGCTGGCATAATAATGCTATGGGGCTGGTATGAAATGATTTCCAGAAATAATTGTATATATCATACAATCATTACATAAACACATACCACATACACTGCATATATAATTTGAGGAAAATATGCTTATAAAATAGTTTACTATTTGCCAATAAAAAAAAAAATGTCCCCGGATTTCATTTTAAAAATCTGGTCACCTTAGCCTACATCCAATCTAATGCGATCCGCCAAAAAGAGATGGATGGGGATCGGATGAGATCGGATGGCAGTTGTGTGTAAACTTACAGGCGGTCCGTTTACATCCGGCCGCCCATAGAGAAGAGCGGAGATTTCCCCTGCTCAGCAAGCGGATTGCAGCCGCAGTCTCTCCTGTGTGAAAACGGCCATATACACCATATTTTCAAAAGTATTGGGACGCCTGCCTTTACACGCACATGAACCTTAATGGCATCCCAGTCTTCGTCTGTAGGGTTCAATATTGAGTTGGCCCACCCTTTGCAGCTATAACAGCTTCAACTTTTCTGGGAAGGCTGTCCACAAGGTTTAGGATTATGTCTATGGGAATGTTTGACCATTCTTCCAGAAGCGCATTTGTGAGGTCAGGCACTGATGTTGGACGAGAAGGCCTTGCTTGCAGTCTCCATTCTAGTTCATTCCAAAGGTGTTTTATTAGGTTGAGGTCAGGACTCACTAATGTCTTTATGGACCTTGCTTTGTGCACTGGTTCAAATTATTTGGTGGAGTGGGGATTATGGTGTGGAGTTGTTTTTCAGGGGTTGGGCTTGGCCCCTTAGTTTCAGTGAAGGGAACTCTTAAGGGGTCACTGTCAGCATACCAAGACATTATGGACAATTTCATGTTCTCAACTTTGTGAAAACAGTGTGGGGATGGCCCCTTCCTGTTCCAAAAATGACTGCGCATCAGTGCACAAAGCAAGGTTTATAAAGACATGGATGAGCAAGTTTGGGGTGCAGGAACTTGACTGGCCTGCACCATAACCCGATAGAACACCTTTGGGATGAATTAGAGTGGAGACTGCGAGCCAGTCAAACATCAGTGCCTGACCTCACAAATGCGATTCTGGAAGACTGGTGAAACATTCCCATAGGCACACTCCTAAACCTTGTGGACAGCCTTCCCAGAAGAGTTGAAGCTGTTATAGCTGCAAAGGGTGGGCCAACTTAATATTGAACCCTACAGACTAAGACTGGGATGCCAACAAAGTTCGTGTGCATGTAAAGGCAGGCATCCCAATACTTTTGACAATATAGTGTATGTGAGTCTCAGAAAGCCCTATATTCTTATTCATCTGTGTTTCTCTACCTATTTTTAGTCAAGGCCTCATTTACAAGTATGCAATTCCAATTCAATTATCCAATTCTAAAATGTAAACAACTAAACTAGTATTTTTTTTAATACTCTTTATTACATAATACTGTTCCCCATATACTACTCTACATCAATGTTCATTAACCCTCACTGATATATACGGTTATTGTCTTTCATCAGGGACAATAACAGGAATAACTTCATGTACCCCAGATTTTTTGGTATTTGTGTAAAGTCCCTCTATACTCATACATACTTTGTTCATAGGGCAAGATTTGGTTTACTGCTTTAACCCATTGACTAATGGAGGGAGGTAAGGGTTACATCCACCTTACAACAATTTGCCAAAAATCATGTTTCTTGTAGAAAGATCTTAACATATCTGGGCCAAAACTCATCTTCCAGCAACCCCAATAAACATACTTCTGGTGGGTATGGGCCCAGTCTAAAAAGAATAGTTGACAGTTTATCTATGACCTGTTTCCAGTGACCTATGTCATTACAAAATCAAATTAAATTTAGAAAATCGACAATACACACAAATCCTTGTACACATCTGACCCATTCTATACAAACAACATGGATTAAGATATGTCTGGTGTATAAAATGTAATTGAATTCATTTTTTATCAACTACTTTGTGATATCACTAAATGCGATGAGCAAATCTCCTCCCAATTCTCATCCATCATATCTGGGGCAATTGACTGCCACTTGCCCCTCTCATTCGGAGTAGCACCACATATCTTAGTCTGCAATAAATGTAAATAAAGTGTAGATATTAACTCTTGTGGTCCCTGCAATCTCAGCACCCCAATAAGGGGTTACTTCGAAATCCTAGCATTCTGAATACCAAATTGCACCTGTAGAGCATTTCGAAGTTGTAGGCATTTATAAAAATGCCTATGAGAGGCACTATATTGCTTACATAAATAATCAAACGACCACAGTGTTCTATGATCATATACCTGTGCAAGTGTGACCCCCTTTTCCTGTTTCCAAAAGTTGCAATCCGAGATTCTCGGATCATGGATTATTCCAAATGTAGTATCAGTAAAGCCTGCTAATAAACTAGTAGTTTTACTACATCCACACATGTGGGATCCTCAGCATTAAAGGTGATTTATTATTACAAAGCAAATACATCTTTGCACACTGGTACTGACTAGTATTTCAGTGTTTCTCTTCTCTCGGTTTCTCTACCTCATGTAACCATGACCCTAGCGTTGACAGAGAGGAGCAAGGCAAGGGCAAACAAGGAAACTGCGCAGACGCCTGACATGTTTTTTAATCAACCGATGATGCCGTCAGTTGCTAGGTCTGCGGCTGGCCAGCACAGTGCCCAAGCTTGTAATGTTGCACAATAAAAACTTGTGGCTTTGTGTAACAAGAAAGCAGGTTTGATCCACACACTGGCTTGTTGGCAATTTTCAGCCAGTTTGGGCAACCTTTAGGCCTCATGCACACTGGACGTTATAACATTATAAAAATGCCAGTAGCTTTGCAGTGAGTTTTTCAACGTTTTTCAGCTTTTTTTGCGATGGCATTTTTTTAGCGTTTTATAGCTTTTTTTTTTTTTTAATGGGATTAAAAATGTTGGTGCTGGTGAGCCGTGTTTTTGAGTGTTTATCTGTGTTTTTCTGCATTTTTTTGACGTTAGAGCCTTTTTAAAGCTGAAAAACTCCTCTCACAACCCACTAGTTTTGGGGTTTTCTTACAGCCAAAAAAGGCCTCAGCTAAAAACAAGTGATAACAGCCTATTGTGTGCATGGACACATAGGATAACATGCTGGAGAGTTTATTGACTGTAGAAAAAAAAACTTCTGAAGCCAAAAATAACAGCTGTCAAAAAGGCCAAAAACGTCCAGTGTGCTTGAGGCCTTAGGCATTTTGCTATGGCGCCCCTGAAGAACTCAGCTGGCACTCCAGGGTTCAGAATCCTAGCTGAAAAAGCCTGTTCTAGGTTCACTCTTGAGCTTAAGCTTCTTTGATCGTTTTTAAAGCTTTTTTAATATGCATTTGTACACGCTTTTTTCAGATCTTTTCAGGCTGGAGCATTTTGTTTTAGCTAAGTAACTAACCAAACTACTTACTAAGAGAAGGAGAGGCAAGAAATTGTGTGAAAAAACACGTTATGCATGTTTTCAGGTGTTTTCAGGCAATCACACTGAAGTCTATAGGGACAAAACATGTGCGACTCTGCCCCAAAAAATCTTGTACTTTTTTTGCACCTATGCATGTGTGTATGCATAGTTCTGCTCACAGAATTGTGCGCATCCTGTCACATGCATACATACTCGCTAAAAATAAAGGTACCATAGAGCTATTTAAGGATAATGCCGCGTACACACAAGCGGACTTTATGGCAGACTTTGCCCGGCGGACTTTTCGACAGACTTTACGATGGACTTTCTGAATGAACGGACTTGCCTACACACAATCAACCAAAGTCCGATGAATTTGTACGTGATGACGTACGACCGGACTAAAATAAGGAAGTTCATAGCCAGTAGCCAATAGCTGCCCTAGCGTGGCTTTTTGTCCATCGAACTAGCATACAGAAGAGCGGACTTTTCGACCGGACTCGAGTCCGTCGGATAGATTTGAAACATGTTTCAAATCTAAGTCCGTCCAACTTTTGAGAAAACAAAGTCCGCTGGAGCCCACACACGATCGAATTGTCCGACGAAATCCGGTACGCCGGACCAAGTCGGCCGTAAAGTCCACTCGTGTGTACGTGGCATTAGACCTACAAGACTGCACTACTGAGAAATCCTCAGCTATACTCTGTGACCTGCAATTCAGAATCTGTTTCTGATCTCTCTTACTGACCCAGCTTGTTTTCTGACTCTTCTGTGGTTCTTCCCAGTTCTGTTGCTTTGGTCTTGTATTTACCCCAGCTAGTTATATGACTATATGACTACAATTTCTGCCTGCCTGTGCGTTGCTGATCCAGCCTGACTGCTGCTGACCCTGGCTTGTTTCTGTTCTTTTATCGCCAGTGACCTAAATCTCTAGTCACCTTCAACCACATTGCGGCAGCATTTCCTAGTTCTAAGGATATCACTGGCCTTATTATCCACCTACACTTGCGCCAGCTCTTAATTTCTCCACTCTCTGTCCCACTACGCAAGGTGCTTGAGTTGGAGTAGTAAGAGAGGCCACCCTTGTCATTTCATGCTCCCCAACAAGACATGGCAGGGCCACAAACATAATAAAGTAGCCACATGACAAGTTTGTTTAGCTGTTACCAAGTTCTTTTCGTGGTGGGCAGTTTTTGGCTCTCCTTTTATTTATTTCAGGTCCCCCCTTTCCTGTATCCAGGCAGACTCTCAGTTAGCATCTGTCATTAAACAGATCAGCTTGTTGCACATCGCTCTAGGATTGGTCAGGGATTTTCGAAGGGAAAAACAGCAACCAATTAGGACTTTTACCTACCTATAAAATCTCCTGAGGAATTTTCAGCAAAGTGGAAGTCCATGCAAAAACTAAAATCCCTGCATCTATATCCACCAACAGTATAAGACTAACCCCTCTAGCTCTGAAAAGAAAAAATCAGTATACATACCTTTTCTGAAGTCGGTCCAACCCGATCTCCAGCGGCAGAAGCTCTGCTGAGTATGATAACGGCTGTGAAATGAATGGGGAGTGACGTCGCCCATAGAGTTACAACGGGGCTTCCATTGAGGGAAGTGTCCCCTGCACCCTCCTCCACAGCAAAGCCGTGATTGACAGCTCAGCATGGGATCAGAGAGATCGGGTCGGATTGCCTGTAGAAAAGGTATGGATACTGATTTTTTTCTTTTCAGGGCTAGAGAGGTTAGTGTTAGAATGTTGGTGGCTGTAGATGCAGGGATTTTAGTTTTTTGCATAGACTTCCACTTTAAATCTTCAATCAAGACCAGCTGTCCCGCCCGCTCTGCCCCTAGTCGTGGCTATCCTTCCTTGGGGGTATTATCGCCCACTATTGTGGGTGGAAAGCGTGATTCAGGACTTTAATTGGCTGTTACGTTCTGCTCAAGTCTTGGTGACTGAGCTTTGGTGTTTGCTATTTGTTTCAAATACTATTGGTTTGTTCATGATTATTTAAATAAGTTTAACCACTTGCTGACCGCCCTATAGCAGTTATACTGCTACAATGCGGCTGCTGTGCGCAGGATCACGTATATATATATATATATATATATATATATATATATATATATATATATATATATACGTGATCCTGCACTTCCTTGTAGGGGCAGGAATGCCTGCCACTGGCAGCTCGCTACCGATGTGATAACATACAGCAGGAGCCGATCAGCGGGTACCGCGGACACGGTGTCCGCTGGCACCTGCCAATCATCAGCCACAGAGACAGAACTGAAATCTGCCTATGTAAACAAGGCAGATTGCCCTTCTGACAAGGCAGGGACTATAATCTCTGTCTTCCCCTAGTAAAAGCACCTCCTACAGTTTATAAAAACACATAGTTAACCCTTTGATCACCCCTGATGTTAACCCCCTTTCCAGCCAGTGTTATTAATACAGTGACAGTGCATATTTTTAGCACTGATCACTGTATTAGGAAGTCCAGAAGATGCCATCTTGATGAAACGTATGTTGAAGGGTGGCGTGGCAGGCTTGGAAAAGCTATTACTTATTCCCACACATGCTGTACACGCTGGTGCCGGTATCTAGGCACTCTACCATGTGAGTGCAACAATCTCTTTGTTTTTGATGCCACATTTTAATAAAATACTACGCTATAATACCCTTTAATATGTCTCCTACTGGGTCACGTCACCTCTGATGGGTAATTACTTGGAGGAATGTACTGGAGATAAAGACTAGGAGTTGTCAGCCTAAGGGGCATACAGCACATTTTGACCTACTTGTAAAAAGGGGTCAAACATTTCTGGTGAGTTTATATTCACACTTTTGGGCACAAGAGGTGAAGAAACAAGAAGTTGAGGTTGAAGATATCACGGTGTTGGGAATTTGTCACTTATGGACTTTTCATTATCGTTTTATTATTTTTATCGCTTCATATACATATCATTACTTGTAATATGAATATGTTCACATTGTATTTTTTATTTTACGTTAGTGCCCACTTTTGTTGTTTTTTTTGCCATAGGTGGAAGGTTTTTCTATTTAACCACTTCAGCCCGGAAGGTTTTACCCCCTTCACGACCAGGCTATTTTTTGCGATACGGCACTGCTTTACTTTAACTGACAATTGCGACGCTGTACCCAAACAAAATTGATGTCTTTTTTTTCCCACAAATAGAGCTTTCTTTTGGTGGTATTTGATCACCTCTGCGTTTTTTTTTTTGTGCTATAAACACACAAAAAAGAGCAACAATTTTGAAAAAAAATATATATTTTTTACTTTCTGCTATAATACATATCCAATAAAAAAAATTTAAAAAATCTAATTTCTTCATCAATTTAGGCCAATACGTATTCTGCTACATATTTTTGGTAAAAGAAATATGCCAATAGGTGTATATTGATTGGTTTGCGCAAAAGTTATAGCATCTACAAATGATGGGATATTTCTATCGAATTTTTATTTATTTATTTTTTACTAGTAATGGCGACGATTAGCAATTTTTAGCGGGACTGCGACATTGCGGCAGACAAATTGGACACCTGACACTTTTGACACTTTGTGGGGACAAGAGACACAAATATAGTGATCAGTGCTAAAAATATATATGCACTGTTACTGTACTAATGACACTGACAGGGAAGGGGTTAACACCAGGGGCGATCAAAGGTTTAAGTGTGTCCCTAGGGGGTGCTTTCTTACTGTGTGGGGATTGCTCTGACTGGGAGAACACAGCGATCCGTGTTCCTGCTTAGCTGGAGCACAAGATCTCTATGTTCGCCCCTGTCAGAACACCGATCTGCCTTGTTTACATAGGCAGATCGATGTTCTGCCTCTCTGAAGAAGGATCGCGGGCGGCCGCTGATTGGCTCCCCCTCTGTCCAATGGGCGCGCACCCCCAGAGGCTACTGCATGAAGCGACGTACAGGTACGTTGTTTCATGCAGCCGGGCCACCGGGCCACAGTAAATGTGCAGAAGGCAGTCCGGAAGTGGTTAAAGGGGCAGCAACTTCACATATAATTAATTTAAGCTAATCATACACTGCAAAATGTTTTTTGCCATAACTTTTGCGCAAACCAATCAATATACACTTATTGGGATTTTTTTTTACTAAAAATATGTAGCAGAATACATATTGGCCTAAATTGATGAAGACATTTGTTTGTTTTTTTTTCAATTTTTTTATTGGATATGTTTTGTAGCAAAAAGTAAAAATTATTGGGGTTTTTTTTCAAAATTTTTGGGGTTTTTTTGACGCAGAAGTAATCAAATACCACCAAAAGAAAGCTCTATTTGTGGGAAAAAAGGACATAAATTTTATTTGGGTACAGTGTTGCACAACCGGGCAATTGTCAGGTAAAGTAACGCAGTGCTGTATTGCAAAGAATGGCCTGGTCAGGAAGGGGGAGGGGTAAATCATCTGGGGGTCAAGTGGTTAAAGGAAGATTATTTAAAAAAAGTGTTTATGAGCTTTTAACCCCAATAAAGGACCGCGGGCCTAATATTTTCCAAAATATATTTGAGTTTGTTGTCTCATTTAGCTAACACCTTTTTGTTTCAGGAGATTTATTATTACTTGTTGAAAAGGGGTACTTATGGGGTCTACAATCCCATGCAACATTCAGAGTAGTCCATTTAGTTCCACTACTCTAGAAGCAGCACATCAATCTCAAGGCTCAATCTTGCCGAAGATACATGCATTTGCACAGAGCATTCTACAATCTAGAATGGGAGTCAGCAACCTGTAGATCGCGATCTACCATCACGGACAGGTGACTGGTAGATCGCTGTCTGGGCTTGCTTACCCGTCATTCCAGAGCATCAAAGAGAGTGCAATGCAGAGGGACTACTTGTAAATTTGGAGCTGTAGTAGGGAGGAAGAGTCGCATCAGCTGATGCCTCCTCTGTAGTGCCGGCTCCTGCCCCATGTGGAGTGATACCAACTGCACTCCACCTCTTATACATGCTAGTGGACTCCAGAGTGGTGCCAGCAGCAGGAAAGAAGAGATCTTCAGGTCGGTGTGAAACAATACACTGGGCAAAATAGTATAGGGCTGCTTTCACACTGATGTGCTGCGGTTTAAACCCATGATTCCCATGCAATGCATGCGATTGCGACACGGTAGTACGGCAATTAGAGGTTTAACTACTTGCCGACCAGACGCCGTCGGCTGGTTCCTGTGAATTGCTGTAGCTGTACGTCGGCCCTTTAAACAGCTATAGCGGGCGCGTGCACAATGCTAGGAGAACGCACGTGACCACTGCACGGCGGGGGAGCTGATGCGCATGGCTGGCAGCCGCGATGTCCGCCGGTCACCCGTGATCACTCCACAGAGAGACAGAACGGGGACCGGTCAATGTAAACAAACAGATCCCCGTTCTGTAGAGAGTGATCGTCTGTTCCTAGTGATTAGGAACAGCTATCTCTCTCCTCCTCCAGTCAGTACACTGCCCCCACAGTTAGAAACACCTCCCAGGGAACACATTTAACCCCTTGATCGCCCCTGGTGTTAACCCCTTTCCTGCCAGTGTCATTTATATACCAATCAGTGCATTTTTATAGCACTGAATTTTGTAGACGCTATAACTTTTGCAAACACCAATCACTATACGTTTATTGAGATTTTTTTTTTTTACCAAAAATATATAGAAGAATATATATTGGCCTAAAAGGATGAAGAAATTTTTTTTTTCCAATTTTTTAGAGGGGATATTTATTATAGAGAAAAGTAAAAAATATTTTTTTTTTTTTTTATTTTTTTCCAAAATTGTCAGTCTTTTTTTGTTTATAGTGCAAAAAATAAAAACCGCAGAGGTGATCAAATACCACCAAAAGAAAGCTCTATTGTGAGAAAAAAAAGGACATAAATTTTGTTTGGGTACATCGTCGCACGACCGCGCAATTGTCAGTTAAAGCAATGCGGTGAAGTAGCGCAAAAAAGGGCCTGGTCATTAAGGGGGAAATCTTCCGGTCCTTAAGTGGTTAAATCAGGTGTGAGGTAGAGCTGCATGATTAATCGTCAAGAATCGTTAACGTGATCTTGACTAAAGTGTTTCCCGATTCTTTCTATGCAAAGAATTCTCCCTGCTCTTCTGAAGCCACAGCTGTCAAAAGAAAGGAAGGAGAAAACTGGGCAGTCTGCCAAGAATCAAAACATTCTTTATCAGTTGAACTTAAGTATAAACATTGTAACAATTTGTCAATGGAATAGACTTCGTGTGTAAGTGAAAAAAGTTTAACCACTTAAACACTAAACCTTTTTCTGACATTTGTTGGTTTCAAGTTAAAATCTTTTTTTTTTTTTTGCTAGAAAATTACTTAGAACACCAAACATTATATATATTTTTTTAGTAGACAACCTAGAGAATAAAATGGTGGTTGTTGCAATATTTTATGTCACACTGCATTTGTGCAGTGGTCTTTCAAATGCAATATTTTGGGAAAAAAATTACTTTAATGAATTTTTTTTAAAAAAACTAACCAGTATAGTTAGCCCTTTTTTTTGTATAATGAGAAAGATTTTACGTTGCGTGAATTGTGAGAGAAACGTGATCTTTTTATTCTAAGCAAAAAAATTGTGATTCTCATTTTGGCCAGAATCGTGCAGCTCTAGTGCGAGGAGGCGACTCTGTGCCCAGTGATCTTTGACTTCTCCCATGTTGTTCAAGTAGATCTCCACCTCTTTAAGCTTGCCTACCCCTGATGTAGAACTTTACTGCCCCTCTTCCATGCACAAACAAGGAGGAATAATAGAGCTCTGTGTACTGCAAAAGCTACTTTTTTTTATCTACATGTAGCTCAAAGATAGCATCACAGATAGATGAGGCAATTTCAGAAAGATTCAATAAATATAGAAGGAATATTCAAAGCTTATGAACAACATTGCAGCATTCTAGATACAAAAGCGATCACTGACAACAGATAAAAACACTAATTGCCAAAATATGGGAGTTTAGTTTCTGGCATGCACAAACACACATACATTCTTCCAAACGTTTCTGAGCTTATTTATACTGTGTTACCCCGAAAGTAAGACCTACCCTGAAAATAAGACCTAGTTTAAAGTGGTTGTAAACTGCTAGAATCCTCTCTATTACAGAATTATATGTAAAAGGTGTGTGTTTCTGTAATATAATTGAGTAAAATACCTTTTTATAGCGTCGCTCAGCTGACCTCCCGCTGCTCTCCTTCTCTTCTCTCAGCTGTCAGCAGGGGATTTCTGCCCCCCTCTGCAAAGCTCGGAGCTTGTAAGAGAGCTCAGGGGGGCCATGGAAGTGCCGAGCCGCGCTCAGCTGATCCCCACTGCTCTCCTCTTCTGCCAGCGGGGGATCTCGGGCCCCCCTCCCTCTGCAGTACTTGTGCTTAGGAAGACCTATCAGATGGGTTACGGAAGCGCCGAGCGCTATAAGTAGGTATGCGACACAATTAGATTACACATACCTTTTACATTATATTCCACTGTAACAGCGAGGATTCTAGCAGTTTGCAAGCACTTTTACTCTGTTCACACTGGGGATTAAATGGCAAGCCCTACCCCGAAAATAAGCCCTACTGTGTTTTTGGTTGCCAAAATTAATATAAGACCCAGGCTTATTTTGGGGGGAAACACGGTATTATTTTCTTCTGTGCTGGACTACATAACCCCCTGCCCTCTCTGTTCCACTACAAACATATTTAATGACCTCTTTTCCAGAAAACCAATACTGAGACTTTGTCTCCCAGAAGCCTACCCACACACTGTGCATAGCGAATAGGCTTTTGGGAGTTGTAGTTCTGGGGTTGTGCCAATGTCACTAGGAACTAACCTAGCAAGTTTTGAGCTCTCCGGAATTCTGGCATGATCAACGGGTCTTTTTCTGTATTTTTGGCATATCTAAAGGGATAATACATGAGGAAATGTGCATGTACAGTATTTATTTTTATATTTTAGCCCAGGCAGCTGAATTTACCTGGATAGGTAGCACAATAAGGGCAACACAGATCATGATGACCACTAGAAGCTGTGATGGCCAGATCTTTGGGGTTACATCACCAAAGCCCACGGTGGAGAAGGTGACAATGCAGAAGTATAAGGAGTCAAAGAGAGTGAGATTATTGCCTGCTCTCTCCAGGTGCTGAATGCCGCAGATACTAAGGAGAGAAGATGAGAGAGATTGTAAAAAACATTGAAGAAACAAAGAGATCTAACAGACAAGAAAACACAAGTAAGGTTAGAGAAAGCGTCTCAATTGTTTCAATCTGCAGCTTTCATTACAAGAATCCCTGGTGATCCTGCTATAAATGTCTTTGTTCAGAGGCACTTGTGGGGAGGTGCAGGGTGGTGTGCAGTTGCAAAGAACAGGATTTATATTGATGTAAAAGTTAATCAATAATGCTCCCCATATTGCCTTATATAGTACAACTCATGTAAATACTTCTTAAAAATAGGTGGATTAAATCCAACATATATAAACACTCTGAAGTGCAAAAATACATTTAATGAAAAATAATATATACATAAAGTGCAAAACGTCCATAAATCTGCTCAAAGGAGCCAATTGAAAATCCAAACAAATATAATCTCATCCAAGTGTTGATTCACCGTGATGTAAATGAAACAAATCCATAAAGTGCATGTGTCTATCCTCCACCTGTGAGGTCTAAACACTCACCTCACATTATGACCCCTGTTTCACCTAAGATCAAGTGTAGGATCTGTTCTTTTCAGTGATCTAGTGGAGGTTCTGTGCTGTCATTCTGGCCTGACCAAGGTCAGAATGTATGGCTATGAATCACTAGAGTGATGGGGGCTTGGAAGGTTAGTACCGGCTGGAACAAAAACCGGGGCACCCACAGGCAGTTGGGGCACAAGAGTCATTCCACCTGGGAAAGCTGGGAGAGCCCATTACCTTATGGTTTGAACATTCTACCTTGTCTGGCCATGGGCTGGAAAGGCAGAAGATCCGTGGTGTCTGTGTCCCCTCCGAGTGGTCCCCCTAGGGGTGCTCTTAGTAACATTTGGGTGTGGGACCCCACAGTATGAACAGAACACATGGTCACAGCACCAAATTTGTTTTCCCTCTGCACAGTACCTTTTAGTCCAGGGGCAATTTTTTGGTCGACCAGGCCCCAGGGCCTAGCTAGTGCACATTTTGCACAGCCACTTTTTATTTTTTATTTATTTTCTCCCACTGTGTGTCACTTTTCACTTTCGTGTGTGTTTTCTTAAGGATGAAGGGTGTGAGCCCTCCGGCTTGCCCTGACGTGTAGGGGAAGGATGTGTGGCCCTCAGGTTCCTTCCTCCCCTGCCTCTGGGGGGGCCTCTCTTTGGGAGAGCTCCCCTGACCTAGAAGAACGGGGTCTACCAGGCCTTCTGGCTAAGCAGATCATGTAAACCTATGTCTCCGTCAGGAGCCTTGCACCCTGGGGGTCAGGGAGAGGTCCTACTTCTTCAGGGGGTGGACTAAAGCACACCCTTAAGTGCACTTTTGAGTGTGTTTCGCATGCACATTTTTTGTTCACGGGTTTTTTCGTTCAAGGTTTTGCACCACCGCAGACTTAAAAAAAGTTGGTCATAATCAGCTGTTCCCCTCTGGGGATAATGTTAGGTCTATGCAGCAATCTGTCTCTGCGTATCTTCAATATTCACTTGTCAGCTCTAACAGTGGCAGGAACAGATACCATATGGCAATTTCAAATGAAAATCAAAACAAAAGATCTAGTGCTCTCGGTTTACATTTTAATCCCAAAATAAAGAGAAAAAGTGGTACACTTATATAAATAAGCACTTAAGCAGTGCTAGCTGATAGAGACATATCAGTTAAAACCTTTGAGATGGCTGCAGAGTAACATTCAATCAAAAGGCTCGGCATTACGTCCCTGGGCATGGACTTCCTCAGTAGGGGTGAAACCCTGACTCATCTCTGCTCTATAAGTACACCACTACAGCTGATGACCAGGCAACCAATCCCCTCTATAGGGCAGGTTTTCAGTGCCACAGCTAACTCCTGCTAACGGAACTGCTAATAGGTGTCTCCCTGAGCATAATATCTAACAGCTTCTCCTGGGGGACACCCTGACCAAGGGTACCGGTCAAACATAGTATATTTAAGGGCTTACAAATTCTATCCTCCACCTTAACCATCAAAGGAAAGCGTTTAATCTACTATATCACCTCGCAGCCACGTTTTCAAGAAGTTCCATACTTTATTAACATAAAACCTTAAAGGAGCAGTACAGCCAAAGCTTGTTTGGGTGTACTTCTCCTATGGATCACAGGAGTTCAGTTTGTTTTGCACTCCTGTGACCTGTTTTCATCAGAGAGTACGCACTCTGCTAACATCACAGAGTTGGTCCAGACTTGGGCTTCATCACAACCATAGGGTCAGGATTCACCCAGATCCCTGGACCGGCACCTTGCTCAGCCTCTCAGCGAGCTGCTGATAGTCTGAGCTGGCCACTCCCGCCCCCTCCACAGCCCAGCGCTCCAATGAGCAAGGACGGGGTAGAGTAGAGAGCTGTGACTGACAGTCAGCAACTCTCAGCTCATGGAGCTGTGAGAACTGAGCGATCGGCAGTGTTCAATTGCTCAGGTCTCAGTGTTAGAGACTCCAGGGGACAGATGTAACATTGGAGTGATGCTGCATCCACCTAGGTAAGTATGATTCTAAAAAAACAAACAAAAACAAAAACAAAACCCATACATCTCTTTGATTTCCAGAAGAAATTTGTGCATATATACAATTTATTAGAAGTTATTCATACCCCAAGTCCACTAAAATTATTTATCTAAAAATATCTGGATCTGAAAATGAGAATAAGAAACAAGAATATGTATAGAATAAACAAAAAAATAAAAGATTGTAATGCATTTGCATAACCTATACTCAAAAAGTATAGGTTTAATTTAAACAGAGCACTAGATCTTTTGTTTGATCCACATGTGGATATACCATATGCTATCTGTTCCTGTAACTGTGAGAGCTGACAGGTGAAACATAGACATAGACCTAACAATAGACCTAACATTACCCCCAGAGGGGAACAGCTACCGTAATTATAACCTGCTGGTGAAACAGGGGTCATAATGCGAGGTGAGCATTTAGAATAATATATATAAAATAATATATTTAGCATTCCAGAACATGACAATTATGCAGTGCCTATATGGGATGGTTGCTGGGGGCTTGTAACCTTAAAGTGGTGTTCCACTAGCAAATTTTCTTTTTTTTAAAAGTCAGCAGCTACAAACTGCAGCTGCTGACTTTTAATAAGGACACTTACCTGTCCAGGGAGCCCGCAATGTCGCCATCTCCCCCCCCCCCCCGAGGCCGTTCCGTCCATCGGATCGGGTGCAGGCCTTGCTGCTTCACTGCCAGTTTCCTACTGCGCATGCGCGAGTCACACAATGCTTTGTGAATGGCCAGCTGTCTTCTGGGACACACACAGGTCCCAGAAGACAGCAGGGGTGCTCGCCGCACAAAAAGGATATGATGTCCTGCGCCGTGGATCGGATTGATCGGAAGTACACTATGTACTTCATAAAAAGGTATGTTAGAAGAAAAAAATATATATTTTAATATCCAAAAATGAGGGGTGGAGAGGTGGTCTTTCTTTTAAGACCACCTCTCAAAAGTGGGTGTAAATCTGCTTTAAGCAAGATTCAGCATGGCCATGCAACAGAACCCATATAAGTGGATGGTATTTTAGCTTCTCTAACTTCACCAGTGTGCAGGGATGTACCTGATCGGTATTTGAACAGCGGAGCTGGGGTGCTTTTCACCCGGTCCAGAAACAATAACTATCCCTATAAGCATGAGTCTTTCCCTGTACTACACCTAACTGTCCCTGACCTACCTACTCACTTACCAGGTCCAAATTTCCATCTTTGTAGTCTATAGGCACCAAAAGGCACAACGCCTTTGACACCTGTAGCAACTCCCATTTTCTGGCATCATCTCTTTTAAGCAGAGCCTTTTCCTACTCTACTGGTCCTGACTTTTTATAAACTTGCCTAAAAACCTGTAGAATTTTGTTGGAAAATTGTTGTTTTCACAATGTTTCTTGGATTATCTTATGCCCCGTACACACGGTCGGACATTGATCGGACATTCTGACAACAAAATCCTAGGATTTTTTCTGACGGATGTTGGCTCAAACTTGTCTTGCATACACACGGTCACACAAAGTTGTCGGAAAATCCAATCATTCTGAACGCGGTGATGTAAAACACGTACGTCGGGACTATAAACGGGGCAGTAGCCAGTAGCTTTCATCTCTTTATTTATTCTGGCACTTTGTCCATCGGATTTGTGTACACACGATAGGAAATTCCGACAACGGATTTTGTTGTCGGAAAATTTTATAGCCTGCTCTCAAACTTTGTGTGTCAGAAAATCCAATGGAAAATGTGTGATGGAGCCTACACACGGTCGGAATTTCCGACAACAAGGTCCTAACACACATTTTCTGTCAGAAAATCCGACCGTGTGTACGGGGCATAACAGTTAAAGGGGATAATTTGACAATCGGTTTCGACCAGAAAGAGCAAAAAAATTAAGTATTAAGTATGGAAAAATCTGTCAAATCAAATAGAAATGATCAAATTTCTAATAGTCAAATTCACGCCCGAGAAATACCGTAACTAGTCTTATGTGCATTCACTTGTTAAAGGTTATCCGGAAGTAGTAGTTGTATATGCGTTCTACAAAAATCGAGACACTGATATGGTACTTGAATGAAAAATCATGAAAAGCTAGTCAAGTCCATGAGGACACCATGAAATAGTCGGACAAGCGATTTTTATACTTTCTTGTCTTAACATTCCAATGAAATTCTACAGGTGTATGGCCAGCATTGGACAAAAGTGACAATGTGTAAATAAGCATATATGAGATGACTAATTCTATTGGTGATGGGAAAAAATGGCCGAAAACTATACAGGAAAAAGCCTTCTGATGCTTCTGTCACCTACTATGCCTAATGATAACCATGGTCCTGCAAACAACACCAATGTAATCACTATGGGGATTATTTACAAAAGGCAAATCCACTTTGCACTTGGAAGTTCAGTCGCTGTAGATCTAAGGGGGACATGCAAGGAAAATAAAAAACAGCTTGCACATGATTGGATGATAAAATCAGCAGAGCTTCCCCTCATTTCAGATCTTACCCTCAGATCTAAAGCGACTGCACTTACAAGTGCAATTGTAGTGCAAATTGGATTTGCCTTTTGTAAATAACCCCCTATGTTTTAAATGAACAGATGATGGCTGCTAGCAAAGTAAAAAACAAAAAAGAATTAAACACTTCCCACCCAAGGATGTCATATGACGTTGAGGACTTTGAGTGGGGATATCTGAATGATGCCTGCAGCTGCAGGCATTATTCAGATATCTTCTTTTTCTGCCAGCAATTTTCTGTCATGTAAAAACAATCATAGCGGCTGTTCAGCTGTTTGATTGTTTTTACAGGCGGTGGGAGGGGACATTGTCCCCCCCCCCTTTAGCAGCCCTCCGGTGTTTCTACCAGTTCACCCGTGCGATCGGCGAGCCAGAGAATGAATTGATTGTCCCCAGTCATCTCTTTGACCTTTGGAGGCCAGGCGCGACGTTATCACCTCAGCAAATGTAAACACTGCTGTTTCTTCGGCTGGGAAGCCGAGATCTTTTTTTTTTGTTTGCTTTGTTTTTTATCTCAGGCTTTCCAGCCTAGAGGCGAGATCTGGGGACTTATAGACCCCAGATCTCGCTGTAACAAAGGCCTGTCATGCCCTATTCCTATTACAAGGGATGTTTACATTCCTTGTAATAAGGATAAAACTGATCAAAAAAAAAAAAGAAAATGTAAAGGAAAAGTGTCAAAATACAAAAATAAAAGTAAAATAAACAATAAAAAAAAGTAAAGTAAAGTAAAGAACCCCGGTCCCTGCGTGCTCGCACGCATAGGCGAACGCATCTGTACATTGCGCTTGCATATGTAAATGCCATTCAAACCACACACATGAGAGCAATAATTCTAAGCCAAGACCTCCTCTGTAGCTTTAAATGAGTAACCTATAAAAATGTTTAAATTGTCGCTTATGAAGATTTTTAAGTACCAAAGTTTGGTGCCATTCCACGAGTGTGCGCAATCTATTCATATCTATTTATTCGACGTAACATCATCTTTCACATTATGCAAAAAAATCAGGCTAACTTTAGTGTTTTGTTTTTATTTAATTTTTGAAACAGTTTTTTTCCCCAAAAAAACGCGTTTGAAAAATTGCTGCGCAAATACTGTTTGACATAAAAAGTTGCAAGGGTCACCATTTTATTCCCTAGGGTCTCTGCTAAAAAAAAACAGATATAATGTTTGGGGGTTCTAAGTAATTTTCTAGCAAAAAAAATATGATTTTTACATGTAGGCGAGGAGTGCCAGAATTGGCTTTTGGTGGCAAGTGGTTAAAAACTGTTTTTAGATGGATTTCCACCAACAACCAATAGATGGTGCTTAAAACTTTGACTAAGGGCTCCCACGTATTTTATTTTATTTGTTTCCAGTGTTATACAGAGTCAACATATTTCTCAGTATCTTCCAGAGAGTATTTACATTCTTCGTATCAGTTTCTGCCCCAGTGGAGCTCATAATCTGACATCCCCAGCACAATAATACAGATGCATGTTGAGTAGGTGGGCAGCTCATACACAGCAGTCTGTTTGCCTGTATCCTAAGGGTAGAGCAAGAGAAAATCCCCACCATCATTATATTACCACAAAACCAGCACAGTAATAAACAATCTGCTGCACTGGCGAGTGACTTTTACAGCTCCAGAAAAACTCATGCCAATGGATCACAATTGATGTATTGAAGACTATAATAAATGTTATGTAATTCTCCCTATACCTCCTAACACATTGCTTAACTGCATATCATGGCTTGAAGTAAACCTGTCACAAATAACATATCATGAAAAATACATAATCAGAGATTGCCCGGAGTGAAAACCACCACATGTCAAAATGATCAATAGCTCCAGAGATAAAAGACAGCTGAAGTTATAGGCAAATCTCAGCATTTTCCATAAAAGTCTTACATATTTCTTCGGTGTAGGGTTCCTTTGATATGACAGCAGCATATTGTCACTTATCGCACACCTGCTAAAGTGCTGACACTATAGCAAACTACAAATTCAGGTTAACTCAAAGTGACCCTGTGGTAACAAGCATGGCTTCCAACAGTCCCTCATTTGGAAGAACTAGTCTTCTTTTGAGGCCAGATCCCTCTGTCCCTCGTGCCTCCTTGGTCTGCCTCCTCATTTTGGTCTGATTTGTACATCTCTATCCACTTGCCGACTGCAATACATTGCGGCTTGCAAGTGGTTTACCAGTGTTATGGTTGAAGCTATTAGCCATAACCTCAGTATTTTTTTTGGCTTTCTCATGAAAGTGGTTCAAGTGGCTAATTAGCTCGCCAGTGTTTCCAGAGAAATGATCCAACATTTTGCACGGCTGGCCATAGAAGTTACCAGAGACCAGATCGTCTCTGATCACCTCTATGGTCTTGGAGGACCAGAGCAACATCATGACATCACCTCAGGTCTAGGGTGGAAGTAAACAATTTATTTTTTTTTGTAAAGCAAAAGATTAATTTTTTTTTTTTTGTGACCTTTTGCTTTTAAAGGTATTTTGACCCCAGATCTCTATGTGAAGAGGACCTGTCATCCTCATTTCTATTACAAAGGATGTTTATACTCCTTGTAATAGGAATAAAAGTGATAAAAAGATAAAATAAAAGGAACAGTGTAAAAAAATAAATAAATAAATTTAAAAAAAGATAAAAAAGTAAAGCGCTCCCATTCCTCCCTGGTTGTGCACAGAAGTGAACGCATACGTAAGTCGCCCACACATATGTAAACGGTGTTCGCACCACACATGTGAGGTATCGCCACAAACATTTGCGCAAGAACAATAATTCTAGCACTACACATCCTCTGTAACTCTAAACAGGTAACCTGTAAAAAAATGTAAAGCAATGCCTATGGAGTTTTATAAGCATCATAGTTTGTCGCCATTCCACAAGCGTGCGCAAATTTTAAAGAATGACATGTTGGGTATCTATTTACTCGGTGTATCATCTTTTAAATTTTACTACAAAATTGGGTTATGTATTTTTTTTGCATTAAAATTTATTTTAAGTGTATTTTTTTCCAGAAAAATTGTGTTTGAAAAAATGCTGCTCAAATACAGTGTGACATAAAATATTGCAACAATCGTCATTTTATTCTCTATTCTTTAGGGTCTCTGTTAAAGAAAACCCAATATATAATGTTTGGGGGTTCTAAGTAATTTTCTAGCAAAAAATACCAATTTAAACTTGTAAACAAAAAGTGCCAGAAAAGGCTTAGTTGGCAAGGGGCTATATGAAATTTATAATTTTCTACCAAAAGGTGTTCTGCTGCACTAAACTTTTTATCCATCTTACTTATTACTACACTTATTATTTTTAAAAGCTAATATAAAGGAAAAATAGAGGTCAAAAAGCACTTGCATGGTTTAGCCAATTATTTTCTGCATAATAGATCTCCGTGGCCCTTATAAAGGGACATGTTCTTTGCTTACCTACTGTGTGTGTAGAACCCTCCTAGAAAGGTTGCTAGGTCATTTTGGTTCCTCTGTAATCATTGGAGCAACTGTTGATTTCTTTGGGCTGTTCTAGGTCCCACAGACTACAGGCCCGATTGCTTCCCCCAGCATTCTAGAGTTTTCTAGAGCACAGAGGGCTGGAAGATTCAGGTGGGCAGCCTGAATATTTATTATGCTCCAGCCAATCCCTGGGGAGGCATGGAGCAGCCCTTGTCTTGTCCTGCTGGAGGAAACCCCAGTCTTTAGGGCTACTGCCCTTTTGATGCAATCTTGCTGGAGTCTGCTGATGTCCATCAAGGTCTGCTGTGGCAGAGCTGGGGGGCCTATTTCTAATTTGTTATGGAGTTAGGGCTCTGGTCTGGAGAACTCAGTGAATAGTGCCTGGTTGAAGCTAGGGGGTGTGCAGCTACCCAGAATAATGTGAGTACTAAGCCAAGCTCAAGATTTAGTGACTGTGTGCTGTTCTACTTCTGGGGCACCAGCTGTAGGTTTACTTGTGCTGCAAACTGCCTCATGGTCCTCAGCTGTAAAACTACAGACTGCTTCAGTCTACAATTACTTCTGATCATGGTCCCTAGTCGTGAGACTTAATACTGCTTCAATCTGCATTTACCTTCACTCACTCAGATATGAGAGATAGACTGTGCTATTTTGCTAAAGAGAGGAGTGTCCTCTGTCTATTGTGCTTAAATGCTTTGACTTATCCCATACCACCCCAAACCCTATCCTGTTGCAAGTTCTACAAGCAAATAGGACTTATCCTAGAATGATGGCAAACCTTGGCACCCCAGATGTTTTGGAACTACATTTCCCATGATGCTCAACTACACTGCAGAGTGCATGAACATCATGGGAAATGTAGTTCCAAAACATCTGGGGTGCCAAGGTTCACCCCCACTGTCCAAGACTGTTCAATGAGCTGGAGTGAATTGGCTGTTGCAGTGTGTGCCTGGCTGCCTCTGCACTGTTTTGGGAAGGAACAGTTAAACTCAGTGGCTCCTATGAGGTCAACGCTACAGGTGCAATAAGGTGTCCCTTTTTATCAGTTCAAAAAGGTGTGGGGTCTGTAAGCAGGTGTTAGTACCCCTTTAAGGAGAACACCATGCCCTGGGTCTACTGTATACTACGGATTGGACCATCTCTTTCTATAAAGGCTGGATCCGGATGAGAGAGGTCAGAAGGTTGACGCAGGAACCTGCTGTGGGCTACCATGTAAGATTACAGATTATCGTTGAGATATGCAGTTCTGGGGTAGGCCTGGAGCAGGGATGAGGGGAGAGTCCATCTCAGGGAAGTGAAGGCAGAAGAGCTAGTTGGCACTTGCTTACTGGTATAGTATATGTAATAAATAAAGCAAGGCATAACTGTGAAAAAATAATATGCTTAAAAAACATTATCAAAAGTACTATTGGGTATAAAATGTAAGACATCACTACTTCCAGACAATTTATGATTCTGAGATTTCTTTATACAACTTTTAAAACTGTACTGTGAATTTTACTGATACATGAGTGATGAAAACTGGGTCAGCCAGCAAGGGTGGAGAGTATGAGCAATGAGACAGCAAACGATATATAGTACAGTAGGTGTGATGGAATGTGTGACCTCTCTGTGTTACCAGTAGGTAGGGGGTTCTCCTCCAAGGTGTCTATAGGTTTCTTTTACAGAAACATTGACAAAGAGGTATGGATTCAGCTGTGTAAAATTGCTTGATCACTTCTGGAAGTTTGGTTTGGCCTATTGGACTTAGAAAGTCATGAGGCAAGAGGAAGTACTGTATGTAGACTAGCTAAACTTCAGGCAGCTAGTTCCCACTACACAACCGCTGTAAATGTTGAAGGTGAGCTGTAGTCTTTAGGATGTCGATGGGTTTTTGTTTGGTTCAAATTTTACATTCCTATTCAAGTCTATAGGACTGCAAAATCTGCTTAAAGCAAGTCAAAATCAGGTCAAAAGGAGGTCAACTGATTTAATTATTACATTTTAATTAATTGAAATGTTAATTAAATGTTTATTTTTAAACCTTAATGATTGCTGAATGACCTTAATAGTGTTTCAAACTGATTTCATACTGATGTCATCAGCAGAAGTCCAAAGACTGCTGACAAAGGCATTTAGGCAGACCTGCTGGTTGGCCACATTTCCCAAAAAACATCATTGTCCTGCAACAAGTGATTAATGCCTTGGCATTGGTCACATAACACATAATCATGGAGGGACTGGAATTTTGGTTCTTCAGGACAGTAAACATTACTCAGGTTCCTATTTTCTTAAACAGTAATAAGAGCTTTTTTGGGGTACCAAGTGGTACAACTGAAACTGGCAAGGAAGAAAAGTGTTGGATCACAGAAAATGGTATTACTCTGGGTTGGATCATCCTCTAGAACATCGCTTCTCAACCCTTGACCTTTAAAATTATGTTAAATCTCAGGACACACTAGTCTAGAATGGGGTTTCCTTCACAACAGAGTTCCACCATCACATCATAAGCCCCCCTTTCAGATTCAGACTCCTCAGCTTCCCCACCTTCCAAATCAGAATCCCCAGTCCCTCCCCCTTTCACATCAGAGTCCTCTGTCCCCCTTCACTTAAGAGTCCCCCCACCCTTTAAAATTGGAGTCCTCAGTCCCCTCCTCATTCCCCAGTCTCCTTTCACATCAGAGTCCTCGGCCCTACTCCTTCACATCAGAATCCTCAGCCTCCCTCTTTCACTTAGGAGTCCTACCTTCTGATCTTCACCACAGTCCATATGTGGCAGCATGGCAGTGGCAGAACAGGTCAAGAAGGAGGAAGACTTCTGTCTGCTTCTGAATGCTGGGGCTGCCTTGAATGCCACCTGATCTGGATTAGTGTCATGAATTTTCATGAAAACTGGCTACAGGGGTGAGTTCAGAGGGTAGTGCTAAATGGGGAGTACTCGGAATGGTCCGGTGTGGAAATCGGGGTCCCCCAGGGTTCTGTCCTGGGACCAATCCTATTTAATTTATTCATAGACGACCTGGAAGATAGGATAAATAGCTCAATATTTGCAGATGATACTAAGCTAAGTAGGGCAATAATTTCTCAGCAGGATGTGGAAACCTTGCAAGAAGATCTGAACAAATTAATGTGGTGGGCAACTACATGGCAAATGAGTTTTAATGTAGAGAAAAGTAAAATAATGCATTTGGGTGGCAAAAACATGAATGCAATCTACTCTCTAGGGCAGTGATGGCGAACCTTGGCACCCCTGATGTTATGGAACTACATTTCCCATGATGCTCATGCACTCTGCAGTGTAGTTGAGCATCATGGGAAATGTAGTTCCAAAACCACTGCTCTAGGGGGAGAACCTCTGACACGACACTAGGATGGAAAAAGAACCTGGGGTCCTAGTAGATGACAGGCTCAACAATGGCATGCAATACCAAGCTGCTGCAAGCAAAGCCAACAGAATATTGGCATGCATTAAAAAGGGGATTAACTCCAGAGATAAAACGATAATTCTCCCACTCTATAAGATTCTGGTCCAGCCACACCTGGAGTATGCTGTCCAGTTCTGGGCTCCAGTCCTCAGAAAAGATGTGCTGGAACTGGAGCGAGTCCCGAGAAGGACAACAAAACTAATAAAGGGACTGGAGGACCTTAGTTATGAGGAAAGATTATGAGCACTGAACTTGTTCTCTCTGGAGAAGAGACGCTTGAGAGGAGATATGATTTCAATGTACAAATACCGTACTTGTGACCTCACAATAGGGATAATACTTTTCCGTGAAAGGGAATTTAAAAAGACACGTGGCCATTCACTAAAAATAGAAGAGAAGAAGTTCAAACTTAAACTGCGTAGAGGGTTCTTTACTGTAAGAGTGGTAAGGATGTGGAATTCTCTTCCAGAGGCAGTGGTTTCAGCGGAAGATGCATGGATAATTTCAAAAAACTATTAGATAGGCACCTGAATTACCACAACATACAGGGATATACAATGTAATACTGACATTAAAGCACACACACACACAGGTTGGACTTGATGGACTTGCGTCTTTTTTCAACATCACCAACTATGTAACTATGTAACTATGGTGTTGGCAGACAGCTTGTCTGTGCCATGGAGATGCATGACGCTGTGTAAAAATATCGGGCGCAGTGTGGCACCCCAACAGATCTAGACAGTACCTGAGGGTTCCGCAGAACCCCCATTGAGAAATGCTGTCCCAGAAAAAGAAGAAAAAAAAAAGAACTGTCCAGAGTTTCTGGGGGGAAAAAACACAAGCAAGGTCTATTATTTTACTCTTCTTTTTTGCAGTTGCATTGGGAATATAAATGGTCAGGTCCACTTTAAAGATAACAATAGCTGACAGATTAGTTGCTGGGAAAGTGAGGTGCCATTTACAAGTGCACTACCAGGGGTCAGATCTATGCATTCACAGACGCAGATAACCAACAGTCACATGATATCTCGGCATACTTACCAAGTAAATATTAAACAGATAAGGGTGCATATGAGGATGAAGACTTGATTAAACATGGCAGAGTGAGTCCTCTGGATGGCACGATGCAGGTCATTCTGGCAGAGAAAAGAGATATGTAAATGATGGGCAGTATGAATAAGGCAACACAATGTATATAATCTTCTGCTTTCACTCTACATGTCAGCCCAGCATTTGAAAAGGGCAAGCAGCGGAGAATGTAATTACTAAACTGCCTGAGGCGTCAACGCAATTGGCGCCCACCTCCTCCTTTATAGAAACTGTGTAAACATATGAGAAGTACACAATGCAACGTACTGTTTCTAATATTTGAAGTAGAACCTCAGGCAAATACTACCATCCTTCAGGCAATTGTCCATTCAAACATCATTATGGTATATTTTTAACTACTATATACTATATACAGTATAACATTCTGACAACTCCACCTAGTTTCTTCTGCATCTCAATGAAATGGACTTGAACAAACCTAAAAAGTCCCTACTCATACATTTACTTAAAGTGGAACTATACCCTCCTATCCTTTACAGCAGGAGTAGGCAACCTTTCAAAATTGAGATCTACCTGGACAACAAGAAGGCAAGCAAAGATTCCCGGGGGAGGGGGGGGCACCCTTAAAAAAAAAAAAAAAAAATCAAGCTTCCAAAAGATGTCATTAAGAACACATAGCTTGTCACAATAGTTAACTCTGCCCCCCTTCACATCGCCCTCCTACTGTAGTGTCCTCTGCCCCCTTTAGCAGTGTCCACTGCCCCCTCCCCCACAGTAGTGTTCTCTACCCCCCCAACGGAGTGTCTTCTGCCCCCTGCACATGACCCCAAACCTCCACTGTAGTGTCCTCTGCCCCCTTCCCCCACAGTAGTGTCCTGTACCCCCCAATGCTGTGTCCTCTGACCCTTCACATCACCCCCCCCCCCCCACTGTAGTGTCCTCTGCCCCCCCATAGCAGTGTTCTCTGCCCCCTAACCCCACAGTAGTGTCCTGTACCACCCTGCCCTCCAAAGTACTGTCCTATGCTCCCCTTCACATCACGCCTCTGGTAGTGTCCTGTACCCCCCCCCCCCCCCCCCACTGTAGCGTCCTCTACTCCCCGCATAGCAATATCCTATGTCCCCCCCATAAAGTGTCCTCTGCCCCCTGTAAGCAGTAACCCCCCCCAAAGCAGTGCCCTCTGTCTATTCCCCCCCCCCCCCCCCCCTTACATACACACAGTGCTGTGTAAGTAGAACTTCCTAACTGCCAGAGTGTATACAGCAGAGTGGAGATCAGGAGACAGCATAGTGATGGGTGGAGAGCAGGAGCAGGAGATGTCGGAGTTCAAAATAACAAGCTGACGAATGATTGCTAGGTCCGCCTAGCAACCAATCACTGAGGCAGCTCCAGCTCCTGTCCTCCATCCAGCACTATGCTGCCTCCCGCTCTCCACTCTGCAGTTAAGATGAGAACATCACAGGCTGGGGAGAGGCAGAGCTGTGGTCACGATCCACCTGTCGGCTCCCCGTGGTTGGCCGGTTGAAGGCAATCAATGGCTTGCCAACCCCCCGATTTACAGCTAAGGGAGCTACAGTGCATCTTAGCCTCTGTCTGACCTGCAGTTGCCATGGTACTGCACATGTGACCCATTATGTCATCAGTCATTTGATGGCATAATAGTAAGGTTGAGAGCACAAGCAACTGACAGTTATCATTTATGGCATGTCTTGAATGTAACTGTTATGGCAGCTGTTATGCGTATGTAGGCCGATTCAGGATAGATGTTGGTATGATCTGCTTTTGAAAGTTATAGGTAGAACTATCAGACTTTTAACTATACTGTTTACAGTAAGTTTGGTTTTAGTTTAGAACTGTTCAGTGGCATTATTTTAGAGCTACGTTTGCTGATTATTGCTGTATAATTTGGTCTTAGCAGTAAGAACACTCATTCCTTCATATCCGTTGTGTAAGTTATTTACACCTGTTATAACTTGTCATGTATGAGATCTTGTTTTACTGATTCTCCTACTGCACCAAATACCTTAGTATATCTTAGCATTCAATGAGAACAGCTATTCTACACTTGGAACTCATGCCCTTTGTTCTCTTATGCCAACTGTTTTGTGTAGTTGTTTGTACATATGTATTAACTTAAAACAAAAACCTTAATAAAAATATTTGAAAAAAAAAGTAAAAATTATGGATTTAGTTCTGCTTTGATTTTACTAGAAGAACAATTCCAAAATTCTGGAAAGAATCATACACCCGCACTGTACAAGACTGGTATAAAGAATTATATACTATCTTCGGCGTAGAAGACTTTACCAAGTACACAAGTAGAATGAAAAAAAAAAATCACAACTTCACACTTTTTACACTCAAAGGGCAGGGTCCCTGACTTTCTTTAGAGAGGCTCCAGGGGCCCTAGAGCTTCCATCTCCTGAAACCTCCCCCCATACCCTTTCCCCATTACCATAGATATACCCCAACCACTTCCACCCTGAACTCTTTTCCCCCCAATCTATGTTGACATATGTCACTACATCTCTCAAACTCAACTGTGACCCACAAAGAAATAGATCCCCCACACAAGTCTTTGGCAACACAGCGATACACTGATCAGCCAACACTATAACCCCCCCCCGCATCTAATATTGAGTAAGTCCCCCTTTTATGCCGTCCAGACAGCCCTGACCTGTCGAAGCATGGACACCACTACACCTCTGAAAGTATGCTGTGGTATCTGGCACCAAGCCTTTAGAAGCAGATCCTTTAGGTCCTGTAAGTTGCAAGGTGGGGCCTCCATGGATCAGAAATGTTTTTCCAGCACATTCCACAGATGCTCAATTGAATTGAGATCTGGAGAATTTGGAGGCCAACGCAACACCTCAAATTCATTGTTGTGTTCCTCAAATTATTCTTGAACCATTTTGTTCAGTGCACGGGGCACATTATCTTGCTGAAAGAAGTCATTGTCATCAGTAAATACTATTTCCATGAAGGAGTATACTTGGTCAGCAACAATGTTTACGTAGGTGGTACGTGTCAAGCAACATCCACATGAATGGCAGGACCCAAGGTTTTTCAGCAGAAAATTGCCCAGAGCATCACACCACCTCCACTGGATTGCCTTCTTCCCATAGTGCATCCTAATGCCATCTTTTCCCCAGGTAAGCACACATGCACCCGCACCTGGCCATCCAAAGAAAATGTCTTTCATCGGACCAGCCACCTTCTTCCATTGCTCCATGGTCCAGTTCTAATGCTCATGTGCCCATTGTAGGAGCTTTTGGCTGTGGACACGGGTCAGCAAGGGCACCCTCAAATGCAATACTCCCAACGCACACGTACCTGCACAAACGGCTGTATCTTAAATTGGGTGCTGAAATGACCAACGGCTGGAACCCTTGGTCATTTCAGCACCCAATTTAAGATAAGAACAATCATGAGAAGGAAATGTCACCAGCACAGCAGGATCAGAAGTACAGTAAAATCAAACTTGTTTATTAATAAAAATAAAAAGGTAAATAGAGTAAGCGTAGTCAAAGCATAGCCAGAGTCCAGTAACCAGATCGGGTAGTCAGCCAAGCCAGAGTTCAGTAACCAGATCGGGTAAACAGCCAGGCCAGAAGTCAGGGATCCAAGTAGAGGAACAGCAAGCAAGATAAGGAGCCAGAAGGGATGTCAGCAAAGCCAGTCTTTAAACAGGAACGCAGGAGATGGTTTCTTGTGATGTGACCAAGGAGAAGGCAGATATTAAGTGAGCTGGAGATCTTTAGGTAGGCGGGACTGACAAGCACATCCACAATAGCTGGTTAACTGTGGAGAGATAGGATCTGGCAATTAGCCGACAGCTGATTGGCCAGCTCAGAGAAGGAAGGGCTGAGCCAGCCCTGACAATGTCTCCAGTCTATGACTGTTTCCTAAAGCATTTACCCAGTCTCCAACAACTCCTGTATCATGTCTCTGAAAGTCTCCTGCAGCATGCCCATAGTCTCTGACCATCACTTGTACCATGTACGCAGTTTCTGACTATCTCCTGTGCCATGTTCGCAGTCTCTGACTATCTTCTGTACCATGTCCACAGTCTCTGAACATCTCTTGCAATATGTCCACTGTCTTTTACCATCTTTTGTACCATGTCCACAGTCTCTGGCAATCTCTCCTATCATGCCTATAGTCTTTGACTATATCCTGTTGTGTGTCTGGTATCTATGACAGTAAATATTCACTGAATTTTATGTTCAAACCTTTGATTATGTCTGGGGTCGCATTTGAGGCTCCCATATCAAGAAAGCCACCAATGCTGTACACTCACTGCCCAATGAATCAGCACCAATCTTCTTCTGGGCTGAATGATGCCCAGTTTCAGTCAACCCTCTTCGTATGAACCCAGGTGTTATGGATATTATGCTCCCCTGCGACTGCTTCATCAAACCACCCTGAGCTTCAGAAAAGGGAGTGAGAGGGCCAGTTAAGAGAACGAGTTTTAAACCCGAAGTTCGGCTTTTTACTATAAGAACAGAAGCCGCTGAACTACTGTATGACCAAAGCTGATGCTCTACAAAGTGGTGTTCAAAGCTGGCTATACATGGTTTTTATTGTCATTAAAACATTCGTAGAAAAATTGTCATCATCAGAACATCCTTGTCATCACTGAGTCAACTAATTTCATTCTAAATAAATCAAAACCAAAGAACCAAAGCAATAGGACTTTACATATGCCTCCAACAGTAAACCCAACCCAGTTAAAAGAAATATCATCTAGTTTTAAGTTTTATTAATTCATATATTAATAACAAATGTGACACATACAAGTCACAACTGTTTTTAATACATGAATTCATAACAGTTGTTTAGTTGTTTTTAGGTTGAATTGGATTTACTATTGGAGGCATATGTAAAGTCCCACTGCTTTGGTTCCTTGGTTTTGATTTACACAAATAAGGATGATGCTTCCTCTGGTAAGATTTCATATAATATGAAGGCCTCCACATGTGTGTTTATTTAAAGTGGAAGTTCAGGCAAAACCTAACTAAAGCTAAACCGGCTGATGCTGGGGTCGGACCAGATCAGCTGCAGAATAGGTAAGTTCAGCGATTTTTGCCTTACAGGGTTAGATAGATTAGGTTTAGAATGTGACAGAGAGGAGGTTTAGTTTAGAGCCAAGTGGCCATACATTACACAATATTCTTGTACAATTTTCCTTTAGATTTACCAAAAACCATATAGTGTAATATGAGGTCAAATCTAAATAACACTTTCAATTTGTATGCAATCAGGCTGGCCATTGCACTTCATAGTTGAAAGTAAATCTAAAGGAAATTGTACAGAAATTGTATAATGTATGGTGAGCTTTAACCACTTCCAGACCGCCCACTGTCGATATACGTTGGTCCTTTGACGTTGAATATTGTGGTTATGGCAGCACATAGCTGCCATAACCCCGGTACATTTTTTAATGGCGGGCACTCCGCTTTAAGAAAAAAGTGGTCTCCGCAGCTAGTTCGCAGCAAGATCACTTTTATCAGCGGCGGCAGATGGCCCCTCCCCCCTCCCGCCGCGTCCCAGTCGTCTCCACCATTTACCGGATCCGTCGGTGGCGGTTGAGACAATCCGATTCTATCCCCTGATAGGCAGGAAGTTGAGTGAGGAAATGATGGCCCCTACTCGACTCCATACCACTGGATGACGGCAGGGACTTCAAACGTCACTTCCGCCCAACGGCCTTCAAGGGACAACAACTTTTTTTTTTTTTTTTTTTATTGCTTTGAAGTGTAAATATGAGAAATATGAGGTCTTTTTGACCCCAGGTCTCATATTTAAGAGGTCCTGTCATGCTTTTTTTTTCTATTACAAGGGATGTTTACATCCTTTGTAATAATATTAAAAGTGATCCAAATTTTTTTTTTTTTTTAATTTAAAGCGCCCCGTCCCTCCGAGCACACGCACAGAAGCGAACGCATACGTAAGTCATGCCCACATATGAAAACGGTGTTCAAACCACACATGTGAGGTATCACCATGATCATAGAGTGAGAGCAATAATTCTAACACTAGACCCCCTCTGTAAGTCAAAACTGGTAACCTGCAGAAATTTTTAAACGTCACCTATGGAGATTTTTAAGTGTCAAAGTTTGTCGCCATTCCATGAGCGGGCGCAATTTTGAAGCGTGACATGTTGCGTATCAATTTACTCGGCGTAACATCATCTTTCACAATATAGAAAAAAATTTGGCTAACTTTACTGTATTCTTGTTTTTTAATTTTAAAAAAATTGTGTTTGTAAGACCTCTGCGCAAATACGGAGTGAGATAAAGTATTGCAACGACCACCATTTTATTCTCTAGGGCGGGCATCACTAAATGGCGGCCCGCGGTCCGTGTCCGGCCCGCGCTGCTGCTCTTTCTGGACCGCCGCGATCACGCCATTTAGTCACTGCTTTTGTCCCCAGCCTCCTCCGCTGTCATTAGAGTAGAGAGGAGCGGACAGCGGGAGGGGGGGACAATTCTGGACTGGGGACGGGATCCGCACTGCGTGGAGAGAGGTAGCTGCCTGTCACGCTGCTGTGCCTTCAGTTTAGGATTGTCCCGCCTCCTGCTCTCCGCTCTGTGAAAGGTAGGAGAGTGAAGGGAGGAATGTACATGGAACTGTGAAGGATGGGGAGCGGGGGAATGGGGGCAATGCTGTGTGGGGGTGATATGTGAAGGGGCAATACTGTTTGGGGGGGATATGTGAAGGGGCAATGCTGTGTGGGGGGGATATGTGAAGGGGCAATGCTGTGTGGGGGGGATATGTGAAGGGAAAATTCTGTGTGGGGGGGATATGTGAAGGGGCAATATTGTGTGGGGGGGATATGTGAAGGGGCAATGCTGTGTGGGGGGGATATGTGAAGGGGCAATGCTGTGTGGGGGGATATGTGAAGGGGCAATACTGTGTGGGGGGGATATGTGAAGGGGCAATGCAGTGGGGGGGATATGTGAAGGGGCAATGCTGTGGGGGGGATATGTGAAGGGGCAACATTGTGTGGGGGGGATATGTGAAGGGGCAATACTGTGTGGGGGGATATGTGAAGGGGCAATGCTGTGTGGGGGGATATGTGTAGGGGCAATACTGTGTGGGGGGGATATGTGAAGGGGCAATGCTGTGTGGGGGGGTTATGTGAAAGGGCAATGCTGTGTGGGGGGATATGTGAAGGGTCAATACTGTGTGGGGGGGATATGTGAAAGGGGCAATGCTGTGTGGGGGGATATGTGAAGGGGCAATACTGTGTGGGGGGATATGTGAAGGGGCAATGCTGTGTGGGGGAGATATGTGAAAGGGGCACTGCTGTGTGGGGGGGATATGTGAAGGGGCAATACTGTGTGGGGGGGATATGTGAAGGGGCAATGCTGTGTGGGGGGGATATGTGAAAGGGGCAATTCTGTGTGGGGGGGGATATGTGAAAGGGGCAATGCTGTGTGGGGGGATATGTGAAGGGGCAATGCTGTGTGGGGGGATATGTGAAGGGGCAATACTGTATGGGGGGCATATGTGAAGGGGCAATACTGTGTGGGGGGATATGTGAAGGGGCAATGCTGTGTGGAGGGGATATGTGAAGGGGCAATGCTGTGTGGGGGGGGATATGTGAAGGGGCAATGCTGTGTGGGGGGGATATGTGAAAGGGGCAATGCTGTGTGTGGGTGATATGTGAAAGGGGCAATGCTGTGTGGGGGGGATATGTGAAGGGGCAATGCTGTGTGGGGGGATATGTGAAGGGGAAATGCTGTGTGGGGAGGGGTATGTGAAGGGGCAATGCTGTGTGGGGGGGGTTGTGAAGGGGCAATGCTGTGTGGGGGGGATATGTGAAAGGGACAATGCTGTGTGGGGGGATATGTGAAAGGGGCAATGCTGTGTGGGGGGGATATGTGAAGGGGCAATGCTGTTTGGGGGGATATGTGAAAGGGGCAATGCTGTGTGGGGGGGATATGTGAAGGGGCAATGCTGTGTGGGGGGGATATGTGAAGGGGCAATGCTGTGTGGGGGGGATATGTGAAGGGGGACAGTGCTGTGGTGAGAAAGATGTGAAGGGGACAAGCAGCTGCACACAAAATAAAGTACTGTACAAAAAAAGTGTAGGGGTACCATTGACTCTTAAACGCACTGAAATGCAAGGTGCAATTTTCTGCACATGGAAATTGCATGGTACAAACGCACCATGCAGTCCCCATGTGGCCATTGGCTCCCGCTGCTTTCAATCAAACCCAATGATGCGGGAGCCGCGGGGCAGGGGCCGACTCCTGCTGTCTGTCTCAATAGACGCAACAGCAGGACATGGGAGTGCGCCTGCAAGAGTGCCCCCAGGGAAAGCACTTCTCCTTCGGGGCACTCAAGAAGAGAACAAGCCAGAAGCGCCGCGGAGGGACCCCAGAAGAGGAGGATTAGGGCCACTCTGTGCAAAACCCTTGCACAGAGGAGGTAAGTATGACATGTTTTATTTAAAAAAAAAAACTAGACTTTACAACCCCTTTAAGTGGTTAAACCCCTTAAAATTTCATCCAGACCTGCTATTTGAATGGAATCCCAGATGTATTAAAGTGTTACTAAACCTAGGACTCTGCATCCACTAGATCTGGTCTTAAACAGTACACAGAATATGGAGATGCAATTATCAGCAGTATATAGCAGTCTTGTGACTTCTATCAGTGTCTGGCCGAGCGCTGGTTAAAGCTTGTAGGAGGAGTTTTCATTCTCCTCTGACTGTCCTGTGAGGCTGCATGACCCCTGACCCTCTATGTGGACAGTGCTGATTGGCCCAGTGCTGATCACATGCACATGCAAACTCTCTAGCAATACACACCAAACTGAGCATGTGCAAAGCGCCTCCAAGGGCTCTGTTCTATCAGCAGATGGATTGGGGACAGTAAAAGAAGGAGAGGATCAGAGGAGACAGGATCAAACAGCCTTTTTACACAATGCGAAGGATTAACCCCCTTAGGTTCCACAGTGAGTATAACAAGCATGCTTTACTGCATATACAGACTGATTTTACTGCTGTGGGTTTAGTAACACTTTAAACATGTTTCATGAATGAACTACATTCTCAGTTAGAATTTTGTTTTTTAAGAAGAATTTTCATCCAGCTCCTTTGAATTTTCTCTTCACAATGGTCGTAATTGAATGCTGATTTGACCTCACTAGCCATTGGGAAATCAAACGTTCCCAAAATTACAATTTTACAATGAAATTCTACTGGTATATGCCAAGGCTAAGTGTTTCCTGAGCACTTCGGGGCTCTGGCACAGCCAAAGTAATCTGGTGCCATGTAATGCACCATGGGGATCTGGCCCATATTGCACAATGACCGCCCAAAGGTCTGATTGTTCTCAATAGAAGCGATCACAATACATCACTTAGGACCAGCATAATTTTATAGCTGCAGGTGAGCTAAGTCACATTGACACCTGTCTCAGAAGAGAACTGTGCTACAGAGTATCGCACAAGTGATCTCATACCGTATAAATAGATTCTACACAGCTACGGCTCAATTAGAAGCCGGAATGCACATTCATTAGCACTACAGACCGCAGCCCAGTGAGAGAAACTTCTCCCTCAGGCTGCATTTACATTCATACATAGAAGTAGGATGGAGGTGAAAAAGGAGATTTTCACAGCTGCGTTCCTGAGGCACTAGGCTGCAACTGCTCATTATCCTCTGCATATGGAGCCGATAATAGAAGAAGTAGTGCTTTACTTTTTTTTTTAAGAATAACATTATTTTTTTTTTTTTTTTTTTAATATAGCTTTGGGCGTTTATGTTGCTTCCATAGTTTAATGCTAAAACTCTAACTGACCTAGCTCTATTGCAAATCTCTATACATCATGGTTTTTTTTGGTTTTGTGGGACAGTCCAATGGAAAAGCAGAAAGGTTAAAACACAGACAGCTCACCCAAGAATGCAGTCTACTCTCTCTTGATGACTGCATGAGTGCCCAGTTCCGCTGGGGTAATTACAGATGAAAGGGATTAGTTGTAAGCATATTGGATTGTGTCCAAAATTAAAACGGACAGTTTTATTGAAGTATATAATGATAGCAGCGGTTAAAGGCACTCAAGCACTTACGCATTTCAAACAACACTATCCATTAATAATAGCAAAGGACGTGAATGATTGGAAAAAATATACAGGGGTTAAGGCCCATTCCTTCAAATAAATCACAAGATACCATTTTCAAAGGGTAACAGGGTAAAAGTGGAGTGGATGTGTTGTTCCAACAGCCATAAAGAACAAAGATGGATGTTATCTCCTTCCCTTCACCAAACACAGCCTACATGAGAGAGGCAACTCTGCTCTGAACCAAAGTGCCCAAGTAGAAGTCCTATGATGACCAAATGCATAGGGAGGAGTGGCTTGGTCACGTCATCGTGTTACTCGGAAGTGGAGGCGGAGGCCATCTTACTTGACCGGGATTTGTTTATGGAGACATGTGCCTGTTCTTTTATTTGTGTGAGTAGCACTCGCTTTTAAATAAAATTTTGTCCTAAGGTTTTACACTATTTAGAGCTTTTTTTTCTTATGTACAACGTTATTGGGAGCTGGTGATATCTTTCTGGATTCATACCGCGAGACATCATCGGGTTGTACTGCTAGTGGGAGCAAGTCCCCAAAAGTCCTTTTGACCTGCCTGTATGTAGGGGGTGCACAAGCTTTTGTAAGACGACATCTTATTAGGGTGTTGGTGATTGGCCTCTTTGGTGAAGGGAAGGAGATAACATTCACCTTTGATCTTTTGGCTGTTGGAACCACATACAGTTGTGCTCATAAGTTTACATACCCTGGCAGAATTTATGATTTCTTGGCCATTTTTCAGAGAATATGAATGATAACACAAAAACATTCCTTTCACTTATGGTTAGTGTTTGGCTGAAGCCATTTATTATCAATCAACTGTGTTTACTCATCATAACTAATCATAATGACAACAGAAACGACCCAAATGACCCTGATCAAAAGTTTACACACCCTGGTGATTTTGGCCTGATAACATGCACACAAGTTGACACAAAGGGGTTTGAATGGTTATTAAAGGTAACCATCCTCACCTGTGATCTGTTTGCTTGTAATTAGTGTGTGTGTATAAAAGGTCAATGAGTTTCTTGACTCTTGACAGACCCTTGCATCTTTCATCCAGTGCTGCACTGACGTTTCTGGATTTTGAGTAATGGGGAAAGCAAAAGAATTGTCAAAGGATCTGTGGGAAAAGGTAGTATAAAACAGGAAAGGGATATAAAGATATCCAAGGAATTGAGAATGCTAATCAGCAGTGTTCAAGCTCTAATCAAGAAGTGAAAATGAGGGGTTGTGTTGAAACCAAACCACGGTCAGGTAGACCAACTAAAATTTCAGCCACAACCGCCAGGAAAATTGTTCGGGATGCAATGAAAAACCCACAAAAAACTTCAGGTGAAATACAGGACTCTCTGAAAACATGTGGTGTGGCTGTTTCAAGATGCACAATAAGGAGGCACTTGAAGAAAGATGGGCTGCATGGTCGAGTCGCCAGAAGAAAGCCATTACTACGCAAATACCACAAAGTATCCCACTTACAATACACCAAACAGACAAGCCTCAAACTTTCTACCACAAGGCCTATGATGAAAGGTACACCACTCCTACTGTGAAACACGGAGGTGGATCGCTGATGTTTTTGGGATGTGTGAGCTACAAAGGCACACGAAATTTGGTCAAAATTGATGGCAAGATGAATGCAGTATGTTATCAAAAAATAATGGAGGAACATTTGCATTCAACAGCCAGGAAGCTGCACATGGGACGTACTTTCCTACTTTCCTGGGATGGACATTCCTACATGACAATGATCCAAAACACAAGGCCAAGTCGATAAAGTGATAAAGCAGAATAAAGTGAAGGTTCTGGAGTGGCCATCTCAGTCTCCTGACCTCATTGAGCCACTCTGGGGAGATCTCAAATGTGCAGTTCATGCAAGACAGCCGAAGAATTTACAGGAACTGGAGGCTTTTTGCCAAGAGGAATGGGCAGCTTTACCATCTGAGAAGATAAAGAGCCTCATCCACAAATACCACAAAAGACTTCAAGCTGTCATTGATGTTAAAGGGGGCAATACACGGTATTAAGAACTGGGGTATGTAAACTTTTGATCAGGGTCATTTGGGTAGATTCTTTTGTCATTATGATTTAAAAAGAGTAAACACAGTTGATTGATAATAAATGGCTTCAGCCAAACACTAACCATGAGTGAAAAAAAGGTTTTTGTGTTATCATTCATATTCTCTGAAAATGGGCCAAGAAATCATAAATCCTGCCAGGGTATATAAACTTATGAGCACAACTGTATCTTTCACTATTTTCTTTGTGGGATTGTTTTCACGTTGTATTTATATATATTCTGACTTTACACAATTCTTGTTAGCGCAACACTTTTTGTTTACATATGAATTTTGATGACAAATATCTCATTGTTGTGTTTGCGGCTTTTTTATTTAAGATTTACACAAGCACAGTCATTTTTAGATTTTTATTCAATTCCAAGTGCATCTGCACTTACAGTTTTCTCCTACACCCCTACAAAGTCGAAAAACTACCTATTATTCCTAAAAGAGAATTCCATCCAGTATAGCTTCCTGAGATTGGGTGGCAAGGATGTTGTAGGGGGTGTGGTTATCGGCATTGTCCACTGCTTTCTGGATTGGCAGCACTGCCTCTGTTGCTGAAACCCTCCCACCAGGAGCCGCAGTGTCTGGAAGGAACACGTGAGACACAAATGATGTAGGATTTGGCTCACAATTGTTTACATTGTGAGGCCTGTGCATCACATAACTGACTGGATGAGATACTTGTTTAGACTGTCATACAGGATCCTTTCATTTGTATGGTAAGGTATGCCCAAGCAAAAGTGTTCTCTTTTGAGTTTGGGATTATCAGAGTCCAGAATCTTTAGGCTCTGGCATCAGTCCTTCAAGGGAGTGTTTTGGCATCTTGCGATTATTGATTGGTTTGATCTTCTTGCAGTTCAAAGAGCTCTCAGCCTTTTTTTCTTACATCAGTGTTCAAAATCAACGATTCTATAGCCCTCAGCTTTCCTTATGATCCAACTCTCTCAAACATATGTTTTGAGCAGTAGGCAATGACTGAGAACATTAAGCATCTGCTCCTTAAATTGAACATATGGCCAAGATTTGGACATTGAATTACATACACTATTATTGTCAAAAGTATTGTGACGTCTGCCTTTACACGCACATGAACTTTAATGGCATCCCAGTCTAAAGCCTTGTATACACGGTACGATTGTTGGCAGGGGATTGTCTGTTGACAGACCGTTGTCCTAAAATTTACCGTTAGTACGCTCCTTTTGACAATTGTTGTCCCAAAAACATCAGCGATCCACAAGCTAGTAAATTTCCCTCGGACAACGGCTCCACGTCTGATTTTGGTATGCTTAGTACACAAATCCGTCACACAAAAGTCGAAAATACAAACACACATGCTCGGAATCAATGCGCACCAAACACAAAATTAGCAGAAGGGGCCCAAAGGGTGGAGCTCAAGAGCTGAAATTCCTCGTAGTACTTCACTACGTTCGTGTTTGTGGCAAGGCAATTGTGTAACGTTAGTATGCAAGACAAGATCCTGGCACGCGCCCTTTTGACAAAAATAAGACGCTCGGTTGACCAACAATCGTACCGTGTGTACGAGGCTTAAAACCCCATACACACTATTTTTGTCTTCAGATTTACCAAAACCATGCAGCGCAAGGGCCTGCCTGATTGCATACAAATTGAAACTCTTATGCCCTGTACACACGGTCGGATTTTCCGACGGAAAATGTGTGATAGGACCTTGTTGTCGGAAATTCCGACCGTGTGTGGGCTCCATCAGACATTTTCCATCGGAATTTCCGACACACAAAGTTTGAGAGCTTGCTATAAAATTTTCCGACAACAAAATCCGTTGTCGGAAATTCTGATCGTGTGTACACAAATCCGATGCACAAAGTGCCACGCATGCTCCGAATAAATTAAGAGATGAAAGCTATTGGCTACTGCCCCGTGTATAGTCCCAACGTACGTGTTTTACGTCACCGCGTTGAGAACGATCGAATTTTCCGACAACTTTGTGTGACTGTGTGCATGCAAGACAAGTTTGAGCCAACATCTGTCGGAAAAAATCCATGGATTTTGTTGTCGGAATGTCCGATCAATGTCCGACTGTGTGTACGGGGCATAAAGGTTTGACCTCATATTATATGGTTTTGGTAAATCTGAAGACAAAAATTTGCAGAAAATCTAATAGTGTGTATGGGGTGTTAGCCCGTAGGGTTCAATTATGAGTTGGCTCACCCTTTACAGCTATAACAGCTTCAACTCTTCTGGGAAGGCTGTCCACAAGGTTTAGGAGTGTGTCTATGGGAATGTTTCACCATTCTTCCAGAAGCGCATTTGTGAGGTCAGGCACTGATGTGGACGAGAAGGCCTGGCCCGCTCTAATTCATCCCAAAGGTGTTCTATCAGGTTGAGCTCAGGACTCTGTGCAGGCCAGTCAAGTCCCTCTACCACAAACTCTCTCATTTATGTCTTTATGGACCTTGCTTTGCCCACTGGTCTAAATCATTTGGTGGAGTGAGGATTCTGGTGTGGGGTTGTTTTTCAGGGGCTTGGCCCCTTAGTTTCAGTGAAGGGAACTCTTAAGGCTTCAGCATACCAAGACATTTTGGACAATTTCATGCTCCCAACTTTGTGGGAACAGTTTGGGCCCCTTCCTGTTCCAACATGACTGTGCACCAGTGCACAAAGCAAGGTCCATAAAGACATGGATGAGCGAGTTTGGGCTCTTTTGCCTAAACCAAATTTTGTCATCCATTCTGCAGTATGAGCTTCTGCTGTGAAAGTATAGGCTAACTTTGAGCAGCTCTTCCTATTCCTAGACCCCACCCTGATGACACTATTAGTGCAATCCAGGAATCAGAAACAGGAGTGGGTGGCATATGGCAGGAGTCGTCAACCCCTGGGCCGTAGCATCTCTGCAGCCGGGCTGTGGCGGGCGGCATGACTATGTAAGGTGGGCGGACAGGTGAGAGAGAGCCGGGTGGATCAAAGAGGCAGGCGGGCTGGCGAGCAGAGAGGTGATGCTAAGCGGGCGGAGAGAGATGATGTCATCTATTTGCTCACCACCGCACCTCCGACATTCCGCACGCTGTGAGGGCGGAAGAGCGGTGATGCTAGGTGGTGGCCTGCCTAGCATCACCGCCCTTCCGCCCTCACAGCATGCGGAATGTCGGAGGTGCAGAGGGGAGCAGAGAGATGACATCTCTCACCGCCCACCCCGCATCTCCTCTCTCCTTCCATTTCTCAAGAACTGGCAAGTGGCATGGCAAGTGGCATTCCTAATCTGGTGGCACAGGCAGGTGACGTGGCAAGTGGCATTCCTCATCTGGTGGCACTGGCAGGTGACGTGGTAAGTGGCATTCCTCATCTGGTGGCACTGGCAGGTGACGTGGCAAGTGGCATTCCTCATCTGGTGGCAGGCAGCGTGGCAAGAGCATTCCTCATCTGGTGGCAGGCAGCGTGGCAAGTGACATTCCTCATCTGGTGGCAGGCGACGTGGAAAGTGACAAGCTGCATCTGGTGGCAGGCGACATGGCAGGCAACGTGGCAAGTGACACACTCAGGGCTCCCACTGATTCTGCATTATGGTGAGTTGAACTATTTTATTTTATATTAAAATGTAATATAAGAAATAATGCGCTTCAATAATTCTGACACCATACCAACCATGGTGCTGTGATGACTGAAGCGCCAACAGCAGAACACCAGCTATTGCCCCGATAAATTGCCAGCGAAAAATCGCTTACCCCCGCGCATGTGCGTACATCCCCCCCTCGCCGGGCACAATTTTCTTCCAGGCAGCCGGTCCCCGGTGCCAAAAAGGTTGGGGACCACAGGCATATGGCTCTGATTACATAAAACTCTTCATAGGCTCTGGAACAATAAAAACTGAGGTTGCCTAGGCATTGTTACATTGGTGTAAGTTCTCTGCTGCATCACCCCCTAGAGAAATTGAGCATTCAAATCTTGCAGTGTGGGAAGCCCTACAGCAAGGATCATTTTTAAACTAGCCCAGAGTTAAGATTTAAGTGTAGGTCAGCTTTATTATCTTATTTCGATTTGCCATGGATTTTTTTTCCAAAGAAGAAACACGTTTTAATTTTACAATTGAGGTTAGGATCTGAGGGGTTCTTTGATGCCCTAGAAAATAACACTTTGCTGTCTCCACATTGTCTCTATATACTCACTGAGGTTTAGTAGGGTTAGTTGGAATTATTTTAGTCTGTTTTAGTCTTTTTGAAGCTGTGCAGAAGTTAATGTTAATGCTATCTTTTATTACACTAATTAAAAGGCTCCTCAAACAATCCTCACTTTTATACATCAGGGCAGAATCGTCCTCATATCAGAGGTTGTTGATTATATTGCTGGATGTTCTAATTGTGGCTTGTGACTCATTTAGCCTTGCATTTAGAATAATATATTCAGTGTATAGGTTGCATAAATAGGGTGACAATATAATGCCTTATCACACTTCTTTCTCAATCTCGCATGGTTGTCTTATGTTTGAAACATTGCTTCCTGGTTCATTCTAGAAACAGATAAGGTGACCCACGATCGCCACATCTTTAAAGTAAGCCTTCACCCTAAATAATAACTGTTTTCCTCTGTCTTCTCCCACCTCCCTCTCTCACATTTAGATATTATTTTTGGTTTTTTTTTGTCTAGTACTTTTTTGTGCTGCACCGCAGCACTTCCATCTTTCTTGCCTAGGCAAGGATGAGATTCACCCCAGACAGAAACCCCTATGCATGCGCTGATGTGCCACAGGGCTTTGCCTGGACTCAAAGCATGCACCAGCATATCATAGATGGTGTTCGCCAGAGGAGGACTGAAGTTTCTCTTTAAGAACTCACATATATCTATAAGGCTCATATATAAAAAAAAGAAAACAAGTTTAAAGCTTTAACATTTTTAATCAAGTTCTAATAAATGTTACAGAGTTTCTATCATTGAGAATGGATGGTAACAATATCTACTGAACCAAGACTATGTACTTAGTAGTTTGATAACACAATCCTGAAATGTAGTGGTCTTCAGTGGTATAAATTTTCTTTTTTTTTCTGTTTGAAATTTATTGATCTCTTATCACGTTCTGTTCCACTGAAAATGGTCACCAAGACCAGTGAATCTTCCCAATGGAGACATCACTAAAAACCTGGCATAGGTTCTATCAGAACACAGTAAAATTACGAACATCACCTCCTTTCCTACCTTTACATAGGGAATATGAAACTAAAGCTGGCCATAAACATAAAAATTACACTTGTTCAGCCCAACGGGTTGAATACAAGAAATCAATAGATTCCCCCTTCTACGATAAACAGTTTGGATGAACAAATCTCCTCTTGGCAGTTATTTTATTCTGACCACCAGCACCCGCGGCTGTACCTGAACAGTGACGGCAGCTGACGGGATGCAGCCACTGTTCAGCATACCTTTTTCCGCTAGACTCCTTTGAATTCTCTAACAAAGTTTGTCAAGCAGGGAGGTGTCGACAGGGCCGCCTATGGTTCAAATTTTGGCAGATTCACAGAAATTGGCTGAAATTCAAACCGTGTATGGCTAGCTTCAATCTCCTGGACAAAACTGTCCATAATATACCCAACAAAACAGTTAGTTCTCTATCTGGCAATATGTGCAGTGCATCCTTCAATATATCTTGCACTCCTTAGAATTTATTTTAGCAAAAAGCAAAAAATCCCATAAAAGTCATAAAATAAACAGGTTCTCAGATAAAAGAGTAAATAATTTCTTCCAGTACTGACCAGAATGAAGGCAGTATACTGACCATTGGCATTAGATCTACCAATGTTAAATCTCCACTATGCTGATGTCTCCATGATCCCTGTACCAAGCATACATATTGCAGCAACAAGGTTCATGGTTGGGTTAGTATACATGGGGTGGACCATCTGCAGATCCTGTTACTTTGCCTGGAATGGGCAAAGTGACAGTGTCTCAATTTGATGCAACCGCTTCAGTCACTTAAAAAACTCCAGGTGAAAGTTCCCTGGAATTCAAGAGCTGTTTCACTCACCTCTTCGGTGGCCCCTGGCTCCTATCTTCGCTTAGTTCAAGCACAGCAGCCTCCTTTAGACTTTTCAGCATTCAACACTTCCAGGAGTGACTGCAAGCTGGGGTTTTATCCTCTGGTCCCTACATTATTGGTATTCTGTAGTAAGGTAAGGATCAGAGGATGGAACCATAGCATCTGAGAGAATGTTCCTATGAGTGCCCGCCGTGCAGCGGCGCGTGCGTGGGAACACGCTAACTCTGCTTGGTGCCAATGACCCTTTAAAGGACAGCACCTGCGCTAGTACAGTGCTGTCTGATCTGCAGCTTTACCTGAGCCCTGATCCTGTACCTGCCTGTGATATTTACTGACCCAGCTCTGTTTGACTACTGAAGCCTTCTCCTATCCTGACCCGGCTTGCCTTGACCCTGCTATACCAGTACCTGTTTGATCTTCCGTTGCCAACCTCTGCCTGCCTACTGACTACTCTCTGCCTGCTGTATTACATACCTGTTTTCCGTGTTGACCCGACTTGTCTCACTCTGCTCCAGCCTACTTCTGACCCTGTACCTGCCAGTGCCTGGGGTCGCTGACCCACATCTGTAACCACCACCTCCAGCTGCTACTTCAGTCCAGCCATTCTGGTGGATCATCTCTACTCATCTGTGCCAGCTACAGCAGATCTTACAGGCACTCCTACCTCGCTGCGCTTTCGCGACCACTGTTGCAACCCCAGTGGTTCCCGAGCCAGGGCTGTAATTAGCTCCTGCTATTGTGAGAAGGTGTCCTGTGTTTATACTAATGTGTGAAGCTCGGTGACCACAAGTCTGTCCTAAAGGTCATGTCTCTGAGTCACCTAGTCTGGGTAAATGATTTAGAAAACTAGCTCATGTTAATTAGGTTTCTGGTTACAGTTGTATTGTTAGAGTAATATGAGCAGGAGGGGGGAACCTCCTCTTTAACTGTATATAAAGACTTGTAATTTTGGTTCTAATAAAGAGTCTGATTCCTGTTTGACCCTCCGTACAGAGCCTCGTCTCATACTTGGGGAAAGAATTATTCATATGGGTTTCTTGTTCGGCTGATTGGAGTGTTCAGTAGCTGCCTTTGTGTTTGGAAATGGAATGTTCTAAACGGCTTTAACCCCTTTCATACTCGGGGTGTCGTTACAATTTGTGGCAAGCAGCGGGATGATTCCCACAGCCCAGAAGGACAGCTACAAGAGGACACAGGCCAATGGAAGCACAGAATGAACGGCTAAAGCGCTCTACCCTCAAGAACTTACTGGAGAACCAGGGCCAACCAACCAACAACCGTAAGAACATTATGGGACATCATCACAGAACTAGTCGAAATGGATAGAGCCGAAACACCCAACACAACCGAGAGGCCCAGCGTAACAGACAGGACACTTGAAGAGGCAAATTTTGATCGGGCTGTTAACATAAGACTGGCACATTATGGCCCTAACCCGAGTTATAGTGGCTGTGGAGGCAAATTGGTTACAGCAAAGAGGTGCTGCAGCAGCAGGAGTCACAGCAGCACCAACTGAAAGGAGAAAGGTACATTTTGCTGCTTTTAAAAATTTCATCGAAACAGAAGGAGGGATTGATGAGTACCTTGCTGATTTTGAACGGCAATGTGCCCTACACCAGGTGCCCACAGAGGAATGGATTACCATTTTGTCTAGGAAATTGTCTGGCCGGGCCAGTGAAGCGTTCAGGGCCATCCCAGACGAGGAGATTATGAACTATGGGCTGGTAAAAGAAGTACTTTTGACCAGGTATGTTGTCACACTGGAGGCATACCAGAGGTGGTTCCGAGAGACGAGCAAGCAGACTGGAGACTCATATACCGAGTGGGCATGCTAAGCAGTATCCAGGGAAGAGGTGCTGCAGCTGTTCCTGCTGGAGCACTTCTTTGACAAGCTGTCCCCAGAAGTCAGAGAGTGGGTCCAGGACCGAAAACCTTTCACCTTGCCTAAAGCAGCTCGCCTGGCGGACGAATACACAGACACCCGCAAACTGGATAACCCTGTGGTCAAGACAACAGCTCGTGTGGATTATCGATCAGTGGCACCCCCTCCAGCTGGCGCCTACCAACCGTCGTATCACCCTACAGCACCACCTCCAGCGGCCACTTATTCTCAGCAGCCCAGGTTCCAGTCCCAGGACTACCCACAACCCATCAGGTGTTTCGGGTGTAAACAGCTAGGGCAAAAAAAGCCAGACTGCCCGTTGAATCCAGCCAGGCAGTCCCAGTCATGGAGAAAGCCAGCAGGGGGGAATCCCTGCACATCCATGCCTGCGGCTCACTGCGTTGAGGAGGAAGAACATTTGGGCGTCCTGCACGAGGCTGATCCAGTACAAGCAGCTAACCAGGACAACAGGCAGCAACACAGGCAGACTGTCCGGGTTAATGGAAAGGTAGCCAATGGCCTACGTGATACTGGTGCCACCATGACCCTACAACAGAAGAACCTCATCCCAGGGAGTCAGCACACCGGAGACACTGTAGCCGTAAGGGTAGTAGGAGGCACCGTTTTCCGGCTAACCATTGCCCGTATTCACCAGGATTGGGGGATTGGTTCCGGACACGTGAATGTGGGGGTGATGAAGGATTTGCCAGCGGACGTACTACTCGTTTTTGCTTACGCCCCGGTGGGCCCCGCTGAAGCCAACCCAGTGACTACCCGTGCCCAGACCCCTGCTGTTGGAACCGGCCGGCTTGCTGCTGAGACCCAGGTAAGACTATCTCCCCCGACATGTACCTTAGGTCAGGTACCTAGGCTGGGATACCCCAGAGGCATTCGGGAGGGAAACCCGGGAGGACCCGGCCTTACATAAGTATAGGTATAAGGCAGATACTCAGGAAAGGTGAATAGATGGGGAGCTTTATGAATGGGTGGGGGGATAGACTGTATAGGATCCCTAAGCCATCCCCAAGAAATAAAGCCCCTTCGCAGAAAACGACAGCTGGTGGTACTTAAAAAAATACCAGCTGGAGATTTTGCAAATCGGGCATGCGGTACCACTAGCAGGACATCTAGGGTCCCATCGCACAGCCCATAGAATTACACAGAATTTCTTCTGGCCCAATTTTAACCAGGATGTGCGACAGTACTGCAAAACATGTGACACATGTCAACAGGTAGGTAAGCGGAGGGAACAACCTAAGGCCAGACTTATGTCCATGCCTATTATTGGGGAGGCCTTTTACCGCATAGCCGTTGACATTGTGGGTCCCTTGGCCAGGCCTAGTCCATCCGGGAAGAAGTATATTCTCACCATGGTGGACTACGCCACCCGTTACCCAGAGGCAGTATCTATGTCCAACATTGAAGCAGAGACAGTAGCTGATGCCCTGGTTAAGATATTTACTAGAGTGGGGTTCCCTACGGAGATTCTCTCTGACCAGGGAACCCAGTTTACCGCTGTGCTCATCCAGCAGTTGTGGAAGGTGTGCAATATTAAGCCCTTGCTGAGCTCACCTTACCACCCCCAGACTAATGGTCTCTGCAAAAGTTTTAACGGGACCCTCAAGCAAATGCTGAGGACCTTTTTGGATGCTTGCAGAGAATTGGAGAGATTCTTGCCTCACCTGTTATTTGTGTACAGAGAGGTACCCCAGGAATCTACTGGGTTCTCTTCCTTCGAGTTACTCTATGGTAGAAGGGTCCGCGGACCCCTCAATCTCATTAAAGGACACTGGGAGGGAGAGACAGAGCAGGAGGGGACCCCCATAGTGCCCTATGTTCTGGAACTCAGGGACCGCATGGAGCAACTGTCTCTGATGGTAAGGAAGAATCTCCAGGCAGTGGCGTCTCCAGCTTTCATATTTAGGGGGGCACATGGGGGGACAGGGACAAAAGTAGGGGGACAACTATAAGATACAATTTTATATATATATATATATGGGCCCTTTATTACGATCCCACAACAGCCCTTTCACATGTTCTGCAGTGAGCTCCCTTCCTACTGTATTGGGGCCCCCCCCAGGGTGGCAGAAAACAAGAGATATATGTCACCAGCATACCAAGAAAATATAAGAGTCCAAAGCAGTGGGAGAACTATCAGGGATGCAAAGGTTGTCTTGCCACCGGGCCCTGGTGTTCTGCCACTGTGGGGTTCCCCAGCCTCCTCTTGTTGTCCTGCCCCTGCTATTGACAGCGCTGGTCTGGCATCTCTTGGAATTTACAGGCTGGTTCTCCTGTCCTAAGGATGGGAGAAATCAGTCTGTTTCTTCAGTAACTGAGAGTCCTGGTGAAGTCCTTCATGCAACTTGCTCTTCTCCCTGCCAATGAGGATGCAGAGGAAAGAGCAGATCGGGCGGCCGTGGTTGTGTGAGCGCTCGCATTATGCAGTGTCAGCGAGCAGAGGGAGGGGGAGGAATCACCCGCAGGAGCTGACTGGGGATGCTCTCCCTCTTAGACATTGCCTTTTTGTAAAAAAAAAAAAAAAAATTTTTTTTAATTGGGGGGGGGGGGGAGGTGGGGCACAGCATAATGTTGGGGGGGTCAGAGCCCCCTCTGCCCCCCCCCCTAGGGATGCCATTGTCTCCAGGCGGTCCAGGGCAGACAGAAGAGATGGTACAATCGGGGGCCCGATAGCGTATCTTCCAGGTAGGGTAGAATATCTTAGTGCTCAAGCCTGTGAAGACCGACAAGATGCAGGCATCTTGGCAGGGCCCGTATAAAGTAGTAGCCCAGGTATGTGATGTTATTGCCAGCTGTGCAGATGAAAGAATCCAGTGAACCTTTCATGTGAACATGCTGAAGGAGTATCAGGAACGGCAGGAGGATGTTGCTGCAGGATGTGCCCCTGCTGCGGACGACTCTGAAAGTTTACCCCTCCCTGACTTACTAGAGAGAGAGCCCCTGACTGACCTAACGAAAAATAATTTACCTAGGCAGGTCCTGTGGTCTCCAGCTTGTGAAACCGCAATTCTAGCCCTCAAGCAAGCACTTGTAAATGCCCCTGTCTTGGCTGCCCCAGTACCTAAACAAACGTTTCCTTGTCCACACACATGCTTCCATGTTTGGACTGGGGGCTGTGCTGAGCCAAATCAGGGAGGATGGAGGAGAACACCCTGTCGCATACCTGAGCAGAAAGCTATTAACCCGGGAAGTGAGCTATGCGGCAGTGGAGAAGGAGTGCTTGGCCCTGGTCTGGGCCCTTAAAAAGTTGAACCCTTATTTGTACGGACAGGAATTTTCATTAGTCACCGACCACAACCCATTAGTCTGGCTTAACCGGATCTCAGGAGACAATGGCAGGTTGCTGTGGTGGAGCTTAGCCCTGCAAACTTACAATTTCACCATCAGCTACCGACCCGGTAAGCAAAATGGCAATGCTGATGGGTTGTTCCGGCAAACAGACATCACTCCAGCCTCCTAGTTCTGGACATCCCCTAGTTGACCCGAAAAGGATCAAGCCGGGTCTGCCGGAGTGTCCAACAAGGAGGGAGCCATTTGACGGGAGTCACTGTTGGGCGCAGGGTGACCAAGAAAAGAATGAATGCTGAGAATATGATTGAATTACTTAAAATGGGACAGTAATATTTATCCACAATATCTCCCAGGATATATGTAAAGACTATTCTTGGTTTGTTTGATTCTGAACTCAACATGTTAGTTGAGAGAGCTGATCACATTGGCCTCTAGAACTGGGTAGGAGCCGGACAGTCTACTCCTACTATAGTTTGTTGCCTACTAGGCTGAGGAGGGGGGAGATCACTGTTTGTATTGTTAATTGTAATTAGCTCCTGCTATTGTGAGAAGGTGTCCTGTGTTTATACTAATGTGTGAAGCTCGGTGACCACAAGTCTGTCCTAAAGGTCATGTCTCTGAGTCACCTAGTCTGGGTAAATGATTTAGTAAACTAGCTCATGTTAATTAGGTTTCTGGTTACAGTTGTATTGTTAGAGTAATATGAGCAGGAGGGGGGGGGACCTCCTCTTTAACTGTATATAAAGACTTGTAATTTTGGTTATAATAAAGAGTCTGATTCCTGTTTGACCCTCCATACAGAGCCTCGCCTCATACTTGGGGGGAAGAATTATTCGTATGGGTTTCTTGTTCGGCTGATTGGAGTGTTCGGTAGCTGCCTTTGTGTTTGGAAATGGAATGTCCTAAATGGCTTTAACCCCTTTCATACTCTGAAAGTTCAATTTGGCCCGAGTCAAGTGATATAAATCATTAAATGATGGCACCAAACCTGGCACCATGACAGCCATGCATTTCAATGGGAAATTCTGAATAAGAAGCCAAGTTATTCCTATATGAAAACCATCTTGGCTCACCCAAATTCCACTTGTTTTACACTAATTGGGCATCCTACTATATAGGAAAGTTCAATTTGGCTCGAGCCAAGTGATATAAATCATAAAATTTGCCACCATGACAGCCATGTATTTCTATGGGAAATTCCGAATAAGAAGCCAAGCTATTCTTATATGAAAACCATCTTGGCTCACCAAAATTCCACTTGTTTTATACTCATTGGGCATCCTTCTATATAGGAAAGTTCAATTTGGGCCGAGCCAAGTGATATAAATCATAAAAATTGTCACCCTGACAGCCATACATTACAATGGGAAATTCCGAATAAGAAGCCAAGCCATTCCTATATGAAAACCATCTTGGCTCACCCAAATTCCACTTGTTTTATACTCATTGGGCATCCTTCTATTAGTTAAAGTTCAATTTGGCCTGAACCAAATGATATAAATCATAAAATATGACACTGTGACAGCCATACATTTCAATTGAAAATTCAGAATAAGAAGCCAAGCTATTCCTATGTGAAAACCATCTTGGCTCACCCGAATTCCACTTGTTTTATACTGATTGGGCATCCTACTATATAGAAAAGTTCAATTTGGCCCAAGGAAAGTGATATAAATCATAAAATATGGCACCAAATGTGGCACCATGACAGCAATGAATTTCAATGAGAAATTTTGAATAAGAAGCCAAGCTATTCCTATATAAAAACCATCTTGGCTCATCCTAATTCCGCTTGTTTTATACTCATTGTACATCCTACTATATGGAAAGATTCAATTTGGCCCGAGCAAGTGATATAAATCATAAAATATGGCACCAAGCGTGGCACCATGGCAGCCATGCATTTCAATGGTTAATTCCGAATAAGAAGCCAAGCTATTCCTATATGAAAAACATCTTGGCTCACCCAAATTCTTATATAAAAAAGTTTAATTTGGCCCGAGCCAAGTGATATAAATCATAAAATATGGCACCAAACGTGGCACCATGACAGCCATGCATTTCTATAGGAAATTCAGAATAAGAAACCAAGTAAGGATGGGCTTGGGTGTGTTCGCAAGCCCACGTGCCCGAGCCCGCCAGGAACCTGACACTGCACAGCGCTAATCACAGGCAGTGAGACATTTCCTGATACGCTGCTGCACAGATCTGGAAATGTCTCAATGCCTGTGATTAGCGATGTGCAGTGTCGGCTTCATGGCGGGCTCGGGCACGTGGGGTTGCGAACACACCTGGCCCATCCTTACTTGGTTTCTTATTCGGAATTTCCCATTGAAATGCATGGCTGTTATGGTGCCACGTTTGGTGCCATATTTTATGATTTATATCACTTGGGCCATATTGAACTTTCCTATATAGTAGGATGCCCAATGAGTATAAAACAAATGGAATTTGGGCGAACCAAGATGGTTTTCATATAGGAATTGCTTGGCTTTATATTCAAAATTTACCACTCAAATGCATGGCTGCCAGGGTGACAATTTTTATGATTTATATCACTTGACTCGGGCCAACTGGAACTTCCCTATATAGTAGGATGGCCAATGAGTATTAAACAAGTGGAATTTGGGTGAGCCAAGATGGTTTTCATATAGGAATAGCTTGGCTTCTTATTCAGAATTTCCCATTGAAATGCATGGCTGTCATGGTGCCACGTTTGGTGCCATATTTTATGATTTATATCACTTGCTTGGGCCAAATTGAACTTTCCTATATAGTAAGATGCCCAATGAGTACAAAACAAGTGGAATTTTGTTAGCTAAGATGGTTTTCTCTGTACGTAGCGCACTCCTGAACTCAGCACTCTACCATAGCGCACTCCTGAACTCTGCACTCTGTACGTAGCAAAATCCTTAACTCTGCACTCTGTACGTAGCACACTCCTGAATTCTGCACTCTGTACATAGCACACTCCTGAACTCTGCACTTTGTATGTAGCGCACTCCTGAACTTGGCACTCTGTACATAGCGCACTCCTGAACTCTGCACTCTGTACTTGGCAAACTCCTTAACTCTGCACTCTGTACGTAGGGCACTCCTGAAATCTGCGCTCTGTATGTAGCGCACTCCTGAACTATGCATTCTGTACGTAGGGCACTCCTGAATGCTGCACACTGTACGTAGCATACTCCTGAACTCTGCACTCTGTATGTAACGTACTCCTGAACTATGCATTCTGTACGTAGCGCACTCCTGAATGCTGCACACTGTACTTAACACATTCCTGAAAGCTGCACTCTGTACATAGCGCACTCCTCTGCACTCTGTACATAGCGTACGCCTGAACTCTGCACTCTGTATGTAGCAGGTATCACATCAATTATTATATAAAACAACTATTTCAATACTCTGATCAAATCTGGCAATTGATTGTTTTTACACTACCATTTTGATTACTTTTGACCAATTTTGCTAGCATTGAAGTGAAGATGAAAGCACTCAAATGGGTTGAAAATATATTTGTTATTTTCAAGGTGATGGTTTGGTGTTGGGAGTAATTACTTGATTTGGACGACACCTTTCTATGTTTGTGTACTCCTTTTATTATACATTTGAAATGGAATGTATTAAAGTTAATGTACATGGATTTCAGTATGTGTGTTGCTATGGCTTTCAATCCATTACAATGATCAAACTGAAAGCAAAAATAATCAGTGTTTGTATGGTTAGCATAACAGACATGAAATAGTGATAGATGGAGATCAAGATGGATCAATAAATATGCCTGGAAGCTAACTAGAACACCAACACGGTTTTTCTATGAGTGTAGAAAATAGGAAAGTTCTGTTTAAAGGTGACTGGCAATTAAACTGTTGTCTTCAAGAATATACAGAAAAAAACAAGTACACCTTACTTATCAGCCCTGCATGAGGTTATGCCTTTTGCTGCTAGAGGTATTTTGCACACATGTTTAAAAAATATATATATAAGGCCTGAAGATTACTTAAATCTCCCAAAACATTATATACTTTTTGAAAGCAAAGACCCTGGAGAATTGTGGTAGTTCCAATTTTTTATATTAGCACAATTGTTCAACAAGTGCAAATTTCAGTAAAAAATACACTAAAGTTAATTTGAGGTCACACAAACACAATATATTACCCACTTTTTTAGTAGAATATAAATGATGAGGTTGAGATGAGTAAATAGATACCCAGTATATGAAGCCTCATAATTGCATGCACCCATCTAACTGTGACAAACCCTGTTACCATCATTTTTTTTATAGGCGATGCTTAACCCCTACAGGCAGTTAACCATGAATAATGGGCTCGCGGTGATATGTAACATGTGTACACAACCCTTAAACATTTAAAGCTTAAAGTGATTGTAAATGCTGGAAGAACAACAGCAATCAGCTTATATATACTGTGAACTATGCACTGTTTGCATTATACCTATCTATGCTGCAGGTGGCGCTGTAGTAATAGAGTGCATAGTTCATGTTTTCTTTCATGTTTTCTATGATATAACAGGATGTATTGTCTATCTCAGTGCATGTACTTGTAAATTCCTGCTTTCTGTTTCTGCCTCCATGATATAAAGACATGCTTTGATATCCTCCATGAAAGTAAAGGTATACTCTGCATACAACAAGTGCCTGCTAATAGTAAAGGCAGAACATTTTTTTTCCTTAATGTATTCCCTGCATTAGGGTAAAAATGCCCCAGTGGTAGTATTGCCCCCTCACCCCCCTTATACTTACCTGAGTTCTCGATCCAGCGCTTTGCCCATCTGCAGAGGCGTTGATCTCTCTCTCTCCTCACAGGACAGAGAGGCAGCAGTGGGAGCCATTGGCTTCTGCTGTTGTCATTCAAATCCTGTGCAGATGGAGCGAGCCTGCAGGTATGCCCCCATAGGAAGCGGCTTCCTATGGTGGAGCGCTGAGAAGAGGAGTAGACTGAAGCATCGGTGGGGACCCCAGAAGAGGAGGTTTGGGGTCACTCTGTGCAAAACCATTGCACAGAGCAGGTAAGTATGAGTATAACATGTTTTTAATAAAAAAAATGAACCTTTACAAACGCTTTAAAGTATAACTAAAGGCAAAACTTTGTTTTAGTTTTGGATAAAGTGAAGAGGGATTAGAACACCCGCCAGGATTTGTTGCTGTCTGTGCCCCTGTTAGGGAGATTTCCCCTCTCTATTTATTATGTTCACCATTATCATTGAAAGAGGAAGTAAAAGAAAATCCCAAAAGTAATAGAGGGGAAATCTTCCAATGGGGACATTAGTTCTGGTGACCTAGGGGGTTCCAAGGAATTCCCTTAATTTGCAGGGATTTCCTCTCACTTCCTGTTTGGCTATGGGACAGGAAGTGGAGGGAAACCTCCGCAATGGGACAAAGGTGGCGGAAAGATTTGCAGTTATTATAGGGATGTGGTGCTGATATTTCCAGCCAGGCTTGTGCTCTTATACATTTCGAGTTATAACCCTCCCTTGCTCTATCCAAAATGTAAAAAAAGTTTTGCCTTTGGTTCTAGTTCAGCTCCAGGAAAAAATAGAAACAACCCTTGCAGGCTTCCTCCTGGCTGCATGACCAGCCTCCCAAAGACGCTTCTCTTCCCTCCTTTGAAAGTTGCAGGTGCACGGGTCCTACAGGATTGTCTGAAAATCGAGTTTTTGTAGCACCACAGGGTGGCACTGTGGATACCAAACTAATAAAGAGGTGCCACGTCCTAAAGAATTTGGAATACTTTTTGGGAGATTTGATATTGGAATTTATAGGCACTGAGATACACATTGTTAAAAGTTAAACATCTTTATTACAAAAAAAGTTTTTACATTAAAAACACACAAACATTATTAAAAGAACTGCAATGTAAATATTGCCTAGATGCTATAAGTCACACCACCAATTACATCACGGGGTCCTGAACGATCGTAGAAGCGCCTTAAAGAAGACAGTTGCCAATATTCTATCAGGCTTGGTGTAGATTGGTTGGGGTGTGCTGTGACTCAGCTTCTTCGGGAGTTTAGGCATATATTAATCATTGCATCACAGGTACACACAGGGCAGATGTCCAAGACATGGGGATGTTGCAGAAATATGTCAAACATTTTAAATGGTCTATACAACTATGAAAACACTTAGCCCCAGCACATCAATGGTTAAGGAACATCACAGTATAACAAGCAGGGGGTAAAAGGACAGATTTACACAATAAGAGTCCTATAAGGTGGCCAGCACTTCAATGAATCTGGAGTATAGTGATCCTTCACAGCTGCAATAGCAAGGGCCTCTTTACCATGTGTAGTGATTCTTTGAGCGGCGGATGTCCTAAGCAGATGTGTACCCACGGTGACCTTACAGTATAAAACTACCTTGCTATTGCAGCTGTGAAGGATTACTATACTCCAGATCCACTGGCAACCGTCTTCTTTAGGGCGCTTCTATGGCCATTCAGGACACAACCCTGTGGTGTAATTGGGGGTGTGACTTATAGCATCTAGGCAATATTTACATTGCAATACCTTTAATAATGTTTGTACGTTTTTAATGTACAGTAAAAACTTTTTTTGTAATGTGTATCTCAGTGCCTATAAAGTCCAGTATCAACTCTCCCAAATAGTATTCCTACAGAATTGTCACCCTCTCTTAACAAGACCAGCAGGCTAGTATCACTTTTATTATTATACAGGATTTATATAGCACCAACAGTTTACGCAGCGCTTTACAATATAAAAGGGAGACAATACAGTTATAATACAATAACATACAAGAGGATTAAGAGGGCCCTGCTCAGAAGAGCTTACAATCTAATAGGGTGGGGCAGGTGGTACAAAAGGTTGTAACTGTGGGGAATGAGCTGGTGGAAGTGGTAGGAGATTAGTTGGGGACGTGATAGGCTTTCCTGAAGAGATGAGTTTTCAGGGATCGCCTGAAGGTAGCAAGAGTAGGGGATAGCCGCATAGATGGAGGTAGCGAGTTCCAGAGGATGGGAGAGGCTCTGGAGAAATCCTGGAGACGAGCATGGGAGGAGGAGATGAGAGAGCTTGAAAGCAGGAGGTCTTGAGAAGAGCGGAGAGGTCGATTTGGGTGATATTTGGAGACAAGATTAGTGATGTAGCTCGGGGCAGAGTTGTGAATGGCTTTTTATGTTGTGGTTAGTATTTTGAATTTAATTCGCTGGGTGATTGGGAGCCAGTGTAGGGATTGGAGTAGAGGTAGGTATGTTTTGAAAGAATCAAATTATAAAATAAGAATCCATAGTGTTAAAACAGAGTCTTTGTTCAGGGGAAATACTGGAAACACCCACGGTTGCGAGATGCAATAACATGAGATTATACTCCACCGAACATCAACACACCAGGCCTCTTACCAAAGAAAATGGACCACTGAATTACAGGTGGTCAAACAAGCATGATATTTCCACAGCGCCATGGAACCACTTCAATTGGATCATAGAGGGCTGGATTCTGTAGTCCCATTCAATGGTAATTCATAGGTACATGCATAGGATGTATGCAAGTATTATCTATTGAGGCGATTCAGTTCACATTTGTAGCGCTATACAAATCATTCATTCATTCATCACTTCAGAACGTAGAAGGGTGGGCATCTGTATGCTGCCATGAAGATGCGACAGGAAAGGAAAATTACGGAAAGGTGAGCATATAATTTTCCGTTTTCCTGTCGCATGATGGCAGCATACATTTGGGAAATAACTTGCCAAATTGGTGGGCTCAAGAAGAAATTAAGTTTATTTAACAAGCAATTGATGCATTGGCTTGAATGATTGACCTCCCGAAATCCACAGTCGACAACTGTGCTGAATCTACTTTATAGTGGGCCAAAGAGGTGTTTTTGGAAGACCAAGTTGCGTCTTTGCATAATGTTTCCTTGGTCACTCTGCAGTACGCTGCCCATGAAGTCGCCATTGCCCTAGTGGAGTGAGCTTTTAGGCCCTCAGGTATTTGAATCTGCTGTAGTGAATAGGTTTTTTTGATGATCTTTACCAACCAAGAAGCGATGGTCTGAGAGGAGGCTGCCTGTCCACTTTTGAAGCTGTGAGGACTCCATGTGTATGCTGCCATGATGTGACAGGAAAGTCTTTTGGCACAGTAGAAACTTTAAGATTCTGTAGTTTGCTAAAACTGAATGAAAAGTGTTTTAGCTTAGCCAACTAAAGTGTATAAATGTGACCTTACCTATTTATTTCTTAATTTCCCTAAAAAATATCCATAATTTTACCCTTCAATTGACCTTGGTAGGATCTAGGATTTGTAGACTTAAATTAAATTAATGGGTGCATTACGTTCATATGAATGAGAACACATTTTTTGCTGAAAGTAATTTAAAAAAAAAGAACAGAAAGCCGGGATTAGGATGATGAAGGATTGTCCAACCTAGTATCAGACACATTACCACAAATGAGAAAGATTCTTAAGAATAACAGCACAGACAAATCTATTAACATCAGGGATAGTATTAAACAAATTAAAGTGATTAATCCAAGCAAATGAACGTCCTCCGGCATGAACAGACAGTTCTCCATTCTGAGAAACATCAGATAAAATAATGAGCAACTCCAGAAACAAGTAAAATGAAACATTAAATGTTAATGCCATACCAGCAACAGTGCGCTATGTTCAAATTAAGAAGTATTCTACTTATTTATTCAACAAAGTCTATGTGGACCCCATACTGCTGCTCCCACAATCATATTAGTCTGGATTGACTTCTTTTTTCAAGCTAACTCTCGGGCTGGATTTCAGTGTTATGTCACTTAGAGGCAGCAACTAATGACAGCACAGGGAGGGCAGGGAGGCAGTAGAATAACTGGACATTATGGAGCAACTGGCATCAGAATAGGAAAGTAAGGTCAAGAACAGGAAGAGTAGACCAACACAAAAAATCCACAATCGGAGAGGCAAAATTGAGGTGCACAAGGAAGCCAATGTCAGAGAGGCAGCATGGAAAATAACAGGAGAGCAAGGTTGGGAGAGCAAGCATGATTGAGCACAGAGGAGTCAGGATCGGATTTAGAAAAACAGCATGGAGCAGAATAGGAGAGACAGGATCAGGGAGGCTACATGGAGGAAAGCAGGAGAGACATGACAGGCTGACATCACGGAGGAGAATAAGAGAAACAGGACCAGAATGTGGAGAAGAACAGGAGATGGAGGATCAGAGAGGAAGCAGGGAGGAGAGCAGGAGAAGCAGGAAAGATTGACATCAAGGAGGAGAACAAGAGAGACAGGGCCAGAATATGAAAAACAGGGAAGGGACGATCAGAGGAGCAGCATGAAGGAGAAAAGGAGAGAGGATCAGAGAGGAAGCATTGTGGAGGAAAACAAAAGACAGGACAGATTAAAGTGGAGTTCCACTCACTTTTACAACTCTTCAGCATCCCTCACTAAACTGTGCACTGTAAACGAATTGGATATTTTTACTTTTTTTTTTCTCGGCACCTACTGTATATCTGCTGTATTTATTTTTCACTTCCTCCACCCTGGCCGTGGCCCATCACATCATTTCCTGTTTGCAATGCCTTCTGGGATGGGGCGGCAACTTCCTCTGACACTGTCGTTGCTATGGAAACCTGACCTGAAACCTATTACACTGCTTGTGCTGCACTGAGCATGTGCGAGATCTGCAAGGATGAGATCCAGGAAGAAATATAGTCTGGCTTCAGATGCCCATACTTAAGATGGCCACGGCCTGCTGAAAGTTTTAAAATAACAAACTACTGCTATAAACTAACAAAACAAACCTTAGTTTACAGACTAACTTTACTAGAATACATTAAGTTTGTGTATTATAGGGGTATTTTTATTTAAAAAGTATAATTTCGGCCGGAACACCACTTTAAAAACATGGAGGAGAACGTGAGAGGCAGGACCAGAATATGGAGGAAAACAGGGGAAGGAGGATCACAGAGGCAGCATGGAGGAGGAAAGGTGAGGCAGGTTTGGAAATGCAGCATTGATGAGAACAGGAGAGAAAGGATCAGAGAGGCAGCATGGAGGCGAGCAGTAGAAAAAGTACAGATTGCCAGAGAGGCAGCATGGAGGAGGAAAGGTGGGACAGGTTTGGAAATGCAGCATTGATGAGAACAGGAGAGACAGGATCAGAGATGCAGCATGGAGGAGAACAGGAGAGACAGGATCAGAGATGTAGCATGGAGGAGAACAGGAGAGATAGGGTCAGAGATGCAGCACGGAGGAGAAGTGGAGGGACAGGATCAGAGATGCAGCATGGAGGAGAACAGGAGAGATAGGATCAGGGATGCAGCACGGAGGAGAACAGGAGAGACAGGATCAGAGAGGCAGTATGGAGGAGAGCAGCAGAAAAAGTACAGATTGACATCAAGGAAAACAGGAGAAACAGGACACAAATATGGGGAACAGGGAAGGAAGGATCAGAGAAGCAGCATGAAGGGGAACCAGGTTCAGAAATGCAGCATTGAGAACAGGAGAAACAAGCTCAGAGAGGCAGCATGGAGAAGAATAGGACAGACTGATAACCTAGAGGAGAACATGAGAGGCAGGACCAGAATATATAGGAAAACAGGGGAGGGAGGATCACAGGCAGCATGGAGGAGGAAAGGTGGGGCAGGTTTGGAAATGCAGCATTGATCAGAACAGGAGAGAAAGGATCAGAGAAGCAGCATGGAGGCAAGCAGTAGAAAAAGTACAGATTGCCAACATGGAGGAGAAAGAGAGGGAGGACCAAAATATGGAAGAGAACATGTAAGGGAGGATCAGAGACGTAGTATGGAGAAGCACAGGAGAGCTAGGATCAGACAAGAGCATATAAAAGAAAAGTAGAGCCAGGATTAGAATGACAATGTGAAAAAGAACAGGAGAGAGAGTTTCTGAGAGAAGGCAAACAGAAAAGCCAGAATCATAGAAGTAGCATGATGGAGCACAGGAAAGCCAAGGTCGGACAGGCAGAATGTAAAAGAAAAGTAGAACCAGGATTAGAATGACAATGTGCAAAAGAACAGGAGAGAAAGTTTCTGAGAGGAGGAGCACAGGTGAGCCAGAATCACAGAAGTAGCATGGAGGAGCACAGGAAAACCAAAAACATAGAGGGCGCAGGAAAGCAGGAGAGCCAAACTCAGAGATGTAGCATGTAAGAGAACAGTAGAGTAGGCGAAACAGGGTAGAATGACAACATGGAGGAGAACAAAGGAGACAGGACCAGAATATGGAGGAGAACAGGGAGGGAAGATCAAAAAGGAAGCATTGAGGAGCACAGGAGAGACAACTTTAGAGATGCAGAGTGGAGAAGGGCAGGAAGGTAAACCAAGAGGGTTTTTACTATTAGCAAAACAAAGTGTGCACCAATTCTTCAGGGAAACAGACAGTGGAAGGTGGGATAAGGAATATCCTGCTACACTTTTAAACTAGGAGCAAAGTAGTATTCCCATCTTAATTCTAAGACACGTTTGATGAAGCAAGGAGTGTAACTTACGATCATGTTCTCCAATGCATGTTTTGCCAGCCAGCAGTTGAGGAAGACTGGAATATAAAGACTTCTCAGTGGAGGCCAAAATACCTAAAACAGAGCACAGATAACAGTAAATGAAGGCACCATTGTAATATGTTAATTAACATTGCTATCATGCCATGTTGGTCTAACCAGCATTGGTTTTGGGTGAGACAAAAGTACTGCTTGCCTAATCGGTGCCCTTGCCTCAAATCAAACCCACAATTCCATGCAACCAGACCCAAAATAACAGAAAATAAGTGGTCGGATGAAACCTGGAGGAAGACTGACACAGCTGACAGTATTTCAGTATTCTTGGCGGGGGGGGGGGGGGGGTAGATTATTAGTTTAGGAGGGTTATGTGTCAGTTTTTCTGAGTTCCATTTGAGAGATTTCCCTTCACTTCCTTACTTCCTCACAGCAAAAACTGGTAGTAAAATGAGGTCCCTCAAAAGTGAAGGAATCTTTGGTTGTCACCAGGGTCACCAGAGCTAACCTCTCTGTTGAAAGATTTGCCTTCTAATCCTGTTCGGGTGACAATTTAAATGAGGGATTTCTTTCACTTTTCAAGTAATAAAAACGGATATATGAAGTGAGAACAGGCAGATAGATAAAAGGTCCACCTCTCTTCCATTCATATAGGGCTTTTCATTGATGGATTCATTAGTACAGCTTCTATGAATGGATGAGGGGGCAGAAAGCATGGACATAGTCACCACTCTTTGTCATTGCCCATGACAGATCCACTAACTCCTGCTGCACTGGAAGATTACTGCTGTGTTAGAATAAGGGGGCAAAGGATTTTAGATTTCAACCAAAAACAGCAGCCAGCGGCATAAGGGACACCTCATATTGCTCTAGACCATGGATCTTTAAACTTTCTAAATAAGGGGTCAGTATACTGTCTTTCAGACTTTAGGGGGGGGCAGACTGTGGCCAGTGGGAGTAGAAAATGTCCAGGCATTGGGAGTAAACAATGCCTAGATTTTATGGTCAGTGGGAGTAGGCCTCCTATATGCGTTGCACCAGACAAAATGCCCGTAGGTTGAGGCCAGTGGCATATGATGTTGTAAACTCACTATTGATTCCTGGCGTGGTATGTTTTGCCTGTGTTGCTCTAACTTTTGTGAGTATATCTACTAATAGATCGTGCGGTTTTAGCATACTACTCTATGGTTCTTTGTTCTTTCTCCTGCCTGTTATTACTTTGAGGTGCTGGTTTTGGATAATCAGTGAAGGACCGTAGAGGCGGCGGAATCAGTAGTATCCTGAGAAGTGGCGGCCCATCCATTAGGGGCACAGGGGCGCTGCCACCGATCCATGCGTCTGACCCCCTAATCTACATGCAGGGTGCAGGATGCAAGGATTCCAATGGGGAGGTGGCTCTAATAGGCTTCAAAAAAAGGGTGGGCTCAGGGCGCAGAGCACTGCGCTCTGAGCCCACCCAGTTGTGTGACAATAGTGAATGAACAGTCGCTCCTATGGTCAATGAACATTCGCTCCTACATCCCATCACCCGTAGGAGCGCTGCCCGCCTGCAACCTAGATGGGGTAATTGCGGGGCTGGATGACCAATCGCGACAGTGGAGGGGTGACCTGACCGACAGCGGGGGAGGGGGTGCCGTGCCGCCGGCCAACCGGGGGGCGGTTGTTCATTATGGTTTAATATGAAATAACTTTATTTTTTCACATACTTTTTTTGTATTGATCACTACAGAGATAATGGTTTTCTGCAGCTTTTAGATTAATCATCATTGGTATTAGTTAGAGGAATAGTGTCTCATTGTTGTTATTAGTGGAAGGAACAGAACTCCATCATTGGTATCACTGGAAGGAATAGTGCCGTGTCATTGGTATCAGTAGGAAGAATAGTGTCCCATCGTTGGTATTGGTGGAAGAAATATCGCCCCATCATTGGTATCAGTGGGAAGAATCATGGCCCATCTTTAGTGTCAATGGAAGGAATAGTGCCTCATTGGTGTCAGTGCAAGGAATTATATATGCCCCTCTTTTGGTGTCAATGGCAAGAATTTTGCTTCACTGTTGGTATCAGTGGGAACAATGGTGCCCCAAGGGCCAGATAAAGGCAAGCAAAGTGCTGCATCCAGAGCAATCTGCATTCATGTCCCTTTTCAGAGAGCATTTGGCAGGTGTTGACAGTCGATGAAGAGGCAATATATATCGATAGCCTGATTGAACCCTATAATGCCAAATTACCATGCCACAATTGCGTGCACTACATGCGGTTGCAGTGCAGCCCCGTTGAACTCAGTTTGAAAGCGGTGCTGCTTGTACTCTGCACCCCGAGTTAAAAATGGTGTGGCCGCAAAGCTAGGCATCGCAGCTGTGGCATATGAACAGACCCATCTGGCTGTTATTTTACAGTTCAGGTGGGTGTCCGGGTGACAGTTAATCTACGGCTCAGCTGCCAACTTTTATTGCGCAACCCCCATCCCACCCCAACAGCTTGGCTGAAAGAGACCTAAAATAAATGCTTATTATGAACCACATAGGGGAAAGAAAATAAAAAAAAAGAAATAAGGACATATTTTTTATTTATTTTTTTGCCCTGTGGGAATCCAAGAAATCTAAAAGAAAAAGTAAAAATTAAAAATTAATGTAAAAAGTCAGTATGGCTGTGTCTGCTGTGCAGGGGGATCACAAGAAGCTAGTATAAAGCCATATTCAAGTACTTATAATTGCTGTATTTAAATACCATCATTATCTTTTAAAGAATAGATAACTATGGAGATGGTTAAGCAGACCATAGATGAGTTGAAAACCGAACGAAAATTCTCGGTCATTCGTTTTTCGTTTTTCATTAGTGTGCCAGCTGCAATACGCGATTTTTCATGCCGCAATCGAAAGTGCCAGATCCAGCATGCTGGATTTTGTTTAGAAGAACGAAAAGAATGATGGCACAATCGCATGTGCCATTTTTTGTTTTTCAATCGACAGAATGTTCGGCTTTCGACGCATCTATGACCGGCCTTACATTTGATCCGTTTTCACACATATTTAATGAATACCTGGATTAAGTGAATGCTTTAATAGCGTTTTTTTTAAAAAAGAACTGATAAGGAAGCCTTCCTCCCACACACAGATACAAACATCTACACAGCCTTTTGCTTTGGTTGCACAAGGGCGCATGGTATTGCCGCTGATTAGAATTAGAGCCTAAGAGGCAGAAGAGGATGACAAGGGACAGACATGTCTGTGCAATAGTAATTGTAGCAGAATGGGCCAGCTCCTAATAAGCCGGCATCGAGTTCCAATCTCTCCCCTAAGCCTTAATAACAGCTCTCGTATTATTACACGGTAGCCGGAGGTTGGAGTGATTGGAGAAGAGGAGAATTGGAGCCGCCGAACAGCACTCCAAGAGGGGCAAGGTCATGTACTCATCAAGCTGCCTGAAAAGTGATGTCTGTAAGCAGTGATTGGCAGCTGTGCGCGATCTTCCTGCTTTCTCGACACCCACCGTGGGCAGAAAGAGTGTGGGAGAAATTATATTATCCGACAGGTACTAGTTAAAACAAAAAAGGGAGAGATGAAGCTAAGATCTAAAGCACAGAGTTAAAGGGAATTGGGGATAAGGACACTCAGGCCAGGCACTGAAGAAAGAGAAATACAACAATAGGAGATGGATTTAGACTAACAATTCATTCACACCAACAATGGCCTGTGTAAAAAGCACTAAAGCTGAACTCCAGGCACAAAAACGTTCTCAATAGCCACAGAGGATATTAATCTAATTAGTGTGTATCAAACATCTTTGCAAACCCAGATATTACCCTAAAAAAAGTAGCCGTGACCATAGCTCCCAACCGTCCCCGATTTCGAGGGACTGTCCCTGATTTGGAGCCTCTGTCCCTCATTTTGGTCTGATCTATATAGATGTATATAAAATGCACTTTTTATCTATCAAAAAGTGTTTTCCAGTGCTAAACCTTTCATCTGATTTCTAAATTGCTGCATTTGTAAATTCCAAAAGCCAATATAAAGGAATGATAGTGGTAAAAAAAAGTACTTGTGGGTTTAACCACTTGAGCCCCGGACCATTATGCTGCCTAAGGACCAGAGGTCTTTTTCCAATTTGGCACTGCGTCGCTTTAACTGCTAATTGCGCGGTCATGGAATGCTGTACCCAAACGAAATTTGCGTCCTTTTCTTCCCACAAATAGAGCTTTCTTTTGATGGTATTTGATCACCTCTGCGGTTTTTATTTTTTGCGCTATAAACGGAAAAAGGCCGAAAATTTTGAAAAAAAATGATATTTTCTACTTTTTGTTATAAAAAAAATCCAATAAACTCAATTTTAGTCATACATTTAGGCCAAAATGTATTCGGCCACATGTCTTTGGTAAAAAAAATGTCAATAAGCGTATATTTATTGGTTTGCGCAAAAGTTATAGTGTCTACAAACTAGGGTACATTTTCTGTAATTTACACAGCTTTTAGTTTATGACTGCCTATGTCAATTCTTGAGGTGCTAAAATGGCAGGGCAGTACAAAACCCCCACAAATGACCCCATTTTGGAAAGTAGACACCCCAAGGAAATTGCTGAGAGGCATGTTGAACCCATTGAATATTTATTTTTTTTGTCCCAAGTGATTGAAAAATGACAAAAAAAAAAAAATATTTACAAAAAGTTGTCACTAAATGATATATTGCTCACACAGGCCATGGGCCTATGTGGAATTGCAACCCAAAATACATTCAGCTGCTTCTCCTGAGTATGGGGATACCACATGTGTGGGACTTTTTGGGAGCCTAGCCGCGTACGGGGCCCCGAAAACCAATCACCGCCTTCAGGATTTCTAAGGGTGAGAATTTTTGATTTCACTCTTCACTGCCTATCACAGTTTCGGAGGCCATGGAATGCCCAGGTGGCACAAAACCCCCCAAAATGACCCCATTTTGGAAAGTAGACACCCCAAGCTATTTGCTGAGAGGCATATTGAGTCCATGGAATATTTTATATTTTGACACAAGTTGCGGGAAAGTGACACTTTTTTTTTTTTTTTTCATAAAGTTGTCACTAAATGATATATTGCTCACACAGGCCATGGGCATATGTGGAATTGCACCCCAAAATACATTTAGCTGCTTCTCCTGAGTATGGGGATACCACATGTGTGGGACTTTTTGGGAGCCTAGCCGCGTACGGGACCCCGAAAACCAATCACTGCCTACAGGATTTCTAAGGGTGAAAATTTTTGATTTCACTCTTTACTGCCTATCACAGTTTCGGAGGCCATGGAATGCCCAGGTGGCACAAAACCCCCCAAAATGACCCCATTTTGGAAAGTAGACACCCCAAGCTATTTGCTGAGAGGCATGGTGAGTATTTTGCAGCTCTCATTTGTTTTTGAAAATGAAGAAAGACAAGAAAAAACATTTTTTTTTTTCTTTTTTCAATTTTCAAAACTTTGTGACAAAAAGTGAGGTCTGCAAAATACTCACTATACCTCTCAGCAAATAGCTTGGGGTGTCTACTTTCCAAAATGGGGTCATTTGGGGGGGTTTTGTGCCACCTGGGCATTCCATGGCCTCCGAAACTGTGATAGGCAGTGAAGAGTGAAATCAAAAATTCACGCCCTTAGAAAGCCTGAAGGCGGTGCTTGGTTTTCGGGGTCCCGTACGCGGCTAGGCTCCCAAAAAGTCTCACACATGTGGTATCCCCGTACTCAGGAGAAGCAGCAGAATGTATTTTGGGGTGTAATTTCACATATTTCCATGGCATGTTTGAGCAATATATCATTTAGTGACAACTTTGTGCAAAAAAAAAAAAAAATTTGTCTCTTTCCCGCAACTTGTGTCGCAATATAAAATATTCCATGGACTCGACATGCCTCTCAGCAAATTGCTTGGGGTGTCTACTTTCCAAAATGGGGTCATTTGGGGGGGTTTTGAACTGTCCTGGCATTTTATGCACAACATTTAGAAGCTTATGTCACACATCACCCACTCTTCTAACCACTTGAAGACAAAGCCCTTTCTGACACTTATTGTTTACATGAAAAAGTTTTTTTTTTTTTGCAAAAAAATTACTTTGAACCCCCAAACATTATATATTTTTTTTAAAGCAAATGCCCTACAGATTAAATGGTGGGTGTTTCATTTTTTTTTTTTCACACGGTAATTGCGCAGCGATTTTTCAAACACATTTTTTGGGGAAAAAACACACTTTTTTAAATTTTAATGCACTAAAACACACTATATTGCCCAAATGTTTGATGAAATAAAAAAGATGATCTTAGGCTGAGTACATGGATACCAAACATGACATGCTTTAAAATTGCGTACAAACGTGCAGTGGCAACAAAATAAATACATGTTTAAAAGCCTTTAAAAGCCTTTACAGGTTACCACTTTAGATTTTTCAGAGGAGGTCTACTGGAAAAATTACTGCACTCGATCTGGCCTTCGCGGTGATACCTCACATGCATGGTGCAATTGCTGTTTACGTTTGACGACAGACCGCCCCTTGCGTTCGCCTTAGCGCGAGAGCAGGGGGCGACAGGGGTGCTTTTTTTTTTTTTTTTCTTTATTATTTTTTTGCTTTTTTAATCTTACTTTTAAACTGTTCCTTTCATATTTTTTTTTTTTAATCATTTTTATTGTTATCTCGGGGAATGTAAATATCCCCTATGATAGCAATAGGTAGTGACAGGTACTCTTTTTTGAAAAAATTGGGGTCTATTAGACCCTAGATCTCTCCTCTGCCCTCAAAGCATCTGACCACACCAAGATCGGTGTGATAAAATGCTTCCCCAATTTCCCAATGGCGCTATTTACATCCGGCGAAATCTAAGTCATGAAATGCTCGTAGCTTCCGGTTTCTTAGGCCATAGAGATGTTTGGAGCCACTCTGGTCTCTGATCAGCTCTATGGTCAGCTGGCTGAATCACCGGTTGCATTCTCAGGTTCCCTGTTGAGACAGGAGAGCCAGAAAAAAACACGGAAGACGGTGGGGGGGGGGCATTCCCTCCCACGGCTTGTAAAAGCAGTCTAGAGGCTAATTAGCCGCTAGGATTGCTTTTACATGAAAGCCGACCGCTGGCTGAAAAGAATGATACCAAGATGATACCTAAACCTGCAGGCATCATTCTGGTATAACCACTCAAAGTCGTGAATGGCGTACCTGAAGACAAAAAAATGGTTAACAATGGTTAACAATAAAGCACAGTAAACAGTAAAGTATAAATAATTACATACCTGAAAAACAAACATGATAAAACATAATAACAATAACAATAACAATAAAACATTGCAGAATAGAATACAGTAAAAAAGAGCAGAACAATAGAGAGAGAATAGAGAGAGAGAGAACAATAAAACGACAACTATTTTTTTTTATTTTATATATTTTTTTTTTTTTACACTTTTTCTGTAACTAACTTTTATAACTGTAACCGGTTCCAGGTTCGGGTCTCTCAAAATGCGATGGCATCTGTGAAAGTGTGCCTAGTCTGTGCAGTGCTGTACCCTACGCTAATACTCAACTAGTGAATGGTAGCGTTCAAAACATTCACCAATGCAAAGACCAGGATTGTCAGGACAGGAGGGACAATAATAGTGGGTGTCACGCCTATATCTGCACTTGCTGCAGACACGACATCTTTTTTGGGGGGTTCGCTGGGTAGGGGTACTCGGGAGGGCATAAAAATGCCTCTCATGCAGCCGACTGCATTTGGTTGGGGATTCGAATGGGGGAAGTACGGGTGCTGCAGAAGCGGTGGGTTCCCAATTAGGATTGGCGAATGCAGCAGGAAGGGCACTATGGGCACGACGGGCCTGTGTTTGTCTTTTTGGTGGCAGCGGGACACTACTTGTGCTTGCCACCTCACCAGCTTGAACTGCAATTATGGGACTCGCCACGTCACCAAGTGTTACTGCAGTGCTGGTTTGACTACGACCGGGGTGTACTAGGCCGCTGGTGCTTGCCAGTTCCCCAAAACGCTACCAAAAAAACTGTTAGCGATCGCAGGGATCAGGCCTGACTCTGTGAACGCTGCAGTTATGTGTTTAGAGTTTTGTAAGTGACAGTGATCGATCGATACTGCACTTGGGTGGGCTGGGCCGGGCGGAGGGGTAAAACGCAGGTGCTAGCAGGTATCTGGGCTGATCCCGCTAACACTGCGTTTTTGGGAACCCTAAACTGCTGGGGACGCCAGTATAGATCTGATCGGATCAGATATTGATCCGTTCAGATACTATACCACTAAGGAAGGTGTACGGTGCGTGCGTGGGTGTTAGCGGTACTGGCACTAACCTGACGCTGCCTGGGGCTGGTGCTTGCCAGTTCACCAAAATGCTACCAAAAAAACTGTTAGCAATCGCAGGGATCAGGCCTGACTCTGCGAACACTGCAGTTATGCGTTTAGTGTTTTGTAAGTGACAGTGATCGATCGATACTGCACTTGGGTGGGCTGGGCGGAGGCTCAAAACGCAGGTGCTAGCGGGTATCTGGGCTGATCCCGCTAACACTGCGTTTTTGGGAACCCTAAACTGCTGGGGACGCTAGTATAGATCTGATCGGATCAGATATTGATCCGTACAGATACTATACCACTAAGGCGCATGCTGCGTGCGTGGGTGTTAGCGGTACTGGCGCTAATCTGACGCTGCCTGGGGCGACGCATATCACCGCCGGGCGATTAGGGGGCTAAACCTTTTTTAGGTAATAAACGGCGGGTGCCCTGACACTATAAAAAATAAGCAAACTAACCAGCGTCACCCGTAACGGTTATACGGTGATCAGTGGTGAAAGGGTTAACTAGGGGGCAATCAAGGGGTTAAAACATTTATCAGATAGTATATGGGGGTCCCTGACGCTATAAAACGCTGACGGCGAACCTAAATATTTACCTCACTAACTAGCGTCACCAGCGACACTAATACAGCGATCAGAAAAATGATCGCTTAGCGACACTGGTGACGGGGGGTCATCAAGGGGTTAAAACTTTATTGGGGGGGGTTAGGGGGGTACCCTAGACCTACAGGGGGTAACAGTAACTGTGCTAACACAGTAACTGTCACAAACTGACACCTAGCAGTAATCAGAAAAAAAAAAAAAAACTGCTGGTGTCAGTTTGTGACGGGGGGGGGGGGGGGGGTGATCGGGGGGCGATCGGGGGGGGGATCGGGGTGTTTTGTGTGCCTGGCATGTTCTACTGTGTGTGTGTGTTGGTGCACTCACTCACATGTCGTCTCTCCTCGGGCCGGAACGGAAACTACCGACCCGAGGGGAGATGACATCACTTCCTTTGCTGCTGTTTAGCATACAGCAGCAAAGGAGTGTTCCCATTGGCCGGCGGCGATCGCAAGGGGGGGGCCACGAACGGATGGCCTCCCCCTCGTCTCCGATCGCCGGGGAACACAACAGGACCGCCTCGGGCGGCGGGGGGGGTCCGATCGGACCCCCCACCCGCGGGAGGCAAATCACGTACATGTACGTGATTTTGCCTGCCCGTGCCGCCTTGCCGACGTACATCGGCGTGAGGCGGTCCTTAAGTGGTTAACCAATCTTGTTTTTTTGTACAATTCTCCTTTAAAGGGGCGTGGCAATGGGTGTGTCCTATGCCTGCATACTTTTGCTGATAGGTGTCCCTCATGGCTGTGACATCATCACTGTACTGTACATATCCTGTGCAGAAAGCAGAGCTGTGGGATGGGCCAAAAGGCCCCACCCACTATAGGTCGCCTGCAGGAAACTACAGGAGGAGGCGGAGACAAGACCAGTCACCCTGTACAGAGAGAGAGAGCAGCAGTGACCGGTCTTTATAACGGGAAGCTCGCGCACAGAGGTAAAGTCACACATTAGATTACTGCACAGATCTTTAATAAATACACAAAGCACAACAAGATTCAAATTAAATACATTTGTCATGTGTATTCTTACCACTTGGCACCCGCTTACAGTAGATATGCTGCAAGCAGGTGGCACAGCCAAGCACTGCGTCGTACCTGTACATTGCAACATACTTCCTGGCTTGGTGACGCGCATTGCGCTCGCCCCTTGCTGACCTGTGCTGTGACTGGACACAGGATGAGTTTGTCAGCAGTGTACAGCCAATGATGTACACCTGCTGATCGGCTGTGACCAATCACAGCACAGAGTTCTGTGTTGACAAACACACAAAATTCTGTACACAAAGATTGATCTGGCTGTTTCTTCTCCCTGAAATCAACTCTGAGTTCAGGGAGAAAACACAACCAGCTCTGTTAGTAAAACAGCACACATTACACTTGTTAGGTACACAGTTAACCCCTTGATTGCCCCTTGATATTAACCTCTTCCCAGCCAGTGTCATTAGTATGGTGTACAGCAGGGCTTTTTTCTAAGAGAATAGGTGCAGGAACTCTCCCCTTCCGAGTCACCCCTTGTCTCTGCCCCTTAACCACCTTCGAGCACCGTTCTTTGGTGATCAAATACCACCAAAAGAGCTACATTTGTATGAAAAAAATTATATAAATTTAATTTGGGTACAGTGTTGCATGACCACGCTATTGCCAGTTAAAGTAGCACAGTGCTTAATAGCAAAAACATTTTTGTTTTTGGATTTAGATACACTTTAATGGTGATGGATCTTGATTGTCCACAGATGTCAGATTCCAGATGTCAGAGTACACTGATGTTAGCTCTTCTTTACCCATCTATGCCTTTATGGACCTTGCTTTGTGCACTGGTGTCATGTTGGAACGGGAAGGGGCCATCCCCAAACTGTTCCTACAACGTTGGGAGCATAAAATTGTCCAAAATGTCTTTGTATGCTGACGCCTTAAGAATTCCCACTGAAACTAAGGGTCCAAGCCCAACCCCTGAAACCCCCCCCCCACCATAATCTCCACCCCCCCCACCAAATTATTTGGAGTGGTGCACAAAGCAAGGTCCATAAAGACATGGATGAGCGAGTTTGGGGTGAAGGAACTTGACTGTCCTGACATCAACCTAATACAACACCTTTGGGATGAATTAGTGCAGAGACTGCGAGCCAGGCCTTCTCCGCCATCATCAGTGCCTGACCTCACAAATGTGCTTCTGGAAGAATGATCAAAAATTCCCATGGACACACTCCTAAACCTTGTGAACAGTCTTCCCAGAAGAGTTGAAGCTGTTATACCTGCAAAGGGTGGGCCAACTCAAGAATGAACCCTATGGACTAAGACTGGGATGCCATTAAAGTTCACGTGCGTGTAAAGACAGGTGTCCCAATACTTTTGGTAATATAGTGTATGTCTTAACCAGTTCTCGACCGGCTCACACCTATATAGGGGGCAGAATGTCTCCCCTGTGGGAAACCCCGTACAGGTACGGTACCTTTAAGAGCTGCCAGAGGGCGCGTGTGCCTGTTGCACGGCAGGGGACCCGATGCGCGTGGCCGGTGGTAGCGATAGCCGCTGGCCACGCGCCATCACGTGCAGGAGCGCCAGGACGGGGATTTGTGTGTGTAAACACACAAATCCCTGTGCTTTCAGAGGAGAGGAGACATGTTGTTTGTTCCTACTATGTAGGAACAGCGATATGTCCCCTCTCCTACGCAGTCCTATCCCCATACAGTTAGAACACACTGAGGGAACACACATTTAACCCCTTGATCACCCCTTAGTGTTAACTCCTTCCCTACCAGTGTCATTTACACAGTAATCAGTGCATTTTTATAGCACTGATCACTGTATAGATAACAATGGTCCCAAAAATGTGTCAAAAGTGTCCAATCTGTCCTTCGCAATGTCGCAATACTGCTAAAAATTGCAGATAAGAAATAAACATACATATACTTTTTCTTTAAAAAAAATCGCAGATCACCGCCATTATTAGTAAAAAAAAAATAATAAAAATGCCATAAATCTTTCCCATAGTTTGTAGACACTATAACTTTTACGCAAACCAATCAATATACGCTTATTGTGATTTTACCAAAAACATGTAGAAGAATATATATTGGCCTAAACTGATGAAGAAATGTGCTTTTTAAAAACATTTTTGGGGGTATTTATTATAGCAAAACGTAAAAAATATTGTTTTTTTTTTTCAAAATTTATGCTTTTTTTGTGTATTGCACAAACAATAAAAACCACAAAGGTGATCAAATAGCACTAAAAGATCAATCGATCAATATACGCTTATTGCGATTTTTTTTTTACCAAACATATGTAAAAGAAGGCCTAAACTGATGAAGAAATTTGTTTTCTAAAAACATTTTTGGGGATATTTATTATAGCAAAAATTAAAAATTTTAGTTTTTTTTTTCAAAATTGACGCTTTTTTTGTGTATAGCACAAACAATAAAAACCACAAAGGTGATCAAATAGCACTAAAAGAAAGCTCTATTTGTGGGGAAAAAAAGGACTCAATTTTAGTTTGGGTACAGCATTACATGACCGCGCAATTACCAGTTAAAGAGACTCAGTGCCAAAATTGTAAAAAGTGCTCTGGTCAGTAAGGGGTAAAACCTTCCAGGGCTGAAGTGGTTAAACTTGGTGCATGGTCAGAAAGGCCATTTCTCAATGGTGGCCATACATCCTTCCATAAATGACCGCCTTGAGTTTTAATTCATTTCAATGGCCAGAATAAAATATTATTCAGGCCAATGAAATGAATTAATGCCCAAGCGCTTGACAAGCCCTACTGCGCTGCACGCGTTTACAAGTGTCAAGATGCCACTGCCAGGAGGAAAGGTGTCTAGGAGAGCTGGGCAAACACCTTGTGTGCATGAGGCCTAAGCCCTTATGTACACTGGGCATTAACCACTTAAAGAGGAGTTCCACCCAGGGGGGCCGTCAAAAAAAAAAAAAATTAAAAGTCAGCAGCTACAAATACTGCAGCTGCTGACTTTTAATTGGACACTTACCTGTCCCTTGGTCCAGCGATGCGGGGGATCGAAGCCCCGCTCGTCCCCCCCCTCCGCTCGTCGGCGCCGGCATTTCAACTGTGGGCGCCGGGCTGTGGCTTCACAGCCTGGCACCCACTGCGCATGCGCGAGCGGCACCGCGTGCCGTGATTGGCCGCTCAATCACCTGGGACCTGTAATGGGTCCCAGATGATTGACAGGAGGGAGGGAGCAGAGCGGAGCCCTTCCTGTGCCTGGGGGGAAGTGATGTCACCAGCCCAGGCAAAGGAACAGGCAGACTACGAGGGACCCCCTAGCAACAGGCATTTAGAGGTAAGTGAAAAAAAAAAAAATATCCAAATGTTTTTTTGTTTTTTGTTTTAGAATTTTTACAGATATTTTTGTTTTTTGGGTGGAACCCCACTTTAAGGACCAGCCTCGTTTTGGATTTTAGGTGTTTACATGTTTAAAACAGGTTTTTCTGCTAGAAAATTACTTAGAACCCCCAAACATTATATATGGTTTTTCTTCTAACACCCTAGAGAATACAATGGCGGTCATTGCAATACTTTTTTTTGCACCGTATTTGCGCAGCGTTCTTATAAGCGAACTTTTTTTGGAAAAAAATCACTTTTTTGAATAAAAAAATAAAACAACAGTAAAGTTATCCCAATTTTTTTTTATATTGTGAAATATAATGTTACGCCAAGTAATTTGATACCCAACATGTCATGCTTGAAAATTGCGCCCGCTCGTGGAATGGCATCAAACTTTTACCCTCAAAAATCTCCATAGGCGACGTTTAAAAAATTCTACAGGTTGCATATTTTGCGCTACAGAGGAGGTCTAGAATTATTGCTCTCGCTCTACCGGTCGCTGTGATACCTCACATGTGTGGTTTGACCACCGTTTCCATATGCGGGCGCTACTCGCGTATGCGTTCGCTTCTGCGCGCGAGCTCGTCGGGACAGGGGGGTTTTAAAAAATTTTTTTTTAATTTTTATTATTTATTTTACAATATTTTATTTATTTTTACACTGTTTAAAAAAAATAAAAAAATAAAAAATGTGTCACTTTTATTCCTATTACAAGGAATGTAAATATCCCTTGTAATAGAAAAAAGCATGGCAGGACCTCTTAAATATGAGATCTGGGGTCAAAAAGACCTCAGATCTCATATTTACACTAAAATGCAATAAAAAAAAAAAAAAGTCATTTAGAAAAATGACATTTGAAAAAATATGCTTTTAAGAGGCGTGGACGGAAGTGACGTTTTGACGTCGCTTCCGCCCAGCAGTGTCATGGAGACGAGTGAGTGCCATCTTGGACTCACTCGTCTCCAGACACACCACGGCACAGGACACGATCGCCTCTGCCGCTACCGACGGCCCCGGTAAGCGGCGGAGGGCACCGGATCGCGGCGGGAGGGGGGGGCCCCTCTCCCGCCACCGATAAAAGTGATCTTGCGGCGAATCTGCCGCAGGGACCACTTTTACCTGAAAGCCGGCCGCCGCACGAAAACGGGGATACCGGGGTTATGGCAGCTAGCTGCTGCCATAACAACGATATCCCCGTTCAAACTTAGGACGTACATCGTCGTACGGCGGTCGGGAAGTGATTAAAAACACCAGTTTGATGCCGCGTACACACGAGCGGACTTCTGGTCGGGCTGAACTCCGAAGGACTTTTCAACGGAGTTCCAACGAAACGGACTTGCCTACACCTTGATCACACCAAAGTCCAATCGTTTCCAACGTGATGACGTACGACCTGACTAGAGTAAGGAAGTTCATAGCAAGTAGCCAATAGCTGCCCTTGCGTCGTTTTTGGTCCGTCGGACTAGCATACAGACGAATGGATTTTTTTATAGGAATCGAGTCCGTCGAAAAGATTTGTAACTGGTTCTATTTCTAAGGTCCGTCAGATTTTTAGACTGAAAAGGTCCGATGAAGCCCACACGCGATCGAATTGTCTGACTGATTCGTTCCGTCGGACCTTTGATTCCCGAAAAGTCCGGTCGGGTGTACCCGGCATTAGGAGCGTTTTAAATTTTTTTCTGCCCGTAAATGCCCATCAATGTTAGCCTAATGCCGCGTACACACGAGCGGACTTTACGGCGGACTTTGCCCGGCGGACTTTTCGACGTACTTTCCGACGGACTTTGTGAACGAACGGACTTGCCTACACACAATCCACCAAAGTCCGTCGAATTCGTACGTGATGACGTACGACCGGACTAAAACAAGGAAGTTCATAGCCAGTAGCCAATAGCTGCCCTAGCGTGGCTTTTTGTCCGTCGAACTAGCATACAGACGGCGGACTTTTCGACCGGACTCGATTTCAACGGATAAATTTTAAACAAGTTTCAAATCTAATTCCGTCCAACTTTTGAGAAAACAAAGTCCGCTGGAGCCCACACACATCGAATTGTCCGACGAAATCCAGTCCGCCGGGCAAAGTCCGCCGTAAAGTCCGCTCGTGTGTACGCGGCATAAGTGTCCATGGTACACCACATAGGTGTTTACAAGAGTGTAAACGTATCTAAACACGCTTTAACGCTAGGCGTGTTTAGTGCTTGAGCGTTAATTCATTTCTATGGCCAGAATAAAATATTATTCTGGCCAATGAAATGGATTAACGCCCAAATACTTGAAAACATTTACAAAAACATGGCTTTGGCTGCATTTATGATGCTGCTCTTCTCCTGCCAGGAGAAAGGTGTTCAGGAGAGATGGGCAAACGCCCAGTGTGCATGAGGCCTAAAGGTTCTGACACTGGGAAGCTGGAGTGAAATGCCTCTGGAGGTGCCACCATGCCTCTCTTGGTGCTACATAAATAATTAAGCTCTGGATTGTTATTATTATTTTTTTTTTTTTTTAAGAACGAAAGTAGAATTTCATTTTAAATGAGATGCAAGGTGAAAAGAATACAAAAATACCAACTAAACCAACACCAAATCTATTTATAAAGAGCCGTACTGGCCATAATAATTTGTCGGTGCAGCTATGGAGGTTTGTATGACCCGTGTGCCACTCGTGGAATTGAACTGAGGATTAAAAGTACTAAAAATAATAAGCGTTCATTCGCTCCTGCACCCACACTCCTACAGGCGGACCTCCTGTTGTGCATGAAAGCTTTCCAGGCAAGGTACGCACAGATCCTGACTGCAGATTAATGGGACTAAGTCGTGGAGTGTTTGCCATGAGTGGTCATGGGTCAGCTGCTCTGTATATGGGCCGCTACTGCAGGATTGGAGGAGAATAGATCAGAAAGAGAAGAATGAAAAGGGTAATGAACAAAAGGTTGTGGGGGTGGGGGGGGGGATGGGGAGTTGTACTTACAGTAACAAAGAATGGTAGTGTGTTGAACATTTCCAGAATGAAAGGGAATCTCAAGATCTGCTCCCAAATGTTTCCCTAAAACGCAAAAGAGAAAAAAAATAAGGAATGTGATTTATGGATTGTAAGCGACATACTAAAAAAACAGCTCCACATGAACCAAGTAACCTAGTTATGTGTGGTTTACAATGGATTCAGTCAGCAAATACTCTACATTAAAGTTAATGCGTGTTTATTCATAACAAAGTGTTAATAAACCTAGGACGCCGCATTCACTATATCTGGTCTCCCACAGTACACAGAACATGGAAATGCAATTATTTTAGTAAATATAAACTGCTAAATACCTTTTCTCATCAGCAGTATATAGCAGTCTTGTGACTTCTATCAGTTCCTGCTAAAGCTTGTAGGAGGAGTTTTCATACTGCACTGAGCTGACCTATCAGGATGCAGGACCCCTGACCCTTTGTCTGGACAGTGCTGATTGGCCCTGTGCTGATCACATGCACTCTCCCAAGAAAAAAAAAATTAACTCTCTAGCAATACACACCAAACTGAGCATGTGCAGCCTGACTCCAGTAACTCTGTCATATCCAGGACATGTTCTAGAGTCAGTGGAAGAAAAGGAGGATCTGTGTATACAGGATCAAGCAGCCTTTTTACGCAATGCAGAGAATTAATCCCTTAGGTTCCACAATGAGTATAACAAGCATGCTTTACTGTATATACAGACTGATTTTACTGCTGTGGGTTTAGTAACACTTTAAGGCCCCTTTCACACTGGGGCAGGAGGGGCGTCAGCGGTAAAGCGGCGCTATTATTAGCGGTGCTTTACCATGGTTTTAGCGGCGGTATTTGGCCGCTAGCGGGGCGGTTATACCCCCACTAGGGCTTTCAAACTGGAGACACAGCAGAGGCTGTTTCGGGCCAGTTTGCAGGCGCTATTTTTAGCGCAATAACGCCTGAAAACCGCCCCCCGTCTGAAAGGGGTCTCAATGTGGTGGCTGCATTCGTTTTCTTTTTTAGGCTTTTTTTCCTTATTTTTAACCTGCTGATCCAGTCAGTAATACACTTCTGTCTTAGGGTGTCTCCACTTCACTGGAGGAGCAATGGAGACACCTCTGGCCTGGTAATTAATATTTGACTATGCTTTCCACAATATGCCACTGGTCTGCCAGGCCAGGAATAGAAAACAGCTAGAATAAGGTATGTATAACAAAGATTTTTATTTTTTTTAATATAAAGGGTGGAGGAACGGTTCTGAATTTTGTGGCCAACTTGAAGCTGGGCTTAAAAGACTAGTATCACAAAAAATATTGTGTTTTGATCACTGAATATGTTAATACATGTAATACAATAATAGTAATCGGTACATGTGTTCTGCCCCACTTTCATGTCATTTTTGCTGGTATTCAAATGCATTAGATTATTATTGTTCATTAATATGCTGACATCTAGTGGCAGTTTCTGGTCACAACATCTTGTTTACAATGTGATTTGAGTACCTTACCCTGTCCTCCCTTCCTGTTTAGTGCTAGTTAGTTTACTCCTAGTTAGATCCTCCCCATTTCTTCCATGTTCCCTCAGTCAGCGTTAGTTCTTCAAAGAGAAAGGGCGTAGGAAAGTCATTGTCTTCTTACGCTTTAAAAGACTGGAAAAACATCCTCTGTATTGTAATTAGATGGAGTAAAGTTATGCTGGATTCAACTTCTGCGTCTTATTGAAGAGTTGAAGTGATACTAAAGTCTTGTTTTTTTTTCTTTAAAAATAACAAACATATTATATTTACCTGCTCTGTTAAATGGTTTTGCACAGAGCAGCCCAGATCCTCGGGTCAATCTTTGATGCTCCTGGCCCCTCCCTCCTGTCGACTGCCCCCATAGCAAGCAGCTTGCTATGGGGGGCACCCAAGCCAAGCTGCAGCTCCATGTGTCCATTCAGACACGGAGCTGCCGTTCAGCCCCACCTGCTCTCTCTCTCCTGATTGTCTAACTGACTTTCATTGACAGCAGCGGGAGCCAATGGAACTGCTGCTGTGTCTCAGCCAATCAGGAGGGATAGTCCCAGACTGCCAAGGCACTCATGTACATCGCTGGATAGAGATGGGGCTCAGGTAAGTATTAGGGGGGCTGCTGCACACAGAAGGTTTTTTATCTTAATGAATAGAATGCTTTAAGATAAAAAAGCCATCAGCTTTTACAACCACTTTAACCACTTGCCGACCAGCCGCCGTCATTATACTGCGGCAGGTCGGCACGATCTTGCGAACTGACATAGCTGTACGTTGGCTCCTTTAAGCGGGATAGCAGGCGCACGGCGTCGCAGGTGCACACACGCCGCCAGAGGCGCGCGCAGCAGCTGCATTGTGGGGGTGCCGATGCTCATAGCCGGCAGTCGCGATGACTGCCGGCCGCGCGCGATCGCGGGCACGAGAGGCAGAACAGGGACAAGTGTGTGTAAACACACACAAATCCCTGTTCTGTGAGGAGAGGAGAGGCAGATCATGAGTTAATAGCTAGAAACCACGATCTGTCATCTCCTATAGTCAGTTCCCTCCCCCCACAGTTAGAACACACAATCAGGGAGCACAGTTAACCCCTTGATCGCCCCCTAGTATTAACCCCTTCCCTGTTAGTCACATTTACACAGTAATCAGTGCATTTTTATAGCACTGATCGCTGTATAATTGTCAATGGTTTCAAAAAAGTGTCCGATGTGTCCGCCATAATGTCACAGTCCCAATAAAAATTGCAGATCGCCACCATTACTAGTAAAAAAGTAATAGTAAAAATGCCATAAATCTATCCCCTAGTTTGTAGATGCTATAACTGTTGCACAAACCAATTGATATACGCTTATTGCGATTTTTATTACCAAAAATATGTAGAAGAATACATATCGGCCTAAACTGAGGGAAAAATTTGCTTTTAAAAAAAAAAAATTAGGGATATTTATTGTAGCAAAAAGTACAAAATATTGTGTTTTTTTTTTTAAATTGTCGCTCTTTTTTTGTTTATAGCTCAAAAAATAAAAACTGCAGAGATGGTTAAATACCACCAAAAGAAAGCTCTATTTGTTGGAAAAAAAGGACATAAATTTTGTTTGGGTACAGTGTTGCACGACCACGCAATTGTCAGTTAAAACGACGCAGTGCCGAATCGCAAAAAATGGCCTGGTCATTGAGCAGCCAAATCTCCTGTGGCTGAAGTGGTTAAGCTGCCTGTGGATGGTGCCAAGTCAGCAGGTGACCACACTGTCCTCACAGACAGGGTTTCAGGAGGTATGTCAATGCATAAAGCGACATTTGAAACAGTACACCCAAAAAGGATAAAGGTTCTCTGTCCTATATGCCCACATCCTAGAATACATATGAAACAAATAATTTGTGTAGCAATGGAATTTTTTGGGCAAATAGTCAATAGTAGAACAAAATACATTCTTAAAACCATAAAGTTTATTGTATAAACATTAAAATTATGTATAGCATCATATCCAATATTTTGAAAAGTAGAGTTCACAGATCTTATTTCAATTCAACATGCAGGTGTTAGCTCAACACGTTTCAAATGCTTCAAACATCTTCAACAAGAGCACATGTGAACAGTATCCATGTGGGGACACTTAGTAGTATAAAATAATAAGTCTCCATACAGTGTGCTAGAGTGGAAATTCTCAATTCCAAAAGGGAAAAAAGGTGGTAATCAAAGCAAATGCTATTTCTCAACAGATCAAAGTACTCCAGACATCATCTACTGAGTGTATCCCATCCCATACACTCAGTGGATGATGTCTGGGGTACTTTGATCTGTTGGGAATCAGTATTTGCCTGGTCCCCACACAGAAACGGTTCACGTCCTCCTGATGAAGACGTTTGAAGCATTCGAAACATGTTGAAATAACATGTGGATGTTGAATTGAAATAAGATCTGTGAACTCTACTTTGCAAAATATTGTATATAGTGCTATTTATAATATTAATGTTTGTAAACTTTATGGTTTTAAGAATTTATTTTGTGGTAGTATTGACTTTATGCCGAGAAAAATATTGTTGCTACGTGAATTCTTTTGGTTCATAGACATCTAACACAGAACAACGTGATTTTTTTTTTATTTCTTTCATGTCCTAAATTTTATATACTGTATTTCTGTATTTACAGGTGCATTTCAAAAAAATTGAATATCATCAAGGTAATTTATTTCAGTAATTCGATTCAAAAAGTGAAACTCATATACAGTGCCTTGCAAAAGTATTCACCCCCCTTGGCTTTTTACCTATTTTGTTACATTACAACCTTTAGTTTAATGTTTTTTTAATCTGAATTATATGTGATGGATCAGAACACAATAGTCTAAGTTGGTGAAGTACAATTAGAAATATATATAAAAAAAAAAAATCAGAAATAAAAAAATGATAATTGGAATGTGCGTATGTATTCACCCCCTTTGTTATGAAGCCCATAAAAAGCTCTGGTGCAACCAATTACCTTCAGAAGTCAAGTAATTAGTGAAATGATGCCCACCTGTGTGCAATCTAAGTGTCACATGATCTGTCATTACATATACACACCTTTTTGAAAGGCCCCAGAGGCTGCAACACCTAAGCAAGAGGCACCACTAACCAAACACTGCCATGAAGACAAATGAACTCTCCAAACAAGTAAGGGACAATGTTGTTGAGAAGTACAAGTCAGGGTTAGGTTATAAAAAAATATCCAAATCTTTGATGTTCCCTAGGAGCACAATCAAATCTATTATAAACAAATAGAAAGAACATGGCACAACAGCAAACCTGCCAAGAGACGGCCGCACACCAAAACTCACGGATCGGGCAAGGAGGGCATTAATCAGAGAGGCAGCACAGAGAGCTAAGGTAACCCTGGAGGAGCTGCAGAGTTCCACAGCAGAGACTGAAGTATCTGTACATAGGATGACAATAAGCTGTACGCTCCATAGAGTTGGACTTTATGGCAGAGTGGCCAGAAGAAAGCCATTACTTTCAGCAAAAAAAAAAATGACACATTTTGAGTTTGCGAAAAAGCATGTGGGAGACTCCCAAAATGTATGGAGGAAGGTGCTCTGGTCTGATGAGACTAAAATGTAACTTTTTGGCCATCAAAAAAAACGATATGTCTGGCACTAACCCAACACATCACATCACCCAAAGAACACCATCCCCACAGTGAAACATGGTGGTGGCAGCATCATGCTGTGGGGATGTTTTTCAGCAGTCGGGACTGGGAAACTGTTCAGAGTTGAGGGAAAGATGGATGGTGCTAAATATAGGGATATTCGTGAGCTAAACCTGTACCACTCTGTGTGTGATTTGAGGCTAGGACGGAGTTTCACCTTCCAGCAGGACAATAACCCCAAACATACTGCTAAAGCAACGCTTGAGTGGTTTAAGGGGAAACATGTAAATGTGTTGGAATGGCCTAGTCAAAGCTCAAACCTCAATCCAATAGAAAATCTGTGGTCAGACTTAAACATTGCGCAAACCATCCAACTTGAAGAAGCTGGAGCAGTTCTGCAAGGAGGAATGGGCAAAAATCCCAGTGGTAAGATGTGGCAAGCTCATAGAGACTTACTTAAAGTGGAGTTCCACACAAAAATGGAACTTCCGCTTTTTGGAACACTCCCCCCCTCCGGTGTCGCATTTGGCACCTTTCAGAGGGGAGGGGGGTGCAGATACCTGTCTAAGACAGGTATTTGCACCCACTTCCGGCATAGACTCCCATGGGAGTCTATGCCTCTTCCCGTCCCCACCGCGTTGTCTGCTGGGAACACACAGCTCCCAGCAGAGAGCGGGGACCACTTGGGACATGCAGCGCGACTCGCGCATGCGCAGTAGGGAACCGGGAAGTGAAGCCGCAACGCTTCACTTCCTGATTCCCTCACCTAGGATGGCGGCGGCAGCTGCCGAGAACCGAGCGGGTTCTCGGCGTCCCCTGCCGACATCGCTGGACCCCGGGACAGGTAAGTGGCCATGTATTAAAAGTCAGCAGCTGCAGTATTTGTAGCTGCTGGCTTTTAATATTTTTTTTTTTTTGGCGGTGTGGGTAACCCCCGCTATAAGGGACTTAGAGCTGTGATAGCCGCAAAAGGTGGCTCTGCAAAGAATTGACTTTAGGGGGGTGAATAGTTAAGCACATTGACTTTTTCTGTTATTTTGTCCTATTTGTTGTTTGCTTCGCAATAAAAAAAAAAAACATCTTCAAAGTTGTGGGCATGTTCTGTAAATTAAATGATGCAAATCCTCAAACAATCCATGTTAATTCCAGGTTGTGAGGCAACAAAACACGAAAAATGCCAAGGGGGTGAATACTTTTGCAAGGCACTGTATTATATAGATTCATTACACACAGAGTGATATATTTCAAGCATTTCTTTCTTTTAATTTTGATGATTAAGGCTTTACAGCCAGTAAAAACCCCAAATTTAGTATCTCAGAAAATTAGAATATTGTGCAAAGGTGCAATATTGTAAACTCATGGTGTCACACTCTAATCAGCCAATTAACTCAAAACACCTGTAAAGGTTTCCTGAGCCTTTAAATGGTCTCTCAGTCGGGTTTAGAAGGTTACACAATCATGGGGAAGACTGCTGACTTGACAGTTGTCCAGAAGACAGTCATTGACACTCTCCAGAAGGAGGGTAAGTCACACAAGGTCATTGCTAAAGAAGCTGGCTGTTCACAGAGTGCTGTATCCAAACATATTAATGGAGAGTTGAGTGGAAGCAAAAAGTGTGGTAGAAAAAGGTGCACAAGCAACAAGGATAATCGCAGCCTTGAGAGGATTGTGAAGCAAAGGCCATTCAAGAATTTGGGGGAGATTCAATGCTTCAAGAGCCACCACACAGACGGCTATCCAGGACATGGGCTACAACTGTCGCGATCCTTGTGTCAAGCCACTCCTGAACCAGAGATAATGTCAGAAGCGTCTTACCTGGGTTAAGGAGAAAAATGACTGGACTGTTGCTCAGTGGTCCAAAGTCCTCTTTTCGGATGAAAGTAAATTTTGCATTTCATTTGGAATTCAAGGTCTCAGAGTCTGGAGGAAGAGTGGAGAGGCACAGAATCCAAATTGCATGAGGTGCAGTCTTAAATGGCCAGCCAACTGGCCTGACCTAAAGTCCATAGAGAATCTGTGGGGTATTGTCAAGAGGAACATGAGAGACACCAGACCCAACAATGCAGATGAGCTAAAGGCTGCTATCAAAGCAACCTGGGCTTCCGTAACACCTCAGCAGTGCCACAGGTTGATTGTCCCCATGCCACGCCGCATTAATGCAGTAATTCATGCAAAAGGAGCCCCGACCAAGTATTGAGTGCATACTATACTGAACATGGATATACTTTTCAGTAAGCCAATATTTCTGTATTTAAAATCCTTTTTGTTATTGGTCTTATGTAATATTCTAGTTTTCTGAGATACTGAATTTTGGGTTTTCACTAGCTGTAAGCCATAATCTTCAAAATTAGAAGAAAGAAATGATTAAAATATATCACGCTGTGTGTAATATATAATATATGAGTTTCATTTTTTGAATTGAATTACTGAAATAAATTAACTTTTTAAAAATATTCTAATTTTTTGAGATGCACCTATATATACAGCCAAAAGTTTGGAGAATTACACAAATATTAATTTTCACAAAGTCTGCTGCCTCTGTTTTTCTTATGGCAATTTGAATATACTCCAGAATGTTATGAAGAGTGATCAGATAAATTGCAAGTAATTGCAAATTCCATCTTTGCCATGAAAATGAACTTAATCCCATTAGAAAAAAACATTTCCACCGTATTTGTGAAGAAGGCTTCAGGGCGCCGAAGAAAGTCCAGCAAGCACCAGGGCCATCTCCTACAGTTGACTCAGCTGTGGAATCGGGGCACCACCAGTGCAGAGCTTGCTCAGGAATGGCAGCAAGCAGGTGTGAGGGCATCTGCATGCACAGTGATGCAAAGACTTTTGGAGGATGGCCTGGTGTCAAGAAGGGCAGCAAAGAAGGCACTTTTCTCCAGGAAAAATATCAGGGACAGACTGATATTCTGCAAAAGGCTCAGGAATTGGACTGCTGAGGACTGGGGTAAAGTCCCTTTCTCTGATGAATCCCCTTTCCCATTGTTTGGGACATCTAGAAAAAACCTTGTCCGGAGAAGAAATGGTGAGCACTGCCATCGTTCCTGTGTCTTGCCAACAGTAAAGCATCCTGAGACCATTCATGTGTGGGGTTGCTTTTCAGCCAAGGGAGTTGGCTCACTCACAATTTTGCCTAAGAACACAACCATTAATAAAGATTTGTACAAAAACATCCTCCAACAGCAACTTCTCACAACCATCTAAGAACAGTTTGGTGTCGAACAATGCCTTTTCCTTCGTGATGGAGCACCTTGCTATAAAGCAAAAGTGATAGCTAAGTGGCTTGGTGAACAAAACTACAAAATTTTGGGTCCATAGCCAAGAAAGTTCCCAGACTTTATTCCCATTGAGAACTTGTGGTCAATCCTCAAGAGGCGGGTGAACAAAAAAACCCCCCACAAATTCTGACAAACTCTAGGCATTGATTATGCAAGAATGGGCTGCCATCAGTCAGGATGCGGCCCAGAAATTGATTGACAGCATGCCAGGGTGAATTGCAGAGGTCTTGAAAAAGAAGTGTCAACACTGCAAATATTGCCTCTTTGCATAAACTTAATGTAATTTTCAATAAAAGCTCAAAGGCTTTTGACTTATGAAAACTGTAGCACATGTGACCATGCTTAAGGACAGACATTGGTGGTCTGAGTGGGTATCAGTTTCTCACATCATTTAGGGAAGATGAGGAATGATCATATAACGGTTGTGTGTGCAAACCAATGCAGTTTTCAAACAACAAAGCTTTCCACCACAGTGATCCAAACATCAGCCACTTAATGTATGGTGTTCATCAAATGACATACAGTTCACATGGCTCGAACAATGCAGCAGCAATCGATTTTAGGTTTACGGGCCCTGCCAGTGTTGTTTACTTCCCCCAGACAGGGAGTTAATTAAAATAGACTGGATCATTACAGCTCAGAGGGGAATTGACCTAAGAATGAATTACCTGCTAATTACTGCCAAAATCAATTTACGACAAATATTTCCATCTGTAAGTAAAACTTTAGTCTACCTTATCTCATGAGAGGTGTAACTAAACTACGTTTCCACATAGAACACAATAGAATACCCTAACCACAGTAATACAGTCCTCTTCCAGCAAATGAGGGTGCAATCTGATTTATTTAAATTGTGGGGGGAAACTGGAGTACCCAAACAAAACCCATATACACAGGGGGTTGTGTGAAACATGAGGTTTTAACAGATGTGGGATGACAATTCAAATGCAGTTATTTCCCCGTTCTGCCTATTATCCTGGTTCTCAGACCTCTTTCAACCCATCTGCACAAAGAACTTGTGCTTCAAGTGCTCTGCATGTGTACAACTTGCCAGTGAAAATGTGCAGCTAGTTACAAATTTTTGTCAAGTTATCCTTCTATCTGGGAAATGAGACTCACCTTGTATCCCAGATAGGTCAGCAGCATGGTTTCCAAAAAGCTGATTAATGCAACAAGCACCTAAGAGGAAAGGAAACATTGAATGAGGTTTCACAAAGATAAAAGCAGTGATATACAATTAGAGCATGACTAGGGTAGATCAGAGCTCACCTCGAACTAACCTTATACCCCCCCCCCCCCCGTATTTCCCACGTTCCACCTTCCCCCACTTATAGAAAAACCACACAACCCTTAAGTGGGGTAAAATAGCCGAAGACGGCCTTTTATTCACATAAAACTTTATATACATAACAAGACATAATAAATGCTTTAAACCTGAAACAACGTTTTGAGATTCTTGACGGAACCACACATCCAGAACGTATTTTGTGTCTGAGGCACCAGATAGCTGAGTTGCGACCCCAGCCGCAAAAACTGGCTCGGGGCGCAACCCAGCTAACCTCAGCCCCCCAGGGTTCTTACCACTATATGGTCACTATGCAGTGAACTGCTGCGCTGGGTTTAAACCCCTCTCTATTGATTTTTATTTCCCTACTTTTTGATTGCTTTACAGGTGTCCACTATTTAGTGCTGGTGTCATTTTGTTTTTATTATGCAGTGAACCGTACCAACTCGAGGATACCACACCTCAGATAGTTCCCCACCGTTTACCCAATGACCAGATTTTAGACCGCCGTCAAGGACCCCAAACTGCCACAGAAGTGTAAAGCTTTATGCCGTGTACACACAGGCGGACTTTTCAGCAACGAAAGTTAGACGGCCTTTCCAACGGACTTTCAACGGAGTTACGACGGACTTTCGATGGACTTTCTAACGAATGGACTTGCCTACACACACGATCACACCAAAGTCTGACGGATTCGTACGTGATGACGTACGACCGGAATAAAATAAGGAAGTTGATAGCCAGTAGCCAATAGCTGCCCTAGCGTCGGTTTTTGTCCGTCGGACTAGCATACAGCCGAGCGGATTTTTCGACCGGACTCGAGTCCGTCGGAAAGATTTGAAACATGTTCCAAATCTAAAGTCCGTCAGATTTTCGACAGAAAAAGTCCACTGTAGGTCCGATGGAGCCCACACACGGTCAAATTGTCCGACGGATTTTTTTCCGTCGGACCAGTCCGGTCAAAAAGTCCACCCGTGTGTACACAGCATAACACTTGTGTGCCCCTCCACACCCGAAAAGCCCTTTGTAAGCCGTCTTCCAACCCCAAAAACCACAGGTCAGTGCCCACAGCTTTAAGATGAACGCCATCCCCCCTTAGAAACTGCCACACATCAGATTCTAGATCCAAGTGTCTAATGACCAGGCCCCCATTCCAAATAACAAACTTCCCCACCTCCTTATTCACCTTGATCCGAGCTTTATTAAGCCTCTCCACTGATCTGGCCGCCCACCATGATGTGCGCACCACAATGTCCGACCAGAGTATGATCGTACCAGGAAATTAACTTCTAAGCCTAAGAAAATTGAATCTTATATCCCTGATCAGTTCCCTGGAAGACCTAATGACCAAATCATTTCCACCCAGAATGTAAAATAGGAATATTGGGAAGCCTGTCTAATCTGGCAAAACGGTTAACCTCAGGAACCACCCGACTCCAAAGCATGCCCCTGACACCGATTCATCTAACGCTCCCCGCCTCCCGAGGAAGACCTAACTGCCTGCCATTAGGCCCGACATCTGCCCTCTTAGCCCCCCAAAAGACATAAGAATGCCCCAGGATCCAGATGAGGCATCTCCGACCTCAAATTAGAAAAAAACAAAAAGAACACCGTACCACCCACCAAACAGTGAAACAGGAGACAGACAACATGTAACAGAAAGACAGAAAAAGGAAAAAACCCACCCGCCACTTGAGGGCCTACAGTAAGTGGGGCCTGACATACAACTGCATTCTGTTTGACTCCCACATGCCGATCTGCTTTACCACATTCCAACTCAAACCCCACCGAGACGCCTCAGTGACCGCACCGATGCAGAAGGATTGAGACATGAAATCCTAGGGGTGAAAGCCCACTACTAACAGACATTTGCGGAAGACCGACACAAATTGAAAACGGGACAGGAAGAAGCCGTCCTTATGTAACAGGGGGATGCCTGTTTGCGGACGCAGTAGAAAGAACTGCTAAAAAGCCATAACCGGGCAAAGACAAGGCCCATCACCCCAAACAACTCCCTTCCCACTCTGGTCCGTCTTGGAACGATGGATCCTAAGCTGTGCAGATTCCGATGTGACTGCAACATCACCCATCAGCAACCCCCCTGCCATCTGTTTGGATGGACTGACCAGTTCGCCAATGCGAAGAGCTCCGAAAAATGCCAGTAAAAAGGTCACATTAAACAAAGCCTGTTCATAAGCTGAAGAACAAACCGACTGCAGAAGGTTTAAGATAGAACTTAAAATAGAGAAAGACATCGGGCGACGAGTATCGCAGAAGCGGCGACCCCTGTGGTAACCCCTCATTGCCTGCTTGACCAAGAAAGCTTTAGTAAAATCCCCAACACCAGACAACTTGAACCAAAAAGCTAGGCCTGCCAGTTTGCGATCCACCGAAGAAGCAGAAGCCCCCCTCACAAAATTACTAACAACAAAATAAAGAACCATCAATGAAACATCAACCCCAGAATCCAACCCATCTACCTCATCCAGCAAAGAAATCCATTCCCTCCAAGCCCTGGAATAAGCCTTCCAAGTAGCAGCACTCAGGGAATACTGAATCAATTCAACGGCGCCTCCAATGTGATCTGCCACAGCTGTTGAGGCCAAGGCATCCCCCCAACACGCGAAACTCGTCCCACTGAAAACGAGACAAAGCATCCGCTACTTTGTTGCAAATACCAGGAATATGCACCGCATAGATGAAAGCATTCAATCTCAGACACAGTAAGACTAAATGGCGAAAGAGGTGCACCACGGGTGGGGATAAGGCTGAAATGCTATTGATCGCTGACACTACTTGCATATTGTCACAGCAAAATCGCCGTTTTTGTTCTTGAAAGGTATCACCCCAGAGTTCAACCACCAGGACTATTGAAAACAGTTGCAAAAACACCAGGTTTTTCAACAAACCAGCCGAATGCCAGGCTGAAGGCCATTGTTCCGCACTCCAGTCCCCCTGAAAGTAAGCCCCATAGCCAACGTAGCCAGCAGCATCCGTAAACAGAACCAAATACGCATTACTGACCGGACCCGTTAGCCACAGCGATCAACCATTATAGGACTCCAAATAGGTGTCCCAAATACGGAGATCAGCCCTGAGCTCCCTGGTCAGCCGAATGTAGTGCTGCGGGGGGACCCCCCCATGCAATGCCATCAGCTTTTCTGAGGGCAGTCGGCATTCCATGGCCATTGAATCAATCGTAATGCCAAGGAAAACCAGTTCTGTTGCTGGGCCTTTAGTTTTGTCCAGAGCCAAAGGAATGCCGAAACAGTCTGCTATGTGCTGTAAAGTCCCCAGCAGAACCGCACAAACTCTAGAAGCAGGTGGTCCAATGCAAAGAGAGTCATCTAGGTAATGGATGACGGAGTTAATTCCCGACACATCACCTTGGCCATCACCGTAGCTCCATCCTTCGCTTTCTTCCCCGCAGGTGCCATAACCTCCAACGTGTCAACCTCCGTCTGCGTTGCCACCACCGAAACCGACTGCCCCAGAAGGAGGGGGGGCGGGGGCTCCATGCGCTGACTCCTAAGGTCTTCGCAGCAGATCCCCTGACACCACACTGCGCACCGCACCACCCTCCAGACAGCGCAAAATTTCCCTTAAGCTGGCAAGCACATCACTATGACCACCCAGCCGTGGATCCTGACTCCCTCGGTGCCACCTGGACATCCTCTTCCAGCTCCCCATCCTCAGAGCTGCTGACCTCCCCCTCCGATCGGATCTCTGCAGAAGTGGGGACCGACACTCCCTGGACTGTAGACCTTCCCCTGCCTCTAGCCGTAGCAGGCGATTCCTGCTGAGCTGCCAGGCCTCTGCGATGTGATATCCTCTGTGCTGTACTCGCCCTCCACCTGCCGCTGACGTCATCTGTGTGCGACCCGCCATCCTCCGCTCTCCTGGGACACAGGCCGGAACCCGGAGGTGATTCCCTGGGCAGACGCGCTCACCTTCTTTCGCCGCTCCTCCCAACTACGATGAAGGCGGCCGGCCCTGCTTAGAGACAGGTCATGCCCGCAGTACAAACCCTCCCCCGCTGGGCTGGCACGCTGACCAGAGCATCGCCAGCAGCAACAGCCGTCCGATCCGGAAACCTGATGACAGAGGAAGGGACAGAGACTCCACACTGGTGAGTGTCCACTTACCGCGGGCTCCGCCTGAGCTGGGGATTCCTCCCAGGGCCACCCCCCACGAGGCATGCATGCGCTTGGCAGGGGGGCCTGAAGGGTCCACTTGCGGGCTCCCAGTGTGGCGCTGAGCCTGAGGGGTCCTATCAGGACTGAAGCGCTCCAGAGGCCTGGACTTTCGAGCGCGCGGCTGGGCGGGCCCTGGCTGAGGGAGACTCTGCCAGACCCCTATAGTGAGGCTGCCACCTGGCTCTGCACCCATGCCAAGCCATGGACATCAACAGCAGCCCTGAGCTGAGCTAACAACCGATCCAGTTCGCTCATTTTTCTTGTCTTTTTCTCTCACAGGGTAAGGAAACGCAGACGCTGACTACACGGAGATGTTTATCCATCAATTTTTGCTCTGCAACTGCCCTGACCCCTCCTACCCAGCAACATATCTTACCGCTCCTCCCCATCAGCCCGTCTCATGGGCCAATCAGGTAAGAGTCCGTACTAGCCATGCCATCCTGAATTTTTTAACCCCCTTATGCCTGGTTCCCCTTCCACCCTGTCATGTATGCCCTATGCTGACTACGTTCCTTCTCAGCTCCAGGCATGTGTTTATATACAGTAATAACATAACATGTGTTCTCTAAGCAAATATAAAAAAAAACTTTAAGGGTTAGTTTACACCTGCTTTGCTCTGAAGAAGTGATCCACTTTCAGATCGCTATTCAGGGAGCATTTGACAGGCAGTGAGGAGGCATTGTAGCGCCTCCTCACTGCCTGTTTCAGCCCCTTAAACCCTGCAATAGCATGCCACAGCTGGGTGGTTGCGTGGTGCCCCCATTCACTTGATTAGGTCGCACTCAGTAGACGGTATTGCCCGCTGAACATGACAGTGGGGATCATTTTTGCCATGGCATATGTATTCCCCACTCCGCTGCCTTTGCAGCATATAGGGGAAGCTGTGTTTTTTCGTCCCCCACTTCCCTCCAAACTCAAGTTTAAATGAGGCCTTATAGTGTTGTGTATTATAAGAAAAATAATTACATGTAATTTTTAGCTTCAGCCGGAATAAGTACAATAATCTCCATTGATATCATCCCTTGCACAGCAGCTCTCAAATTGCGGGAAGGAGGGACAGCACAAGATGCCATTTTGGCTCTGTTGCAGTTCATATGTGCTGACAGGACAAGAGCTGACCAATTAGAGCTGATGACTTATCAATGTGTTGCTGCACCTTCACTGTCCAATCAGCAGGCAGAAAGATAGGTGACATCACTGTATTATTTCACTCTAACCGAAAAAAATTTAAAAGGTTTAAAAAATGGAACTAAACTCTCCTAAAATTTTCAGTCAAGGAAGCTGCCATCTTGGCCTCTGATCTTCATCGCTCATGATGCTGCTGGTGATTAGTTATGACACCAGCAATGGTTTGACAGTTTGGTTGAGAGCACAACCAATGTGAAAGTCAGGATTCCAGACAAGTGCTGGGAATGTAAATTTAAATCGATGGGTTTAATTCCACTTTAAGACCGTTCACATAAATGTATTTCAGCTGGATATTTAGCTGTTTACCTAAAGTTCAGGTTTAAACTCTACCCATTTGCAGATGACATACAGGCTTCAGGTCACTGGATAGTATAGGTGAGATGAGGGCTGTGTGAATCTGTGTACAACATTTGAAATGATAACTGAATTTACCTGGAGTGCCCACAAAGGAACAGGCCTGTTCACCCAAATGATGGGGGTCCTAGAAAAACATAAAAATATTTACTGTTATGTGTGTAAAGTAAAATTTAGCCCTGTAGGGAAGACAGATGCAATTGTTACTAATCCAGTGGTCTGTGAAACATTAGGGGATTATTTATTTGAAAAAATGTTGTACCAATGCCTATGCATTCACACAACTATCCAAAATTATCCCCACATTATGTCTACTACCAGTATGTGTAATTCCTACAATCTTCAGCTCCTTCTAGTTTCCATAATGCAGTTATTTCTTGACTGAGGTATTTCAGGAAAATACAGCATTATGGACACTAGATGGAGCTGACGTTCAAAGTAAATAAACACATAGGCACATATGGGGATTATTTGTGATGTCTCGGTGAATGCGCAGACATTTGTGCATCATATGTTTTTAATAAATAGACCCCTTAAATGTAACATTGATAAAAATAGGAAATGTGGGGCTGCCAAAGCAGCGGTGGGAGTCGTTAATGTATCTATACAGAGTTACAGACCTATACCACGGGGTCACCAACCCACAACAATGTGTGCCTCTAACCCTTTTCCCACAGCAGCTTACAGACCAGGGCGTTGACTTTTTGATGGTGACGTTGTAGGTAAGTTTTATCCCTGTTCGATATTTAAAGCTGGGGCTCCTGTGAGGGCTATAGATTCTCACTTGAAAACAGATTAGGCCCTTATTATTCTTTATTTCACTTTTTCAGGCTGGTTACCTCGAAATTTATATGATGGATATATATCAGGGCTGGACTGGGACAAAAATTTGGCCCTGGACTTCATCCTGACCGGCCGACTTTAATTTTGCAAACACGCACAAAAACAAGTGAACAAGTGAAGTGGGAGGGCTAACATCATGCAGGAATATTGCTACATCCTCATTGGCTGGAATTTTAGAAACCGGCATTGCTGCACAGCCATTGGCTGCCTTTCAGCAATGCAGTGGTGCTGAGGCTGAGCCAGGTTGCGCACTATGAAGTGAGGTGATGGGCAGGGCAGATGACAGGTCTCTCTCATGTCGGCCGGACATGGCCAACCCTGATGGCAACCCAAGCCCTCCCCCCCCCCCTTCACTGTCCATTAGCCGTTCTACTTTATTTTTATTATAGGCAGTACACAGTGGTGACTCTAGGAACAATATATATATGGGGGGCACATAAGATACCACAGTCAAAACTGGGGGGGGGGATGATCATTTTTTCATGGTATAACTACATAGTATATGTAGTATATAGTGTATATAGTGCAGGAATGTGGAAAAGAAAAAACCTTGGATAAAAATGTGGCCACACACAAGTACAAAATGGGGCTAAACTGTAACTATAGCAAGCCATTCTAGATCTAAGCTAAATGAATAAGGCCTTCACCCTTCACCATTACAAATTGGCAGCATTGTCAAACTGCACTCCCTATAATGTGTGGACCTTATTCAGCTGCTATAAATCTCAATGTCTATACCTAAAATAATGATATATTAAATATCCAACTGTAGGTCAAAAGATCATAAACTGCAGGTCAAGTGGTCAACTATAGGTCAAAAGAAGATCAGCTGCAGGTCAGGAAGTCAACTGCGGGTCAGAAGATCAACTACAGGTCAGAAGGTCAACTGCAGGTCAGAAGGAGGCCAACTGTAGGTCAAAAGAAGATCAACTGTACGTCAGGAGGTCAACTGCAGGTCAGAAGAAGATCAACTGCAGTCAGAAGGGGGTCAACTTTAATTCAGCATCTGTGAGAACTCTGTCTGAAGCTATACTCACAAGCAAGCTAAATGTACCTGAAATGTTGCTGCTTTCCTCTGCTCTGCTATCTAAAAAGATAGGAATTAGAAAACTAACATTTAGCCCATTTCAGCCTGCTACTTTATGACCCAGCTTATTTTAACGTGGTAAGAGAAAAATTGGAATATGCTGGAAAGTGTCAATGATAAATCACCTCAGTTTTGTTGGAGTCAAGGTAATTGTGAAATTGCCTGCATCAGGGGTTTGGGGATTCCGGGTGAGTTGGGCTAGAAATGAATAAAGTTGCTAATAAACCTGTATATAGCCTGTACTTTACCATCATAAAAAAAGACTACAAAAGAGACATCATAGATTATCTAAAATAAATACAACTAATCGTTCTATACTGCTGGTCTTCGTTACCTTAAAACATTGTACACACGATCGGATTGTTGGCAAACAGAGCGTTTGACTTTTGTTCGAAGGGCATGTGCCTGGATTTTGTCTTGCATACTAACTGCACACAATTGTCGGCCAACAAACACGAACGTAGTGACATACTACTTGGAAGTTCAGCTCTTGAGCGCCACCCTTTGGGCACCTTCTGCTAATGTCGTGTTTGGTAAACATTGATTCCGAGCATGCCTGTTTGTACTTTGGACTTTTGTGTGACGGACTTGTGTACACACGGTACAAAAATCTGACAACAGACCTCTGTCCGCCGAAAATTTACTAGCCTGCCATCCAACATTTGTTGGCCGAAAGTTGGACAACAATTGTCTGATGGAGCGTACTAACGGTTGGATTTTAGGCAAACAGTCTGTCATCACACAATTCCCTGCCGAAAATCCGATCGTGAGTACGAGGCTTTAGATCAAGGATCTTCAAACCTTTTAGTATGAGGGCCACATCCTATATTTTCATGGGCCAAAATTTAAAAAAAATCATTTTTATAGATAAACAGTCACATTTCAATGATTGAATTAGAGTCCAACCTTACATCAGGATCCCCATCAGAGTCCCCTTACATCAAAGTTCCCATCCCATCCAAGTCCCCCTTACATCGGTGTCCCCCCTTACATCTGAGTCCCCCTTATATTAGAACCCCCCTTACATCAGAGTCCCCATCAAAGTCCCCCTTACATCAGAGTCCCCATTACATCAGCAGGCCAGATTTAGCCCACGGCCATAGTTTGGAGACCCCTGCTCTAGATAAATGCCAAGTGACCACTAATTGCGATTAGCTGAGAACCCCTTTTAGCTGTGCTGTGGCATTGTGGTTCTTACCAGTCAAATTTGTGCTGTGAAGAATAGTTCTGTTTTGGACATTCCCAGCTGTAGATAAAAAATAAAGGTTGATGAGCAATTAAAAAAATGCACAAATGGAATACGAAAAGTCTAGGTGAGCAAGATATGTATATACTATATTGGGGTGTATGGTGGAAGATGCATGCCCGCTAAAAGGGTCAGACTATGATTAGGGTTATGTAATAAATAAATGTAGCGCTAATAGTGAACAAAATAAAAAGTGATGATATAATCAGTGGAAATGAACCACTGAGGCAAAAAAATAAAATAAATGAATGGAATTCAATGGTGAAATGTTGTACCACAGTAAAAAGATAGTCCCATAATCAAAAATGTATATAGTGAGTCCAACATGAATGGGAAGTGTTCTGGTCTGTATATCATCAGCTTAAAGGTCTTGAACAGGAAACAGATGTAATACGCTTACCAGAAACGGTGGATTTTGATGCCGGTGACACCGAATCAGACAGGCTTAGAGATCCAAGATGGAAATTGTTTTCCAAGGAGCCCCGGATCTCAAGGGGAATCCCTCCTCTGTTCCCGCCAATCGCGACTGCCAGTCCGGAGAGACCGGAGGGAAGATGAAAAATCCAAACCTCATGGGAGTCCCAGAAGTGTGTACAGCTCGAAAAAATTTATAAAATGCGCCAATGGTGCAGATCAAATGGTATGTTTATTGGATTTCACCAATAATACAAAAAACTGTTTAAAATAGCGTGATCACGTAGATAGATAAAATCAAGTGTAGGGAAGAGTGTAGCTCGTCCAACGCGTTTCGTCCAATTGGACTTCAACTGTGATGCCCCAGTTGAAGTCCAATTGGACGAAACGCATCGGGTGAGCTACACTCTTCCCTACACTTGATTTTATCTATCTACGTGATTACGCTATTTTAAACAGTTTTTTGTATTATTGGTGATATCCAATAAACATACCATTTGATCTGCACCATTGGCGCATTTTATACATTTTTTCGAGCTTTACACACTTCTGGGACTCCCATGACCTTTGGATTTTCCCTCTTCCCCCGGTCTCTCCGGACTGACAGTCGCGATTGGCGGAACAGAGAAGGGATTACCCTTGAGAACCGGGGTTCCTTGGACAACCATTTGCATCTTGGATTTTTAAGCCTGTCTGATTCGGTGTCACCGGCATCCGAATCCACCGCTTCTGGTAAGCGTATTACATCTGTTTCCTGTTCAAGACCTTTAAGCTGATGATATACAGACCAGAACACTTCCCATTCATGTTGGACTCACTATATACATTTTTGATTATGGGACTATCTTTTTACAGTGGTACAACATTTCACCATTGAATTCCATTCATTTATTTTATTGCCTCAGTGGTTCATTTCCACTGATTATATTATCACTTTTTATTTTGTTCACTATTAGCGCTACATTTATTTATTACATGTTTTGAATATTGGTCATATTTGTATGTAGCTGCTTCACCTTTGTTTTTTGGGTCAGCGCAGTATTATTCACATCTTAATTATGATTAGGGATGATGGCCACCCTACAATGATCTTTGTTTTTAATTATCTTTTTTGTGTCTACTGGCACTCAGTGGCCCCAGGTTTTGTGAACCAGATAATTATACCAAAGTAGCCTTTTCCAAGTGCCAACACAAAAGGCTGAGATTGAGTCCTAAGATCAAAGTAGAGATTCTGCTATGGTAGCTAATGGCTAGAGAAGAAATACGTCAGGGTAGGGCATGGGTGAATCTAAAAGGCCTGTTAAACCAGGACATCAGAACCAAATGCAGAGGTAGAGAATCACAGATGAAAAGGTGTAGGGTCAGGGCAGAAAATGAAAATAATGTAATAGGATCTAGCAGAAGTCAATAAAGGAGAAACAACACTTGCTCACCCATAGCAACTAAACTCATTATAGCCAGCCTGTCATAAAAGAAAAATGGAGGTTCCCATTGCTGACCACCCCCTTTGGAAATGCTAGTTGCCTAGCTGTCATGTTTTTGTTTTGGCTTCAATGAGCCAATGATTTGGAACAAGTATAAAAATTCCCATTTGCTGCATGCTTGTCCCGAGTTTGATCCCAGGAAAAATCAAGGAAAGATACCGCCATGCAATTAAGATATTTAGACGTTTCACAATGGCAGCTCCTTTGTTCCCTCATTAGAGATGTACTTTGATTGGCATGCGTGGATGTGAATGGATGCGTGCTGAACATCTAACCCTGGTTAATTTACCAGCCTATAGCGAGTAATCTACCTCTACATTTAATACAGCAGCAAATAACGTGAAAGTCACATCAAGCATGGCTGTAAGGTAAATTCGGCAGTAATGGCTCAAAATATGCACTCAGTCAAAATACAATTTACTTTCTCTTTAAAGAACAGTTAGTGCTAATCATTCTACAGTCATCAAACAGGGAACGTGACTAAAGAAGAGGACCCAGGAGACCATGCTGGTTCCCTACAGGCTGCATGAGACAGAACATTTGCTAAGTATCCACTACATAATGTTATCATTTCTTCAGAAATTTGTACAATAAAAATAACAGGCTGGATATAAATAATTTTTTGGGTACGGTTTCTTCTACAAAATAGCTTTTATGTGATCATATCATGTCTTTTCATACATAATTTTGTTTAATAATAAATGTTACTTCCATCATTATTGTGCACTTTTGGTTTGTGGTATTGTCACTTAACAGGAAACTAGATAAGCTACCCGGAACTCATTAGCACTATGAGCTGTAGTTACACCACCGATACTGAAATATCATCCCAATGGGAACTACCAATGACTGGAGGGGCTGAGACAACACTTACGGGTATGACCAGGGCCTCATTCAGTCACAAATCTGCTGAATGATGACAATCTTTTGTACAAGCTCTGCCCCTTGTGATTATTTTACAAAATACTAATGCTGGAATGTTCTATTGGAAGCAGCATGAAGTCTGCGTAATATGAGGAGCTACTATTTAACCTTAAAGAGCACCAAACAAGAGAAAGAAGACATGGATTCATATCCAACTTCTCTCAGCATCCTCAACAAGCCCCTTCTCTCTACAGTTCTTTTAGTGGATTCTTGACAAATTTCCACAGGTGGTCAGATTAGAAAAAAATAAAGAAAAACTTTTCACAGTTTGTGTAGTGCCCTCCTCTAGTTAGGCTGCTAGGGTAAATTTATTTATTTTTTTGCTTCACTGCATTTAGTGGAGAACTAGTCTATTGTTTTTGTCTGGTCAGGGTTTTCTATCTGGGTGTTCATTTTCTCCTACCTGCACCTGAGAGAAGCTTCCAAACTATAGGGCAGGGAGAGTCAAATGTCCAATATGAATATTTATCATGCTTCAGCCAATCCCTGAAAGGGGACATCCAGAAGGTAGCTGGGGAGGTGATACATATTTAGGAAGCCTGCTCAGAGTGTTCTTTCCTCTCTGGGGAGGATTTCCCATTCTCCTGGGGCTGCTGCCTCTGGGAAATAGATAGTGAGACAAACAAATTGCAGACTGGACTTCAGCAGGTGCTGGGCTGAGGGACTGAAAAGGGATCATGTTTGCTGGAGGGCACTGCCTTAATGTTTAGGTATGGGGAAGGATCTTTTGTCTCCCTCTCTGAGGAGTCTACCAGTGCATCCTTGTTTCAGACAGTTCCTGGGACATTAAGAGTAAAGACCTTGCTGTTAAAACTTGGATGTGCAATTGTTAGAAGGGAACTACATGCCAGAAGATGCTATATGTACTATAGAATCCTAGATATACTCGAGAAGGTTAGTGAGAAGCTGTCCTCCTGTCAATGCATTCCCATGAGGTGGCGGTGATGGAACAAACAAAGTGGATGGTAAGAGAGCCTACTCCAGGATACCCCCCAGCCTAGTAAGAAAAAAACAATAATTGGAAACCCAAACTCTGGGAGAAATGGTACCCAGGGAATTGGGTCCCCTCCCTCCACACCCGCCAGCACCGACTTCAGGCACAGGCAGGAGGTAGGTGGGTATGCCTCTGGGCATGTGCAGCACTGATCATTGCCCCACATGCCCAGAGGTGGCAGGGAGGCACCGGAGGGCTGAGAGACAACATTTGCAGAGGGTTGGGCCCATTTGCGGGTATCACATAAAAATATGGTCTGGCCAGTTTTGTTTTTTTGCTGTGTCATTGTTATTGCATGGTTGTCTTCTACAGCGGACCTCCTTCTTTTCTTTCCTCCAGTCATTTGGCAGCTATGGTTATCACTTTAAGCATTTATACCCTGGGCAGTCAGATTGGTGATCTGTGGCAGGTACTTTTACAGCAGAGCTATGGGTGCCTTCCTCACTACCTTATACATTTTTGTATCACATATATTTGGCAACTTTCTTTGTTAACCTTGGGTTATCCTGGGGTGAGCTCTCTTACCATCCACTTTATTGGTTCCATCACTGCAGCCCCATGGAATGCATGGGCCAACTCTGGTTAAGGTGCATCGTGAGTCATAGACACAATGTACTGTATCTATAAATACACAACTACATGATTGGTACATAAAGGAAGCAAGTCTTAACTTTGTACATATACGAAGCACATTGGGACCTTTGGTGATTCCCCTGTACAGTACACAGTTTGCGGAATGTACGTTTTGTTATAAATACAGTGATATTAGTACACCAATTATAAGAGGTTTGCTCTGTTAACAGGGGATAGTAACCGTATTTGTCTAGGGTGGGGGAGTAATGTTCCATACCATTTGATGGGTATTAATGGTGTTACTTTAATGTTTGTATTAAATAAAACGGTTTCATTTTGTGTTGTGAGTCTATTTTCTGAAGTTCTCTTTGGCACCTTAAAATGCTTAGTTTTTCTTTTTTTTTTGCTTGTTTGTCTATGTATTATTGGGATGTGATGCCACTTGATATTATGTTACATCTCTGTGTTCACAGAAATACAAAACATTTGTGCCAAAAGAGTTAGTTTTGCTAATTGCCTCACAAATTAGTAAGGATATGTCAGCTTGCACTATTATAAATATTGGTGCTGTAGAGGAGAATAGAAGAAATAAACCATCCAGCTTTTTGCCTGAGGTTTTTTTTCATAAATGTATTCATTGCTTCATGGAGAGAAACAGAGCAGGCCTTTATCAATAAAGTATCTGAAGGATGAATCAGTCTTGCTTCATACACCAGACAATAGGAGTCTCCCTGTCAGGTACTTGGGACAATGAAAGTGAAAATCTGGTTGTTATGGACAATGAGAACTTTTCACTCTTCAGACATCTTTATGCACAAGGCTCCAACAGATCTTCTTTTAGACACTTCCAACATCTAACAAGTGGTCTAAAATGTATTCCTACTGTGAAGATAAAAGCTCATGTTAAACCAAAGCCTGATGTATAGGCATTAAGCTTCCGTATGGTGGGCACCTTTTCTTATACTCCTATTAATGTGTTGCGAACCAGCCCTATTGCTGCTGGCCAGTCGGGGACAATACCAGCCAAGATACAAAGGTAATTGGAGAGAGAGTCAGAAACACATACCAGTTCCCCTTGCCATCTCTTGGATCATCTAGTAATACTCGTATGATGTAGAGCAGACAACTCAACAGCTTCAATGAGAAATTGAACAGTCGGACCCTTAAACCTGCAAAAAAAAAAATATTAATGAGCTTTCTGTATGAAAAGACTTTTAATGGTGGAACAGACTGCATGTTTCATAGCTCTTACTGTATGTTTCACCTTGTGGTGCAGATCCCATGACACATAGTATCTCCTGTCTATGTCACCCTGTGGTAGGAGGTACAGATTCCATGTCACATAGATCCTCCTGGGTGGTGTCACCCTGTGGTAGGATGTACAGACTCCATGTCACATAGATCCTCCTGGGTGGTGTCACCCTGCCTGTGGTAGGAGATACAGACTCCATGTCACATAGATCTTCCTGGGTGGTGTCACCCTGCCTGTATTAGGAGATAAGGACTCCATGTCACATAGATCTTCCTGGGTGGTATCATCCTGTGGTAGGAGGTACAAACTCCAAGTCACATAGATCCTCCTGGGTGGTGTCACACTGCCTGTGGTAGGAGATACAGACTCCATGTCACATGGATCTTTCTGGGTGGTGTCACCCTGTGGTAGGAGTTACAGACGCCATGTCACATAGATCCTCCTGGGTGGTGTCACCCTGTGGAAGGATGTACAGACAACATGTCACATAGATCCTCCTGGGTGGTGTCACCCTGCCTGTGGTAGGAGATACAGACTCCACGTCACATGGATCTTCCTGGGTGGTGTCATCCTGCCCGTGGTAGGAGATACAGACTCCATGTCACATAGATCATCCTGGGTGGTGTCACCCTGTGGTAGGAAGTATAGACTCCATGTCACATAGAACCTCCTGGGTGGTGTCACCCTGTGATAGGAGGTACAGACTCCATGTCACATAGATCCTCCTGGGTGGTGTCACCCTGTGGTGGGAAGCTCAGATGCCATGCCCCATAGCTCTCCTGGTCTGTTACCAGGGGAGTTACCTTCTGGTGGCAGGGAAAGAATCCATGTCACGTAGCTCCTTCTGTCTGTGTCACCCGGCTATACTGACTTTTTTTTCAAAAAATTGGAACAATCAATTATCAGTTGTTCAATGAAGAACAAAGAATATTTTGAACTGTATAGAAAACACCTCTAGGTAGTATAGCTCCAAGAACTTTCTTTTCGTTGTTCATGTTTAGCCAGCCAAAGCCACATTATGACTTGTAGCTTTCTTATGGCCATAGTTATAGCTTGATATTGTATTTTACGGGGCTGAGTAAATCCCAGGAGACAAAAAACCAATATGTCTAAAATAATGACTGGAGCCTGACTTATTGTTTTATTTTCACCAAGGATGAGGACCTAAACTGGACTGCTTAGTTCCTGAAATCTTCATTTATTTCTACATTCTTTGGTAGTTTGAAATAAAATACTTACTTGATCTCTGATTTTTTATAAAAAATAGTTTCAGTCGCTCTTTGAAGGAGTTTTCATTCACATAAAATTCTACCAGGACACTAGAAAAGATGAAAAATAAGCATCTATTAAAATTTTAGATTTGTGGATGTACACAACTACAGAAAAAATGTCAATACACCAGACCTTAAAAATGAAAAATGTAATAAAAGAATGTTTTCTTTTCTTGCCTATAGCATATTTTCTTGCCTATGGTGTTTTTTCCTACCTAAAGCATGCTTTTTTCTTTCCTAGAGCATTTTTTCTCTTGTCTATAGCATGTTTTTTTTTCTTGTCTGTGTAGGGATCTGCTGCCCTTTACTGTTAGCTGCAAATATCACAGTGTTAAGTATATTTATGTATTAACACTTCCTATCTTGGGGAGGGGCTTTGAAAACCCCAGAAGGAAGAAGTGAAGAGAGAGACAGGTAACTGAGCCACGGTACCTAATACACACAGGTGCTGCTACTGGGGATGTATTTTTACCCAGACCTGAAGCAGAGACTATTATACAAACATTCCTATGTTCCAATAGTTTAACTGCAGCTGCCTATAGCTTATTGAGTGTATTTCTGAATCCTAGTGACAGATGAGTCTGTGTCATATTGTTAGTATCTCACATGCACAGTGCCAGAAAGCTAGGTCTGTGCTACTGCATGCATGTAGTGGTCACCTTCCAGTAGATTAGTAGGTGATGCTGTTTATTATACCAACTCCTGGTATTCTAGTCAATCCTGTCCTTTCTGGTTTGTGATTATATAGCTAGTTTTAGTTTACGGCTCATTAACCAGCATAGGCTAGAGCAAAGAGTGGATAGGTTGAATCTGAGTTCCAGTGCCACACCACAGTTTTTGCGGGCGAGAAGCTGTATTCCAAGCTAGTTGGACAACAATTGGAGGATCTCTTCATGACCTCTGATCTTATCTTCAGGTCTCCAACACAAAGACAGACACCGCATCATCTTAAGGGGCTCCTGCAACTGGACTTTGCTATAGTATTTATCTGGAGGAATCTCTGTTAAAAAACTAAATATACCCAGGTTTACACCATTATGTGCACTTTGCCAGATAATACCTGTTTGGGTGTATGTACTTTTATTGTTCTATTCTTATATAAAACTTGTATTATTTCTAGAACTAGTGTGCTGCTATATACTCATGATTAATGTTACATGCTGGCTGCAGTAGTTATGCTCCCAAATACTTTGTTTAGAATACTAATTCATTTCTTAGGAAGGGAATTCCCTCTGCTTACAGAGACCCTGTAATGGGTTGGAGACACTGCCAACTTAATTACCAAACCCACTTTTCCACTTGGTGAAGGTTCTTGATCTCTTATTTACCTACAAATTTAGCACAATATCTATTTTGGGAAGGGCCGTTTCTCAACCCCCCCCCCCCCCCCCCCCCAAAAAAAAAGAGGGATACACCTATACCATGCTTTTCACTGAACAAAGACATGTTTTGTCCTGTAGATAGCAAACAAATAAACTAAGAATCTTTTTGGATATTATGGGTATTAAGACAGCTTTTCCTTTGGAATATTCTCCGTTACATAAATCACATTATTTAAGAAGGCATGCTCTCTGAGAAAAGATGCTATGCATCTTAGAAAATACCGAGACCCACCCTAGGGCATTGGGCCACATAAAATAATGTGGCCCAATGTTTCTCTGCTTATAGCATAACCACACATGCTCAGTCAGGCCAAACATCTGTGTTAAAGGAGCTATGAGCTTGGGGGGGGGGGGGGGTCATGTTGGCACATCTGACTTCCTTTTAATGTCAATAGTTAGCTTAAGTATTTTGTAAATACAAATTTATGGGACTGTAATACAACCAGTGGTTACACTTAGTCATTACCTACATGCCCATGAAAAAAAGTCCTTAAAGAAAATATATGGCCCATAGAAGAAACAGTAATTTTGAGCATAAGAAAGAAATGGAATTTAATAAACAGTTATGGCTAATGCAGATTGACAAATTTGGCTTTAAGGTGCATTCTGCTTGCATTTTACATCCATTTGAGATGCTTCAGAGATCATTCTTGTCTTCTTCACAGTACTGCATTGCAGTAATGCGCATATAAAGCCTCCTCCCTATCTCTACGTTATAGCTATAACAGTCTCCACCCTTCTGAAAAGTACGTTATTTTGAATAGCGTCTTTTGCAAATTTTGCCCATTCACCCAAAAGAGCATTTGTGAGGCCAGGTACTGATGATGAATGACAGCACCTAGGTCACAAACTCTGTTCTATCCTATCTCATAGATAATTAGGGTTTACGTCAGGTCTCCACTCAAGTTCCTCCACATCAAGCTTTGAAACCACATCTTTAGGAACTTTTGGCCAATAATTGGAAGGGGTGTCCACATACTCTTATTAAGTTTAGGGGATGGGCTGTTATCTTAGGGCTACCACATCCAGTAAATAATGACATTATTACAGACAAGCAATAGTGGACTTGTAAGTCATACACAAAATCATCGACTTTTATTAATACCATCAAAACAAGTTAAAATCGTGTTGCTCACAGATATAATCTAGTATAATAAGATGCCTAAATTAGTGTATATTTTGACATCAAGTTTCAATTTAGTTTTAGCCATAGTCTTTTGACTAAAATGCCATTTTAGTTTTTTGGGGTTTTTTTAAAAGGTTTTTATTTGCCAGATGTACATACATAGAATAACACATTGCATGTAAGGTATATTGTCGGTTGCAACCGTCAAAATATAATTAACATTCAAGGGTAGTTTCGGATAAGCATCTTTTTTTACTCTAAAATACCAGTTGTTTTCTGTAATCGTAATGCAAATTATCAGCAATCCAATATCTGGTATAAAACATAAAATAAAGTAAAAAAATAATATAAACGTATATATATATATATATATATATATATATATATATATATATATATATATATATATATATATATATATAAAGTTAAAGAACTAAACCAAAGAGGTATATACCTCTTAAACCAATTGTGCTGTGCGCTGTCATCTCTCCAGTCCCCTGGAACATGTTCTCACAATATCATCCTACCCAGTCTATCATTCGGCTATATTTTATAATAAAATCATTTTAGATGTCACATGGTGTAGTTTCTTTTGTGTTTGTCCATCCGCCCCATACTCTATTACATTTTTTCTTACTTCCTCTTGCTTCATATGTCATTTTATACAGCGTAATATTTGCATTAATTAATCTTTTCCAAGCTCCTAAGGTAAGATGATCCCTCTTTATCCAATGCCATTTTAGTTTTAGTCATATTTTAGTCATCTGAATTTCCAAACTCCTTATATACTTTTGGAGTAAAAATCTAATAACATGTTATTATTTATGGAGCTAAGGTTTAAAAATGCACTACAGACACAAATTTAGCCCTTGTGATATATAACCAGTGTTAATTTTGACATCAAATTTAAATTTTTTATTCATAGTCTTTTGACTAAAATGCCATTTCAGTTTTAGTCATCTGAATTGTTTTAGTCATATTTTAGTCGTCTAAAATAGTGTTAATTTCGTTGACGAAAATATTTTTTTTGATTAAATTAACACTGGCCTCAATACTTATAATCATCCTCATCCAACACCCATTAGCTGTCTATATATTAGTATATCCTGCCATACAGTTAGATAATGAGGCATTGGAGCAGAGATCTCTCCCAACACATTTCTTAGAGTCTTAGAGCTCACCTCTGCCTATTCTGGAGCACGATTGAAGCTGTTTCCACAATAAACATGAAAAGAATATACCGACCATTGATCTTTTCATGTTTATTGCAGAAACAGCATCAAATCTTTATTGATGTTGCATTTGGTCAACTGACTGTATGGCAGGATACACTAAAATATCCATATGTATGTATAATGTGTGTGTATATATACAATATATATATATATATATATATATATATATATATATATATATATATATATATATATATATATATATATATATATATATATATATATATATATATATATATATATACACACACACACACATATAAGGGGTGTGTTCCGAAAGTAATGAGAATTATATTTTAAAAATTATTTTATTAAAAAATTTTACAATTGAACATTGTTTCTTTCAAAGTATCCCAGCTCCCAGTGATTTTTCCATTCTTCATAGCATCCCTGGAAGTCTTCAAGTGGGATGGTGTTCAGAGTCTGTGTAGTGGCTCTTTAGATTTTATCCACACTACCAAAATGGTGTCCTTCTCTTGTTCAACTCCTGAGTCACTATTTCATGAACAAATTGACTTGGTAATTCCCATTTCCTCTGCAATCATTCTGATAATGAGCCGTCGGTCACGGTTGAAAACAGACCTCACTGCATCCACATTCTGTTTTTGAGCAACGGCTTACTATTAGAATGATTGCAGAGGAAACAGAAATTACCAAGTCAATTGTTCATGAAAAGGTGACTCAGGATTTGAACATGAGAAAGGACACCATTTTGGTAGTGTAGATAATGTCCAAAGAACCACAACGCAGTGTCTGAACGTCATCCCACTTGAAGACTTCCAGGGATGCTTTGAAGAATGGAAAAATCGCTGGGAGTCTTATGAAACATGCACAAGGTGCATACATTGAAGGAGAAAATGTTCCGTTGTAAAAATTTTCAATAAAATAATTTTTAAAATATCCTTCTCATTACTTTCTGGACACACCTCGTATAGCGTGTTGGCCGGGGATGATTTCAAGCATTGATAATATAATAATTATATAATAATAATAATAGAAATAATATAATAATAATGTCCACATACTTTTAGCTATATATAGTGTATGTGTGTGTATCAGTGGTGTAACAATAGCCATAGCAGTCCATGCAACTGCTGTGGTGCCTGGGGTATAAGGGGGGGCCCCATTAGTGGGGCAGTTAAGGAAAATTGATTAAGGATCACAGATCCCACTTTGTGTAGTAGGAAGCATTTGCATAGCCTTCTTTGTAGATTTATTGCCCTCTTAACGTCTGCTACAGATTCAGGCCGGGTTCACACCTATGCAAATTGGATGTGGGTTTCCTTGCACCCGATTCGCATTGCAGGAGGATGTGACTAGCTCTCTATGGAGCTGGTTCACATATCTCCGCGGCGGCTTCGGAGCGTACTGCACAGAGACGCTGTGCGTCTTTGGCTCTGTTTCAGGGCCGAATTCAGGCACAGATTCGGCCCTGATTTATCCCTGAAATGGAGAGCAGGGAAACACAGCGCTCCTGTGCGATCCGTGGCCGGTTTAGGTGTGAACCGAACCTGAAATAAACCCATGTCAAATGTAGTCACAAATCCCAGTTTTCCCTCAGCTAAAATCATATAGGACAGCTGAAATCATTATGGTTATTAATATTATCGCTACTACAACTATAACTTTTATCCATGGCACTGCTCCCTTGCAGTGTACTGACTATAATGACAGCTCTCCTGCTGCCCGTCCTTGATTTAGGTATACTTTATGTTAAGATCAATGACATGTATTGTCCCAGCTGACACTGCAAGCTGGTAAAGAGAAGACTTTAGCCTGGGGGCCCATCCACCACTGATACCTATAATTCAAGTAGGAGAGATTTGGCACAGGTTTCCTTGCACTTTCTTTAGTCTTTTAAATCTATACACCCTGGAATAAAACAACCGTTTTGAGAGTCCCTGCCCTTTTTCAAGTTCACAAGAGTACTGAATGATAATATACAACTTTAGGTTTTTATTTTTTTTTGAATAGGCACAACTAAAAAAATAACAGACCATCATGTGAGGGTCCCTAAAGAGAGAGCACATAGCAAAAAAAGGATGACAGTTGACATAATCAGGATAAAATATAAGAAACAGAATGTCCATTATAACACCTTGCTTCCCTTGCTGAACTGGCAGGACTAGCATGAAAAATATCAAACCCAACATATAAAACAGTTCTCAGAGTATAGCACTATGCAGATAAGAAAAAAGATGGTTGGTAGGAAGGGAAAGTAAGAAAGGATAAAAAGAGAATGTGAGAAACCTAGAGAAAGAAAGGTGGTTGACAGAGATCAGTACCATTACCAAGATTATATATGCAGTTTGGATGCAGAGCTTGGGAATTCTAAACAGGGCAGAGAATGTCCATGTAGCCAGGAAGGAGTTCATCCTATTTAAATCCCCTGTAGCTAGGCTCTACACATACACCAGAGCATTCATAATAGAAGCCCAAGCAGCAAAAGGTGGAAAAGTTTTGTGGTACACGCTGCCACTAGACCAGCCTATCTCAATTACAAATTCATGAAATGCTAGGGTTCCACCAGTGGATGCTAGGGGTTCCTTGAGCAATGAGCAGTTTCTGCCTCTTAGATAAGTAACCACTGAAAAAAATTAAATTCTCAGCTATCTGTAAGGGGAGATTTTTCCCAAAGACCACAAATGTAAGGTGTATTCTTCCCAGTGACCACCACACCAGTGTACAGGGAACTGTAGATATAGTAATTATTAACAAGAGTTCCGGATACCAGAAGAAAATTGTTCCCCACTGGCCACCTGTGTAAGGAGAATTCTTTCTACTGGACACCAATGCAAGGGACATTCTTTCCACTGACCACCGATGTAAGGCTGATTCTTCCCATTGACCCTTGATAAATTAATTTTAGTAGGGGTTCCCTAAGACCTGAAAAAATATTTGAATGGTTCCTAGAATAAAATGGTTGAGAAAGTTACAACTTTCTCACTAATGTCTCTCATATTGTTGGCAGTTGTTGCAGATCTTAAAAAGATAAGCAAGATATCATCATAGTCATCCTAAACTTACTCTAAAAAATAAAGATCATTATCTTTATTAAGTCCCAGCGGGTGTAAAGCTAAAAGTCTGTAAATCCATCTTACTTTTCTATAACTCTAAGACTCAATCACCTCCTCTCTTCAACCTAGGCTCTCATCTATAATCATTGTCTTTATGACCCATCTCTGCTAAATGTCTGGAAATTGGTAAATTTCATCTTTATACCCACTGGGACTGAATCAAAATTATAATCGTGTTTTTTATAGAGTAATTTTAGGATGATTATTACATTATCTTGTTTATCTTTTTCACTTGTGCCAGCAATATGAGGCATTAGTAAGAAACTTGTAACACTTTATGTTTTTTTCGTTCTGGCATTTGGAGATTTTTATTATTACAGCTATTTTTTATAGCTCCAGCAATTAACACAGCGCTTTACATATTGTACATTTAAATCTGTCCCTGCTTTCAATGAGCTTGCAGTCTAAAGTTCCTATCCCATACATGCATACAAATACAAGCACAGGCAGAACATGCAATACTCCATACAGAGAGTGTTCTAAAGTGCAAACCCTGGACTCCAGTGCTGTAAGCAGAAGTGCTAATCACTAATGCCGGCCATAGATGGTTGGAATCTCGGCCAGTTAGGCAGGGACCGGCTGAGATTCGAACAATGTATGGGCAGGCTGAATGTACCCAAGTTGATCGATCGATCAACTTGGGTACAACCAGCCTGTGGGATTTTTCATGTGATTATTGCTAGCAGCTTTTTTAGCCGCTAGCAGTAATTACTGTGTTCTCCCAGCGGGGATGGCTTAAGCCGTTGTGTATTCAGTTTCCTGGTATTTAAATTGTTGTATATTGTAATTCAGTATACGAGTAAACTTGAAAAATGGTGTTTGTTCTACCAAATTTTAATTTGTATATTTATGTAGCAATAACTCACGGTGGAGCTGCTGGTTTAAAGCGAACTGTTACCTTCACTCTCGATACCTCTGTTTCACCGGCACCGGGTCTAGGGTCCCGTTCAGTTTACCTCTGGACGATGTAGGCATCAAACACTTGAGTATATTTTTCAATGCTTTAATGAACAAGTAATAAAGGAAGTAGCAGGAAAGAGGCAGAAGGAAACTTGCAGGGAAGCTCAAATACCTTTCCTTAGTATTCTTTAGAACATTCTTTGGAATTGAACACTTGTAGTTGAATGCACTCCCCTTGTGGAATTCAATCTTTGCCCGCCTGGATAGGCCTCTCTCACTTGCCTAGCAGCCAGTACGTAGCACGAACAAAAGTCTCTGCCACAGACTTGTTTGGAATAAAACCCGTACGATCCTCTGCCACAGGATGTATTGGTTTGCGATGAATGTCAGACACAGTACTTGAACCTTTAAGCCAACCTGGCAGTACTATGCAGTAAGACTACTTCAGGATACGTCCTCCAACTGAATCACCAGACCCCTCTCCAGACCAGCACTCTGCGTGATCCTTCCATGACGGTCCTCCCCTGGGATCTCCTCGGTTGTCCAGCTTCTTCACTCAGGATAGACAGCTCAGGACCATTCCTCTGCTGCTGTGGTAGGCCCCAAACAGGCTTCTGGGCCCACCCACACGCCGCAGCGACGTGGGCCTCTGGAACGGAGGACCACAAGATGGTACTCTGAACGCAAACCTGTCAGCCAGGAGGGCCAGCAGGTGGCTGAAAACGAACCCCTAAACATGGCGTCTGTCCCATTAATACCCTCTCCCAGAATGCAACTCGGAGGACCACCTCCACCAAGTTGTCTCTGGGACAGAGGAGCACTCATACGCTTCAACACGTTGCCTTTCCAACACCAGCCCATGGTGACAACGACACCCACCGGCACAGTGTGGAACTACACGCAACTCAGCCAAGCTGGAACAGAGGCAAATCTAACTTCCTCTAACAAGTAACCCACAAGATTTGACTAACAGCAGTAGATTAAAAATCTACCAGCGCTACATTTATATATAATTTCCATACTAAAATGGCTTGTGCACAGCTGCACAATCAATGCGAGCTGGTTGCCAACCAAACATGGACCTTGAGCTGGAGACTTCATCCTTCCCAAGTCTTTATGAAGTCTCTAAGCTCCAGTACCCACACCAGAATTTACTAATCCCTAAGGAAACTGAAATTACAATTTCCTCCCTAGAGGAAGGACAAGTGTCCTTGAACTCCTCCTGCCTGGATGAAAACCCTATATGCAACCAGTTTCTTTCTACATTGCACATGCAATCCAAGGAGATCAAACAAATGCCCAACATTCTTAATGATATAAAATTGGTTCATAACAGAAAAAAGTCAACCTGTCTTGGTACCAAACAGACTCCATCCTCACAAGGGCTTAATAATTTTGACTTGGCTGAAAAAGATTCAGGTAAGCAGATACCAAATAGATCTAGGTAGAAAGGATAAGGCACAAGAATAGAACCAGTGTGTGGTCAAAGAGACACCCATTGACTAAAAAGATGTTTCCAAGTGGATTCTTTAGGAAGGTCGGTTTTTATTGATCATAAAAACAGGTTATAACACCATCAATGTGTTTCGTGGCTCCTTAGTTGCCAATTCATCAGGAAAATGTACACTTTAATGGGTGGGATGTGCATTCCTTTAGCCCAGATTATACAGTGAAATAGCATACTCTGGGCTGAAGGAATGCAGACAGATCCCATTTATTTGGTGTACTGTACTACTTTTTATGATGAATTGGCCACTAAAGAGACACAAAACACGTTAAAGGTGTTTTAACCTGTTTTTATGATCAATAAATACCAACCTTCCGAATGAATCCATTTGGAAGCACCTTTTTAGTGAATGAGCTCACCGGCTGACCACACACTGGCTCCATTTTTGGGCCTTATTCTTTATACTATTGTTCACCGGACCTGATTGCAACCTGGAGCAGTGCAAGAATTTTTGCAAAACTCTGATGAACATCAAGTGCAACCGCCCACACTCTACATGGAGACAACCTTATGAATATCCATACTTTTCACATACGTACAACTGAATACTACTTATAGAAGGATCCTTCTCATGGCTTTTTATCCTCATTTCTCTCCTTGTCTTTGCTCATCTGGAGTACCAGTGACTCATCAAATAGATCTGCATTGTGATTTATTGCTTGGAACAATTTCAGAAGGGCAGGTTAAGCCAGTGATATTGAATACTGCAAAAGACCTTGAGAAGGTGGTCATCATATTTCTCTGAGGAGGTAATTACATAAAGCCCAACTCAGAGTATAGGTGGGGTATAGCGCGGTGCAGCGAAAATAATGCACACATTCCCAGTGCAATGAAAGAACTTGTATTGAATTAGTGCAGAGACAGTTCACAAATAACCGAGTGGGAAGGCAACACAGCCGGAAACACTCATAGTTCCAACAGCATAGAGAACAGGATTCAGCTGAACTAACAGTGCCTGTAGAGAGGGGTAGAATGCAGCCTGGCGCCCTTGCGCCCAAGCAGGCAAATGTCCAGAAAAGATGCAAGCCTTACGCTTTGCCTAATCATCAGGAACCTTTCGCTGGTTCTCTACCAACTCACAAAATGCGTGCCAAACCTGGGAGCCAGGGCCTTAAAAAGGCTCTGCCAGACCCAAGATGGCTGCTAGAGTCATGTGGGGTGACAGCATCCAATTGGATCGCTTCCCCAGTGACCCAAGAAGCCATAGAGGAATCATGTTCCTCTTGGCTTCCCCTCCAAATGCAGTGCTTCTGCAGAACAGCACCTGCCGTGTAGAATGTAGACTGTACCTGCCTGCAGGCCCCCCCCAGGAGTATTTTGTGGGTTTTTTAATGCTCACCTTTTCCAGATGTCTGTAGGCCAATTCGATGACGCACTGGGTCTTTTTACTATTTTTATTTCCTTGTGGTAGACAGTGCTCACTGATGCAGCGCTGAAGACACAGTGACAGTGCCTCTGTCTGCATCATTACCCCATGAGTGCAGGGCACTGTTGTGATGCCCCCTCAAGGGGCGGGTTCATAAAGCCCTGTTATTACAGGATTTCGCCAGTCTTCCTGATTGAGTAGAGTTGGCCTTCAACCCAGAAGTCTGAGGACATCTGGTGGTGGTAAAGTATCAGGCTTGGTTCACATACTGTATATGCGTTTTTAACCGCATCTGATTTGCATAACATGTAAATCAGACCGGCTTTCAACGGAGCCGGTTCACACATGACCGCGGTACGTTTCTGAAAAGGGTCCTCTGCGATTTTGGGTGCGGTTTAGGTGCGAATTCAAGCAAATATTTGCACCTGAATCGCACCTGAACCAGTGAACAAAACCACTCCGGACTGCAAACCGCAGCCGGACATATGTGAACCCAGCCATACTGTGAAGGACAGTGCTGAAGAGGAATTGAGTACTGCAGCCAGAGCTGTTTTGTTAATTTTTAACTCCAGCTGAGAAACTGATTTTTATTTTTCTTTGCCCACAGCCATACAGATTCAGACTTCCATTCTCCAGCTCACTGATTGAAGCAATGATTGTCTGAGAAAGATCAGATCTTCCTTTAGTTACCTTGAAAAATGTTGAAGTGGAATGTAAGTCAGAAAATTAGGTCTTGCCAGATCACTTCAGGCTGGCCCCTTTTGCATTAGTGCCTATACTGTTTAAAATCCAATAATACAGTGTCTCACCCTGCTCTGCACATGCTCAGTTGCTCTTCTTTTTTAGGCACTTTTAGGCACTGCTGAAATTGTAGAGGCAGACCTACTGACGTCCTTAAAGCGAAATTAAACCCTCCTATCCGTTAGCAGCCAAGGAAGCTGCTTCTGCTTGATCTTCAACTACCATGGTGCTGCGCATGTGATCAGTTATCACACCAGCCATTTCAGGAATTTACTGGATTTTGAAACCGCTAAATCAATAAGTTTATTTCTGCTTTATGATTTACTGCTGTTCAGGGGAGGAATGTTGAAGGCAATTTACAGCACACACTAATGTTGGTTGCATAATTATTAACCACTTCCCGCCTGGCCTATAGCAAAATGACGGCCGGGCGGTGGTTCAGTTATCCTGACTGGGCGTCATATGATGTCCTTCAGGATAACAGCCGCCACGCGCCCGTGGGGGCACACATCGCGGCGATCGGTGGAGCGGTGTATCAGTCTGACACACCGCTCCACCGATCTCGGTAAAGAGCCTCCAGCGGAGACTCTTTATCATGTGATCAGCTGTTCAATTACGGCTGATCACGATGTAGATAGGAAGAGTCGTTGATCAGCTTTTCCTCACTCGCGTCTGACAGATGCGAGTAGAGGAGAGGCGATCGGCGGCTCTCCTGACAGGCGGGGTTTGCGCTGATTGTTTAACAGCGCAGCCCCCCCTCAGATAACCACATTGAACCACCAGGGACGCCACTAGGACCACCAGGAAAGGGGGCAACATGTGGATGGCCAGGTATGTACCCTATGGCCGTCCACATGTTCAAATGAATGCCCAATCTGTGCCAATCAGTGCCCACAAATGGGCACTGATTGGCACCAGTATGTACTAACACATCAGTCATGCCCAGCAATGCCACCCATCAGTATCATCAGTGCCACCCATAAGTGACATCAATGCCCATCGGTGCCCAGCTATCAGTGCCCATCAGTGCCCATCCGTGCCACCTATCAGTGCCACCCATAAGTACCCAACAGTGCCACCCATAAGTACCCATCAGTGCCGCCTACAAGTGCCCATCAGTGCCGCCTACAAGTGCTCATCAGTGCCACCTATGAGTGCCTATCAGTGCCGCATACCAGTGCCACCTATCAGTGTCACCTATGAGTGCCACCTATCAGTGCCCAGTGCCGCCTATCAGTGCCTGTCATCAGTGCCCGTCAGTGCCACCTCATTGGTGCCACCTCATCGGTGCCCATTAGTGCCGCCTTATCAGTGCCTGTCAGTGCAGCCATATCAGTGCCCATCATTGAAGGAAAAAACTTACTTATTTACAAAAAATTTTAACAGAAACAAAGAAAAACTTGTTTTTTTTTCAAAATTTTCGGTCTTTTTTTATTTGTTGCGCAAAAAATAAAAATCCCAGAGGTGATCAGCTACCACCAAAAGAAAGCTCTATTTGTGGGAACACAATGATAAAAAATTTGTTTGGGTACAGTGTAGCATGACCGCGCAATTGTTATTCAAATTGCGACAGCGCTGAAAGGTGAAAATTGGCTTGGGCAGAAAGGTGTCTAAGTGCCTGGTATTAAAGTGGTTAATGTGGAATGTAAAATATATTGCCAAAAGTATTGCAACACCTGCCTTTACACGTACATGAACTTTAATGACATCCCAGTCTTAGTCAATAGGGTTCAATATTGAGTTGGCCCACCCTTTGCAGCTATAACAGCTTCAACTCTTCTGGGAAGGCTGTCCACAAGGTTTAGGAGTGTGTCTATGGGAATGTTTCACCATTCTTGCAGAAGCGCATTTGTGAGGTCAGGCACTGATGTAGGCGAGAAGGCCTGGCTCGCAGTCTCCGCTCTAATTCATCCCAAAGGTGTTCTATCAGGTTGAGGTCAGGACTCTGTGCAGGCAAGTCAAGTTCCTCCACCCCAAACTCGCTAATCCATGTCTTAATGGACCTTGCTTTGTGAACTGGGCACTGGTGCGCTGTCATGTTGGAACAAGAAGGGGCCATCCCCAAACAGTTCCCACAAAGTTTGGAGCATGAAATTGTCCGAAATGTCTTAGTATGCTGACGCCATAAGAGTTCCCTTCACTTGAACTAAGGGGCCAAGCCCAAACCCTGAAAAGCAACCCCACACCATAATCCCCCCTCCACCAAATGATTTGGACCAGTACACAAAGCAAGGTCCATAAAGACATGGATGAATGAGTTTGGGGTGGAGGAACTTGACTGGCCTGCACCTCAACCCAATAGAACATCTTTGGGGTGAATTAAAGCGGAGACTGCAAGCCTTTTCATCCACATCAGTGTCTGTTCTCACAAATGTGCTTCTGATCAAACATTCCCATAGACACACTCCTAAAACTTGTGGACAGTCTTCCCAGAAGAGTTGAAGCTGTTATAGCTGCAAAGGGTGGGCCAACTCAATATTGAACACTACTAATGCCGCGTACACACGATCGGATTTTTAAGACAGGAAATGTTCGATGGGAGCTTGTTGTTGGAAATTCCGACCGTGTGTAGGCTCCATCGGACATTTTTCGACGGAATTTCCACCAAACAAAATTTGAGGTCTGGATCTAAAATTTTCCGACAACAAAATCCATTCTCATAAATTCTGATCGTGTGTACACAATTCCGATGCACAAAGTTCCACGCATGCTCTCAATCAATTACGAGATGGAAGCGTTCGGTCTGGTAAAACTAGCGTTCGTAATGGAGATAGCACATTCGTCAAGCTGCAAAAATCTTTTAATGCAGTGCATTCTCTTCTTCTTTATAATGCTAGAATAATGAAGTTGTTTTGCTGCTGATATTCACACAGAGTTCTTAAAAAAATATTTCTTTATTATTTCCCGTGATCTCCTGAATATGTTTTTTTTTTTTCGTCAGATCTCCATAATAATGTTTTCAATTTTTGTTTATAGTGTTTTTTTTAATCAAGATCTCCTGCTTTTTTTTTCTATTTCTCCCCATAATATTGTTTTTCATTTTGTGTCAAGTTACCACAACACCATTATTATCTTGTATTTTTTTTAACCTCAAGGAGGTTGGTTGGTGTTGGTGTCCCTTGTTAATTTGACATTGTATTTAGGAAATGTACCTGCCTACTCACAAACAAACTGTCCTTTTTTAAGTAAAACACATAGGCAAGTATTTGTGAATCCAAAATAGCCATTTATTATGGGTCATAATAAAATAAAGAGGAAGGCAATGCTGGAGAAAATTGTGAAATTGGCGAAGCCTTTGTACCCCAGGGCACACTTCAACTATTTTACAGCCAAAATTGGTAGCATGAGGAGTCCATATAATAGTGAGCACAATCCGCTCCCGGACTACAAGAGATCAGGAACAGCAGCAGATGACATATATGTCCCCAGGCTGTGATCATACAACAGCCTGCATCTTTTGTCAGACCACACTGAACCCAGGCCATCACACTCTTGTCTTCCTTCCACTCTTCCTTCCAGGCTTGCTTCCAGTCTGTGGTTTTGGAGTTGTGACAGGAGGTGGAGGAGGATGGTCGAATTCATACAGGTGTGTTTTGTTTGTGAGTTGGCCCCTCAACCCCTTATTTAGGGACAGATACATCATTTCCTCACAGATGAAGCGTTGGCCCTCCTCCATTTCCTGCATTTTGCATGCAGCCATGGAGGTAAAGGCTTCTTGAAGAATGGGGGTGGTTCTGAGGGCAGCATTAGCCTCCCGAATCAGCCCAAGCGTTGCCTCCTCCACGTTACTCTCCTTCCTGGGCCTTTTGGTTGGAAGGCGGAGGGGTAGGACCTGGGATTCAGTCAGGCTACTGGGCCAGAATAGGGGGAGGAAGTTGTGATCATTGAAGACCACAGCTTCAGGTAATAGATGGATGCCTGCATATTTATAATACATGGTGTGTTTTTTTATTTTAGGTGATGTGGATGTTGTGGAAGAAGATTCTCATTTCACAAGTGCAAATGTACACATCCTCATCGGGGGGATCATGGTATGCAATCGTGATTTACAGAAGATCAACGAAGACATCAATGATGTGGAAAAAAGACTCAAAAACATCGTAGATGTTTTAGGCAGAATCTAAAACACCCAAAAATTCTTCTAGTTTGTTTGTATTTTTATTATTTTTTTATTATTTTCACATATTTTAAATATTTTTTAGAAAGCCAAATTTTGAAAATGCACACAGTGTGTCAACATGTGCTATCTGCCATCACGGGATATCAAGGTACGCGTTTTGGGGGTGCAACCCCTTCCTCGCAACTAAAGTAGATGAGAGGAAGGGGTTGCACCCCCGAAACAGGTCCATTGATCCCCCATGATGGGAGCTAGCACATATTGATTAGGCATGGGATCAGGAGGGAAATCCCCTTTTTGACTCTCAATTTGTGTGCATCTTCAAAATTTGGCTTTCACAGGGATGACATCACCCCATCTGATGAAGGCAAGATCAACACAGTTTGTACATACTAATGTCTGATATTGCCTTCACTTTGTCAAAGTTGAACTTTGTAAGTTCCTGAGTTGTGTATTGTTTTATGGTTTTAAACATGCCTGTTTTAACACAAAAAAGGCTATTTGTACTGTCAAAAAAAAAAATGTTATTACTAAAATATGTTGGTTTGTTCAAAAACCATTTTCGAACGCATATGTAAATGTGCACAGAGTAGAAAGTTTTCTAATCAGCAATGTGTGGCTTCTTCTTTCAATGCTCAAGATCATTTTTTGGATTAAGTTGGTGTTACTGTTTACACTGAAATGGCGGTTATTTACTAAAGGCAAATTCACTTTGCACTACAAGTACACTTTCAGTGCAGTTTCAAGTGCACTTTTGCAGTGCACTTTTGCAGTGCACTTGGCGTGCAAAGTGGATTTTCCTTTAGTAAATAACACAGTGCTTTATAATTCGCCACAATCATGCCATTTTTGTGACTCTGCAAAATTAATTAATGGTGCTGAAAATGATGTATATTTTTAACAGTAATGCATTACATACATTAACAACAAAAACAAGGTGTGTGTGTAGCAGACCCACAACATAATAACAGTTCGCTTAAGAAGTCACCTCATGCATCAAATAAATTACGTTTGCGCTATTGAAGAAAATGCCCCCAAAAAAAGCCCATTGGAGAACCTAGGAGACAGCTAAAAGAAACACAAGCAGTAAATCAAAGGAAATACTATTTCAGTTTAATGAAAAAAAAATATTTTTAAGATGTTTATTAAACATTTTCTGCCGTATCAATAGCCCCCCTACCCGCAAAGTACTCCATATATTTTATACGGACCTCGCGTGCACTTTGGGGGGGCAAGCACTGAAAACCAGATACGAACCCACAAGCACAAACTGAAGAGCAGTAACAATCGGAAAAGCACAAGGCTGAAAATCGCGAATCATCTGTCACCAAACTTCTACTAACACAAGATAAACACGAGATTAGCAGAAGGAGCCCAAAGGGTGACGCACTGGCTATTGAACCTCCCTTTTCTAGTGCCGTTGTACGTGTTGTACATCATCGCGTTCTTGACATCCGGAATTTCCGACAAGATTTGTTTGACCGTGTGTATGCAAGACAAGTTTGAGCCAATATCCGTCGGAAAAAAAAACATAGATTTTGAATGTGCGATCGTGTGTACGCGGCATAAGACTGGGATGCCATTAAAGTTCATGTGTGTGTAAAGGCAGGCGTCCCAATAATTGTGACAATATAGTGCATGTTCCTTGCTAAAGAACATTTTTTTTAATCAAGTTGTTATGTGTCAAGTTCCACTTTAAGCTCTCACAAGCAGAGACCTTTTACCCTCTTGTCTTGAATTGAATTGTGACTTTACTGTCTCCCATTATTTTGTAAAGCATTGTGCAAACCGTTGGAGCTTTATAAATCTTATAAAATGATAACTGGGGCCACGTGTTTTCACATGATATCCCCTTAGCAAGCCAATGCGTCCTAAGCCACCTGTGTAATTAGCCACGAACCAAGATGCTTCTGGTCTCACATGTGACCTTACAACCCGAGAACACAATTCTCCTGGCTGTAAGGCGGCTGGTAACAGCAGGAATCGGCCTGTACCGGTATCAATTACATAACAGAGCAGCTGCTGCTGTGGTATGGCAGTGTCACCACCGCTCTGGAGCACCAGCCTTTATCTGAGGAACACTGAACCTCTACATAGGAAGCCTTCTCAGATCATTTCACACAGCTGCACACACAGAGCTTGGTTTTAACCATTCCACTCCTGCGCTGGCTTGGAACACACAGCCATATTTTTTTTTAGTCTGTTTAAGTACCATCTGCTGTGGTATCTGTTGCACAGCAAAGAGGAAAAAATAAGCAATCTGTTTGCCCAGACGATGTCAATATTGCTTTACTCATATTTACGTACTTGCCGGGCTGTTTTCATTCAGAGCTTGCTTTTAGATTTTAGTGACTAAGGCTGCATAGTTACTAGCGTTTATATAGGGACAGTACATTCAATATTGATATTTCAAGGTTTTTATTTCCGAGCCAGCACTGCAGTGCGCATAAACGAAACAATAAAAGTGAATAAAAAAAATGTGACCACATACAAAAGAGGACACTTATAGTCCCCTCCCGTAGAGGAAGGACTCTTCCCTGACCCACCGGGCACAAGCCTCCTGATTGAGATAAGGCACAATCAGGTCTACCTAGCCAAAAGGCCTGGCGGACCCCTGTCCTCATGATCAGCCAAAGCCAACCAACAAATACTAGGTGGGGTTAGGGTTGCCACCTCATCCCTTTAAAACCGAACACATATTAATTACACAGGTCCTGTGGCTAATTAAGGTGTTAATTAAACCCACTTGCTGCCTTATCTGCATTAAATTAGCCTCAGAACCTGTGTAATTCCTATGTGTTCGGGTTTAAAGGGATGAGGTGGTAACCATAGGTGGGGGGCTCTCCTGAAGAGAGACCTACCAAGGCAAGGGAGGAAGGAGTCTAACGGTCACACATCCCCCCCCCCCCCCTAGACTTTAGGGTGGGCCTGAAAACCCAAGCACTACAAGACTTAGTGAAAAGGCAAAACACACTATATAACCAAAAGTATTATGACGCCTGCCTTTACACGCACATGAACTTTAATGGCATCCCAGTCTTAGTCCGTAGGGTTCAATATTGACTTGGCCCACCCTTTGCAGCTATAACAGCTTCAACTCTTCTGGGAAGGCTGTCCACAAGGTTTAGGAGTGTTTCAATAGGAATGTTTGACCATTCTTCCAGAAGTGCATTTGTGATGTCAGACATTGATGTGGACAAGAAGTCTCCGCTCTAATTCATCCCACAGGTGTTTTATTGGGTTGAGGTCAGGACTTTATTTAATAAGTTCTTCTCTAAACCTTTTATGTTATGTAAAACAGCTGATAAAGTCTGATCACCAGCACAGATCTGAATGTGCTCACAGTCTCTGCTCGAGTTCATACCAAAGGTGTTCTATCAGGTTGAGGTCAGAACTCTGTGCAGGCCAGTCAAGTTCCTCCACTCCAAGGTCGTTCATCCATGTCTTTATGGACCTTGCTTTGTGCACTGATCCAAATCTTTTGGGGTTGTTTTTCAGGGGTTGGGCTTGGCCCCTTAGTTCCAGTAAAGGGAACTCATAAAAAGTCGTAAAATTTCAGGAAACCAAGACATTTTGGACAATTTCATGCTCCCAACTTTGTGGGGACAGTTTGGGGATGGCCCCTTCCTGTTCCAACATGACTGCGCACCAGTGCACAAAGCAAGATCCATTAAGACATGGATGAGTGAGTTTAGGGTGGAGGAACTTGACTGGCCTGCACAGAGTCCTGGTACCTTTGGGATGAATTAGGGCGGAGACTGCAAGCTAGGCCTTCTCGTCCACATCAGTGCCTGACCTCACAAATGCACTTCTGAAATAATGGTCAAACATTCCCATGGAAATACTCATAAACCTTGTTGACAGCCTTCCCATAAGAATTGAAGCTGTTATAGCTGCAAAGGGGGGGCTAACTCACTATTGAACCCTACGGACTAAGACTGGGAAGCCAATAAAGTGCGTGTAAAGGCAGGGCATTCCAATACTTTTGGTAATATAGTGTATATAAGTGCAGGTGACTCATATCAAGATACCAAAATGTGCAAATATATCAAAAGAACCAGTACAGTTGCATCGGCTAGGCCTGGTAACAAAAATTGCCTCAGCAAAAAGGCCTAGCCCATAAGCTTTTCACACAGTGGGGTCCCAAACCCATAGTGGTACTCCAGCACCCCAGGACACCACTCTCAGGTGGTGCTTGACACTGCAGGTCTTGTTTCTTCACAGCCCCTGGCCAGACAATGTAGCACAGTGAAATCAGGAGGCACTGGGCTCCTCAGAATCCTCCACCAGGAAATTACTCCCGGCTCCCATCTTACCCAGGGGGGGCGCACCAGTTTCTGTTCTCAATGGGAAGATTCCACAAGACCCCATCATACCAGCAGAAATGCTATACAGGCAGCCATTCAGCCTAAGTTTGAATGACAGCAGAGCAACCACTCTTAGCACTGATATACCAAAAGGATGGGAAGCAATATTTCAGGTTTATGATGTAGAATACCTATTGTGACCATATGAAGCGCTTCTACACTTTCTGCTGCATTTATTATGGAGAATACAACAGGAGGTGCCAGGACTAGCATAGGTAGATGGGAGCACCTAGACTTCCATGCGGGCAGGAATTAGGGAGATCGCATTGCTGGAGTATATAAGAAATATAAGAAGCCAGGAGCTAACTCAGCCCACCAAGTGTTTTACCTGGGGGTGTTTACATGCTGTGGCCATGATGCTTTGCTTTAGGCCCGCAGCAAAGTTGACCCAACTTCAACTTGTAGCGATCAGCAGGCGGCAAGCCCACCAAATGCTACACTTTCAAGTCAATGGGGAAGCACCACAAATGCCCTGCAAACAAATGCAATGCAGTGCAGTTGCAACACATTTGTCAACAAAAAGGCTTAAAACAGGCCATGAGGAGGCGTCGCATCACTTCCTCACCACCTGTCAGTAGCCTCTGGAGCATTATCCAAATGCGGATCAGAGGCAAGCGAGATTTAGAACGCATTTCTAAATCTACCCTAAGATTCAGTTAATACATTCATAGAATCTGAATGAAAGTGGATGAAACACTGATTGCCTAAAACTTAAGCTGATTAAAAAGCTGCCTACATATTACAGTCTGATTTTACAATTTGCTTTTAATTTACCAAAAAGCTATATAATAAAAGGGACTATAAGATTGGATACAAAGTAAAAGGATTGTTTAAATAAGCCAGTAGAACTTTCCACTTCATAATTTTAGGTAAATTAGATGGCATCAGATTGGGACACATTATAATCTCTTGTATGCCAATATTCCAAAAATTTATGTAAACCTCATTATTAAAATCCCATATCATCTTTAACACCAGTGGATCTATTCATAAAAAATTTGCTGTGCGAACGTATCATCATTCACGCAAATTTACGAAATGTTATTTTCTGATATTTAGGTTGTCTTTTTGCAAGACAAATGTAACATTCCCTACTAACCTATGAACATTTGACCAGAATAGAAAATAGGCTAAAATAATAGCCTAACAACATTGGAGCAGAAGAGAAAATATCCTAAAACAAAGCCTAACAACAATGGACCAGAATAGAAAAAAAACCTAAAACAATAGCCTAATCCTGCATACACACGAGCGGACTTTCTGGCAGACTTGGTCTGGTGGACCGGACTCCGTCGGACAATTCGATTGTGTGTGGGCTCCAGCGGACTTTTTTTCCCCAAAAGTCCAACGGACCTAACAATAAAACATGTTTCAAATCTTTCTGATGGACTCGAGTCCGGTCGAAAAATCCGCTCATCTGTATGCTAGTCCGATGGACTAAAACCGACGCTAGGGCAGCTATTGGGTACTGGCTATCAACTTCCTTATTTTAGTCCGGTTGTACATCATCACGTACAAATCCGTCAGACTTTGGTGTGATCGTGTGTGTCCAAGTCCGTTCGTTTGAAAGTCCGGTGGACGTACGCTGGAAAGTCCGTCGGACCTAGTCCGCCGAAAAGTCCACTCGTGTGTACGCGGCATAACAACATTGAGCCAGAAGAGAGAATAGCGTAAAACAACAGCCCAAAAACAATGGACCAGAATAGAAAATAGTCTAGCAACAATGGATCAAAAAAGGAAATAGTCTGGGCGAAGCCACGTACACATGCAACCACGCATACACAAATCTTTGTCGAACATTTTAACTACTGGAGGAAATGTTGTTCACGCCTGAATCATTCTACTATACGTGAGTATTACTTCTCTTATTAAATCACTTTTTCAACATTAATACGCTATGCGGAGTGTTCTTTTTTTATGACATATGGATTGTTAATGCACCTGGATACTCGAGACATAGTGGGATAGTGACAGTGGATATCAAGCCTCCTTAGCAGTCGGTTGCCTGGAGGAGGAGGTTAATAGGAGCTTTCTGCAACCTGGATGGTGCACCTATGTCCTCTGAATATAAGCATAATTAGACCACTTTTTAAGGGGTTAAATTTTTAACTCATACGAGTTCTGGTAAGTGCAATAGGAGCTTTCTCTGGTGACTCTCTGTTTTTTCCTATGATCTTCACCTTTTGAACACGGCTTGTGGGACTGTCAGTTTTTACTTTTACTTTTATTTACTTATACATTTTTCTCTTTTTGACACAGAAGTCACTATTATCACAAAGGGAATTAATCCTATTTTTCTTGTTTGTTTTCACGTATTGTATGTGATAAGTCTGAAACAATAGCATAACAACATTGGACCAGAGAAGAGAAAATAGCCTAAAACATTAGCCTAACATCATTGGACCAGTAGAAGAAGAAATTGCCTATAATAATATCCTAACAACATTGGATCAATAGAGAAAATAGCCTAAACAATAGCATAACAGCAATGGACGAAAGTAGCCTAAAACAATAGCCTAACTACATTGGACCAGAACAGAAAGTAGCCTAAAACAAAAGCCTAACAACATTGGACCACAGAAAAAGGAAATAGCTTATAAAAAAAACCTAACAATATTGGATCAGAAGAGAAAATAGCCTAAACAAAAGCCTAACTGAATTCAACCAGAAGAGAAAATAGCCTAAAACAATAGCCTAACAACATTGGACCGAAAAAAAAGGAAAAAGCCTATAATAATAGCCTAACAATATTGGACCAGAAAAGAAAATAGACTAAACAATAGCCTAGCAACATTGGACCAGAAGAGAAAATAGCCTAAAGCAAAAACCTAACAACAATGGAAAAGAAGAGGAAATAGTCTAAAACAATAGCCTAACTACATTGGACCATAACAGAAAGTAGCCTAAAACAAAAGCCCAACAACATTGGACTGAAAAAAGGGAAGTAGGCTATAATAAAACCCTAACAATATTGGACCAGAAGAGAAAATAGCCTAAACAATAGCCTAACAACATTGGAGCAGAACAGAAAATATTCTAAAACATAAGCTTAACAACAATGGACCAGAAGAGGAAATAGCCAAAAACAATAGAATGTGTATTGAACCAGAACAAAAAAAACAGCCTAACTACATTGGTCCAAAAATAGTCCAAGAACATTCAGCCAGGCACTCCCTGTTATAGGGGGGACAGTGCTGCGTCCTTGTCTTGAAACTGTGATCCTGTGTTGTCACTCTGATACATGGGCTTCTGATGGAAACTACAAAGGGGCAGCAGGGGATTAGCAGCACTGAGATGAAATAAAGGATGAAAAAAGGTGAAAAGGAGTATTTTAATTTAAACAAATGCCAACTATTTGTTATATACAGCTCTTTAGCTAACTATATGTTATTCCGTAAGAGTTTACATCTGGTTTACAGTAATTGGGAAGGAAGCATTGCCTCCTATTCAGAATTCATATTGAGGAAGGATATAGCAACAAAGAGCAATTTCTTCAGAAAAATCGAGATATGTATCTGGAAAAAAAAAAAGTTTGCTAAACTCATTTTAATATCTATTGTTTAGCCAAAAGAGAATGTTTTTTTTTTCTCTATAAAAAAGAAGTCCGCAAAATTACCATGGCTACAAGATTTTAAATGGTAATCATAGTTGGCTTTGGATTGGAAAAGAAAAGTAATTTTTAGGAACATTATAAAAAACTAAGTATAAAAATGTACACCCATCACCTAGTAAGTAACCTTATGACCACCCACCAAATATTGAGTAGATCCCCTTTTGCCACCAAAACAGCCCTGACCCTCGGGGCATGGACGCTAGTAGACCTCTGAAGGTATGCTGTTTAATTTGGCACCAAGCCATCAGTAGCAGGCCCTTTAAGTCCTGTAAGTTGTGAGGTGAGGCCTCTATGGATCGGACTTGTTTTTCTAACAAATCCCACAGATGCTTGATTGGATTGAGATCTGGAGGATTTGGAGGCCAAGAGAACACTTCAAACTCATTGTTGTGTTCCTCAAAAAAAATTCTTGAACCATTTTTGCAGTGTGATGGAGTGTATTATCAGCAACAATGTTTAGGTACGTGGTACATGTCAAGTAATATCAACATGAATGGCAAGATCTAGCAGAACATTGCCCAAAGCATCACACTGCTTTGTGGGGAGAGCTTACTGCACCCACGTGTGGACCCAAAGATAGCATTCGCTAATGGCCTCAGAGGAAGCCTGAGGCTGCCATTTAACACAAGGCTGGAGTTAAAGTGTTACTAAACTCATAAAAATGTTTTAATTAAAACAACAAACATGTTATACTCACTTGCTTTGTGCAGTGGTATTGCTCAGAGCGGCAATGATCCTCCTCTTCTGGGGTCCGCACCTGCGATCTTGGCTCCTCCTCTACTTCTGCGGGACTACCATAGCCAGCCGCTGGCTATGGGGAGAGGTAGTCCCTGCGCTCCTAAGCTGTGTGTCTACGGAGCCGTGCTCCATAGACTTACACAGCGGGACTTGGGCCCGCCCCCCATTTCCTCTGATTGACAGCAGCAAGAGCCAATGGCTCCTGCTGCTGCTTGAATGCAGTGTAAAGAGAAAGTAAGGGGAGAAAAGATGCAGCCCTGCACAGCGCTGATCTCTTCTCCCCTCTCTTCACCTTCACACAGGGAAGGGGGGCACAGGGACACTGAAAACGTTTTTTTACATTAGTGCAAGGAATGCATTAAAGCGGTGTTCCGCCCAAAAAAAAAAAAAAATTAAAAGCCAGCAGCTACACATACTGCAGCTGCTGGCTTTTAACAATAGGACACTTACCTGCCCTGGAGACCCACGATGTCAGCACTGCAGCTGATGCTTCCATCAACTGTCGGGCGCTGCCGCCTCCATACGGCTTCACGCCGGGAACCCTACTGCACATGCGCGAGGCCCCACTCCTTTCTCCTACTGGCCTGGCGACAGGAGGAGGGAGCCCCGTAGTGGAATCGGTCCGGACTCCCGGAAGTGGGAACAGGATACCTGTCAAAGACAGGTATCCTGTCCCCCCCCCCCCGAAAGGTGCCAATTGTGGCACCGGAGGGGGAGAGAAGACAAATGAACGGAAGGTTCACTTTTGGGTGGAACTCCGCTTTAAGGTAAAAACATTTTTAGGTTTAGTAACACTTTAAGGCAGCACTCCAACTTAAAAGTGATGCCTCTTCAAAGAACATAATTAATTCTTTGTTCCAGTACAAAGTTGATGTTGCTAATTAAGGCCCTGTTCACACCAATTTACTTAAAGCGGAGTTCCACCCAAAAATGGAACGTCCGCTTTACGTGATGGTGACCCCCTGACATGCCACATTTGGCATGTCATTTTTTTGGGGGGGGAGCAGGTACCCAGTTTTTAAGGGCACCAAGCTCCCACTTACTCCTCTGGCTCCGCGGCCCCAGAAGGAAGTTCACCTCTCCCCCTCCATCCCTGCAATCTTCTGGGACACGTCACAGGTCCCAGAAGATTGCCCGGCCACAGCGTACAGCGCGGCTCGCGCATGCACAGTGCGCGCCTGGCTGTGAAGCCACAGCCAGGCGTCCACAGTTAGAATGCCGGCACCCTGGAGAGGAGGGGGAGAGGAGCGGGGCTTCGTGCGCCCGCATCGCTGGATCCTGGGACAGGTGAGTGTCTGATTATTAAAAGTCAGCAGCTACACTTTTTGTAGCTGCTGACTTTTAAATGGGTGGAACTCCGCTTTAAGTGTTCACCCATATGAGGACCATGTTTTGCCTGCATTAGATGCACAGGTTTCCCGTGCATCCCTGTGCAGGCACTCCCATTCATGCCAACTAGGATGCAGTGGCTGCTCTTTGAGCTTTGTGCAGGTGGCATATCAACGAACTTACACTGTGTGCGTTCAGGGACCTGCATGTACCCACATCCACACAGATGTCAAATTGGAAGCAGCCGCTGTCCCAGTTGACATGATTATGACTGCTGACATGGATGGGAACATCTGTGCATCCCATGTAAGCAAAACATGGACCTCACACGGATGTACTCCTGTGAGAACAAGGCCTAACTGTCCAATGAGGACAGGACGTCAAATTGCTAAACCAGGAATATGAATTGCCTAAAGTTTAGCTATAACCAAGGACATTCTTTAGTAATTTTGGCAGCAGTAGGGAAGGTCAAAAACTCTATCAGCTTTTTTCTTGACATCTGTGTCCAGCTGAGGTTGTCCTTCACTTTCTGTCCTGTAGACACAACAGGAAGTGAGAGGAAATCTTTGCAAAGTGAGGGAAATGCCGCCTTAGACAGCCGACACATGTCCCCACTGGAAAATGTCTCCTCTATTTCACCAACACATTCAAGCTCAGAGACACAGTGATGCCAGCCGCCCGTAGATTTGCAGACAGTTTCTAAAAACTGGGCACATTTCTCCTGTCTGTAAATGTCCATGACAGGAGAAGAGTGCCTGTTAAAAATATGGCTGTGCTCCGTCAGCATGTGCAGTTCTGGACATGGTCGACTCAGACCGAGTGGTATTGTTCGGGTGGTGGGGGACGGGTCTGGCGGTGGCAGTGTGCGCGTGTACATCAGGCACTGAATAAAAGCCAACTCCTCCATGATGCCAAGGTAAGGAGCTCCCGCAATACTAAGTGTACTGTGGGTATAAACATATGCAGGGGGTGTGCCAGATGTGCCTGGGTACACCCTAATCACTCTGAGCGGTGCTGATTCCCCCTAGTGCCCGGGCTTCCCCATGAGTGGCGCCCTCCGCACTGCAGTGCTGCTGGCTTTCCTCCTCCCATCTACTCTCCCCTGGCTGCTGCAGGGGATGTTTCAGCATGAAGAGTGAAGGAAGGGGCTAATCAATATGTCATTTATCGGTCCATTTCTTTTCTAAATGAACACAGTAAACACACTCGCTTTGTTCACTCATAACTGAAGCTTAGTAAAGTGTGTTTACAATGCCTGAGTTTGTGAATGAACAGGAAGCCACTCAGCAAAGAGCACTTAACATTCATTCACTGTTCAGTGCAGCAGAGAGTGCAGAGAAAGGCATTTGTGTTTGAGCTTTGGGGTGTACACCCTAATGCAATAGGCTGCGCACGCCTATGACTGTGGATACTGGATGTAGCTATTATAGCTTGAAATATTCAGGCATTATGTACTTTCAGTAATAAATTCTATTGAGGCATGAAGCAAAAAGTATTATTACAGCAGTTGTCTGTGTTAGGACCATAGATGATCAAAGTTACACCTCTCAGTGCCCCTTTACTAGGGAAGTCATTCTGGTTTATTTGCTCTTAGGCCTAAGCAAAGTGCACCCATTGTTCCCAGATGAAAGAAAACAATTTGGGTATCACAATAAAATGAAAGCATGGCTTAATGAAACCCTAGCCCATAACAGTGACTATCAGATAGATTCATCATCTGATATCTGGCATCCACTAGAAAAATAAGCCACTAGTAGCCTGAAGAAAGCAGTGCAAAAGGGTTTACAAGGTAATCCCAAGGAGATGGAATACGCAATGGCTGCCTTTTTATATAAATATATATATATATATATATATATATATATATATATATATATATATATATACAGTATATAAACAGTATCTCACAAAAGTAAGAACACCCCTCACATTTTTGTAAATATTTTATTATATCTTTTCATGTGACAACACTAAAGAAATGTTCACTTTGCTACACTGTAAAGTGGTGAGTGCACAGCTTGTATAACAGTGTAAGTTTGCTGTCCCCTCAAAATAACTCAACACACAGCCATTAATGTCTAAACCACTGGCAACAAAAGTGAGTACACCCCTAAGTGAAAATGTCCAAATTGGGCCCAATTAGCCATTTTCCATCCCCAGTGTCATATGATTCGTTAGTGTTACAAGGTCTCAGGTGTGAATGGGGAGCAGGTGTGTTAAATTTGGTGTTATCGCTCTCACTCTCTCATATTGGTCACTGGAAATTCAACATGGCACCTCATGGCAAAGAACTCTCTGAGGATCTGAAAAAAGAATTGGTGTTCTACATAAAGATGGCCTAGGTTATAAGAAGATTGCCAAGACCCTGAAACTGAGCTGCAGCACGATGGCCAAGACCATACAGCGGTTTAACAGGACAGGTTCCACTCAGAACAGGCCTAGCTATGGTGGACCAAATAAGTTGAATGCACGTGCTCAGCGTCATATCCAGTGGTTGTCTTCGGGAAATAGATGTATGAGTGCAGCCAGCATTGCTGCAGAGGTTGAAGGGGTGGGGGGTCAGCCTGTTAGTGCTCAAACCATACACCGCACACTGCATCAAATTGGTCTGCATGGCTGTCATCCCAGAAGGAAGCCTCTTCTAAAAATGATGCAGGAGAAAGCCTGCAAACAGTTTGCTGAAGACAAGCAGACTAATGACATGGATTACTGGAACCATGTCCTGTGGTCTGATGAGACCAAGATAAACTTATTTGGTTCAGATGGTATCAAACGTGTGTGGCGGCAACGAGGTGAGGAGTACAAAGACAAGTGTGTCTTGCCTACAGTCAAGCATGGTGGTGGGAGTGTCATGGTCTGGGGCTGCATAAGTGCTGCCGGAACTGGGGAGCTACAGTTCATTGAGGGAACCATGAATGCCAACATGTACTGTGACATACTGAAGCAGAGCGTGATCTCCTCCCTTTGGAGACTGGGCCGCAGGGCAGTATTCCAACATGATAACGACCCCAAACACACCTCCAAGACAACCACTGCCTTGCTAAAGAAGCTGGGGGGAAAGGTGATGAACTGGCCAAGCATGTCTCCAGACCTAAACCCTATTGAGCATCTGTGGGGCATCCTCAAACCGAAGGTGGAGGAGCGCAAGGTCTCTACCATCCACCAGCTCCGTGATGTCGTCATGGAGAAGTGGAAGAGGACTCCAGTGGCAACCTGTGAAGCTCCGGTGAACTCCATGCCCAAGAGGGTTTAAAGCAGTGCTGGAAAATAATGGTGGCCACACAAAATATTGACAATTTGGGCCCAATTTGGACATTTTCACTTAGGGGTGTACTCACTTTTGTTGCCAGCGAATTAGACATTAATGGCTGTGTGTTGAGTTATTTTTAGGGCACAGCAAATTTACACCATTAAACAAGCTGTATACTCACTACTTTAAATTGTAGCAAAGTGTAATTTCTTCCGTGTTGTCACATGAAAAGATATAATAAAATATTTACAAAAATGTGAGGGGTGTACTCACTTTTGTAAGATACTGTATGTTGGTTAATGCCGACAATTCAGAATATAATTACAATGAGGGCATATGTAAACATCAAGTACACAGTTGAAATACATGTCTGTGGGATGTACTGCAGAGAATAACTTGATAGTGCATGTGATCTGTGTCATTCACAGTTACAGTAGGGTTTGGTACTTCACTGTTTGGTGTGTACAGTGTTATGCATTCTTGTTGTGTCTTTGTAGTGGAGACTGGAATGTGAACTGGAAAGGGGGAGCTGCTCAGCCATGCAGAAAAATAAGTGGGCAGGAGAGGGGTGCATGAGGACTTATAATTAGTGAGCAGGCACTGGTGTAAGGGGGAACCCTGCAGACTCTGATGTAAGGGGGAACCCTGCAAACTCTGATGTAAGCTGGAACCCTGTAGAGTCTGATGTAAGGGGGAATCATGCATAGTCTGATGAAAGGGGGAACCCTGCAGACAATGATGTAAGGGGGAACCCTGCAGACAATGATGTAAGGGAGAACCCTGCAGACAATGATGCAAGGGGGAACCCTGTAGACTCTGATGTTGGGTAGAACCCTGCAGACTCTGATGTAAGGGGGAACACTGCAGACTCTGATGTAAGGGGGAACCCTGCAGACTCTGATGTAAGGGGGAACTCTGCAGACTCTGATGTAAGGTAGAACCCTGCAGACTCTGATTTAAGGGGGAACTCTGTGGACTCTGATGTAGGGGGAACTCTGGGGACTTTTGTGTAACGAGGAAGTCTGTGGAGGGACCCTTGGAACTTTAATGTATAGGGGAATGCTGGGGACTTTTATAAGGGGGGATGTGAACAGATTGTTCCTCCTGCTATACTCTTGTTTTGTATGTTACTTACTCCTGACCCTTGCAATCTATACAGGGAGGTTAATTTACTAATTTACTAAAGGCAAATATACTGTGAAGTGCACTACAAGTGCATGGCAAGTGCACTTGCTCTGGATCGGGAAGCTCTGAAATGAGGGGAAGCTCTACTTATTTATTTCAACCAATCATGTGCAAGGAAAAATGCTGTTTTTTATTTACTTGTATGTGATTGGGTATTTGTTGCAAAATGAAATCTTACCTCATTTAGTAAGCTCTAGAGCTAGTGCACTTGCAGTGCACAGTATATTTGCCTTTAGTTGTTTAACTTAAGGCAAAACAACCCCATTATGTTATACATTACATAGTCTTAACCAAGGTGTTCATTGTCCCGACAGTTGCTGGTTTAAATTAGGTTCGTCTTTAAGCTAGGCTCAATCATACAAAATGATATCCTTTTTGCGTGCATAAAAAGAATAAGTATTGGTAATGTTTAACTTTTAACTTTTTTTAAAATGATGCTTTGTCCTGAGGTTTATTTGTGTCTGTGAGGCTGTCAGTTGTGGTACAGTAATTAGGAATATTTTGTGGGTACCACAATAAAATGAAAGCATGGCTTAATGAAACCCTAGCCCATAACAGTGACTATCAGATAGATTCATCAGCTGATATCTGGACTGGGCACAGTTAGCCAAAATCTGGCCATACATAATGATCGCCAAACTCATTTTTCTGTTTTATCCCAGAGTGCCCCAGAACTTATTTTTCTGTTTGATCCCAGAGTGTCCCAGGTTTTTTAGTTCTAATCATGCTCACATTTTGTCACACTGTTTTGAGTTTTTCATTGTAAAGCCAGCAGATTACTTGTTCTGGGTATGGTTAATGTTTACATATTGTTTATACTGCTTAAATATCAATTGCCTTAGTTTGTAATATGTGTTTCCATCACATTTTAGGATGTCAGTAAAGAATGTGCATCATCAATAAATCTTTCATGTCTTCTCAGTAAAAAAAAAAAAAGTTGGTCAAGCCTGGAGAGAAAATGGACACCTGCACAAATATAGAGAATGAATCTCCTCAGCAGGGACACACACAGCATAAAAAAACCCTGACAGCGATTGTAACAATGGCTTTAGATAAACGGTACTTTAATCTGAACTATTTATCATGTATCTGGCTGTGAGGTTTGAAAAATGTATGAGAATCATAAGAGCGATAAAAAAAAAAAATTAAAATCCTGTAGAAGCTAAAACAGTAAAGATAATTATATTTTAACAGTGTATTTAGCTATGCGCCCAGGGTTATAAGTGTACATTATCCAGGTTGTACATTTTGCTAATGCAAAAAATGCCAATCATTACAGGAGTAACCGACAGTGAAACCCATCTTGAGCTCAGCTACCAGCTATCACAATTTGTCTGGCGTACGTTAAATGTCTGCACGGAAAATAATTTACAGAAAAAGGCAGAGAGCATTAGAAGCCTTTTTAATTTATCAGCCCTGGTTAATGCAATAGCAACATGAATAGAAAGCTCTGTTTCCTTTTTGTATGTAACACGCACCACAGGTCACTATGGCTGACGCCAAGGAAACGGATCAGGCCCCAGCCATTGAGTTCAGAAAATGAGCCTTTGCCACTTTTTGGGGGTTTTAGTTCCACTTGAAATATTCCTCTCTTGGAAACAGCAGGAGGTCATTACACGCACGAGTGACTGCACCACAATTACCTCCAGCTGGAAGGTGCCTATTGCCGGGGATTGGTTAATTAACGGAAGGACGGATAGAGTGTGCTGGAGTGCAGGCCTGACAAGGAACAGGGCGCCTATGAAAATCCCCATCTGAAAATTAATTCTACAATCTGTTCTTTCCACCAGGTTAGGCTACGATTTCATGCTTGACAGTAGAATGAAAGCACGGTTTTATCAGCTGAAACGAGAACCGAGTGAGGAAGATAAATGTGCCAGGGAGATGAAGGGGCAAGTGACAGGGGGAAATTATTTTATACATCTAACGAGAGCTACTGAAGGAAGGGAAAAACAAAATAAGTCTTTCCAATTTTTGACAGAAAAATGGAAGTCACGTGGAGCTACAGAAAAAAAATGGTGGAAAAGATGAGGTTCAGCAAGGGTCACAGACGAAAGGAGAGGGTGCAGTAATTGGCCATTAGGGGTGAGAGCTGATATTGGTCATTTTGCCAAAACTACTTCTATGATAATATTTAGGGATATGAAAAAGCAAGCAATGAGGGAAAATACATTATTTATTAAATGACCGATATTGCCTATGATGATACTCAGGGACATGAAAGAACACGTGATGAGGGAAATTAATTTATATATCAAATCAAAGCTGCTGAAGGAAGGGAAATTCTGACTCTGAGTTCCAATGTCACACAACAGTCCTTGCTGGTGAGAAGTGTCATTCCAGGCTGGTCGGACAACAGTTGGAGGATGCCCCGAGAACATTGATTTTTGTCTTCAGGACACAAAGACAGATGCTGTATCATCCTCAGGGGCCCCTGCAACTGGACTTTGCTACATTCATCTGGAAGTATCTCTATTATTACATTTATATACCCAGGTACAGTATATGTCCACAATTCCACCAGGACTCCTATCGGGACCTTTTGCTGAAAATACCTGCTTCTACATGGGATGTATGCACTATTATTAATCTGTTCTTATTTAAAAAGCTTTTATTATTTCTATACTGGTGTACATCTTTATACTTGGTTGGTTATATGTTAGTCACAGAACTCCTTCTGCTCCCAATTACTTTGATTAGATTTCTGGTTAATTCCCCAGGAAGGGAATCCCCTCTGTTCACAGAGGCCCTGTCCTGGGTGGAGGCACTGCAAAATTTATTATCAAACCCATTCTTCCACTTAGTGAAGGTTCTGGTTTTCCTATTTACCAACAGGTCTAGTGTAATATCCTGTTTGGGAGGACCATTTGCCATAACTTCCCCAAAAGAGGGCTACATAAGTCTATGGGCAGGTAGATGTAAATGGACAAGTGTCTGTTTACATCTGTTTACCTCAAAGTCTGTACAGATCCATTAAAAAAATGAGAAAGGCCTGTGTCTATTTCTGTTTTTATGTTTTTCCAGACCTAAATGTGATGGATCGGAGGTAAACTGATGACTTCTATCTATGTACTGTACATCTTGCTGCCCATAGATCTAATAAGGGCATGGAATGCTCTGGTTTTCAAAAAGAGCTAAACACTTAATGGACAAGAATGTCACAAAAGTGATACTGTTATGCTCTGATTCAGAAGGGGATCTGGGAAATGATTTTAAATATTGTACTGCTATCATTTGTATCATGAAGGCAAAAGTTACACAAAATACAGTGCCTTGAAAAAGTATTCATAACCCTTGAAATTTTCCACATTTTGTCATGTTACAACCATAAACGTAAATATATTTCATTGGGATTTTTTATGATAGACCAACACAAAGTACAGATAATTTTGAAGTGGAAGGAAAATGATAAATGATTTTCAATTTTTTTACAAATAAATATCTGAAAAGTGTGGCGTGCATTTGTATTCATCCCCCTTTACTCTGATACCCCTAACTAAAATCTAGCGGAACCAACTGCCTTCAGAAGTCACCAAATTAGTAAATAGAGTCCACCTGTGTGTAATTTAATCTTAGTATAAATTCTGTGAAGCCCTCAGAAGTTTGTTAAAGAACCTTAGTTAACAAACAGCATCATGAAGGCCAAGGAACACACCAGACCGGTCAGGGATAAAGTTGTGGAGAAGTTTAAAGCAGGGCTAGGTTATAAAAAATATCCCCTATCGCTTTGAACATCTCACGGAGCACAGTTCAATCCATCATCCGAAAAACCCTACCAAGACATGGCCATCCACCTAAACTGACAGGCCGGGCAAGGAGAGTATTAATCAGAGAAGCCAAGAGGCCCATGGTAACTCTGGAGGAACTGCAGAGATCCACAGCTCAGGTGGGAGAATCTGTCCACAGGACAACTAATAGTCATGCACTCCACAAATCTTACCTTTATGGAAGAGTGGCAAGAAGAAAGCCATTGTTAAAACAAAGCCATTATTATTATTATACAGGATTTATATAGCGCCAACAGTTTGCGCAGCGGTTTACAACATCGGGGAAGACAGTACAATTACAATACAATTCAATACAGGAGGGATCAGAGGGCCCTGCTCGTTAGAGATTACAATCTAGAAGGGAGGGTCAAGTGGAACAAAGGGGAGTAGCTGTGGGGGATGATCAGATGGACAAAATGAAAATACAGTTGTTAGGTGTGGGTAGGATAGGCTTCTCTGAAGAGGAGGGTTTTCAGGGATTGTCTAAAAGCTAATAGAGTAAGAGATAGATTGACAGATTGGGGTAAGGAGTTCCATAGGCTTGGTGAGGCTCTGGAAAAGTCCTGGAGATGAGCATGGGAGGAGGTGATGAGAGAGCTAGAGAGCAGGAGGTCTTGAGAAGAACGAAGAGAATGATTAGGTTGGTATTTGTAGGTAGTTGTTAGTATTTTGAATTTAATTTGTTGGGTGAGCGGAAGCCAGTGGAGGGATTTACAGAGAGGAGTAGCAGAGACAGAGCAGTTGGTAAGGTGGATGAGTCTGGCAGCAGCATTCATGACGGACTGAAGGGGGGATAGAGCATGCAGAGGTAGGCCAATGAGGAGGGAGTTGCAGTAATCGAGGTGAGAGAAGACCAGGGTGTGAATTAAGAGCTTTGTTGTGTCATTGGTTAGAAAGGGGCGTATTTTGGAGATGTTCCAGAGGTTGAGGTGGCAAGATTTGGACAGTGATTGGACATGGGGCTTAAAGGAGAGTTAAGAGTCCAGGACTACTCCTAGTACCTTGGCATGTGGGGATAGGCTGATCGTTGTGCCATCAATTTTGACTGAGAGATCAGGGGAAGAGGCATGTGGGGGAGGAAAAATTACAAGTTTGGTTTTGGATAGATTAAGTTTGAGGAAGTGGTGTGACATCCAGACTGATATATCTGATAGTAAAATAGTGATATGCGAGGAGACTGAAGGAGTGGGTTGAGGTGTAGGGAAATAGATTTGAGTGTCGTCAGCGTAGAGATGGTATTGGAAGCCGTGATAGGCTAGCAGCTGACCCAGGGAGGAGGTGTAGATTGAAAATAGGAGAGGTCCAAGAACAGAACCTTGGGGGACCCCAACAGAGAAAGGAAGAGGAGAGGAGGCAGTAGAATTGTAGGTAACGCTAAAGGTGCAGTTAAATAAGTAGGTAGAAAACTAGCGAAGAGTACAGTCACAGAGACCAAAAGCATGGAGTTTTTTGAGGAGGAGGGGGTAGTTAACCGTATCGAAGGCAGCAGATAGGTCCAGAAGTAGGAGTACATAATAGTGTCCCTTAGTTCCATTTGCAGTTTTCGAGAAGCCATGTGGGGGACACAGTAAACATGTGGAAGAAGGTGCTTTGGTCAGATGAGACCAAAATTGAACTTTTTGGCCTAAAAGCAAAACGCTATGTGTGGCAGAAAAAAATAACAACGCACATCACCCTGAACACACCATCCCCACCGTGAAACACCACCACCGTGGTGGTAGCATCGTGTTGTGGGGATGCTTTTCTTCAGCAGGGACAGGGAAGCTGGTCAGAATTGATGGGAGGATGGATGGAGCCAAATACAGGGTTATCTTAGAAGAAAACCAGTTAGACCCCTTTCACACCGAGGGCGTTTTGCAGGCGCTATAGCGTTAAAAATAGCGCCTGCAATCTGCCCTCAAACAGCTGCAGCATTGTCTCCAGTGTGAAAGCCCTAGGGCTTTCACCCCGGAGCGCTGCGCTGGCAGGAGGGCAAAAAAAGTCCTGCCAGCAGCTTCTTTCGAGCGGTGAAGGAGCAGTGTATTTACCGCTCCTCCACCGCTGCTCCCCATTGAAATCAATGGGGCAGCGCTGGGATACCGCCGGCAAAACGCCGCTATTGCGGCGCATTGCGGGCGGTTTTAACCCTTTCTCGGCCGCTAGTGGGGGGTAAAAGCGTCCCGCTAGTGGCCGAAATGCCCCGCTAAGTCCACGGTAAAATGCCGCTAAAAATAGCGGCGTTTTACCGCCGATGCTATGGGCGGCCCGGTGTGAAAGGGCTCTTAGAGTCTGCAAAAGACTTGAGACTGGGGCAATGGTTCACCTTCCAGCAGGACAACGACCCTAAACATACAGCCAGAGCTACAATTGAATGGTTTAGATCAAAGCATATTCGTGTGTTAGAATAGCCCAGTCAAAGTGGCAAGACTCGAAAATTGCTGTTCACAGACGCTCTCCATCCAATCTGACAGAGCTTGAGCTATTTTGCAAAGAAGAATAGGCAATAATTCCACTCTCTAGATGTGAATACAAATGCACGCCACACTTTTCACATATTTATTTGTAACAAATGTTGAAAACGATTTATCATTTTCATTCCACATCACAATTACTGTATGTGCCACTTTGTGTTGGTCTATCACATAAAATCCCAATAAAAGACATTTACGTTTTTGATTGTAACATGACAAAATGTGGAAAATTTCAAGGGGTATGAATACCTTTTCAAGGCACTGTATATAAAAACAAATCATGCAAATCTAAATCTATCTATCTAAAACAAGCCAGATGTATCGGTGCATATGCAATACACTACATACACGCAGGGCCGTTTTTAAGGCAGGGCAAAAGGGGCAGCTGCCCTGGGCCCTGTCATTGTTGTAGGGCCCAAAGCAGCTGTCTCATACATGCGAACTATCCTGGTTTAATTTCCCTCATCCCTTGAGGTTAGTCTCATGCTGTGTCCCAATATCTCAGTGTGAAGTGCTGCTACTAATGCTGCCCAGCTCTGCCCTATTGTTGTGTAAAGATGACTCACCTGTAGACCCTGTGTTTACATGTAAATTACCGGCATTCATATGTAAATAGGAGTGGCCAGCGGCATTGATATGTATATCATGCCCCTCTGAGGTCATATCCACAGTAATCTCTAGCAACCAATCAACAAGCAGAAATCATGTGCTGTAACCTTTAGCAACTAATCAGTGAGCCGTAATGTGTGCTGTAACCTCTGGCAACCAATCGCAATAGCTGCCTGTTCTGATTCAGTAAACTGATTTTGAGTCTAGCTATTTATTCTATGTCTCAGAGCAGGTGGAGAGCAAAACTGCATGGGGGGGGGCCAAGAAAAGTTTTGCCCAGGGTCCAATCAATATTAAAGACGGCCCTGCATACACGTGGTCATCAGAAGTGAAAATTGTAAAAAAAAGAAGGAAGAATCTCTACTGGGGAATTAATAAAGTGACAATAATCATAGGGGTGCGCACAGGGTGTGCTGGGTGTTCCCAGGCACACCCTAATCACCCCGTGCACATTAGTGTTATCGCTCTGTGTAGCAGCAGAAACAGGGGAAAGATCTCCCGCTTACCGGCTCTGCCATAAGAGAAGTGTTTATGCTTTTCTCTTTTACTGTGACGGCAGGGAGATCAATGTGTCGGGTCATATATATGTAGACACCCGCACACGCATGTGTGTTTGAGCTTAAGGGTGCACACCCTAATGCAATAGGCTGTGCACACCTATGACAATAAAACTTGCTAAAGAAAACAAGAGAAACCAATCAACCCTACATTTTCCCTAAAGGACTAAATATGCCTGCACTTTTTTGAAATGGGGTTCCAGACTGAATTTGTCTTTTTGAATAGGGCAGGCAAGGGGTAGAACCTCTGTTAGGTTTGATGGTACAGGAGAGGTATGGGGTTTAAAGTGATTATTCTAGTTGGAAAATTGTCATATATAGAGGGAGATTTACTAAAACTGGAGCACGCAGAATTTGGTGCAGCTGTGCATTGTAACTAGTCAGCTTCTAGGTTTGATTGTCAAGGCTTAATTGAACAAGCTGAAGTTAGAAACCGATTAGTTACTATGCACAACTGCACCAGATTCTGTGTGCCCCAGTTTAATAAATCTCCTCCATAGTGTTTTATTTCAAGGCAGCTCTCGAATACCAGCTGTTGATCAGCATGTATCTCAAAACAACTCATGTGCAGGAAGGAAAGCGCCAGAGGTGTTTAATTATTTCCAGTAGCAGTTTTTATTAAAAGACACATTCAGTTAAAGATAATGTGTTTTGATGGGTTAAAAGGGTCCCCCTTCATCAGGACTTAGTAAATGTTGAAAAACAAGAACTTACCCTAAAATGGATACATGTATACTTTATTAACTTTGATAGGCTGGAAGGGGGGGGGGGGGGTTACACTTTCTGTGAAAAAGGTTTGCTGTGTTTGATTATATTTATTTTTTATTTTTTAAACCATGTTTTTATTTTTTATGAGAGCCCTATAAGGCAATGTCCATCCTTTATCCAATTTTGATTACTGGTCTTTCAGTCTGTATTTCCTACTCAGTGGCGGCTGGTTGGTATATTTGCCGCCCCCCAAAAAAATATACCCCCCAGTCGGTGGGGTCACAGGCACCCCCCCCCCGGGGTTGGTCACCAGCCCCGCACTTATCCCATCTAGGTCGCTTCTGCAGGGCGGGAGCTTCACCCTACGTCTCCTCTCCTCCTTGGCTTCGGCGGCTCCCTCTGCATCTCCTCTCGGCCAGTCCGTTGATGGGACTCTGGACCCACTTCCTGATTGGCCAAGAGAGGGGAATCAGGAAGACAATAGCAAATATTCATTCGCTATTGTCACACAACTGGGTGGGCTTGGGGTGCAGTGCTCTGCGCCCAGAGCCCACCCATTTTTTAAGCCAATTAGAGCCTCAGGCTATAATCATGTGCTTCTAAGAAACAAGAAAACCCATTGGAAACCATGTGTTCGGCGCCCTGCATGTAGATTTGGGGCCGGGTGCATGAATTAGGGGGGCAGCGCCCCTGCGCCCTGTATGGACCGGCCTCCATCGTTCCTACTAGTTTTCTTGCTTTTTTCCACGGCTGCCTTCTGGACCCCCACTCCAGTGAAGTGATTGTAAAACCTTCCATGTACCCAGTGAAGGGATTATCCTCAGGTGATACACAGAGATTAAACAAATCCTCCTATATAATTTATATCTGTTTACTTGCAGCCATCGCTTCATCCATTCAAAGTGCTGAATTTATAAGCTTGTCTCAGAGTTCAGAAAAAAGGGGGCGGAGACCCGAAGTTACATTCTGCATGCTCAGTAAGGAGAGTTTTGAGAGCTGATTGAATGGGACAAACCCCATCACACAGCACACCACAGGAACAGAGCTGAGGCTTTCAATCTGATGGAGATCCCTCCCCTGTCACCATTTTGTTGTCAGGAAAAATTGTCAAGAGTGATTCATGCTGATAGCAGAGGAACGAAACAGCAGATAGAAATGACCCTTTGTGCTTTCAATTGAAACAAGTACACGCTATAGAGGGATATGCTTTGTTCATTTTTCATGTCAGAGATTTATAACCCCATTAAATGTTCTGCAAGTCCTGCCATTTTTTTTACATTTACATCAATCAGCCAAAACATTTTGACCACTGGGAGGTAAATTGAATAACAATGCTTATCTTCAGTCAAAAGGGAACCTGAAAGTGCACACCAGTAGATCACCCGGTTAAATGAAGTGACAGATCAGCTACAGCTTTTCTCCTCCCAAGCCACGCCCCTTTAATGTGTTTTACCCACTTACGTGCTTAACCATTTGATTAACCACATGAGCAGGTGAAATGGGTTAGATGGGTGTGGCTTGGGAGAAGACAAGCTGAAGCTGTCCTTTTACCTCATCCAAACGGGCAGTTTGTTGGTGTGCACTTTCAAATTTTCTTTTGATTGTTGGTAGTGTCGGGCCAGATTTCCCCTTTGGAAGTAAACACCCTATAGAGATTGAAATCCCCGACTGATACTAAGTGAAGCTTTGAGTGATGCTAGTTTGTGCTTTTGGGTAACAGTGACTATTTTGTTACAATAGCATCTAAAAGTGGGTGAGATATATTAGGCAGCAAGTGAACATGTTCTCACTGAAGTTGATATGTTGAAAGTATAAAAAAATGGGAAAGCTTATGCAGGTGATTGACTTTGAAAAAATTGTAATGGCTAGACGACTGGGTCAGAGGAACTCCAAAACTGCAGCTCTTGTGGATGTTCCAGGTCTGCAGTGGTTAGGACCTACCAAAAGTGGTTAATGGAAGGAAAACCGGCTAACTGGAGATAGGATCAAGGGTGGCCAAGGCCCATTGATGCATGAGAGGAGTGAAGGCTGGCTTGTGTAGTCCAATCCAATAGAAGAGCTACTGGAGCTCAAATTGCTGAAAAAGTCAATGCTGCTTCTGATAGAAAGATGTCAGGACACTCAGTGACTCACAGTTTGTTGTGTATGGGGCAGCATAGCCACCGCCCAGTAAGGTGCCCATGCTGACCCGTGTCCACAGCCAAAAGCGTCTAAAATGGGCATGTGAGCATCAGAACAGGACCAGTTCAATGGGCATGTGAGCAATAGAAGAAGGTGGCCTGGTCTAATGAATCACATTTTTTTCTTTTACTTTATCTGGATGGCCGAGTGCTTGTGTGTCGCTTAACTGGGGAAGAGATGGCACCATGTTGCACTTTGGGAAGAAGGCAAGCCGGTGGAGGCAGTGCGATGCTTTGTCTAGTGGAGTCCATGCCTTGAGGGGTCAAGGCTATTTAGGCAGCAAAAGGGGGACCTACTCAATATGAGGTGGGTGGTAATAATATTATGGTGGGTGGTCATAATATTAGGGCTGATCGGTGTATAGGTATACAGTATGAAGGCATGACATGGATAGATACGGGAATTAAATTCAATTTCGTCATGCTTAGTAGATTGTAAATCTCTTTATATTTATATTGTGGGTTGTACGCTTGAAGAGTGTCAATCACCATGTGCTACTATAAGGTGTTTATTGTACTTCCATATCTATTTAACTTTATGCTTTGGTTCTATTCCTCTTTTAAAAACTTTATTAAACATATTGAAAGAGAAAGATAAGCCCATGTACTGGACATATATGGGAAGAATGATCCCGAGGGGTAGATTAAAGTGGCAGCGAGTCAGCTTGCTAAATCCTCCCGAATCTCCTCAAAAGGGACACATTATCCCTTGCGTTTCTCATTTACATCTACTCTATCGACTGCTAACAACAATGAATACTGCTGGCAACAACAGATTTTGTGTATATATATATATATATATATATATATATATATATATATATATATACTGTATATATATATATATATATATATATATACACACACACTGTATACAATATATATATATATATATATATATATATATATATATATATATATATATATATATATATATATATATATATATATATATATATAAGGGTTGCACAGATACCACTTTTTTAACACAGAGTAGAGTACCGATACTTTTTTGCAAGTACTCGCTGATACCAGTTACCGATACCTATCGCGTAAGTAGGGGGGTTGTATGGGAGTTGGGCGAGGCTGAGGTGAGGACAGGGTGGGAAGTAGAGGGGTAAGTGAGGGCAGGGTAGTTGAGGGTGGGGTGAAATAGGGATTGTGGGCTGGGAGAATTGAGAAGAAAAAGGCTGTGATTGCTGGGGGAAGAGGATGGGAGGGTCATTGAGAGACATGGGGGCAGAGGTGACAGTTGGTGGGGGAAGGAGGAGGCAACACAGGGAGGGCACAGTACAGGGCGTTAGGAGGGCGCAGTACAGGGCATTAGGAGGGCGCAGTACAGGGCGTTAGGAGGGCGCAGTACAGGGCGTTAGGAGGGCGCAGTACAGGGCATTAGGAGGGCACAGTACAGGGCTTTAGGAGGGCGCAGTACAGGGCGTTAGGGGGGCACAGTACAGGGCTTTAGGAGGGCGCAGTACAGGGCATTAGGAGGGTGCAGTACAGGGCATTAGGAGGGCGCAGTACAGGGTGTTAGGAGGGCACAGTACAGGGCTATAGGAGGGCGCAGTACAGGGCGTTAGTAGGGCACAGTACAGGGCATTAGGAGGGCGCAGTACAGGGCGTTAGGAGGGCACAGTACAGGGCTTTAGGAGGGCACAGAACAGGGCGTTAGGAGGGCGCAATATAGAGCGTTAGGAGGGTGCAGTACAGGGCATTAGGAGAGCACAGTACAGGGCTTTAGGAGGGCGCAATACAGGACGTTAGGAGGGCGCAGTACAGGGCGTTAGGAGGGCACAGTACAGGGCGTTAGGAGGGAACAATATAGGGCATTAGGAGTGTGCAGTACAGGGCATTAGGAGGGCGCAGTACAGGGTGTTAATTAGGATGTTAGGATGGCGCAGTACAGGGCTTTAGGAAGGCGCAGTACAGGGCGTTTGGAAGGCGCTGTACAGGGCGTTAGGTACAGACCAGTCTGTACACTGGCACCGTACCTTACATCATATACAGACTGGTGTGTGTATAACATATACAGTACAGTGTTGGGGTACAGACTGGTCTGTATATAATGTATGGTGCTAGTGTATAAGACTGGTCTGTACCCTGCTGACACTGTCCTGTACATACTACACTAAGCTGTTTGCAGGACTTGCTCTCCTCATTACTCGGTTCTGCTTCCAGGGACAATTCCACAACTGCCTCACATAGAAACACACGTGCTGATGCTGTCCAGCCCCTTGCCCTTGGCGACTCACCCACTCTCTGTTATTGGATAGCGGCCAGCCATTGAGCTAGCTCTCTCTCTATGCAGGAACAGGATGGGAGGAGTCATGACATCACCCACCCTCTTCTTGTTTACAGAGGCAGGAGAGGATCGCAGCAGTGCTGCATAATGAAAAAAAAACAGCCGGGAGTAGGAGTGTCGGTGGGGCCAGCTGTCAGCCTGTTCCCACTGTGCTGTGGATTTTCCCGACCCCCCCCCTCGCCCTGGTGCCGTAAGGTGCGTACTGCTCCGAACCCCACTGCCGGAGGGGTGGAGGAGGTGTCCCACCCCCAACTGACGTCACTTCCGGTATCGGTTTTCGGTATCGGAGCATTTTCCCCAGTACCGATACTCGTGAAAATGCCTAGTATAGGCACCGATACCAATACCAGTATCGGTATCGGTGCATCCCTAATATATATACATACACACACACACACACCTGTATATCATCTACCACACTTTTTTGTCATTTCACAGAACCCAGCTGGGTGACAGGTTCACATAGAAATAACATGAACATATTAAGTTTCATAACTAAACTTAACTAACTTCTAGTACAAAAAGAGCCAAATGTTTAGAAAGTCTCAATTCCCCTATTTCCAACAGATCTTGAGCTTATGCAGGATCTTGCCAACTTCTGTTTTATAGTTTGCTATTATAATAATCCTTTAACATTGATTTTAGGATTAAAATTGCTGAAGATTATTTTTTTGCTTTATAGAGAGTAGAAATAATAAAAATTCCAATTTATATCAGCTTCACACAAGTACAATGGATAGAATACATCAGTCGTACTGTTAAACCCTTTGTCAGCCTTTCTCAACCTTTTTACCACAAAGGAACCCCCTCAATTAGTTTGCAGGTCTCAGGGAAACCCCACCAGAATGATTAAACATACAGTTCATGGTACTAAAATTAGCAAGATCAGTGGGTTCTAGAGAGTTTTAAATAAAAGAATAAAGAATGGGGTTTGACAAAAAAGGTGAAAACAAATGTAGTGTCATTTAATCTACACATTCACAGTAACACAGTGGAAAATGTATAAAACATTGAATTCATTTATTTTAAAATAGTGTCCATATTCAAAATGTCCATCACAAATATAAATGTTCTTATATCAAAAGTCCATTGTGAAAAACTGGTGCAAATATCCAAAAGAAAAAAGATAACTTAAAAACACCATAAATCCTTTACCAAAGTGAACAAGTGCCAGTTCCACATCCTTTTAGAATGAGGCTCACCAGATTGTGTACATCTCAATTGCATGTACAATTAATCTTGCTTTATGTAGATGACAATCCCAATCTCCGTTCAGATCTCTTCAGACTGAAAATAGATGTCAGCTCTAAGAAGTAAGAGAATATCATGCCCATCAAATAGCTGGTCAGTCCAGACGATCCTCGTCCTGCTAGCTCCACATCGGTTTAGGCTGGAAGATGTGTTTCAGATCTGGTGCCTCTTCGTCCAGGGATGGCCGGGAGCTCCACGCTGACCAGTGGTGAGAGCGGATGCGGAAGTGACGTCACTAGGATAGGGCCGAAGTGGAAGCCCAGGGCTGTCAGGCACAGAGGCTACGCGTTCTGAGCTTGCATAGCCTCTGTGACTGACAGCCCTTGGTTTACACTTCCGCACTGTCCTGGTGACGTAACTTCCGCATCTACGTTCCACGCTGGTCTGTTTTTAAGTTCTCTTTTTTTTCTTTTGGATATTTGCACCAGTTTTTCATAATGGACTTTTGATATAAGAGCATTTATATTTGTGATGGGCATTTTGAATATGGACACTATTTCAAAATAATTTCTTTTAATGCGCTACTGTGAATGTGTAGATTGACATTACATTTATTTTCATCTTTTTTTTCAAAAATTTTATTTTAAAGTAGCACCAAGTTTAATAATATTTTGTTTTTAGTTTTTTAGCGCAGTGCTTATATGAGAAAGAATGGAGTTTACCTAACAATAAAGAAATGTAAAAAAAAATAATAATAATGGGGTGACAAGTGCAGCCAGGAGATCAATGTGCCAATGCTCTCTTCTTCAGGAACCCTTTGCCACCTCTGGGAGAACCCTGGGTTCCATGGACCCCTGGTTGAGAAAGGCTGAGAAAGGTTGAACTATTTAATCTTCATTAGAAAAACATTTGATGTCTTTATCACGTCATGACCTGTTTGGGCAATGTAGCTAATGTATTGATTAAAGGAAAGCTATACTGAGGAGGTTAAGCAAGTTCTCACTGCTGACCCCTCCTTCTCAATTTGATAGTTACTGGACTGTCACACCACTCCAAGAGAGTCAAGGTTATAGAACACGAAATGTAACAAATAATAATTATGGGATGGTCAGTGCAGCCAGGAGATCAATCTACTAAAGCTACCTTCTCCAGGAACACTTAGCCATCTCTAGAAGAACCTCATGGTTCCATGGACCCCTGGTTGAGAAAGGGTGAGAAAGGTTGCTCTATTTGGTCTTTATGAGCAATACATTTATGTCTTTATCCCATCATGACTGAGGAGGTTCTCACTGTTGACCCCTCCATCTGAATTTGATAGTTACCGGACTGTCACACCACTCCAAGAGAGTCAAGGTTATGAAACACAAAGTGTAACAAATAATAATAATGGCTAGAAAAGAAACACAGACTGTGAAAACTGTAGTGACCCCCTACAATGGTGGTTAGTGTAGTCAGGAGATCAATCTTCCAATGATCTCTTCTCAAGGAACCCCTCGTAACCTCTGAAAGAACCCCCAGGGTTCCATAAAACCCTGGTTGAGAAAGACTTAGAAAGTTTGCTCTATGTGGTTTTCATTAGCAATACATTCAATAGGTTTATCCAATCATTATCTATTTCAATCAATACCCAATCTATACTGAGGAGGTTCAGCAAGCAAGTCACTGCTGACCCCTTATTCTGAAATTGATAGTTACCTGACTGTCATGCCACTCCAAGAGAGTCAAGGTTATGGAACACGAATGTAAATTAGTTGTTGACTTCACTCTAAGTTTCGGGTCAGGGACTCAAAGTGCTGTTGCCAGAGACAGCCAGGTATCTAGCATTTTCAAAAGGAATGCAGCATGGCAGATACTATATTTATCTAAGTACAGGTTTCCCTTAATGTAACATTAAAATTCATACTTTCCGTGAATCAAGCGCTCACATGTCAGCATTACCAAATCACATTCTTACTATTAATATGAATAAAAAACAGGGGTTCTGACTACCTTTATGTAACCGTAAAGCTAGGGAAATAAATTACATGGTCTCAATCTACTAGGAGCACCATGGGTATGCTGAGTTGTTGAACTTGTCAATTGGACTGACCCTGTCTGCTAGGCTTTTCATAGCAGGTCAAGGACAATCACTATGTAACTCAGCTAAGCAAGAAGCTGAGACTGTATATAAAATTAACAAATATGGCAGCCCCAATTGACCTAACTATTCAAAACTTATATACAAAAAAACAGTGCTTTGAAAATATTAACAAGCAATTATAAGATATATTACATTAAGCTGGTATCATTTCTACTTAAAAATCAACAAGGCATCAACAAGGCATTCCTCCCCTTTAAGCAGCATGTAACAGAAATGCAACATCATTTGTAGAATAAATCCTCCAGCATACTCAAAATGTTCAGCTAATAAGGAAAAATGGCACAAAAGTAAACTGGACCAGCACTTATGGCCACTTTGGCTACTCTAATATCACTGCAAAAACTGGCAGTTGTCACTTACCCAGAATCCATTGTCCCTCCTGCCCCATTGAATCTACCAAAAAACTTTAGATCGGCCATTTTAGTCCCATCTACATCCTTCATTGAGCCAATCACTCTTGTATCTCTTCTAAGCACAGTCCGTCGTTGTAGTCAGTCCATCCCCATCCGAATGCCACGTTGGGCCCCACGTTTGAGAAACTCCCTGGCCGATTAAGTCGGTGGCATTCCTTACTCGAATGTACACTTGTATAGACTCAACCAGAGTTAATACTTTCAACTAATAATTTCACAAGAGTGAAAAAAAAAAGTACTTTCCTCAAGACCTTACAAAGCTAAAACAAAACTGCCAAACAAGTAGGCCTCCCCAAAGCAAACGAAAGGGAAAAATTAGCAGCTCATTAGCAAATTGGCTTCTGTTTAACTCCCTCCCACATTGTGTAATAGGTTTAAATCCCTCTCTTTTTTTTTTTTTTTTTTTCCTAACGATGTCACCTCGTTAGAATGACTGAGAGCGTAGCAGGGACACTTATGCTGGAGGGGGGTTGCCATGGCAATAGAGGCCTGCTGGTGCGCGGGAGGCCTGCCCTGCTACTTTTCTAAATTAAATATAGGGAGAATGGAAAATCATGTTAGGAGACATTAGCTGGCTTCTCGCAAGCGTTTAGGTGTGCTGATCCATGCAGCCAACAAGTTGTATAACATTTGAACTCCTCCTAAAAGGGTCAGCCAGACTAAAAAGTGCGCTGGAGAGAAATGACTCTGGCAAAGGGGTCGGCTGAAGTAACCAGGGACCATGTCATATCTAATAGGTCAATTCCTTTGATGAGCAAAACAATGTATATATCAGGTTAAAAGGTTTCATTTGAGGGAATAAAAGGCTTTTTTTTTTTTTTTGCAAAATACATTTTGTTTTCCAGTAATCTCTTCTGGCCATACAAGACATTAAAATAAATATACGATAGAGAAATCTGCAATGTGTCTGTACAAAGCTGTTTCTCCGAACACCGTTTTCCGTTAATCTTAGATAACATGTTTAAGCAAATACAGCACAGATGCTTGACACACTGATAAAGCTCCTTTTGTGTATTCTATGGTATTAAACAAATACCAATTTTAATAGAGGCCAAAGAACACATACTGCACTGCCAATTCTGAGAGAGTTATAGAGATCCAAGCATGTATTACCAGGCACAGACAAGAGCAGAAGCATCCAAAGGCTTGCTTGGCATTCACAGTGGACCTGTTGCAGGTATTTTGCAAGCAGAGCCAATGTTAAAGTGATTGTAAAGGAAACATTTTTAGTTAAAAAAAATAACAAACAGGTCATACTTACCTGCTCTGTGTAATGGTTTTGGACAGAGCAGCCCCGATCCTCCTCTTTTCGGGTCCCCGCCGGCGCTCTGGGCTCCTCCCCCTTGCCGAGTGCCCCCATAGCAAGCCGCTTGTTGTGGGGGCACTCATGTGTGCTTGCTCTCGAGCTGACTCTCTGCGTCCATAAGACACAGAGGGCATGGCTCAACCCAGCCGGCAGGAGCCAATGGCTCCTGCTGCTGCACCTCAGCCAATGGCAATCAGGAGTGAGAGACCCGGGTCTTGCGCACATCGCTGGATCAAGGTCAGACGTAGGTAAGTATTAGGGGGGACTGAGGGGGAGCTGCACACTGAAGGTTTTTTACCTTCATGCATAGAATTCATGAAAGTAAAAAACCTTCAGCCTTTACAACCACTTTAAAGTGGACCTTTTAGTAATTAAACAAATCTGCATGAAAGCATTCCTGACATGTCACAATATACAGCAACAGTATTAATTTTTAGAAAAGCTGCAAGCTGATCATTAAAAAGCAGTCCTTAAACTCCACTCCAGTGACTTCACCTAGGCTGAGATGATGTCATCCATCTGCTGCAGGAAAGAGGAAGCATTTCCTCAATCTCCCCTCCTGCAGTGAATGGGCTATATAACACTTTAACATTACAGCAATTCACATGGGGACAGGATGCAGTAGGGGCTGACCTAGGGTTGCCACCTGTCCGGGATTCATCCGGACAGTCCGGGTTTCGAATTTTGTGTCCAGGTTTCAGACTGCCTGAAACCCGGACACAATATTCATAATGGACTGTGGCTCCCAAAGTAACCAAGTACCACAACCGAGTGCATAGGGGTGCGCACAGGCCCCATCCCCATACACGGACAGGAGAGGAGAAATGGCTTGATCTGCTCCTCCTCCTCCTAAACCTACGCCTCTGTCTGCCCACCCACGCTCCAATCTCCAGTGTTCTGTGCCTCAGCACAGGGATGTGTGGTCTGGAAATTTTGAAGCTCAGGAACCAGCAGATACATCATGGATGAAAGGTGTCGACACCTTTCATCCATGACGGGGGCCCCTGACACCTGAGCCTCCATCCTTGGGTGACTGAGTTTACCATCCAATGTCTGTGACTGAAGTTTCCCTCACTTCTATCTTCTGCCTCCAAGCAAGTGAGTATACTAAGGTAAGAGGGACCTAGATGTAAGGAGTGCCCTGTGGACTCTGATGTAAGGGGGGGCTTTGGGAATCCTAATTTAAGGGGGAATGCTGGGAACTCAGATGTAAGTGGGAGGTTTGGTGAGCAGAAACCACCTTCCATCAGAGTTCTCCTTCACATAAGAGTTCATAGCATTCCCCCTTAAAAAAAAATGTTTGCCGTGCGCCACTAAAGTGTTTGGGTTTGGCCTGAAGAAAAGATGGCAACCCTAGACTGACCTGTGTGAGACATTTGTGAACACAGCCAAGAACTTTTCAAGCACCAAGATTTACATTGTTTAGGTCATTTCTAGGCCAGAATTACAAAAGAAAAAGGATTTGGGGGTGCTTACTTCAGAAGATTGCAAAATGAACAAACAGTAGAACCCGTAGAAGGAATGAGGTCCTGATTCCACTATGTAGATCTTTAGTTATCACTAGGAGGATCACTAGTAGAGGGAAAGAAGTCCTGATTCCACTACATAGATATTTAGTTATCACTGGGAGGATCACCAGTAGAAGCATCAAGGTCCTGATTCCCCTTTATAGAGCTTTAGTTATCAATGGCTGGTCATCAGTAGAAGAAAGGAAGCCCTGATTCCTTTATATAGAGTTTTATTTACCACTAGGGTGATCAATATTAGTAGGAAGGAGATCCTGATTGAAATATATAGATCTTTAGTGATCACTAAAGGGATCATCAGCAGGAAGAAGGAAGTCCTGATTTACTGTATAGATCTTTAGCTATTAATAGAGGGATCACCAGAAGAAGGAAGGAAGTCCTGATTCCCTTATATAGATCTTAAGATATCATTAGAGGGTTCACCAGGAGAAGGAAGAGAGTTCTGATTCCCCTATATAGATCATAGATAGACCTCATTTAGAATATTATATCCAGTTCTGTAGACCTCACTTACAAAAAGATATGTATAAGGTAGAGCGAGTGCAGAGATGGGCAACAAAAATGGTGAAAAGTCAAAGCGATAGAATATATCAGGATAGACCATATATGAAATGTACAGTCTTGAGGAAAGAAGGGAAAGGGGGAATATGACGGAAATCTTTTACTACATTAAGATTGTGAATAAGGTTCAGGAGAGCAGTATTTTCAATATGAAGCTAAGCTCAAGAACATGTGACTTTAAACTAGCGTGAGGAAAGTTCAAAACTAACCTTGTAAAGTATTATTTTACTGAAGAGCGGTTTATAATTGGAAAGTAGTCCTGTAGTTCAGTAACACAGGCATTAAGCAATGAAACATTGTTATTGACAGCTCATCAAGCATACAGTACACTATACATCCAAAAGTTTGTGAACACCTGACCATCACACCTATATAACCTTGTTGGACATCCCATATCCAATCATGGATATTAATGTGGGGTTGCCCCTCACCACCCTTTGTGACTCTAACAGCCTACACTTTCTTGGGAAGGCTTTCACCAAGATTTTTTAATGTGTCTGTAAGGAAATTGTACTGAATTATCTGAAAAACTATTTGTGAGGTCAAGTATTGAGGTTGAAGTAGACAATGCGGTTTGTAATAGTTAAACGTTTCATAATTACAAACATTCCAATTCATCCCAAAGGTTTTCAGTGGGGTTGAGGTCTGGGCTCTGTGCAGGCCATTTGAGTTCCTCCACAGCATATTCATCAGTCATGCCAGGATAGAAAAGGCCCTTCCTCAAAGTTTTCCCACAAGGTTGGTGGTTGGTTGAAGTGCACAGTGGCTCTATAAATACTTAAAGCGGGAGTCCGGCGAAACATTTTTTTTTAGATGTCAGCAGCTGCAAATACTGCAGCTGCTGACTTTTAAAATAAGGTCACTCACCTGTCCCGGGGTCCAGCAATGTCGGCACCCGAGACCGAACCGTCCCTCGATCCTCGGGTGCTGCCGCCGCCATTCTCAGGAAGTGAAGCGTTGCGGCCTCACTTCTCGATTCCCTACTGCACATGCGCGAGTCACTCTGCGCGTTCTCAATGGTCCCCGATATCTCCTGGGACCTGTGTCTTTCCCAGGAGACAGCGGGGAAGTGCGGGAGGGGGCGTGACTCCCGCGGGAGTCTATTCCCGGAAGTGGGTGCAGATACCTGTATTATACAGGTATCTGCACCCCCCCCCCTGAAAGGTGCCAATTGTGACACCGGAGGGGGGGAGGAATCCGATGAGCGGAAGTTCCACTTTTGGGTGGAACTCCGCTTCAAGTGACTGCTGGCATAAAATGCGTAAGAACATGTAATGGAGCTATGGAACAGTTGGTGTGCATCACTTGTCCAAATAATTGCACTAGTTGTCATTTGCATTGGGCAAGTCAAATGTGGATTGACTTGGAGAGACATATTTTTATTTAGGTCGAAAAAGCAACCATTGTCTATGTGTACTATAGCATTCCCAGTACCCTTCACTGAAAACACTTAAACTTAATAAATTGGAGGGGAGTCCATACATTTTTGATCATATAGTCTATGTAATCCCTTATAGGGTTCTCCAACTTTGTTGGGCTGGTGGCAATAATTGCAGTCACTTCAGTAATGTCACTTCAGGAAAAGCTTCAAAAATGTTTAAATTTTACCTTCCGACCATGCTAACTTTGGAATTATCTATGTAGTGATACCCCAGAAGAAGCTGCTTAAGTTTGTTCAGCCCGGTATTCTGCTTCACAACCCTAATAACAGCCTCAGCCCCCTCTGGCATACCTGGCAATAGTGTAAGTGCAATGACCAATGAGAAATACACTTGTTATGGAAAAACACAGAAATTGTCTTTACTGCGATATTTCTGTGGAAGAATAACAAACAGTAACAGTATAGCTCTCAATCCTATATTCAAGCTGCTTTCAGGGGATTCTAAACCTGAGAATGTCCCCAAGAGCAGAGGCATACTTTAATGGTAAACAAAGCATAATATGGCAATTCAAATGTAATTGGTTACCTTTGCTCAGATTGGCTCTATGAGTCCAGGCAGGAGGAGAGCAGAGGAATGACTCTCTTTGTGTCAGGCCTCTCTCTACTGTCACCTGAGACCACAAGCCCAACTTTACACACCTATTCAAGCAAGTAATGGCTTAACTTTATAGATAAACTGTCCCACACACCCAATGCATATGCAGAGCCCTGAATATGTGTGTGCGGATCTGTATGACCCTAACAGCTTCAGTCCTTTTTGAAGAAAAGATAAGCTTTGCTGTCTTCAGCTAGCCACTTTCGTTGGTGCACTTTAACTCCTGGGTAGCAGGGCCAAATAACACAACTGGCCCAAATTATCAAGTGAAACAGACAGGGTTTTGTTCAACAAGGTGAGAGGACAATGATGTCTGCATACAGTGTCCCAGAAATGGATAGCCTTATTCTTTATTCCTGTGGTACTACAAGTGTCAGCAACAGGGGCGTTGCTAGGGGGTGGCTATTGGGGCTATAGTCCCGAATCTGGGGCCCATAGCCCCGAGTCTCTTGCCGCAGGGTCCCTGCATAACCAGCGGTTTGTGGCTGCTGCGGTGGGTGGGCTGGCTGCATGAGAGAGGCAGAGGAGAGGAGAGAAGCGAGCGGGCGGACGAGCAGAGATGACATCTCTCTCCACCCGCTCCACATCAGCGCTCTTCACAGCTGGGCCTCTTCAATTTGGGAGCGAGGTGCGGCAAGCAGCAGAGAGATGACATAATCTCTCACTGCCCGCCACACATCAGCGCTCCTCCGCCCTCACAGCACGGTGGAGTGGAAGTCTCGTGCTTCCTGTCATCGTGGAGCTCCACTTTGCAGTCAGACCCCCTTGCTTCAATGTCGGAGGTACGGCGGGGAGCAGGGAGATGACATCATCTCTCACTGGCCGCCACGCATCACCGCTCTCCTGCTCTCATTAAATGGACCAGGGCTGTCAGCCTGCCACCAATGCAGCGTCAATGCACATTTGGTGGCACTGGCTGGCATGGCAAGTGACAATCCACATTAGTTGGCAAGTGATGTGGAAAGTGACAATCTGCAAATGGTGGCAGGAGATGTGGCAATCTGCAAATGGTGTCAGGAGACGCGGCAAGTGACAATCTGCAAATGGTGGCAGGTGACCTGGCAAGTGGCAATCAGCAAATGGTGGAAAGAGATGTGGCAAGTGACAATCTGCAAATGGTGGCAGGAGACGTGGTAAGTGACAATCTGCAAATGGTGGTAGGAGACGTGGCAAGTGACCATCAGCAAATGGTGGCAGGAGACGTTGCAATCTGGAAATGGTGGCAGGTGACATGGCAATCTGCAAATGGTGGCAGGTGACGTGGCAAGTGACAATCCACATCTGCTGCCAGGTGAAAGTGGCAAGTGACAATCCACATCTGGTGGCAGGCGACATGGCACGTGACAATCCACATCTAGTGGCAGGTGACGGTGGCAAGTAACACACTGCATCTGATGACAGGCGACGGTGGCAAGTGACACGCTGCATCTGGTGGCAGGAGATATGGCAAGTGACAAGCCCAGGGCTCCCACTGATTCTGCAGTATGGTGAGTTGAACCACTTCATTAAATATTAGAATGTAACAATAGAAATAATGCACTTCAATCATCCTGACACCATATCAACCATGGTGCCGTGGTGATTGAAGCGCTAACACCAGCCATCACCCGTGAAAAATTGCTTACGACTGGTCTCCCCCCCCCCCCGCGGGTGACCGCTGCTATGGGCTCTAGCCCCAGATCTTTTGCAGACCTAGCAACACCCCTGGTCAGCAAGATGACTGCCAGCAACGATTTCTGCATACAGTGTTCAAATAACTCCTTTTGTAGTGCAGTGTCTCTGTTTCCTGCAGATGGGCAAAATGCCCTCTCAGCACATCCTGCAATCAAAGCCCAAACAAACGTTCTGGAACAGGCAAGCTTTTAATGTGACCTGACCGGTCCCCTCATGCTGAAACGGTTCACACCCGGTGGAAATGCATCTCGATATTCACCTGGGACCCCCCTCTCTCAGACTGTACGTCCCGACTGGCGGCGGAGGCCAGAATCACACAGAGAGATCATCTGAAAGACAGCACCTCTCTCTCAAGTCTGGTCTCTTTACTCCCTCATGGCTGACTGACTTTTTCCTCAGGACACAAAATTGAGTCTTTTTCTTTCCTGTCTGCAAAGCCTGCTGGGATTTGTAATTCTCCTTGTATACCAGTCTATGGAGCCAATTTGTTTGGGAACTGCATGTCCCAAAATCCATTGCAGCTCTCTCTACAGTTCAGTACAGTCTCTCCCATTGGCTGTTGTAACTGTGCCTTTAATTGTTTTTCTTCTCCAATAGGGGCACAAGAGAGGCCGCTGAATGCACAGCTCTGTTTGTGTCAGCTCACATTACATTACCCTTTCAGGATGCTGGGCGCATGAATTACAGCGGCGGGGTTTTTTTCTAAGCACCTGTTCAGAGCCAGAGGGTCTAATAGGCTTCAAAATAGGGTGGGCTCCGGACGCAGAGCATTGTGCTCAGAGCCCACCCAGGCGTGTTAGAATAGCGAATTAATCATCGCTATTCTAACACTGAATCGCCTCTCCCCCCAATCAGGAAGCACAGGTGTGAGACCGAAAGGAGAAGCGTTCTGATTGGCCGCTGAGGAGGAGGGAGGAGACGGAAGCCGCCGAGCAGGGAAGAGCGATGCCCGCTCATGATGCCCGTGTAGGAGAGCCGGGAAAGCCGCCCATGGTTTGTCGCCCCCCCCCAAAAAAAATTACCACCAGCCCCCACTGGTTGTATAAAAGCTCATTTAACTGTTAGGAATATGTTTGTATGTAATGTGCTAGAGTAGGTAATGTTAGGATTTTTGTTAGTGTAGGTAAGATGTTTGACTTGGCTTGTAGCCAAGCCTTTGTTTGATCCTGGGCCGGGTGAGTGATCCAGGGAGGCTGGTATGATGTAGCAGGCAGCATGTCTGGTACCTCCCCCTACTTCTGGAACTTGCTGGAAACTACCAGAAGAATGGGAGGGAGGTTAGGAGGAGCTGCTTGGAGTATTCATGAGGGCCCTGACCAATCCCCAACTGATTGGTTGGTAGGGGGCAAGCTCCCTCAAATACTCAGGATCAGTTCAGGTGGAAGTTGGAAATAGAGTGTTAGAATGCTGTTGATGGGCCCTTGAGGGTAACCCCCTAGTCTGGAAGGGGTGACCTCGAGCCTAGGAACTCAGGTGCAGGAGGGTTTCTCTGACAACCACAGGAGGAATCCTGTCTAGTGGCACGGGAGCAGGGAGAAGAGAGCCAGGAGGACTGGTGAGTGAGACAGTCAGGGAGGACTGAGAGGCAGCCTGAGAGGACAGGGTGAGAGCTGTCTGAGACGGTTGCAGAGTCAGTCTGGGAGGACTGTGGAAGATTAGCCAGGAGGGCTAGTGAAAGGGGCAGCTGCAGCCAGGTGGGCTGGCAGTGCCTGAAGAAGTGGTGCTGGGATCAGTAGCCACAGAAGGACAGCTGGGCACTAGCATTTTGCTACACAACCAAGGGGCCCATAATCCCTGCCTGCAATGGGCCTTTGCTTCATCTGACTGAGCCCTATTGTCAGATCACCTAACAGTGTGCCAGCTGGTCCTGGGATTGTTGTGCTGCAACCAAGTGATGTGCTGGAGGAAGTTTAGGAGTGTAAATAGACTGTACAGAACAGTAGTGCTCAATTATCTTGGGGGGTCGGCCGGCGCCCCCATCCCCCAGCCGGCCAGACACCCCCCGTCACTCACTCGATCGCCGATTCCCCCCAACCCCCCATCGCTCAATCGCTGCATCGCTCGCCCGTCGCCCATCAGGGCCTCCTTGCACCTCCTCTCGAGTCCCGGCAGTTGCTTCTCCTCCCGGCCAATCAGGACTTAGGACTCGCGGCCAATCGGGTCTTAGGACTCCCGGCCAATCGGGTCTCAGGACCTGCTTCCTGATTGGCTGGGAGGAGAAACAGGAAGACATTAGCGAATATTAATTTGCTAATGTCACACAACTGGGTGGGCTCAGGGCGCAGTGCCACCCTTTTTCTAAGCCAGTAAGAGCCTCTGGCTCTAATCATGTGCTTTGAAAAAAAAAAACCCCATTGAAATCAATGCGTCTGGCGCCCTGCATGTAGATTAGGGGCCAGGCACATGGATTATGGGCGCGATATCCCTGCGCCCTGTATGAGCGACAACCACTGGTACAGAAGAATTTGTCAGTCAAGTTTTGCAAGTCAAGTGGGCATCCCATAATACCCCTATCCCCATTTAAATTTATTCCCCTTAATAGGACACAAAAAAACAAAGCACTGGCCTGTTTCCTGACTGCAGTGTGCTTGTGAAGAAACAATGTGCCTGCCTGTGCAGGTTGGGGAATCCCTTTCTACTTGCGGCTCCTTAGGGGGTGCTTTACAAGTAAATATTTGAATGTCCATAGCCTGGCCACAAATCCACTTTAAGGAAAGAGCACCACTCGTAGAGAAGAGAACACACACGGGGAAAACATCTCCTCATCACCAGAACTTTGTTGTGAATAAATTAATTATTAAAAAAGCTTCTAAAGCTTGAAAATATATGTGAGAGTTATTTTAGGTCTTTTACAGTTGAAAATCAGGTTTTCAGACTCTTTAATTGCCAATTAAAGCAAAGTACATAAATAACCCTAATTCTCTGCCTACACAATAGATTGTAGCTCTAGGCTTAAACGTCTAACAAGCAGGTGTACCTATCTTACTTTATAAACCCAAGGCAATTAAAGCAACACTGATCGCCCTCTAGCAGCGGATTAAGCCAAAGAAGCTTGTTCGGTTCCTTCACACATTATATCATCTGCAGACTCTGTTGGGACAAAATCATAATGAGTTGTGATGGTCACAGCTGACCCTGGCGTCACCGCTCACTGAATTATTAGGCTCCAAGCCGCGCGTAGCTTAGTAAGTCTTTTCCAAGCTGCCTGTGTCACCGAGGCTGCCAGTAAAAGCAGAATCACAATGCAGACTGGGTCTCTCTGGGATGTTAAACTCGGCATTACCATGGAAACCCACTTGGCTCCTCGCCATGGTCCTGTATTTATTATCTTGCTGGCAGTCGCCGTTAATATTGATTTCCGCTCTGGATTTTGATAAGAGATAATGAGAGAGACATGGGGACGGTGGCCAGGAGCTCACTTTCACTAACACCTTCAACAGGTATAGGGAAAAAGCTGACCAATCTCAGAAAGCTTTTTATTGAAAGATCTTTATAGCTGTGCCTCTTGCATTGCATGACTGTTTTGTAAGATTAACCCATGGATGCTCAACCTGTGGCCCTCCAGCTGTTGCGCAACTACAATTCCCATCATGCCTCAGTCTTTGGGAACCATGCTTGTAACTCTCAGCCTTGCAGTGCCTCATGGGACACTCATCCGCAACAACTGAAGGGCCTCAGGTTGAGCACCCATGGATTAACCCCATCAAATTCCTTTTGTGTATAGCCATCTTAAAAAAAACAATGCTGGAAAGGACCGTACACATGAGGGTCATATTAAAGGACTATCTTATGTGCACTCTACGGCATGCACTGTACTTGAAGCTGAGCTCCATGTGTAGCACCCTCTAGTGTGCTACTAGTGTGAGTGCAGGAAAACTGACACGCTGACTCATATTCAAAGCCTGTGAGTCCTAATCTGGGTCAGGGTTATTAGAGTTCGGGGCTGGATGCCTCATGCAGACATGCATGCCCACCCCCCACCCCTGATTCTGGAAAGTTGGAGAACATTCTAGAAGCTGGAGGGCGGAGGATGGGAGAATTATTTTGCATATTTAGGGAAGCATAGCCAATCCCCAGGCGGTGGGCCTGGCAGGGGATTAAGTGAGCCCCTAAATATGATTGAGTCATACCAGCAGGGGAGTAGGGGAGTCAGGTGGAAGATGAAGATGCAATGCTGAGGGGACTGTCGTGGCCCTTAAGGCGAACCCCCTAGTCTGTGGGGGGGGGGGTGCTCTGCCTCGAGTCGGGGCTCAGGTGCTGGCCTGGGAGGATCCTGACAACAGGAAAAGCTTGGAAGGAGTCTTCCCTTAAAGGCAGTGGGAGCAAGAAGGACAGTGTGAGTACTACAGCACGGTGCAGGGACTTACAAGGGGAGAGACTGCTACATGTAGCAGGTCTCTCTGGAAGATAGCGGTGTGCTTAAATCTTCCCTAACCTTGCCCTGGGAGATCTCCAGAGAGTCAGTCGGGTAGACTAGTGAAGAGGCAGCCAGGTGGGCCGGTGGAGAAGCGGTCAGGTGGGATACATTTCCTGCCGTGGTAGAGCTGGGAACAGGGGAGTTGGAGGTACTCCAGGATGCAGTTAATTGCACATTGTGCTACTTTCTAAGGGACTGAGAGTTCCTAGCCTGTAAAGGGCTGTTGTTGATCTAGCATAAACTGTCAGGTACTAAAGAGGAATCAATCTTAGCTCTACAGACCAAAGAGAAGGAATCAATTGGAGTTGTATTTAGGGAAGAAGTTGTCCCTGGTTTTGTTACTGTCAAGTTGGGCATCCCATAATTCCTATCCCCATCCAAGTTATTACCCCTAATAAAAAATAAATAAATAAATAAATAAAAAACAAAGCTCAAAGACAGTCTTTTTGTGTCTGGAGAAAGTGTGGAAGTTACTTGTGGCCTGGCTGTTCAGCAGTGGGGAACCCTGTCATCTGCAACCCCTAGTGCTACACCTGTATAGCTTTTTTTTGGCATGGTTACTTTGGTCCAACTTGGACCAATGTAAGTATGCACGTGGGTAGGTGCAGCCTCATGCGACAGACAGAAAACACACAGGGGGAGATTTACTAAAACTGGAGCACTCAGAATCTTGTGCATCTGTGCATGGTAGCCAATCAGCAGAGGCGGCTCTAGGCTTTGTGAGGCCTTAGGCAAAACGTACACATGAGGCCCCACGGACTGGGACGCTCCGTGATGAGGCCGCTATTCCTCAGACTGCGGGCAGTGTCTGATTTGTCCGTCAGCTCCTAAGCCACAGAGTCCCAGTAGGGGTAGGCGGAGCCACCCGCGTCAACTTCAGTGATTGAGAACAGGCAAATTAGGAGGCCGCGAGGCCCCTGTGAGTGCGAGGCCTTAGGCGAATGCCTAATTTGCCTAATTAGAGAGCCGTCTCTGCCAATCAGCTTCTAACTTCAGCTTGTTCAGTTAAAGAGGAGCCCCCCCCAAAAAAAATTAAACGTCAGCAGCAACGAATACTGTAGCTGCTGGTTTTTACTATTATGGCACTTACCTGTCCAGGCATCCAGTGATGTCCTCACCCGAGCCAATTCTTAAATCGGCTCTCAGGTGCTGGTGATGCTATCTTGGCTAAGCGTAAAACAGCTGGTTTCCTACTGCGTATATCGCACTGCACTTTGTGAATGGGTCGGCTGTGGGGGGAAGGAGGGGGGCCGAACTTCTGGCGCATTGAACTGAGCCGGAAGTGGGAGCGGGTACCTGTCAAAACCGGGTACCTGCTCCCCCCTTCCCCCCAAAAGGTGCCAAATGTGGCAACAGAGGGGGGGGAAGAGTTAGACAAGCAGAGCTTCCACTTCTGGGTGGAGCTCTGCTTTAAGCTTTGACAAAAACACCCCAGAAGCTGATTGGCCTCTGTGCACAGCTGCACCAGATTTTGCACTCTCCAGATTTAGTAAATCTCACCCACAGAGTCTATGTGTAGTAACAAGAATATATTGTAACAGAAGTCCAGCAATACACAACAGGCCCGGTGGGAAGGCAACCTGACCTGGAGCACTCACAAGATGTAACAGGGATGAACAGTAGTTTGAAGACTCAGAGGTGACGACAGTGTCTGCCGCGAGGAGTGGAATGCGGCCTGACCGGTCTGTACCCAAAGAGAAAGCCTTCCAGAGGTTTGGAAGGGTCCCTGCACTTTCCCTATTCCTCCAGAACCTTTCCCTGACCCTGTGTACTGTCCCTGTCAGGCGGTGACCTGTTCCTACTCTAGCCACTCACAAAGTGCGCAGAGCCAGCCTCTTAAATAGACTCTGCCTGACTCAAGATGGCCTCCAAAGTCATCTGGGGTGCCAATATCCGATCAGATAGCTGCCTCCCTGTGGAACTAGGTTCCTCTCGACTCCCTCCCTCCTCTGCATTGCCGCTGCAGACAATGCCACCTACAGTTGAGAAAATAGACTGCACCAGCCTGTATGCATATTCCATACTTGTGAGACCCATTTGGAAACAGAGAACCATTGTAGTAGTCAACACGAATACAGTGATCGCCACTATCTTCTAGGTCCCATGCCAAGCAGCTGCCCTGCTGCTTAGTGAAATAGGGGAACACTCACTTGGCACGGGCGCCATTTACAGAACGCCCTGCATTTTTCTTAATAAATGCAAGGCATTCTCTGATTAAACAAGGTGGAGATGCAGGGAGATGATGTCACAAACTCCATCTAATTCAACCGGGGAAAGCTTTGCATTCATTCAGAAATAGAAAGTGATCTGCGAATGGCGCCCGTGCTGAGCAAGCGACCCCTTTGTTTACTATGCAGCTCACCATGGGACCCAGAAGATAGAGGCGATCACTTTAGTAGAGAGGACTACTATGATGATTATCACTCCACAGTGAACTAGCAGGTATGGTAAAGGCATACTTACATCGCCCCAAGCTGGACCAATGTACAGTAACTATGCAAAAGCAATACCTGGAATTCAGCTTTAAAATTTATTAAAGCTGAACTCCAGGAAAGTAGCTATATAGACATATGAAATACCTATACTTACATAAATACGTACATATACCTAGTGAAGTGACTGGCCTCAGGTGATACACAGAGACGAAACAAATCCTCCTACACAGGGCTTTTTTTCTCAAACAATAGGTGCTGGAACCACGGCCCCACAAAACCCCTCCCCCTACACACACCCTCCAAATCACATCAAATAGTGGGGGTGTTCAGTCAAATTTCATGAAAACAGTAGGAGGGTCTTAAAGGGGCATTAAATACCAGGATTGCATTACATACAGAGTGCAGAGCTGTCACTTGTAAACACAGAAACCAGACTTCTGTGTTTACCAGTGATTGTGGTGAGCAGGCACCAAAGGGTCTGAGCCAGAGGTGGTGGAACTGAGTTCCACCAAGTTCCCCCTGAAAAAAAGCCCTGCTCCTACATAAGTTGTACCTGTCTATCTGCGGCCATTTCTTCTCTACATCTGTACAAAGTGCTGAGTTTTAAAACTTGTCTGAGAGTTCAGAAAAAAGGGGGCGGAGAGCTGAAGTTACACTTAGTGAGGAGAGCTCTGAGAGCTGATTGGAGGGAAGGGACACACCCCCTTTCACACAGCACACAGGAACAGAGCTGAGGCTGTCAATCAGCTGGAGGTCCCTCCCCTGTCACCTTTTTTTCTGTTGGTGTCAGGAAAACTTGTTATAAGTGACTCATGGTGATAGCAGAGGAACCAAGCAGCAGACAGAAATTACACTTAGTGCTCTTAATTGAGACAAGTACACACTATAACGGGATATGCTTTGTCCATATTTCATGTCTGAGGTTTACAACCATTTTGAGTTATTTTACCTAGAATAGGGTTTGAGTTTTTGTCCATCCAGTCCTCAGATAAACGCAGCCAGTTCATATAGAACAGCCAAGTGGATGGCACTATTTTTTCAGTTACAATTTATAAATACACTGCTGTCATCTTCCTTTCCCCAGACTGTTGATTAGACAGTGGTGGAGCTAGAGTAGACTGATGAGGTCATGCCTGTGCTCACTCACACTTTTCTCCAATCAGTCTTGCTCCTCCTAGTTTGAATGCTGCTGTACAGATTATTTATATGAGGCTGTAAGCAAGTCAAATTCAAACCCCAGTCTATAGGGCCCTTCTACTAAATACCAATTTGGTAAGCGGTATTTATGTGGTGGTGGATCACAATCAAGTGGTGGTTATTTATTTAGTATTTTCCACACAACCTTCACTGGGATCGAACGAGGGATTTGCCCTTCTGTGCTTGGACTTTTCTGTTTCTTCTTTTTGCACATAATTTTGAATTCTTTATTTACTGATTGTTATTCATTTATTCACTCAATTTATTATATGGATTGCAACTTATTTATTTAATTATTTTACTTAGTTATTTTTTAGCGCAGCTTTTTTCTTTTTCAGGGATGTAAGGGGCTCTTCTTTTTTCAAACACCAATCTAAGCAAACTCTTCTTCCTCTAAACACCAATATAAGGAGGCTTTTCTATCACAAAACACCAATTTTTAGGGGCTCTTCTCCCACTAAACACCAATGTATTGGGGCTATTCTCCCTCTAAACACCAATTTAGGAATGCTCTTCTTCCACTAAACACTGATGTATGGGAGCTCTTCTCCCTCTAAACACCAATGTGAGGAGGTTCTTCTCCCTCAAAATATCAATATAAGGAGGCTCTTCTTCCACTGAACACCAATGTAAGGAGGTTATTCTCTATCTAAACACCAATATAATGGACTTTTCTCCAATTACCCACCAATATAACAGGGCTTTTCTCCCACTAAACATCAATGTAAGGGGTCTGTTCTCCCACTAAACACCAATGTAAAGGGTCTGTTCTCCCACTAAACACCTATGTAATGTGGCTATTTTCCCACTATACAGTGATGTAAGGGAGCTTTGTATTCTTCAAACACCAATAAAAGGGGGTCTCCTCTCCCTCTAAAAACCAATGTAAGGAGGCTCTGCTTCCACAAAACACCAATGTATGGGAGCTCTTCCTCTACGAAATGCTTATAAAGGTCCTCCTATCCTAATAACACAATTGTAATGGGGCTTTTCACCATCTTAACACCAATGTAAGTTGGCTTTTTTTCCAGTAAACACTAATGTAAGGAGGCTCTTTTCCCGATAGCCACCGATGCAAGGGAATTCTTCACCCAATAAACATGAATGTAAGAGAGCTATTCTCCATCTGAACAGGTAGCTTACCTTTCTCAAAATACCAATGCAAGGGGCTCTTTTTCCCACAAAATTCCAATGTATGGGGTTCTTCTCCCACTAAGTACTAAAGTAAGGGAGATCGTATACCCTCAAACACTTTTACAAGGGCCCTCTTCTGTCAGCGTAAGAAGGCCTCTCTCCCTCTAAACACTAATGTAAGGCAGCTCTTCTCACACTACACACCAATGTAATAGGACTCACCACCCTCTCTATACATGAATGTAGGTGGGGTGGGGGTTCTTCTTCTACTCAAGATCAATGTAAAGATCATTTCTTTCACTATACATCAATGTAAGTACCATAGGCCCTTTTTCCATTAGATACCATTTTTTGGGGGGCTTTTCTCTCACTAGACACCAATGTAAGTGTCAGGGTGCTAGCCGTAGGATGGGTAATTCTGCCAGTGTCCATCATGGTGGCACCAGGCGAATCTCTGTGCGCATGCGCGCACGTAGGTGCACGGCGACGGGTGTACACAGGTGTGCAACAGCACGCGCGCGCATCACAGTAATCATTGGCGCCCTTTTGCCTAGTTAAGCCTGCTGCTGGTACACGCTGGTTGCTGGATTATCATCAGCTTCCTGTGTTCCTTGTGCCTGTCATTTACCTGTTTCCTGTTACTACTCGGCTTGCCTGACTACTCCTGTGTTCCGCCTGCATTGACCCCGGCTTGTACCTGACTATTCTTCTGCTCCACACCTTTACCTTGATCGTCCTCCTGTGTTTGACCCCCGGCTCGGCTACCTTCTCCGTTCCTGATTATCCTGCTGTACATTATCCCGGACTGATTCCTGTGTTGCATGACCATTGGCCTGGCTCTGACTCCACTCTTGGTTGCTCCACGGCTCCATACCTGGAATCTCTCCTTGCGCGGTTGCCCTTTAACCATACCAGTGCACCCCAGCAGCTCCCTGCAATCAGCTACTCAGCAACAACGCCTTGGCAACCTGTGCACCTTTGGGCACCGTATTCCCTGTCTCACTCCCAGGGTTACGCTGCACTTAGCCGCAAGGGGCGACCCCTTTGCAATCCGGCCTCACATCCAGGACAGTAAGGGGACTCTTCTCCCACTAAGCAGTAATGTAAATGGGCTCTTCTTTCTCCAACATAAATATAATGGGGCTCTTCCCCATCTAACAGCCCATGTAAGGACACTCTGCAACCACTAATCACCAATGTAAGGGGACTCTTCACTCACTAAACACTAATGTAAGAGGGCTCTTCTCCCACTAAACATCAATGTATGAGGGAATCTTCTCTTACTATTCACCAATGTAAGGAGGCTTTTTTCTTTTACACACTAATGTAAGGGGGCTCTTCTCCCTCTGAAAACACCAATTTAAAGGACTCTTCTTGATGCTGGTGGTGGCATAATGTGGTATAGCTGCACATAGTGGGTTTGTGGGGACTAAACACGAACAAGGTGGTAATGGTTGAATATAAAGAGAGAGGATGGGAATAAGAGTGGAACTGATGGTGGATTATTATAAGAGGGTCTGCATATGACAAGGCTGGGCTCTAGCTGATCTGTCATATATTATGCTATAATTCGATGTTCCTAGATCATATAAATTGCTTTTGCAGTAAAATACAGTTTTTCTGGGCCATATTATGTGCTTGCATGGGCCGATTTTCTGGGTGATATGTGCTGTCATGGTGTGATATACCGGTAATTTGTGCTGCTGCTGGTTGTTGCAATTCGCCACTGCAATGTGATTTGTTCCTGTGACCATGTACATCCTTTGCTTTAATGACATGATACAGTATAATGCGCCGTTGCTGTGCAATGCGAATGTTTATATATTATGACATGCTAGGCCAAGACCCTAAAATGGATGAGATATTTTACCTCATTTCTTTATTTCTAAGGGCCATTGTTGGTGGGCTTTTGTTCTCTCCAGAACTGCTTCTCTCCCTATGCAAAAGTAACTCAAGCAGGTCAAATGCATTTGAATTGAATTCTGAATGGATTCAAAAGCATCTCAAACTGTCAAAAGCACGGAATAAATATTGATTTTTTTTTTCTTCCCCTCAAACAGGCAATTCAATAAGCATTAGTGCATGTTATTTGCCATTATAAATGTTGTAAGCAACGTGACAGTACTTTTCAACTACTGTTGGCCCTTGTTGCTTTGTAGACCCCTAAAACCTGGGGGGGGGGGCAACACCATTTCTATATAGAGTCATCTTGCTTATTTTCAAAGTCACATAACCCACGATAATAAGGGGGAGCTTGACAATCCAGTCTTGTATATGTAATTTCCTATTTCAGACCCTGACCACAAATCCTCACAAAAGAATGTAATAACAGAAACAAAACAAAAACAGAGCGCATCCAATGCTATGTACACACGATAGGATTTTCCGAAAACAAAACTGTGGATTTTTGTCCGAAGGATGTTGGCTCAAACTTGTCTTGCATACACACGGTCACACAAATGTTGTCGGAAATTCCGAACGTCAAGAATGCGGTGACGTACAACACGTACGACGAGCCGAGAAAAATAAAGATCCATAGCCAGTGCGGCTCTTCTGCTTGATTCCGAGCATGCGTGGACTTTTGTGCGTTGGAATTGTGTACACACACTCGGAATTTCAATGCTCTCAAACATTTGTTGGTGGAAATTCCAACAACAAATGTTCTATGGAGCATACACACAGTCGGACTTTCCGACAACAAGCTCACATCGAACATTTGCTGTCGGAAAATCCTATCGTGTGTACGGCCCATTGAGTTTCAGCAGATGAACAGGTACATTGGAATCAATGTATGTAGCTCACCTAGTCAAGTGGCCAAGAACAAATTCATTTATGTCCTGGCTGGCAAGCTCAAATAATAGGAATCCACAGTAAATTTCCAAGAGATCCTAAAAAACACATTACAGGACTGGGTGTACCAGGCTCAACAACAGTGCCGCTGAGTATTGGTAGTCCACAAAATGCAGAATAAGGAGATGATGCACGATAACAGTAACTAAACAAAAAGCCCAAATGTCTTAAAACCAATAAAACACATTTCCCCTACTTCCCCTGAAGTGGGAGCAAAGCACGCTCTGAAACACGTTTAGTTTTATTGATGTTATACCATACAGGGCTGAGGCCAGCAGAGCTCTGAACTGTATGTGGACAGAGTGGGAGCCATCAGTAACATGCATAGCCTCTCTCAACCAGGATGCCGTGGAACCCTTGACGAGCTCAGATGGCACCTCGGTTGAGAAAGGCTGTGTTAGAATAATGATAGATATCTTTATAGAGGGAATCTTTATTCCATTTAAACTTTAACAAAAAGGCTCTTCTGTGCCTCTCTATGGTTTAGCTTGGCTGTGTTATCTGGACTTGTTCAGTCTTCACTCAGACTACTTCAGTGGCCACAAGAGTCACTGTCATTCATTGAACAGTGTGTGGCAGTTGGCATGGCCCAGAAACAAAGTAAAACTAGATCGGAAAAGGTCACAGAAGATGCTTTCCTGGCTGATAAGGCAATGGCAGAAATCTTTTAGTCTCTGCTTCTTGGCAGGACTTTAATTTTTGGGTAGTATTTTATTAAGATACTAGCTCAATGTTTTTACTTTTTAATGGCATACAGACTTATACAGGACCGACTGAACCCTTTTGTAGCCACCCTGTCGTCAGAGGTGTCTGGTAAATTTAGCACTCCTGGGTAGTAGTTTGCTCATGCCAGTTTGTATTTTTTTTTCATTTGGTTTCTACCCTAGGTTTAGGGTTGAATGAAAAAATGGGGCTAGCTGGTTGACCACGGGGCTGGAGACCTATTGCCGCATCCCATATATGGAAATGCAAAAGAAAGAGAATTACCCCCAGGACTTTAAGGCAATGGCCACACCAGACAAAGGAGTAGAAAATGTGATAACATACAAATTTTTATTACAATATAAAAATATACAGTAGACGACAAAACCCAATGTTAAAAACAAAGCAATAGTAGCCATACAATAAAGAGCTGATGTCCTGGGTGTGCAGTTGGTGACGTAACAAACGCAGACCATTAAATAGAAAATCCCAACATGTTTCGTAATGTATCAAATTTCTTCTTCAGGGAATGATCAGAAAAAATAGAATTGTCTAAGGGTACAGTAGGAACAGATCAATGTAAATTCACATAAGCATATGATGTATTTGTAGCAACAAAAGGGAGTTATAGATAGCAGCATGGCATATTTACACAGAATGACAAAATTGAACATACTTACAGGCATGGCTATATTTGATTAGAATCATGACATGGTTCATATGGTGCTCGCACTGTGCCCCACCGCATTCATATTACCCCAAAGGTGGAATGGTGCTAGGAGATGGCAGATGAAAGATGTCCCTGATCCAGGGCAAATAGCACAGAAGAAGAGGGACTGGACGGCGCTGCCGCCAGGGATGGTGCTCACAGGGTGGTTCTGATAAATCAAATAGTATATAGACTAATATATATATCCCCGATTGGTTTAGGGTTGCTGCAGTTCCCAACTGCCAACACTGGGTGCCACTGACACTAGGGGCAATAGTTATGGAGGCAGTAACAGTCTTGTGCTATTGAGCATTTTATTCCCCCTCTGGCAAGCACTAGGAGGTTCATGGCTAGTGATGCATGCTAGGGTAGGCTATAAATGTTTGAGAAGAGGCCTGGCGAGCTCTCTTCTCCCTGGGCTGTCGCAATAGTTTTTGCTGTGTAGGTCTGAGACCTGTTTGGGGCCTAGTATAGATGTCCTCAATTTGCTGTGCCTGGTTGAGGAGGGTACAACTTTTAAAGTGCAAGTGCCAGAGAATGGAAGTCCTACTGGAGGAGGATTGGTGTCCACCCTCAGAGGATCCTGGCACTCCTTTGAATAGAGGACAACTCTGGCGGAGTCTGGAGCCAGAGGGAGTGTCGGAGGATGAAAGTCCTCCTTTAGCGGGATTGGTGTCCACTCTCGAAGGGTACTGGCACATCTTTTGAATAAAGGACAGGTCTGGCAGAGTCCGAAGCCAGAGGAAGTGCCAGAGGATGGATGTCCTCCTGGAGGGGGATTGGTGTCCACCCTCGGAGGATCCTGGCACTGCTTAGAATAGAGGACACGTCTGGCTGAGTCTGGAGCTAGAGGAAGTGCCAGAGGATGGAAGTCCTCCTGGAGGGGGATTGTTGTCCACCCTCGGAGGATCCCGGAACTTCCTTTGAATAGAGGACAGGTATGGCAAAGTCTGGAGCCAGAGGAAGTGCCAGAGGATGGAATTCCTCCTGGAGGGGGATTGGTGTCCACCCTCAGAGGATCCTGGCACAATAGAGGACAAGTCTGGTGGAGTCTGGAGCACTGTTGCTATTGGAGACCTATACCCTAACCTTCTCTTCCTGTGAGTCGAAGAAATAAAATTGAAAAAAAAAAGACTAAAGTTACTGGCTCTCATTATTGTCATGACTATTTCAACTGCAGCAATGGTTCCACACTGGGGTAATGTTAGCCATCTCCCCAGCCAGAAAGGGTGCTACGCTTGTAATTTATTACTGTAATGCAGTCAGGCTGCATATACAGCAATAAAGCTACTGTTGTTTTTAAACTGCTCTAAGCAGCACTGTGGGGTGAAGCAACAGTTGTGGGGGAGGGGGGGGGGGTGTTGGACTACTAAAGAGCCAGGCCACTACATACGTAAGAGAGTGCCCTACGAGTCTCCTTCATGCTGCCAGCACAGGGTAATCTAACACTTATTGCAACACTTACCAGTTAAAAAAAAAAAAAAACAACAGCAAATTTATGACTGTATATGTAACCTGACTGCAGTACAGTAATAAATCACAAGAGTTCAGCTTGGCTTTAATAAAAGATTTAATATGTATATGTATCTTGTCCACGACTGAAGCAGCTGTTTTGCATCAGCCAAGAATAGTCTTTCTGGATCTTCTCTCTTCAGAGCTGGCCATACTGCTCATGAGAACTTATTTTCCATAAAGCAGGCCATACATGGGTCAGTTTGTTCCGTACAACCAGTGGGTTGAATGAAAAAAACTGACCCCATTGCCCCATACACACATTCAATGTGGATGCAGGAATCCTCCCTGTTGCATCATTGTATTATTACAGTAGGGAGACTCCCCCACCATCAGAATGCACAGATCAGCGCTTCAGTCTATAGCCTGCAGTGCTGATCGAGTGAGAATATACCAAAATGGCAATGGAACAGAAGTCAATCAATAGTTCAAGCTCTGTTCAACCACAGTGGCCACACATGGCCAGCTTGTAGGTGGGGTGCAGCGTGTGTGGTGGCAGAAACTTACACAGACAAGTGCAATAGAAAACTTGTATTGAAGTAAAGCAACGACATTTCACAACAACCCGGGATGTATCTTAACCAGGTACACTCACAAATTCCAACAATGTGAAGATGACAGGTATCAGCTGGGTTGACAGCATCTGTTAAGAGAACTGGCTGTCCAGTGCCTCAAACAGAAAGATGTCCAAAGGAGAACCAAGCCTACGCTTTCATTAGGAACCTTTCCCTACCACTAGTACTGTCCCTAACAGTTGGAATGCCTATCCCTACTCTACCAACTCGCAAAAAGCACGCCAGGCCTGTGAGCCAGGGCCTTAAGGAGGCTTTGCCTAACCCAAGATGCAGTAGTCTCATGGGGCATCAGCATCCAATCGAGTGCTTCCCAGCCACTGTGGAAGATCGCTACCTGCAGTGGAGAGAGTAGACTGCACCTGCCTACAAGCTTAGCTGTCAACCTCCATGCACTGTCTTGGGCGGTTCCACCAATTTGGAAGAGGACCAGAGCACTACCAGGTATGGCATAGGTCACAGCTGTTGGACAAGGTCATCCACTGAGCTACTTAAAGTGATTGTAAAGTCTTGTTTTAAAAAAAACAAAAACACGTTATACTTACCTGCTTTGTGTAGTGGTTTTGCACAGAGCAGCCCAGGGCCTCCACTTCTCGGATCCCTCTTCGCTGCTCCTGGCCCTTCCCTACTGTTGAGTGCCCCCACAGCAAGTAGCTTGCTATGGGGGCACCTGAGCCGAGCTGCAGATCCGTGTGTCCATTCAGACTCGGAACTGCCATTCAGCCCCGCCCTCTCTCCTTCCTGATTGGCTAACTGACTTTGATTGACAGCCATGGGAGCACCACTGCTGTTTCTCAGGAGGGAGAGCCCCGGATGGCCGAAGGACTCGTGGACATCGCTGGACAGAGATGGGGCTCAGGTAAGTATTAGGGGGGCTGAGGGGGGCTGCTGCACACAGAAGGCTTTTTATCTTAATGTATAGAATGCTTTAAGATAAAAAAACCTTCAGCCTTTACAACTCCTTTAAGCACAAGGGGGTATAGCTAGAATAATGGGGGCAGGGGGGCTGTTAGGATCAGGTTTTGTTAAAATACACTTAAAGGTTAAGTTTACCTTTTCCAAAAAAATATCATATCCAGTTATAGGGTTAGTTCACCTTTTCAAAAAACATAATAGGAGAACTAAGTCGCTACACCCTCCCCACACCCTCAGTCCCTGCTACACTTACCTCCATAGATTACTTTTTTCTGCTGTCCTTGCCTACAATTGTAGTTATCCAGGCCTTTGAAAAATGCAGTACACAGCTTTAATGCCCCCAATGGTGAGATGGCATTGATCAGCATGGGATACGTGATCGTTCCGACCATTGAGAATCGCTCTGAGGTGTCCCAGAAGAAGTCCAGTGAAATATTCCCAAAGCAAACTTTCCTGGAAAGGGTTATATGGTAAATGGGTGCTGCAGATCTTTGGTTTGCTGGCAGCATATCCCTTAACCCAGAAGAAAGAAGGCTGCAGAAGAGTGTGGTTTTCAAATGATTGGACCGCTACATCAGCAGGCAAAGGCAGCAAAAGGTAATCATCCAAGAAGGTAAGTGCAATGGAGACCAGGGGTGCGGGAAGGGTGTAGTGAGTTAGTTCTCCTTTTCATGTTTTGTGACAAGGTGAACTAACCCTATAACTGCATATGCTATTTTTCCACAGTTCCCAGGGAGCTATGCGGCCTGGGAGGAGAATTCAGCAGACTGCTTGGGAAGGATCGGGGCACTTGGCACCAGACCGAGGAAGAAATTGGACTTCCAGGGAGAGTGCTGAGTCCCTGAGCACCGACCCACCAGTTGCGGCTTAGTCCTCTGCATCCACAGCCATACAGAGTGGGTTGGCTGGAGCTCAAGCCACCAATCCATGATGGGCACCTCTGCCACCGGTACCATCACTGAAGTGCAGGATTAGTGAGAGGGTTGCTAATCCACCAGATGCTCTGCATCACAAAACCAATCAAAAATCTAGTTACACAGTTTACCATCTGGTTCTTTAGACAATGCGGTGCCTAAGATGCATACCATTGACAAGTGCCATATTACCTGTTTTGCATTATAGTTCAGATACACGTAACTCCTCTCAGCACTTGACGCTGATCTCTTAACTATTGTTAAGCCCTATTCAAATTCCTCCTACCAGAACTCTCCATCAAATGCTAACCTCCCTGAACTGGGGGCATCAGCAAGCTACTTTGCATCATCACTAGTGCACTACGAAAGGACTCCAACTATGCCGGCAAAACTAACTTTTATTTTCTTTTCTCTATGGTTGGAGATAATCCCTCAGGACCTCAAAGTCCTACAGGCAGACTTGAACCTAGTAGAGTCACTCTGGTACCTAAGGCAGCTTAGCCTCTGGTAGTTTATACTTTTTTTTTATCTCTGACTGCCTTTACATTACTCTAGGTGACTCTGTTACAGTTTAAGCTGTTTGATAAAACCTGGGCTCAGTTACTCATTTTGTTGTTTCTTGCATACAACTCTGGTATAGTAATAATCTGTACAGGGGGTGACTGGCAACTTTTGTCCCAGGGGTTAAGTACAACCCAGAGGCCCATGGTGCAGCGACTCGACTCGGCCCCCCTCCTGCTCTCCCTTTTCCCTGCTTCCGACCCCCACCCCATGCTGAAGCTCTGTTTCAGGTACTCTCTGTTCACTGGGCCGGTCGGGCTGGACAGCACCTGCTGCACTGATCCAGCTCATTCGGGGCTGGCCAGGGGAGGCAAACCTCTGGTTGGGCATGGGGCCGGCCTCTGCTCAGACATGGCGAACACCATCCATGCTAGGGGGCAGCCTGTCCTCTGTCCTCATCCTCATCCTACACTGGGTAGGACACTGGTGGGAACTTTTTACTCCTCTTCACCAGGAAGGTATTTCTGCAGTGGAAGTGGTGAGGCCTTTTCACGGGGCATCAGAGCAGCCTAGGGGGATTTTGCCCCCCTGCCCCTCTGGCTCAGTCTGCCCCTGACTCTGTAGAGGAATTTATGTTACCTTATTTTGGTCACAGTTTGTATTACCCTGTCTCGTTTAATCAATTTGCTATCAATATAGACATGTTTACCTAACATGGTGCAGTTCATTCAGTAGAGGGGGTGTGTTAGCGTGGTTCGGGCTGAGGCCCACAATTTGAAGAATGGGACTAAAGCCAGCCATAGATGGTTCCTTCTGAACCCACCAAGAGTCAAACCATCTATGGGCAAGCTGAATGTCCCCAAGTCGATCCATCGATCAACTTGGGTACAACCAGCATGTCGGATCTTTGGCATGCAATTACTGCAGCTATAGCAATAATCGTTGTGTTCTCCCAGCAGGGACAGCTCCTCCATAGGAGAGTTTCAGTCCATGTTGATGGGGGAAAATGGCTGCAGGAAAGAAAATCGCACCATCTACGTTTCAGAGGGCTCATTTAACCCAACGGTTCCTTAGAGGTGCTCTACACTTCTAAATGCCCAGGTTTGTAACAAGTGAACTTTAACTTCAAGATGAAGTATAAGATCACATGTGATGTATTTATGTCTTTCTGAGATGCCAAGATAAACATATACCTTAGGAAACTTTGCTGTCCTCAAACATTTTCTTGAATAGTGTGATCTGTTTTCCTCCCACAGTACATACGCTGCTTTGCCTGAGGTCAGTTGTCTAGGCAGGACGCCAACATAAAGGACACCATGGCCTGCCCACGAGGGAAGCATCTGTCTGGGCTACCAGCCAAAGCAAATGACCTAGGGGCTAATTACGGTAGCAGGGGATGGCAGTGTTGTCCTTAACAGCCAATTATATTCCAGCTCTATGTTTTGTTGAAGTGCTGGTTAAAAATAAAAAAGCAAACAATTGCATTATAGACACTGGAAAAACCCTTTTTCAATCATAGCTCTGAGGCTTTATGTGTTTGGCTTCTGAATTTGTATTTTATTTTTAATTAGCTGTAATTATATAGCATGACATATTACAAATTACAATACAAAGAATATTTGCATAACTCATGTGAGGTCACTTAAGCCGACCGTAGACAAATCAAAATTTGGCCAGTTCAGCAGAAACTGGCCGAATTTCGATTCCATCTATGGGAAGGCTGGTTGTACTGAAGTCGATCCATTGATTGACTTCAGTACAACCAGCCTGTCAGGTTTTTTGTTGTAGGATTACTGCCACTGGCTATAGCAGGGAGCAATGGGTATTGTACTCTGACGGCAAGGAAACCTCCAGCTGTCAGAATGCAATAGTGCAGTCAGAGGGACTCCATCAACACTACGTTGACGTGGGAATCGTGTTTGAAGGATAGAAAATTGCATAATCTAAGGCCAGCCTAACTCACAAGAGCTTACAGTCTAACACATTGTTTGGAACCTTCTTTCAGTCACAGCACCCTTTGAAAGTAGGCAAAATTTCTAGGCACCCCAGTCTGAAATGGGGCCACCCATTAAAACAAAATCAACCCCTTTTACCATCAGAATTCTCATCCACATCTTTTACACTCAGAGTCCTCAGTCCCTCCTTTCACATCACAGTCCTCATCCCTCCCCTTTTACATCAGAGTCCTCACTTTAAACATTAGTCCATTCCTGCCCCCTTTTTACATTAATGTCCTCAGGACCTATTTACATCAGAATCCTCTAAAGCCCCCCCCCATCGACATCACAGTCCTCAGCCTCCCTTCCTTTCTTATCAAAGTCCTCAGCTTTCTGACGAAGCACGTGATGAGGTGCAAAACGCGTCAACATAGGCTTCTCTGGTGAGAGAGGAGCCAGCAGACTATTCCAGTAGCAGCGTTATCACACGCTACCTCTGAAAGTTTTGGTGCTACAGGATATCCAGCAGTATACACGTCAGAAGCCCTGACTCTCCGGCATTCTTACAGAAACAATAAAGTGATTTAGAAGCTAGCCCACCACACTCCACAACAGTCAAACAAAATCTGTATGGACTACACATTGACCAGAATAGACGGAAATGGTGAGAGCCTGTGGGCAGCTTTTCTTATTCATCACACCTAAACTGGACACCAGTACATGCGGGTGGCCCAAGTGACAATCCACCTCATCTGTGGTCGCGTCTGGACATATGTCCCTATGCCCAACCTGGGTTTATATCTGTCCAACCCAGTCTGTGGTGCTAGCACCTTTTCACCGCTCTACAAGTCAGGACTATTTTCAACCTCTGTGGAGTCATTCTAGGACATCCTGTCATGACTATGCCAGAGTTACTGGTGGGATAGCCTAATTAAAATGAGAGTGTTGGATTTCCATAAGTCGAATTATTGCTTTTAATGCTGTTGAAAAGCAAATGATCAGCTGTTACACTTCATCTGGGTGTCTATCACCCATTATTTGTGTTGCTTTCTTCCACTTTTCTGGATTTAAACAGTCAACAATTTTCACCTCAACCAAACGGGGCCCCACTATCTAGTGTGGTCTCTGAGTCGACTCGACTACCTGGTGTACACTGAAAATTATTTTTGGCTTGTCGGGATCCATCCACTGTTTAGCTGGAGACATCCATATGCATCTGTTGAGCATTGCTTGACAACCATAGCTCTGAGGCTTTATGTGTTTGGCTTCTGAATTTGTATTTTATTTTTAATTAGCTGTAATTATGTAGCATGACATATTACAAATTACAATACAAAGAATATTTGCATAACTCATGTGAGGTCACTTAAGCCGACCGTAGACAAATCAAAATTCGGCCAGTTCAGCAGAAACTGGCCGAATTTCGATTCCATCTATGGGAAGGCTGGTTGTACTGAAGTCGATCCATTGATTGACTTCAGTACAACCAGCCTGTCAGGTTTTTTGTTGTAGGATTACTGCCACTGGCTATAGCAGGGAGCAATGGGTATTGTACTCTGACGGCAAGGAAACCTCCAGCTGTCAGAATGCAATAGTGCAGTCAGAGGGACTCCATCAACACTACGTTGACGTGGGAATCGTGTTTGAAGGATAGAAAATTGCATAATCTAAGGCCAGCCTAACTCACAAGAGCTTACAGTCTAACACATTGTTTGGAACCTTCTTTCAGTCACAGCACCCTTTGAAAGTAGGCAAAATTTCTAGGCACCCCAGTCTGAAATGGGGCCACCCATTAAAACAAAATCAACCCCTTTTACCATCAGAATTCTCATCCACATCTTTTACACTCAGAGTCCTCAGTCCCTCCTTTCACATCACAGTCCTCATCCCTCCCCTTTTACATCAGAGTCCTCACTTTAAACATTAGTCCATTCCTGCCCCCTTTTTACATTAATGTCCTCAGGACCTATTTACATCAGAATCCTCTAAAGCCCCCCCCCATCGACATCACAGTCCTCAGCCTCCCTTCCTTTGTTATCAAAGTCCTCAGCTTTCTGACGAAGCACGTGATGAGGTGCAAAACGCGTCAACATAGGCTTCTCTGGTGAGAGAGGAGCCAGCAGACTATTCCAGTAGCAGCGTTATCACACGCTACCTCTGAAAGTTTTGGTGCTACAGGATATCCAGCAGTATACACGTCAGAAGCCCTGACTCTCCGGCATTCTTACAGAAACAATAAAGTGATTTAGAAGCTAGCCCACCACACTCCACAACAGTCAAACAAAATCTGTATGGACTACACATTGACCAGAATAGACGGAAATGGTGAGAGCCTGTGGGCAGCTTTTCTTATTCATCACACCTAAACTGGACACCAGTACATGCGGGTGGCCCAAGTGACAATCCACCTCATCTGTGGTCGCGTCTGGACATATGTCCCTATGCCCAACCTGGGTTTATATCTGTCCAACCCAGTCTGTGGTGCTAGCACCTTTTCACCGCTCTACAAGTCAGGACTATTTTCAACCTCTGTGGAGTCATTCTAGGACATCCTGTCATGACTATGCCAGAGTTACTGGTGGGATAGCCTAATTAAAATGAGAGTGTTGGATTTCCATAAGTCGAATTATTGCTTTTAATGCTTTTGAAAAGCAAATGATCAGCTGTTACACTTCATCTGGGTGTCTATCACCCATTATTTGTGTTGCTTTCTTCCACTTTTCTGGATTTAAACAGTCAACAATTTTCACCTCAACCAAACGGGGCCCCACTATCTAGTGTGGTCTCTGAGTCGACTCGACTACCTGGTGTACACTGAAAATTATTTTTGGCTTGTCGGGATCCATCCACTGTTTAGCTGGAGACATCCATATGCATCTGTTGAGCATTGCTTGACAACCATAGCTCTGAGGCTTTATGTGTTTGGCTTCTGAATTTGTATTTTATTTTTAATTAGCTGTAATTATGTAGCATGACATATTACAAATTACAATACAAAGAATATTTGCATAACTCATGTGAGGTCACTTAAGCCGACCGTAGACAAATCAAAATTCGGCCAGTTCAGCAGAAACTGGCCGAATTTCGATTCCATCTATGGGAAGGCTGGTTGTACTGAAGTCGATCCATTGATTGACTTCAGTACAACCAGCCTGTCAGGTTTTTTGTTGTAGGATTACTGCCACTGGCTATAGCAGGGAGCAATGGGTATTGTACTCTGACGGCAAGGAAACCTCCAGCTGTCAGAATGCAATAGTGCAGTCAGAGGGACTCCATCAACACTACGTTGACGTGGGAATCGTGTTTGAAGGATAGAAAATTGCATAATCTAAGGCCAGCCTAACTCACAAGAGCTTACAGTCTAACACATTGTTTGGAACCTTCTTTCAGTCACAGCACCCTTTGAAAGTAGGCAAAATTTCTAGGCACCCCAGTCTGAAATGGGGCCACCCATTAAAACAAAATCAACCCCTTTTACCATCAGAATTCTCATCCACATCTTTTACACTCAGAGTCCTCAGTCCCTCCTTTCACATCACAGTCCTCATCCCTCCCCTTTTACATCAGAGTCCTCACTTTAAACATTAGTCCATTCCTGCCCCCTTTTTACATTAATGTCCTCAGGACCTATTTACATCAGAATCCTCTAAAGCCCCCCCCATCGACATCACAGTCCTCAGCCTCCCTTCCTTTCTTATCAAAGTCCTCAGCTTTCTGACGAAGCACGTGATGAGGTGCAAAACGCGTCAACATAGGCTTCTCTGGTGAGAGAGGAGCCAGCAGACTATTCCAGTAGCAGCGTTATCACACGCTACCTCTGAAAGTTTTGGTGCTACAGGATATCCAGCAGTATACACGTCAGAAGCCCTGACTCTCCGGCATTCTTACAGAAACAATAAAGTGATTTAGAAGCTAGCCCACCACACTCCACAACAGTCAAACAAAATCTGTATGGACTACACATTGACCAGAATAGACGGAAATGGTGAGAGCCTGTGGGCAGCTTTTCTTATTCATCACACCTAAACTGGACACCAGTACATGCGGGTGGCCCAAGTGACAATCCACCTCATCTGTGGTCGCGTCTGGACATATGTCCCTATGCCCAACCTGGGTTTATATCTGTCCAACCCAGTCTGTGGTGCTAGCACCTTTTCACCGCTCTACAAGTCAGGACTATTTTCAACCTCTGTGGAGTCATTCTAGGACATCCTGTCATGACTATGCCAGAGTTACTGGTGGGATAGCCTAATTAAAATGAGAGTGTTGGATTTCCATAAGTCGAATTATTGCTTTTAATGCTGTTGAAAAGCAAATGATCAGCTGTTACACTTCATCTGGGTGTCTATCACCCATTATTTGTGTTGCTTTCTTCCACTTTTCTGGATTTAAACAGTCAACAATTTTCACCTCAACCAAACGGGGCCCCACTATCTAGTGTGGTCTCTGAGTCGACTCGACTACCTGGTGTACACTGAAAATTATTTTTGGCTTGTCGGGATCCATCCACTGTTTAGCTGGAGACATCCATATGCATCTGTTGAGCATTGCTTGACAACCATAGCTCTGAGGCTTTATGTGTTTGGCTTCTGAATTTGTATTTTATTTTTAATTAGCTGTAATTATGTAGCATGACATATTACAAATTATAATACAAAGAATATTTGCATAACTCATGTGAGGTCACTTAAGCCGATCGTAGACAAATCAAAATTCGGCCAGTTCAGCAGAAACTGGCCGAATTTCGATTCCATCTATGGGAAGGCTGGTTGTACTGAAGTCGATCCATTGATTGACTTCAGTACAACCAGCCTGTCAGGTTTTTTGTTGTAGGATTACTGCCACTGGCTATAGCAGGGAGCAATGGGTATTGTACTCTGACGGCAAGGAAACCTCCAGCTGTCAGAATGCAATAGTGCAGTCAGAGGGACTCCATCAACACTACGTTGACGTGAGAATCGTGTTTGAAGGATAGAAAATTGCATAATCTAAGGCCAGCCTAACTCACAAGAGCTTACAGTCTAACACATTGTTTGGAACCTTCTTTCAGTCACAGCACCCTTTGAAAGTAGGCAAAATTTCTAGGCACCCCAGTCTGAAATGGGGCCACCCATTAAAACAAAATCAACCCCTTTTACCATCAGAATTCTCATCCACATCTTTTACACTCAGAGTCCTCAGTCCCTCCTTTCACATCACAGTCCTCATCCCTCCCCTTTTACATCAGAGTCCTCACTTTAAACATTAGTCCATTCCTGCCCCCTTTTTACATTAATGTCCTCAGGACCTATTTACATTAGAATCCTCTAAAGCCCCCCCCCCATCGACATCACAGTCCTCAGCCTCCCTTCCTTTCTTATCAAAGTCCTCAGCTTTCTGACGAAGCACGTGATGAGGTGCAAAACGCGTCAACATAGGCTTCTCTGGTGAGAGAGGAGCCAGCAGACTATTCCAGTAGCAGCGTTATCACACGCTACCTCTGAAAGTTTTGGTGCTACAGGATATCCAGCAGTATACACGTCAGAAGCCCTGACTCTCCGGCATTCTTACAGAAACAATAAAGTGATTTAGAAGCTAGCCCACCACACTCCACAACAGTCAAACAAAATCTGTATGGACTACACATTGACCAGAATAGACGGAAATGGTGAGAGCCTGTGGGCAGCTTTTCTTATTCATCACACCTAAACTGGACACCAGTACATGCGGGTGGCCCAAGTGACAATCCACCTCATCTGTGGTCGCGTCTGGACATATGTCCCTATGCCCAACCTGGGTTTATAGCTGTCCAACCCCCTCTGTGGTGCTAGCACCTTTTCACCGCTCTACAAGTCAGGACTATTTTCAACCTCTGTGGAGTCATTCTAGGACATCCTGTCATGACTATGCCAGAGTTACTGGTGGGATAGCCTAATTAAAATGAGAGTGTTGGATTTCCATAAGTCGAATTATTGCTTTTAATGCTGTTGAAAAGCAAATGATCAGCTGTTACACTTCATCTGGGTGTCTATCACCCATTATTTGTGTTGCTTTCTTCCACTTTTCTGGATTTAAACAGTCAACAATTTTCACCTCAACCAAACGGGGCCCCACTATCTTGTGTGGTCTCTGAGTCGACTCGACTACCTGGTGTACACTGAAAATTATTTTTGGCTTGTCGGGATCCATCCACTGTTTAGCTGGAGACATCCATATGCATCTGTTGAGCATTGCTTGACAACCAGAGTATGATTGGCTGCTGTCTGCTTGATTCAGAGCTCGAGCTGTGTGTTGTTTTATTGTTGTTACAAAGTTGTCTCAATCTTAATAGTTATTTGGAGGTTTGCTGTGCCATGTCCAGCAGTCTGTTTGATATACATACACTACTATTTTGTACAATAAAGTATAATTCCTTTTCACCATTAGCCATACCACAGCTGGTTCTGAATTTAAACATCTTTTTGAGTGGTAGAATTGACCCTCGGTTTTAGTAATACATAAATTGTGTTGTTTAAAGGACCCCACCTATTAGGTGAGGCGATAATTAACCCGCGTATTGCAGAAAGTTATTTAGGAACCTCTTTTCTTTCTTCTCTTTCTTTTATCTTATTTCCTCAGCTTTCTCCCCTTACTTTCAATCTATCCCATAGTTTGTAGACGCGATGACTCTCTGCTCACCGGGCGTGTCGATAACTTTTGCGCAAACCAATCAATATACGCCTATTGCGATTTTTTTTACTAAAAATATGTAGAAGATTATATATCGGCCTAAACTGATGGATAAATATGTTTTTTATATATATATTTTGGGGATATTTATTATAGTAAAAGTAAAGTAAAAAGTTAAAAAAAAAGTTTTTGTTTTTTTTTAAATTGTCGTTCTTTGTTTGTTTATAGGACAAAAAAAAAAACGCAAGCTCTATTTGTGGGAAAAAAAGGACATCGATTTTGTTTGGGCACAGCGTTGCACGACCGCGCAATTGTCAGTTAAAGCGATGCAGTACCATATCGCAAAAAATGGCCTGGTCATTAAGGGGGCAATTCCTTCCGGTCCTTAAGTGGTTAAAGTGAATCTGTAAGAAGTTAATAAAAGCACATTAAGGTATTATTCACGCTATGTTGGAAGGATTTTTCGAATTAAAAAAGAAAAGAGACCAGGAGCAACCCACACAGGAAACCCACACAGACTCCATGCAATAATTTCCTGGAGGACACTTGAGCCAAAGAATTCAGAGATGTGGGGCATCTGTGTTAATTACTGCTCGAATTAATGACTTGTTTGTCAAAACTAATGCAGAGGAAATTGAAGGTGTTGCTTTAGCTGCCAAACACATTCAAGAACATACTTGCTCGGTCCCACAAAAAACACTGTGAACTTAATTGTTAAAGTACTTGGACTGATCTCCACCAGGTCACTATGTACGTTAAGTTTGCATACCCTTCAACTTTCAAGGATCCTGCAGGACTGTCCCAGGATCTGAGAAAAATCCAGGATATGTCTGTAGCACCCTGCAGTTTAGGCAGGGTTGCTCCTCACAAATTTACTTGCCAGGAGTAGTTATCCTGGTTGATTGATAGAGATCTGTTGATTCTCCCTAAGTTTGGCCTTGTTGGACTTTTCTCTTCTACCACTAGGTGGCTGGGTACTTGGTGGTACTATATATGAGAAGGGCAATGCAAGGTCAGGTTATGGGTATATGGGGTGCCTCAGCCAATGGGCAGGGGTTTTCTTGGATCCCTTGGCCTGCTAGGAGAGCCTATATATTCAGGTGGAGTCAGGTGATCGATGTTCTGTGCCACCTGGACAACTGTCTTGGTGGACGTGTGTCGTATTGCCCGGGCTGCCAGGCCGGAGATGGGGCCTATCCCGGGGACATTTGCCTGCTAGGCTGTCTGAGGGCTTATCCAGAAGCAAGAGAGTAGCACAGGGTTGGGATTGCGGCTTGCAGTCCAACCAGAAGTGACGGTTCTGCCGGCCGGAGAACCTGTCGTGGTCGGAGGTAGAGGGGAAGCTGTTGCCAGTAAGGGACTATCCGCCTTATTACCAGGGACCACAGTGAGTAACTGAAGCAAGTACCAGAGCAGCATTCTCACCAACTGGGGACGGTGAAGAATTGGTAAACTTCAGTGGGTATCAAGCCAGGGACCCAGCCAGCGGAGGTGACACTTGTAGAGCAGCCTTGTGTGTCAAGCTAGGGACTGAGCAGGCCAGCGGGGGTGAACCTTGAGAGGTATCTTGAGCTCCAAGCTAGGGACCCAGCGGGGGTAACGCTTGAGGAAGATACCACCGTGAAGATTGGAGGAGCTCAAGGGATTCAGTGGCAGTGAATCAGTGGGTCTAGTGAGAGACCAGGAGCTCAGTGGGCTGAAGAACTACAAGGAGCAATTGTAGTGAAAGTGAAAGAACTGTTAGCTTTGTGTTAGGAACTGTTAGAGACTGTTGCCATAGGAGACAGCATTCCTGCACATGCAGATGTGGCGTCTTGCTAGATGCCTTTCCCTGCACAGCTGTCCTCCTATTGAAGTCTCGGAGTCTGTCAATTAATCTTGCAACTACCTAAGGGTGTCCTGGCCCTAACCCTCTTTCCCCCAAAAAAGTTTTTTAAGAGAAATAAACTTTCTTTTGCATTCAAGAAGTGTCTAGCACCCAATAACTTTAACTACTCTGCACCCACCATGCCCCACAACACACCACATACAGAAGGATGTAAACTATCTCTAGCCCTGGAGGTTCTCATTAGACTGAAGGAGGCCTGGGACCTTGCTACATGTCCCATTGCAGTGCTTTGACTGTTCTTCAACTGTTTGCTTGAGTTTCCTTTAACAGTCTAAATTGGCCCTAGAGAGTCTTTGACTGGTGCAGAGCTGACATCACTGGGTAGTCAGTAAAGTCGATGTCTAAGTGAATGACAATGTCGCCCTCTTTTGAGAAGTGTGTGTGTGTGTGTGTGGGGGGGGTGGGCATTATGACAAATTTCCCTCCCCAATTGGATCTTAGGACTCCCGGCCAATCGGGTCTTAGGACCCGCTTCCTGATTGGCCGGGAGGAGAAGCAGGAAGACAATAGCGAATATTCATTTTTCTTTTGTCACACAAGTGGGTGGGCTTGGGGCCCTGAGCCCACTCTTTTTGAAGTCAATTAGAGCTACTGGCTCTAATCATGTGCTTCTAAAAGAAAAAAACCTAACTGGAATCCAATCGTACGGTGCCCTGCATGTAGATTAGGGGACGGAGACAAGGATTAGGGGGGCGGCGCCCCTGCGCCCTGCATGATGAGCAGCCAACACTGCCTGTAGGTAAATAAGAAAACCAGAACCTTTGCTAAGTGGAAGAGTGGGTTAATAAATTTGGCATTGTCTCCACCCAGGACAGGGCTTCTGTAAACAATAGGGATTCCCTTCCTGGTAAATTAACCAGAAATCTAATCTGGCCGTCAAATGCCTAACCTGACAGCAATTTATGGTGATTATTAAGCCATGAGCTAAAACTAGCTATAAAATCCCAGATCAGAAGGGACAGAGTTAACTAAAATAACAGGAGCTGCATATAAACTCTATTGCAATAAACAGGTTTGTAAGGGGGTTGAATTAGTCAGTTATTTGCTGTCCCGGCTGGGGAGTTAAGAGTTAATGCCTTTCCCGGTTCTTTGGTCTTTTGGCAGATTCTGCTCTGGGTCCGGCCCACTAATCCTGTGATATATAAATATGGGACAGTGTTCTGGTACAAAGGTTCCTCTTAAGGCCCCTTTCACACATGTTTCATCAATTCAGTCACTTTTTTTACAAGGAAAAGAACGTATGAAGTTGACATCACTTTGTCATTAGTTTTTACATCAGTTTTTTACATCAACCAGCTAGAGTCCTTAACCACTTGAGTCCCAGAGCCATTCTTTCATGCAAAAACAGACCGTTTGCCAGATTACATCTGTTTTTCGTCCAATCTGTTGTTGGAAGCTGATGTAAACAGATGTAAATGGATGATCATCCATTGTTCCATTGAGGTGCATTGATGTCCACTCTTCACCCGTTAACGGATGGATGAAAAACGGACCAACGGTCCGCATGTTTGAAAGGGGCCCAACAGAGTTCAGCCCCCAGGAGAGTTTCGTCCGAGGGACAAACAGTTCAGGGATTTTCCCAGTGGAGAGCCCAAGAGGGAGAGAGAGAAAGCTGTATCCAGGGCCGTAAGAGATTGAAACGGAGAATGATACCTGCGAGGAGCAGAAGAAGACTAACTACCAACATTGGGATGTAAAGTCATTGGAACGGGTTCGCCTCAAAGACATCAGCAGTGGAGTATGCCTCTAAAGGGCTTACATCTGCATGAGAGTGCCTTTGAAGGGCTGTAATTGCTTGGAATTCACCCATGCAGGTATGCCGGGGCAGCACAAGCCTGTAGTTAGGAGTAGGAACGTAGGAATGACCTTGCGCTTTTGTGTTGGACTTTGGAATGTTAATTTTGCACTTTTTCTAAGTAAAATATTGAACCGTTGTCCCTGCCTGGTCTGAAGTTAGTAAAAAGGTGTATTGCAAGTAACCAACACACACATAGTTCGCCGAGTGGGTCTTAACACATTGGGGTATGAAGATTTTGATGTGGAGTGTTGTAGTGTTAAGACACAAGTGGTTACCTGGGGCAGCGGAAGTTTAACAAGCAGCCTGTCGATAGTGTTTACCTGGTAGAGGTGGCGCGGCCCCTAGCAGTGAAGGAGATGTTGTCAGCAGTCCTTCCATCAGTGGTCTGTCTCCCATAGTAACGGGAGCAGATTTGAGCTGCAGAGGTTCCCATCCTGTACAGAGGTTCAAGAGTTAAGTTAGGTGCATGAGTGGAGCCCACGCAGAGTGTACTGCGGGCCCACTCCACTACTGGGGAGTAGTAATGGCAAATGCTGGACAGGTAAATGTGGACAGAGTTCTGTATGTCCCTGCTAAATGCAGAATACAGAGAAGGTGTACATTGTCACGGGAAAAAGAGAGTTAGCTGGAATTGTGGTGTCAGTGTACATGGTGCACGTTCATCTCTAAGAATAAAGGTCCGCCTTAAGGTTGAGTATTCCCCATGGCAACCTCAGCCTTGTCACAGGGCATTGATGAAGACAGCACAAGGCAAAGGAACCCCCAATGAGGACAGGAAACATGGAGGGCGTGACAAACAACCTGACACTGTGCATGTGAGATAATAACAATAGGACAGAGATACGTCTGGCTAAAGGATTCAGATCAAGAAGTTATGGGCAGCTGCAGTTAAACTGCTAGAACACAGGAACAATTACCTAATAATCCCTTCTGGTCTGCTTAACAATACCTCTTCTGTGGGGACATGTGGTCTCAAGAGCTCTCTCTCTCTTTCACTTCCTCTTTCCAGGGTTTTTACACAACAACCTAGAGCCAGCAAGTTACATACACAATTAACTCTGTGATAATTAAAGTGGTACTTCACTGAAAGCAGAAGTCCGGTCTTCCTCCTCCTTCCCCCTCCTCTTCTACTTTTGGAACACCTTTTTTTGGGGGGGGGGAGTGGGTACCTAGTTTTGACAGGTACCTACCCACTCCCCACTTCTGCTGGAATCTTCCATCAGAAGTTCGCCCCCTTCCTCCCTGCCTGCAACCTTCTGGGACAAGTCACAAGTCCCATAAGGTCCCCTCTGGGAAACCTCACATTTATCATAAACAATTGCCTTTTTTTTTCAAATACCCTTTTAATCCTTTATTGCTTTTCAGTATTTTCTATTTTTAAATATATATCATATTTGCCACTAGAAGGCGCTAAATATCAGGAGAAATCCTTATGATACTTAGCACCATCTAGTGGCCAAGTGAAGTATTTTCAATTTTAGGTCCCCAAACATACTGTGCCCAAACAAGTGTCTTCCTTGCTGGATAACCAGGTATTATTTTAATAATCATTTCAGATTTCAATATTTAGGTTTTGAAATTACAAATAATATGTTAAAGGTTATATAAGCTTTTAGTGGCTACGTTTACCTCTATGCTATGATTAAGCAAAGATGAAGTTGTGAATTGCGTCAGCTGTCTTACCTTGAGAAATCAGGGTAAAGACAGCTGACTCGTTTCACAACATAAGGAGAAATCCTTATGATACTTAGCATCATCTAGTGGCCAAGTGCAGTACTTTCAATTGTAAGCCTCCAAACATATTGTGCCTAAGCAAGTGTCTTCCTTGCTGGATAACCAGGTATTATTTTAATAAACATTTCAGATTTCAATGTTTAGGTTTTGAAATTACATTAATATGTTAAAGGTTATATAAGCTTTTAGTGGCTAGGTTTACCTCTATGCTATGATTAAGCAACAATGATGTTGTGAAACGCGTCAAATGTCTTACCCTGCTTCTGCTGTCACTTTGACTATGTGCTACAATAAAGGCTTATATTGGAGTACGGCTGTCCAGGTTCCTTTTCTTCATTTAGGTTTACCTCTACTTATTGGGAAAAACCTTCAGAAGATGAATTACATGCCCCGTACATTTTCATCATATAGCATTTTAGTTATTTCTTCCTCTAAAGATTCAATGCTCCCCTAAAGCCATTATCTGGTGCCAGCTCAGGAATGATAAAAGGACACTAGACTATGAAAATGGTTCTGTATATTCTGTAAAGCGCTGTGGAATATGTCCATGCTGAATAAAATACTTGATTTTTTAAAGGCAATTTTATTGAGTTTTATAAAACATTAACAATGTCTCTACAAACAATTTGTTCCAGTACATAGGTCAAGTGAATCATACAGATTATAAAACAATGGTCTGTAAATTGTGCACAACAAACTAAGAACAGAGGAAAAATACAGATGTTTGTGAGAGCTATATTATACCACGCATAAGAAAGACTATCACCTTGTTACCTTAGGGGTCTATTTATAAAATATTTGCATAGCCATTCACTGGCATTAATAGGCATGTCTGTTCATTCTATGCGAATTGGCCAGCGTTTTATTGTTGGCTTTAGGGATTTTTCTACACAATGTATAAAGCTATGGCTGCTGTGCAAATGGCGGAAGATTGAATGAGCTTAATGAGGTTGTAACCCCTAAAAAAAAAAAATCCTGTTCCTTTAAAGCAGGTTAAACAGCATTGTGCTTGTGCTGTCTAATTTGTCCCTTTCTATGCTGTAAAAACCTGGTTGCTCCTGCCTGTTCCTGTGTACTTTATGTGAACTGACTACGGTAATCATGGCTGCTGCTCCATGATACCGTGGTCAGTTTACGTGCCTCCATCAGCTCCTCTGTGTTAGAGTCTCTCCTCTCTTCCCCCTAGGGTTGCCACTTTTTCTTCAAGCCAAACCCAAACACTTTAGCAGCGCCTGGTAATTTTTTTCTTTTAGTACACGCTAAAGGGTTGTTACAGACCTGGGACACCTTTGGGCATTTCAAAGAGAATAGTAATGCGGCGCACATCGTGCCCCCTCACCCTCCTGTCAAGCCGTGTTCTGAGTGACATTCCTGTCTGAATAATGTGTCCGGGTTTCAGGTGGACTGAAATCCGGACACATGATTCAAAACCCAGACTGTCAGGGTGAATCCTGGACAGGTGGCAACCCTACCCCCCTCCCCCTCCCTCCCTGCCTGTCAGTTCCTAGTGTGTGTGAGCGATCTCCAAACCTGCCCCTCCCCTCCTGCCGCTATTTTGTATGGCAGTAAAGTCAGTGAATAGCACTACTGGCAGCCCCTCTGTTATAACAAGGTATAATACACAGTGTCAATGTTTTTCAAAAATTATGCCCCTAAGACTACTTTAACACTGGCAGCACTGGCCGTTAGTGCTAAAGTGACGCTTGTTTTTGTGGCACTCTAGTGCTGTTTTAGCTTTTCAGCCACTAGTGGGGTGGTTTTTACCCAAAAAAGGTAAAAACTCCCATTTTGCGGCACTTTCTAAACGTTTTTTAGGCGCTTTGGAAGCGCTGCCCATTCATTGCAATGGGCAGGGCATTTTGGGACAGCGCTCCCAAACCACCCCAAAGATACTGCTTGCAGGACTTTTTGTAACATCCGCAAGCACACTGCCCCAGTGTGGAAAGACAAACTGCAATGAATGGGAGTTTCATTTATCTTAGGCTATTTTCTCTTCTGGTTGAACTTTCTTGGGCTATTGTTTTAGGCTGTTTCCTCTTCTGCTCAATTGTTCATGTACTATTGTTTTAGGCTATTTCCTCCTCTGCTTAAGTGTTCTTGGGCTATAGTTTTAGGCTATTTCCTCTTCTGCTCAAATGTTCTTGGGCTATTACTGGTCAAATGTTCCTAGACTATTGTTTTAAGCCAGTCATACATCGAAATTTGACTTGCCAAATTTCTAAGCATGTTTGGGCACCCTGGTTGTACACAAGTTTATCCTTCACAAAAATATTACAGGGGAAAACAAAATGAATCCTTGATTGTAATATGAGGGGGGGGGGGGGCATACTTTAACCACTTGCCTACCAAAGCACGATTATAAACGGCATGGTAGACAAGTGGTTAAATCGAGGTCACAGCTGCTGCCATGAAAGATGGCTGGATAGTTCCTCCTGGAACTGTGGGGGATGTAGTCCACAGGAGACAGCCTCTATTAAGCGAAGAACTGTATGGGACTAAAAGTCCCAGGAGCACAGTGTGATGCAAAAAGGAAGAAAAGGAAGAAGAAGCCAGGACTCTGGGCAGTCTCATGTGGGGAATGAAATGTGACTATTATAGGGTGTCTCTGAGTTGGAGACGCTGTCGTTGCCACAGTTAGCCGCAGTGTCAAAGTGAGACTGTGCTGATGCATTCACACAGAGACCACAGCTGTCTGAAAGATCCAACGAGCTTAAGAAGAACATCATTGGTTTTGTGAGAGATTGCCACTACAGAGTTGCTGCCAACACCTCAGGCTCCAGTCATCAAAGAGCAGGAGGAGGCTACTGCATAGTGGTGAGAGGCCACTGACCACAAACTCCCCAGTCTCACCATAAGGGGACAGCGCCACCCTAACTTGGGACATCATTTGGGGACTAACGCCCTTTACTATGGGATAGAAATAGTTCTGAACACCCCAATACAGGACTCTGGGTCCCAGTGTTTAATACCACACTACCCGGTAGGAGGGATTTTAGAGAGACTCAAGTACCCTTTTGCTTCTCGTAGAACATTTAGTTAGGACTTGCCCCTAGACTTAGGGTTTAGGTACAGACATTTTTTTATCCTCTAATGGTTTCTTGCCTCATACAGATTTGTTTATATACCACCCGACTAATTAGGAGTTTGATTGCTTCCCTCCTGCCTCTAGATGAAGTTTCTGGAGCTTAGGGAGGCAGAATTTAAATTATCAGCCTAAATATTGAGCAGGGCCCAGCCAATCCCTTAGGGGGGTGGGGGCTACCATTTGGTGGCTGGAATGCTGGTAAATAGTCTGGAGCCCCAAGGAGATTGTCTTTTTCCCTCCTGAGGGAATGGATCTGTGAGCTGTGGGGAGGGGGCTGCTTGCCCCAGAGACCTTTGGAATGAATACAAAAGGCTGCAGCTATGGACTGATCTTGTGCCAGGTTCCTGTGAGTATAGCCTCTTTTCCCGTACTGATGCTACTTAATGGTCCCCAGCCGTGAATCTGTAGATGTTCCAGTCTCCATTTCTTGTGCTAAAGCAACTTCATGGTCCCCAGCCGTAAAACTGTAGACTGTTCCAGCCTGCCTTTACCTGTGCTGAAGCTACTTCATGGTCCCCAGCCGTGAACCTGTACACTGTTCCAATGTACCTAGACTGGTGGTACTGTTACTGAGTGAGAAGTGTCCTCTGCTAGCTATTTCTCCCATTTTGGAGCGTACCAGATTACCCCAAATCACATCCTGTTATCTCTATGACAATAAAATCAACTTCAAAAAGACATCCTGTAGACTGTTCAATGAGACAGAGTGAATAAATTGTTGCTGTGTGCCTGGCTGCCTCAGCACTGTGTTGGGAAAGAACCTGTTTACTGTGGCTCCTACGGGGTGATGCTACACTTATTTCACTAATTTTTATTGCTGTTGCCATTTTTCTTTATTGCCTTGTTGAATGTGTAGCCCAAATAAATCCTCTTTTTCCAGCCTTGGTGTGACATTGCCAGAGGGATCGTTATCATCTGGAATCAGGGGAACCATACATCAGCAGCTCCTTTTACAAGTAAGTGCCTTTTACAAGTAAGTAAGTCACTTTTTCACCACATTCAGACTGACTTTTGATGTGAAAGGGGGGGAGGGGGGGACTGAGGATTCTAATATGAAAGGGAGGAAACGGATATTCTGACATAAAAGGTTGGTGGTGGGGGGGGGAGTGATTGAGGGTTCTGATGTAAAAGGGGGTTGACTGAGAAAAGAGGGTGTCACTGAGTACTCTGATGTAAAGGGGAAGCGGGAGCTGGGGACTCTGATGTGAAAAGGAAGCAGTTACTGAGGATTCTGATGTGAAAGGGAAAGGGGGACTGAGGACTCTGATGTAAGAGGAGGGGGGAACTGGGAACTCTGATTTGAAAGGGAAGGGGGGCTGAGAAAAGATGGGGTAACTGAGTACTCTGATGTGAAAGGGTAGGGGTAACTGAGTCCTCTGATGTGAAAGAGAAAGGGGGACTAAGGACTCTGATGTAAGAGGAGGGGGGAACTTGGAACTCTGATTCGAAACGAAAGGGAAGGGGGACTGAGAAAAGATGGGGTAACTGAGTACTCTGTGAAAGGGAAGGGGTAACTGAGTACTCTGATGTGAAAGGGAAGAGGGGGACTGAGTACTCTGATGTGAAAGGGGGAAGGAACTGAGGACTCTGATGTAAAATGGAAGGGGGGACTGAGGACTCTAATGTGAAAGGGGGAGGGAACTGAGGACTCTGATGTAAAAGGTTGTTGACGGAAGACTCTGATGTAAAAGGGAAGGGTAAACTGAGGACTCTAATCTGAAAGAGGGGAAAGAACTGGGGACTTTTATATGAAAGGGAAGGGGGGACTGAGGACTTTGATGTGAAATGGAGGGGGGGGACTGAGGACTTTAATGTGAAATGGAAGTGGGGGGGACTGAGGACTCCAATGTGGGGGGAGGGAGCAAAGGACTCTGATGTGAAAGGGGGGTAACTGAGGACTCTGATGTGAAAGGGGGGACTGAGGATTGTGATGTGAAGTGTGTGGGGGGATTAGGACTCTGATATGAAAAGGAAGAGGGGACTGAGGACTCTAAAGTGAAAGGGGAGGGGGATTGAGAAAAGAGGGGGATAACTTAGGACTCTAATGTGAAGGGGGTAAAAGGAGTGAGGACTCTGATGTGAATGGGGGGCGCGGGGGGGGGGGCTTCTGTTGTGATGGGATGGATGACCTCATTTTAGATTGGGGTGCCTTGAGATTTTGCACTTTCAGAGGGTTCCGTGACTGACAAAAGGCTGAAAATCACTGCTCTACACAACCATAAAAGAAAATAAACACCTTTAAAAAAATATAAGGCGTCTGCAATGTTTTTCTTCTCATAAACAGAAAGTCTCTGTGGAATAAGCCCTCAGCTCTTGAGAGATAATTACTGCCTCAATTAAATTATACTAATTAATCCCTTAAAGCAGATCTCCGCAACCCTTGGATCTCTCATTGTTGTAGAAATAATGACAAACCAATCCTTCAGTTTATAGTGTACTGAAAGCCAAAACATTTTTTTTTAGTTTTGGATAAAGTAGTGCAGGGTTAAAACCCTTTTTATTGCCATCTGTGTCCCCACTAGAGAGATACGTCTTCTATTTGCCCTGGTGACTATTATCATCTGGTCTGAAAGTAAAGGTAATCCAAAACTTTGAGTTGTCACTCGAACAAGAATAGAGGCAAAATGTTCCAATGGGGACACAGTATTTAGGACATGATTCCCTCACAGTGGATAAAGGAAACACTAGGGGGCGCCAACAGAGCGCAGTGTATAAAAAAAGACTTTATTAAAAATCACAAGTGGCAACTCATGAGCTACATAAGGATAAGAAAATGTAATCCACCCAGTGCGGTTTGCTGAGAGATTCTGCTGTCTACTGGGAAGAAAAGCAAGGGGAAGTCTCCACAATGGGACAAAGATGGAAAAAAAATTGAGAGAGGTTTTAACAATTCTATACTATCCAAAATCCCTGCCCAATAAAAAAAAAAAAAAAGTTTTGGGTTTTAGATATATTTTAGAACTGTAATTTAATCTTCCTATATTTTGCCTTCCCTAGCTCCTCTCTTCCCTCTCATCGGCATATTATAGTGAGGCTTCAGTCCCCCCACAAAAAAATGTAATATTTTAGCTCCTGACTTTTAATTTTCAGACACTTACCTGTCCAGGGATCCCGCGATGCCGACACCCCAGCCGATTTTTCAATTCCTTGTAAGGGAAACTGGCAGTGAAGCCTTGCGGCTTAACAGCCGGTTTCCTACTGCTTATGCGCAAAGCGGAAGGAGGTGGGGGGGCGAACTTCCGGGGCACCTGGAAGTGGGGACGGGTACCTGTCAAAAACTGGTACATACATTCAGAAATTATCGTCCTGCGCCCCCCGCGGGCGTGCTGACGTCACCGCTATGTCCTCCAACCCGACATACGTTTCGTCTCAATAGACTTAGGGTCCTTTCACACTGGGGCGGGGGCGTTGTCGGCGATAAAGCGCCTCTATTGTAATCGGCACTTTACCGTCGGTATGCGGCCGCTAGCGGGCGGTTTTACCCCCCTGCTAGCGGCCGAGAAAGGGTTAAAACCACCGCAAAGCGCCTCTGCAGAGGCGCTTTGCCGGCGGTATAGCCGCGCCATCCCATTGATTTCAATGGGCAGGAGCGGTGAAGGAGCGGTATACACACCGCTCCTTCACCGCTCCAAAGATGCTGCTAGCAGGACTTTTTTTTACCGTCCTGCCAGCGCATCGGGGCTTTCACACTGGAATTAAAGCAGCGGCACTTTCGAGTCGGTTTGTAGGCGCTAATATTAGCGCAATAGCGCCTGTAAACCGCCCCAGTGTGAAAGGACCCTTAGTCACAGGGGCAATGGATCATCTCCATTGCCCCGTGACAAAGTCTATTGAGATGAAACGTACATTGGGTTGGAGGACATAGCGATGAGGTCAGCACGCCCGCCATGGCGCAGGGTGTTAATTTCTGAATACCTGATGTATTCATTTTACATGTGAGTAGAATACTGTTCGTTTAATACATTTCTTATGCTTGGAAATTGCGCAATGAGCAATTGTGTTCTTTTTTTTATACATATGCCTGGTTAATGAATGATGACAACTAACCGGTCACATTATCGGGTAATCTCTTTTGATGACACATCTAACATATGGGTCCTGTGAAGGGAGTGTTACATGCATACCCAAAATGAGCACTTTTGAACTGTAATTAAAGAGGATTTTTTTTTTTTTAAAGTCAGCAGCTACAAATACTGCAGCTGCTGACTTTTAAAATATGGACACTTACCTGTCCAGGGCGCCCGCGATGTCATCTCCCGAAGCCAATCTGTCCCTCGGCTCTCGGGTGGAGGCGCCGCCATCTTTGGTAAGGGAATCAGGAAGTGAAGCCATGCGGCTTCACAGCCTGGATCCCTACTGCGCATGCGCCAGTCGCACTGCGCCTTCCCATTGGTCCCTGCTGTCTTTTGGAACCTGTGTGTCTCCCAGAAGGCAGCGGGGGGGGACGGAGGAGGCGCCGGACATGGCGTAGATATCTGCGGATACTGCAGCGATCTATGCCCGGAAGTGGGAGCAAATACCTAAATTTGACAGGTATCTGCTCCCCCCTCCCCCCTGAAAGGTGCCAAATGTGACACCGGAGGGGGGGAGGAATCCAAAAAACGGAAGTTACATTTTTGGGTGGAACTCCGCTTTAAACATGTGTGGAGCACCTGTGTCACCACTAGTATTTGGAATTGGGATTCCTCTGTCTATATCATTCACCAATTTTATGCCACATTTGAAGATTTGGCATTTTGCATGAACATTATTTAAAGGTTTTTTATGCTTTGCACAGAATAATTGTCACTTTAATTGAAAATATTCAATCTGTATACCTCACCTGGTACTTTATTGAATGATATAATTTATGAATGCACGTTTACAGCTTTACATATATATATATGTGGATGAATTTCCCTTTTTGCACCTATAGCACTTTATTCTCATCAGTGTATTATCTACTCGTTTTAAACTTTTTTTACATTTCTTTAATTACTTCCTCATAGTTGCCAACAGGCACGGATTAGCCGGGGCACTCACGGATTTTAGTCATATGTCGCGGCATGTCCTTGTCCCGGTCAGAGTGCTGGAAATCAGGCCGCCACAACTCTCCCCAGACATCAGAGCGTTTCATTGCTGCCACAGCTGGGTCCCTCTACAGTACCCACAACTTGAGCCCGTGCTGCCCGCAAATTGGGAGCGAGAAAGAAGCGGGCGGGGCCATGAACTTCACTGATGCTCTGACCCCATGCCATGCTGCCTGTACATGGGTACTCGGGAGGCTGCGGGGTAGGAGCTGATGTCGGAGTGGGTGCCAGCAGCACTGGTGAGCTTGCGAATGGTGAGCGAAGCTCAGCTGGCCAGGACCAGGTAGGTCCTTCTTCTCACTGTAGGCAGTAGACTTCCAGGGTAGTAGAGAAATCCTGACCTGAGCACTGATGAGACTGCTCTGATGAGACTGCACTGATGAGACTGCACTGATGAGGCTGCACTGATAAGACATCCAACCAAAACCTCCTCCTCGTTCCCAAATACCGCTACAAAGCAAGCGGAGAACGCTGATTCGCAGTCCAGGGACCTCGGCTATGGAATACTCTTCCCACTCACATCCGCATGGAAGAAAACCATCTGGCCTTCAGGAAAAAACTAAAAACCTTCCTCTTCTAAGAAGCTGCTCAGACACAAAACGCATTAGCGCCTTGAAGCGATTCAGCGCTTTACAAATCATTCATTCATTCATAAGACTGCACTGATGAGGCTGCACTGATGAGGCTGCAATAATGGGCACTGATGAGACTGTACTGATGGGCACTGATGGTCACTGATGAGGCTGTACTGATGGGCACTGGAGAGGCTGTACTGATGGGCACTGATGAGACTGCACTAATGAGGCTGTACTGATGGGCACTGATGAGACTGTACTGATGAGGCTGTACTGATGGGCACTGATGAGACTGCACTGATGAGGCTGTACTGATGGGCATAGATGAGACTGCACTGATGAAGCTGTGCTGATGATAAAAGAAGGGCTCTGATGGTAAAGGAGGGCTCTGATAGTAAAGGGGAGCTCTGATGGTAAAGGGGAGCTCCGATGTTACAGGGGGACTTTAAAGGTAAAGGGTTTTTTTTATCCAGCAGTCACTGGACTGTGAGAAATCAGGTTTAAAACTGCACTGGCCAATTTCTCACAGTCATCAGAGTGCTACCAGTCAGCTAACAGCACTCTTTTACTTCTATTGTTTAGCCTTTACAGATAGAAGTAAAAAAAATGCTGTTGGCTGACAAAGATGGTATCTCCTTTCATGTAGCACTGTCCTGACTGTGAGAAATTGGGCAGTCCAGTTTTAAACCCAAATGTCTCACCTCCCCCACACAGTTAGCAAGCACTCCCAGGGAACACATTTAACCCTTTGTTCGCCCCCGATGTTAACCACTTTCCTGCCAGTGTCATTAGTAAAGTGACAGTGCATTTTTTTAGCACTGATAACTGTATTAGTGTCACTGGTCCCCAAAAAGTGTCAGATTTGTCCACCGCAATGTCGCAGTCTGGCTAAAAATCGCTGATTACCGCCACTACTAGTAAAAAAAAAAAATTAAAATTAAAATTCCATAAATATATCCCATAGTTTGTAGATGCTATAGCTTTTGCGCAAACCAATCAACATACGCTGCAATATAACAAAGAGAGAAAAATTTTAGGGGGTCTGAATACTTTCCGTCCCCACTGTATACTCTTGAGGCTACATTATACACAAGCCAGATTAGTTCGTATGGGAGTACGGACGGATCCCGCGTGCAATCGATGTAGCAGGGATCATGGTGATCTGATACATCTCCTATGGAGGTGCCCAACGTTACATCTATATTGGAAGAAGCTTATAGGCACTCTTAACCAGGTCTTCCAGGTTCAGGTTCCTGAGAACCCTAAACAATGCCTACTCGGTATATTAGATGACATTCCAGTTGAGGATACCTCCAGACAGGCTATTGCTAGAGCCCTTTTTCAGGCCCGCAAACTAATTCTGAGGCACCGGAAGTTTACAGACCCTCCCACAGTGCAGGAATGGATTACCACCTGACTTGAAAAGTTAATTTGCCAACACAGTGGATGTAAAGGAATAAATTATGGTCCCCCTGGTTAGATGTTCTAGCTTTAGCGCCGATGGACCTCGTTTTTGACCGTATACTGTTACAGCTGTGAGGTTGCTGTATTATGTATTAAGCGGTTCCATAGTAATAGCTTTGGAGTGATACTTGTATTTTTATTAATCAGAGACTATTTGTATTTACATGTATGATGAATACAATTACATGAAGACTGGTGCCCTTAAAATGGGATATGGATGTTGCTATTTGCAGTCTCTGGATACCTCTTTTGCTCTGGACTTCGTATATTTTATTTCTTCTGCTCAATAAAATTATTTTTTTGAGACACAAAAAAAAACACCACTCAATGGTAGCCTATATGTCCATGCATACATAAGCATTTGCAGGCATTCAGAGGCAGAAAATAAAAACCACTGCCCGCACGTTCAGGAGCAGCAGCATTTTGGCTGAAAAGATGCCTGACATGCTTAAACGCATGTAATGTGCTGGGCGTGTCAAGTGCTTTCATTCATTTCAATGGCTAGAATAAATGAATGTTCTGGCCAATTAAATGAATAAATGCTCAAGCGCTTGATGCGTTTAAACAGGCCTAAAAGCGTTTGCAGAAAGAGTGGCTTTAGGTGCGTTTTTTAAGCTTTTTTTCTCCTGCCAAGAGGCCATACACTGTTAGTTTTGGCCAAACACTGATGGAAATTTGGCCAGTTCAGCAAAGACCAGATGAACCATTTCTGAACAAAAGGACATGAATAATCCTGTAAATTACAGAGCCATGGCAATCAAGCTAGCGTTGCCATATTGTGAGAATTTCTGGAGGTAATCTGAATCGGGGTAGGATCCCAATGATTTTCTTTATAAGTGTCGACTCCTAGGAGGCTGATTATCCTTCTAGTGGAACGCGAAGAGTTTCTGTGCATAAAGGAGAATCAATCGGAAAATTACCCTGGTCTGTGTACTGGGAACGAAATAGTTTATGGCACCAACAAAGAGTATTTCTGGTTGAAGTGAAGCGGAAAATTGAAAGTTGTCACTATGAAAAACATGTATCCTTGAGCAGTATTGCCTGATGTTAGCACATGTCCAAAACATATGAAAATGAGTGGCCAGAGAGTCACCATGCTTCCCATATACATCACGTACAGGAAATACAGCCCCTAAGGCCAGGCCTCGGATTACACTGCATCAAGAAAGGATTTACAGCGTTTCACTTTTTCCACCTTTTGTTAGGTTACAGCCTTATTCCAAAATGGATTAAATTTTCTCCCATTCTTCTTTGCAGGACCTTTCAAGCTCCATTAGGTTGGATGGGGTGTGTCGCTGCACAGCCATTTTCAGATCTCTCCAGAGGTGTTCAATTGGGTTTAAGTCTGGGCTCTGGCTGGGCCACTCAAGGACATTCACAGAGTTGTCCCGTGGCCACTCCTTTGTTATCCTGGCTGTGTTCTTAGGGTCATTGTCCCGTTGGAACATTAACCTTCGCCCCAATCTGAGGTCCAGAGCGCTCTGGAGCAGGTTTTCATCAAGGATGTCTCTGTACATTGCTGCATTCATCTTTCTCTCAATCCTGACTAGTCACCCAGTTCCTGTTGCTGAAAAACATCCCCACAGCATGATGGTGCCACCAATATGGTTCACTGTAGGGATGGTATTGGACAGGTGATGAGCAATGTCTGGTTTCCTCCAGACATGACGCTTGTCATTCAGGCCAAAGAGTTTAATCTTAGTTTCATCAGACCAGAGAATTTTGTTTCTCATGGTCTGAGAGTCCTTCAGGTGCCTCTTGGCAAACTCCAGGCAGGCTGTCATGTGCCTTTTACTGAGGTATGGCTTCCATCTGGCTATTCTACCATACAGGCCTGATTGGTGGAGTGCTGCAGAGATGGTTGTTCTTCTGGAAGGTTCTCCTTTCTCCACAGAGAAACGCTGGAAATCTGTCAGAATGGCCATCGGTTTTTGGTCCTCTCCCTGACTAAGACCCTTCTCCCCCGATCGCTCAATTTGGCCGGGCGACCCGCTCTAGGAAGAGTCCTGGTGGTTCCAAACTTCTTCCATTTACTGATGATGGAGGCCACTGTGCTTATTGGGACCTTTAATGCTGCAGAAATTTTTCTGTACCCTTCCCCAGATCTGTGGTTCGATACAATCCTGTCTCGGAGGTCTACAGACAATTCCTTGGACTTCATGGCTTGGTTTGTGCCCTTATATTAGATGAACCATTTCTGAACAAAAAGAAGGACATGAATAATCCTGTAAATTACAGAGCCATGGCAATCAAGCTAGCGTTGCCATATTGTGAGAATTTCTGGAGGTAATCTGAATCGGGGTAGGATCCCAATGATTTTCTTTATAAGTGTCGACTCCTAGGAGGCTGATTATCCTTCTAGTGGAACGCAAAGAGTTTCTGTGCATAAAGGAGAATCAATCGGAAAATTACCCTGGTCTGTGTACTGGGAATGAAATAGTTTATGGCACCAACAAAGAGTATTTCTGGTTGAAGTGAAGCAGAAAATTGAAAGTTGTCACTATGAAAAACATGTATCCTTGAGCAGTATTGCCTGATGTTAGCACATGTCCAAAACATATGAAAATGAGTGCCCAGAGAGTCACCATGCTTCCCATATACATCACGTAGAAGGTCCCACTAACTGTGGGACCTTATATAGACAGGTGTGTGCCTTTTCAAATCATGTCCAATCAACTAAATTTACCACAGGTGGACTCAAATCAAGCTGTGAAAACATCTCAAGGATGATCAGTAGAAACAGGATGCACCTGAGCTCAATTTTGAATATAATGGCAAAGGATGTGAATACTTATGTACATATGTGATTTTTTTTTGTTTTTTATTTTTAATAAATTTGTAAAGAACAAACTTTTTTCACGTTCTCATTGTGGGATATTGTTTGTAAAATTTTGAGGAAAATAATGAATTTAATCCATTTTGGAATAAGGCTGTAGCATAATAAAATGTGGAAAAAGCAAAGCGCTGTGAATACTTTCAGGATGCACTGTTAATAGTACTGATAATGAGGCAATTAGTATGCTCCAGGTGGGCAGCACCCATCAGTCGGCCTGAGTTTGCCATATAGCATGGCGCCTACCATGCGATCCCCCCCAGTGGGAGATCACATGGCAGGAGCCATTATCAGTATTATTTAATCCCAGTCCTGGGGCTGTATTTCATGTAGGCTGTGATGTATATGGGAAACATGCTGTCCGGTCCGTTCCATGTGAGTATGAATGGCTTTTGTTAGACAGTGGATAAAAATATACAAAATCTATAGCCATTTGAACCTCTATGAGTGAAAAGGAGGGATCCTTATTTATACATTGATTTGTTATAGGCCTGAGGACTTGTGTGGGGCAATTTGTGGTTATATAGAGCCATAACAGCCCATAAAGCATGACAGTCTAATACTTTTGGTTATCAGTAGGGATGAGCTTTCTGTTCCGGTCAAACATGAGTTCCACTCGAACACTGGCTGTTCGCCCGTTCGTCGAAAACCAAACATTATGGTCCGTTCGCACCAAATTCGATGGCGCGTAACGGCCCATAATGCACTGCGGGAGCGCAGTGCATTGTTGTATGATGATTGGCCAAAGCATGCACCATGACCTGCATGCTTTGGCTAATCCCAGCGCCCTCAGCTAAGAGAGCCATAATTGGCCAAAGGCAGGGTGCCTTTTTCAAATCATGGCACAGGGGGACTAAGTCCATGCCCCACACTATATAAGGCTGCCTGCATATCGGCCCCATGTAGTGTGTTGTTGGCGTGGACGGAGAGAGAGAGTGTCATTTAGATTGAGCAGGCAGGCAGGTTATTCAGTTAGCTGCAGTGTATTTAATATATATATATACAGTCTCTTGTATATATATACAATTTATATATATATATTTCTGACTGCAGGCCGTTCCTGGTGTACTTTTTCTAATATACTTCAGGCAGGCAGGTTATTCAGTTAGCTACAGTGTATTATATATATATATATATATATATATATATATATATATATATATATATATATATATATATATATATATATTATATCCACTGTATCCAGTTTAGCTATATCTGACTGCAGGCGTCTCCTGGTGTACTTTTTCTAATATACTTCAGGCGGTATACACAGTACTGTGCACCCATAGTGCAGTTGCTACTACTTTTCTGGTGGTGTACACAGTACACCCATAGTTGTTATTACACTTCAGTTGGTGTACACAGTACCGTGCACCCCTAGTGCAGTTGCTCCTACTTTTCTGGTGGTGTACACAATACATACAGTACACCCATAGTTATTACACTTCTGTTGGTGCACGGTACTAGTGCAGTTGCTACTACTTTTCTGGTGGTGTACACAGTACACAATACATACAATACAGCCATAGTTGTTATAACACTTCTGTTGGTGTACACAGTACCGTGCACCCATAGTGCAGTTGCTAGTGCTACTACTTTTCTGGTGGTGTACACAGTACACAATACATACAGTGCAACCATAGTTGTTATTAAACTTCTGTTGGTGTACACAGTACCGTACACCCCTACTGCAGTTGCTACAACTTTTCTGGTGATGTACACAGTACACAATACATACAGTGCACCCATAGTTGCTATTAGACTTCCGGTGGTGTACACAATACCGTTCACCACTAGTGCAGTTGCTACTACTTTTCTGGTGGTGTACACAATACAGTACACCCATAGTTGTTATTACACTTCTGTTAGTGTACACTGTACCGTGCACCCTTAGTGCAGCAGTAAGGTGCATATTACTGCTGACTCATGGTCCAGCAGGCATGGACAGGAACGTTACCTTTCTTTCACGGCGCACTGGGTAACTCTGCTGGCAGCTGGGAAGGATGCAGGACAGGGTTCAGTATTGTTGGAGCTTGTTTCGCCACCACACTTCCAAAATGCTAGTGGTGATTCTGCCACAGCTCTCTCCTCCACCCCCTCCTCTTCTTCTTCCTCTAGGGCGTCTTCCTCTGCAGATTTCTCCTCTGAATCAGCAGTGCTCCGTAGGCATTCAAGGGGCTACGCAAGCACTGAGGCAAAAAGATGCCGTGCGGTGCTTGAGTTGGTCTGCTTAGGGGACAGGAGCCACACTGGGACAGAGATTCTGTCAGCTCTGCAGGGGCAGGCTCAGAGGTGGTTGACACCACGCCAGCTTCAGCCAGGAATGGTTGTATGCGACAATGGCACCAACCTCCTCTCCACCCTCCGACAGGGACACTTGACCCATGTTTCCTGTTTGGCTCATGTCCTAAATTTGGTGGTGCAGCGGTTCTTGAGCAGGTACCCTGGCTTACAGGATCTCCTGAGACAGGCCAGGAAAGTCTGTGGTCATTTCCGCCGGTCATATAATGCCAGTGCTCGGCTGGCTGACATTCAAAGAGAATGCAACCTGCCCAAGAACCGCCTCATTTGTGACATGCCCACCAGGTGGAACTCAACGTTGGCAATGCTGCAGCAGCTGCACAAGCAGCTGAGGGCCATCAATGAGTACCTGTGTGAGTATGGCACCAAGACAGGGTCAGGGGAGCTTGGCTTTTTTTTTGCCACGCCAGTGGCTACTGATCAAGGATGCGTGCACGGTCCTGTCACCATTTGAGGAGGCCACGAGGATGGTGAGCAGTGGCAGTGCATGCATCAGTGATACTGTCCCTCTTGTCTTCCTGTTGGAGCACACGCTTCGTGGAATAATGGACAAGGCACTTGAGGCAGAACAGCAGGAGGAAGAGGAGGACTTCCTTACCTCTCAAGGCCCCCTTTATCCAGATACTAGTATTCCTGCAGGGCCGCCGATCACACAGGAAGAAGAAGAGAAGGAGGATTGTGTCAGCATGGAGGTGGAGGATAACACTCAGAATCAGCAGCAGTCTTCCAGGGATCTTTTCAGTCCCCAGAAACCCATGGAGTTGTACGTGGCTGGGAGGAGGTGGTTGAAGATCATGTGATTAGTGACCCGGAGGTCTCAGGATCGAATGCCTCTGCAAACTTACGCTGCATGGCCTCCCTGATCCTGCAAAGCCTGTGAAAGGACCCTAGGATTCATGGTAATAGGGAGAGGGATCATTACTGCCTGGCAACCCTTCTTGATCCACGTTACAAGGGTAAGGTTGCATAACTTATCCAGCCTTCGCAGAGGGAGCAGAGGATGAAACATCTTCGGAAGGCCTTGCAGAAAGGTTTGTGCAATGCGTTTCCAGAGCCTGGGGTTTTACAATTTCCTGGTGCTGGACAACGTGTTTCTGAGGCTTCGCTCAATCACAGAAAGAGGAAGGTGGCCGGCTGATCGATGCCTTCAGACAATTTTTCAGTCCTCAGCATCCAGGTCTGATCGGTTCCAGCAACCATCGCCAGCATCTGAATTACATGGTGCAGGAATATCTAGGGGCAAGATCAGACTTGAAGACCTTTCCACCAGAGCATCCACTGGGTTACTGGGTCTTGAGGATGGACCACTGGCCAGTGCTTGCTCAATATGCAATTGAGCTACTGGCCTGTACTGCATCCAGCGTTCTTTCTGAACGCACATTTAGTGCTGCTGGAGGCTTTGTAACACAGAGTGCGCCTGTCCACAGACTCTGTTGATCGGCTCACATTCATAAAAATGAATCAATCTTGGATCACCAGCTACCAAGCACCTGATGCTGATCTAATCGATTGATTTTTCTATGGATGTGGGATCCCTTGAAGACTGCTCCTCCTCAAGCTTCATGATGATAGCTTCTCGGAATATTTTCGGTTCAGGACACCACCACCACTGCCTAAGGCCCAATTTTTATGCCTCTGTTTAACAGAGGCGCGTAATTAAAATTTTTGATCAAATATTTCACAGCAGGGCCTGTTCTTGCGCTCAAAAAAAGTATCTGTGAGGCTTTACAGTGTTGTGAGCAGAAAAAGGAAAAAAATAACCGCTTCAAATGCGTGTAAATTATAAGCTGCGATGTCCTAAATGTGACACAAAACACACAAAGTGGATAAGAAAAATGGGTGACTCACGCTGAACAAATTGATATATGTGTGGCTAAAGGTGCCACAACCTAAAAAACAAAATGCAACAAATATATAAAAATACGTGTAGTGTGACACACTAAATGAAATTGGGGGAATACACACACCCCCTTGATGGGTGTATATACAATCTATGCAAAATACATCACAATTAGTGCATGATATTTAAAAAATAAGTCAGTGAAATGTACAAAATTACAAATAAAAATGTGAAATAATAAGGGAATAGTCCGTGTAGAGAAACCCCAGAAAGTGATTGACAATCCTGGATTATTCCATTATATAGAATCCTAGTTGTATGGGTCCACCACCAAAAGTAAAGAGCCTGGCCGCTTACCAGAACCCCATGACCCCCCGTTACAGAGGGTCTAAATGGGCTGTGAGATCCTGCTCATCCGGAACTCCCAGGGGCAGAGATGGAAACTGGAACGGGACGTCAGGGACTATGGTGGAGATGTATGGGTCCACAGTGAAGGACTCAGCCCTCAGCAGTGTGTTGTCATCATAAAAAGAAAAGAAGGAGGGCTCCCATAGTGTAAAATCAAACGATAATTTATTTAAAATAAAAATAGTAGACACTCACATGTAAATTCGGAATTAGCATCATCAGTAGAAGAACAGTCTGTGGCACCGGCCGGATGACCACAGATAGCCCGTCCTGTTGGATATACAGCGACAATAGGAGGTGATGCGATGATACCGCTCAGCCCTACGCTGCGTTTCGCAAAAAGATTGCGTCTTCCAGGGGCACCCTTCCTTTACAGTGTTGTGCCACCACCTACACCACCACCGCCTAAGGCCCAATTTGTATGCCCCTGTGTAACAGGGGCGCGTAATTACAATTCTTGATATAATATTTCACAGCAGGGCCCATTCCAGTGCCCACCAAGAGTAACTGTGAGGGCTTACAGTGTTGTGCCACCACCACCCCTGCCTAAGGTCCAATTTTTATGCCCCTGTTTAACAGGAGCGCGTAATTACAATTCTTGATATAATATTTCACAGCAGGGCCCGTTCCAGTGCCCACCAAGAGTAACTGTGAGGGCTTACAGTGTTCTGGTACCACCAACACCTAAGGCCCAATTTTCCGCAGAGTGTATAGGGGAGGCCGCATAGTATATACGGGCGGCCCTCTATTTTCAAACATTCGACTTACAAACGACTCCTACTTACAAACAGGGGGAGAGAACAGGAAGTGAGAGGAAATCTACCCCTAGGAAGGGAAATTCTCTTCTGTAAGAGATAATATGGGAAAAAGGTGTATACTCCACTGATGCTTTATCACCAATCCTTGTTTCTATAATAACCCAAAAATGTTTAAATCAAATTGTCATTGGGACAGAAAGTGAGGTGAAATCTTCTGAACAGGGGCACAGACAGCAAAACAAATGTTACAGGGGTGATGATAACCCTTCCCTATGTTATCCAAAAAGCTTAAAAATAGATTTTTTGGCTGGAGCTACACTTGTAAAATAAAAATGTACCTGTTCCAAATTACAAACAGATTCAACTTAAGAACAAACCTACAGTCCCTATCTTGTCTGTAACCCGGATATCACCTGTATACTGCTGCTGTTTAGAGTATATAGGGCCTGGGGGCCCCACGCCTTTTTTTTTTTTAAATTTGGGTGCGGGGTTCCCCTTAATATCCATACCAGACCCAAAGGGCTTGGGGGGGGGGCAACATTACATTACAGCCGCAAGCTGTTTTTTTTTAAAGAAGTTCCTTTAGAAATGTCATTTTGTGCAAGGACTGTTCTAAACACGGGAAAAATGTGCCACTTTACAGGCATACCATAGTCACCCCCCAGGCACGATATTTAAAGGAATATTTCACTTTTATTGTTTCACTTTAAGCATTATTAAAATCACTGCTCCCAAAAAAACTGCAGTTTTTAAAACTTTTTTTTGCATTGATACATGTCCCCTGGGGCAGGACCCAGGTCCCCAAACATTTTTTATGACAATAACTTGCATATAAGCCTTTAAAATTAGCACTTTTGATTTTTCCCGTTCGAGTCCCATAGACTTTAATGGTGTTCGCAAGAATTCTTTGTCTGTTCGCATGTTCTGCAGCGAACCGAACTGGGGGGTGTTCGGCTCATCCCTAGTTATAAGCTTCATTTACTCTTTTTATTTTATTTTTTAATATATGTATCAACCATTAGGTATGTATCATACTTATCTTATTGGCAATTTTCCTGATTGGTGGTTCCCTTCATAAGGTCCTGTTGTCCTTGCGATCCCTTGTTGTGTTTCTTCTGGGGGGCGCTGCTGGCTCTCTTGGTGCCTTTAGGTCTGGGGTAATGGTATGCCATTTTATCATGCTCTGAATTACATTTGATGGTGATGGATTAAAGATGTTTACCCTTATGTAAAAGATTTTTATGTATCATGTATGGTTGTTATATTGATTTACTGGCTTTTGACCTACAATAGATACCATTTGGTCCCCTAATGAAGATTATGAAAGATAATTGAAACACATTGGGGATACCTTGGCAGGGCACACTTGTTGAAGAATTTCTGTTTATAAATATGCCTGTGTAATTACCCTGGCTATAAGGGTATCACAATATATCGCGGTTATTTTTAGACATGTGCGGTTCGATTCGTTCCGAATTGAGATTGACAAATTTTTCCGAATTACAAATTTAAATTAATCCCAAATAACGAGTCAAAATTTCAGAGGAAATTCAAATTTGAATTGTTTTCATATCAAATTTGAATACTTTTCAAATCAAATTTGACTTTCTGAAGAGAATAAAATAAAATAGAAAATTAAAGGAATATAATAGAAAAGAATATAATGGAAAACAAAGGAAAAGAATCGAATAGAGTAAAACAGAAGAGAATAGAAAATAAAAGATTAGAAAAAAATAGAATAGAAAAAGAGGAACAGAATAGAAAATAAAAGAATAGAGTAAAACAGAACAAAATAGAACAGAATAAAATAAAACGGAATAGAAAATAAAGGAATGGAATAAAAAATAAAAAGCATATAACCATCTTCTAAAATTAAAATTTTGAACAGAATAAATTCAAACTCGAATAGAATAGAAAATAAAATAATAGAAAAGAATAAAATAGAATAAAAGAGAATATAACAACATAATTATTTCCTGAAATTTGAATTTCAAATAGAATAAGTTTGAATTTGAATAGAATAGAAAAAATAGAACATAATAGAAAAGAAAAGAATAGAAAATAAAAAAAACAACAGAAAAAACAACAGAATAGAGTGAAATAGAAAGAATACAACCATCTTCCAAAATTCGAATTTCTAATAGAATAAATTTGATTTAGAATGGAATTCAATTCAAATTCGAAAATGTAAATTGATTCAAATTCTAATAAACTGAACAAATTCCAAAAACGAATTAAACTAATTTAACTAAACAAATTTATGTAAATAACAAATCAAAACCAAAAAGTTCTGCACATGTCTAGCTATTTTTGAATAACCGCATAAGACCCCTTTCACACTAGGGCGGTTTTCAGGCAATTTAGAAATAGCCTCTGCTAAGCGTCTGAAAACTGCCTCTCATTCATTTCAGTGTGCCTTTTCAAGTAAAAATACACGAATAAATAAAAAATAATTTTAATAACATGTATTAAAAAAAATGTTGTAAAATCGCCATAACCACCGTTGCCCTGCACACATGCGCAAACGCACACCCAGGATACATGCGATTGTAAACCACGGTCGCACCACACGTGTGATGTATTGTCGTGAACGTCAGAATGAGAGCAAGAGCTCCTGATAAACTCCAAACTGATGAGCTCTAAAGGCATTCAAAGCGTAACCTATACAGATTTTTGAGTACCATGGTTTTTTCCACTATCATGGACGCATGCCATTTCAAGACTTGGCATGTTTGGTATTTATTTACGGTACTTGATTCAAACTCATCTTTTATATTTTACCAAACAAATGGGTATTATATTGTGTGTGTTTGCACTAAAAATAATTTTGTTATATTTTTTCCTGAAAATTTGCATTTAATAAGCAGTTGCGTAAATATAATGTGACATAAAAATTGCAACTATCTTTTTATTCTACAGGGCCTCTGCTTTCAGAAAATATATAATGTTCTGGGGGTGTAAGTAAATGTATTGCAAAAAATTCAGATTTTTACATGTGGGCAAAAATTTAAAAAATTTGCTCTGGAGCAAAATTGGTTAAATAACTGCCATAACCTCTCTTTTCCTGACAGACTCTATGTCAGCCTACATGTGGGTTAACTCCTCTCCAAAGCTATAGGACCCTATACCCATAAATTTTAACTCACCACTAGCGACTGCATTCCTTTTTTGTCCTCCTCCAATGGACCTACATTTCGTTTGTTCCTACCTGGTGTCCAGTCAGATATTTCCTCCAGATCACGGCATACCTGTTGTGTGGTGCCAGCCCAGAGCCCAGCCATGGGCGGGCGAGTGGCTGTTTCTTCCCAGGCGCAAGATGCCCCAGTGGTGGAGGGAAGGCTGCCTTGTATGCCCAGGATGGACGTCCGTCAAGCTCGGCTGGCAAGGTCTGATGTGTTTGCCATTTTTTGTCCATGGCAGCCGTTTGTGTTCCTCTGTGTTGTGTCTATTTGCAAGCCCTTTTCCCCCTTGTATTTGCACCTTTTTTTCTTGTTTGAAACTTCTCATGGCACCTGGAGCGCTTCTACGCTTCAGAAAGCCACAGCACTTCCGGGTTGTGGCCGCTGAGATGTTCCGCGCATGCGTGAGGCCTCCGTGATGTTGAGGCCTGGCTGGCACATGCGCAGAGTGGCGGAGCACCCGGCGGTTGCATTGGCGCCGTCCGGTAGTTCCACAATGTGCAGGCGCGAGCAGGTGATGTCATCCAGGCGGGGGTTTTTAAAAGAGCTGTCAGCCTCTGCCTAGTGGGGATTACTACAGGCAGTGAGCAGCAGCAGCCCCCGAAGCCTGGTTTGCACAGGGCAGGAAAGCTTCTGTGGAGCGATAGTTTTTTTCTTAAAAGGTGAAAATAATAACTTTGAATATGTGTACAGTGGAACCTCAGTTTGCGAGTAACGCGGTTAATGAGCGTTTCGCAAAACGAGCACTGTATTTCTAAAAATCCTAACTCAGTTTTCGAGTGTTGTCTCGCAAAACAAACAGGATTCAGGCCAAAAGCGGTGTGCAGTACCGCTTTTGGCCTGAGGTGGGGGGCGCCGGAGCCGAACAGTACCGATCCTCGGCGTTCGGAAATGCACGGAAAGGCGCGAGGACAGTTCGGCTGACCTCGGCAAACCTCAGAAAGGCTCGTGAACGGAGTCTTTCCGAGGTTTGCCAAGGTCAGCCCAAGTGTGCTCTGGCCTTTTCGGCCGTTTCCGAGGCTCTCTGGCGCCCCCAGCCTCTGGCCGCATGTGCATCCCATTGAAGTCAATGACAGAGACCTTGCCAGGCCGCAACATCACCATTCGTCTTCCAGGTCCCGACGTGATACTCCGTCTAGGACCCATCAGCAGAGGAGATATTACCATTCCTCCTCCAATCAGAGGAGATGTTCCCATTCCTCCTCCAGTCACTGCACCCACCACCATTACAGCCGCTCTGATCGCAGAGCCTGCTGGGGATGTGGAACACGAGTTCCAGGGGGTAAGTCACTATGTGGTCCATGTTTGGCCCAGGCGGTTGGAGAAAAAGAAGAGACGGCAAACCAACAGATGGAGTCTCTTGTCAAGCGTGTGGTCCAACAGTCCCTAAAAGAGTGGGGTACAACTCACACGCGAAGCCAGTCCACCACACTATCTGGCTCTCTGGCTGATGAGGCCCAGGAGGATCCAGGCCAATCCCAGCACTACGATGCTTCTCCCGGATCTGCGGACAGTGATTTTTGAAGGAGAGGAGTTTGCCAGGGGTTTTCGACTTTGCTCTCGTTCCTCTGCTAGTCAAAGCGGTCAAAGAGGCCCTGAAGCGATAAGACCCTTCTACTCCACCGGCTAAACAAAGAAAAATGTTTAAACACTTGGGGAAGGAACGTTCTAACTTTTTGCTCCTTTCAGAATTGAAGGATGTCATTGACGAACAATGGAGCAAAATAGACAAGAAAGCTTCTATGTCACGCAAAACCTCCAGATTATATCCCTTCAAAGCAGAGGAAGTGAAACATCTGGAAAACGCTCCCCTCATGGATGCAGCACTAATGCATCTATCAAAACACGTCACTCTTCCTCTGGAGGATGCGGTGTTCTTTAAAGACGGTCTTGAGAGAAGGATAGACCAAGACCTCAAGAGAATCTACGGGCTAGCCGGTATGGCTTGCAAGCCCGGCCTGGCCCTAGCAGCTATGTCCAAGGCTATGGAATCCTGGACAGAGAATGTGGACTCTGTACTCAGAGGGGTTTCAGAAGAGTTAGCCACAGGCTTGGCAGTTCAGGAGCTCAAGCTGGCAGCGGCCTTCCTGGGGGAGGCTTCTATCAACCTTATCTGCCTGCTGGCCCGAACTATGCTGTCTTCGGTCATGGCTAAGCGGGCCCTGTGGTTACGGTCTTGGGTCGTGGATCCAGTGTCTAAACAAGCCTGGTGTAGGATCCCCTTTGAAGGCTCCTCACTATTTTGGTAACAGGATGGACAACGCTATAGCCCAGGCCACCGATGGGAAGTCGGGCTTCTTGCCTCAGGATAGGAGTCAATTCGGTCAGAAGAGACCTCAATTTAGAAGACGTAGTACCAAGCATTCAAGGGAAGCGTGCTCTTACAGGCCTGGACGGGACTTCAGAAAGAATTGGAACAGAGGACAAGCTCCCTTTCGGAAGTCCGCTAAAGGCCAGGCGTCCAGGGGGATGCAAAAGCTCCAGGGGGTGTACTCCCCTCTCTTCTTAGTTCAGAAGAAAAACGGTTCATGGCGTCCAGTGATAGGTTTAACTTACCTCAACAAATTCATAAAGTACAAAAGGTTCAAAATGGAGACTCTGTCTACCATCCAACAAGCCAGGAGATTGGCTGATCTCAATTGACCTAAAAGATGTTTACTTCCATGTGCCTGTGGCAGAGGATTTTCATGAATAACTCTGATTACAAGTCGGGCAACAACATCTGCAGTTTACCTGTCTCCCTTTCGGGCTGACAACCTCACCCCGAGTATTCTCAAAGGTTCTACTGGCCGTGGTGGCCCTCATCAGAACAAGAGGGATACCCTTGTACCATTACCTCGACGACCTTCTGCTGTTGTCCCAGGACAAGGAGCAATTGTTAATCCACAAGAAGCAGGTTACCTTCACACTGATCGGCTTCGGGTGGCTCCTAAACCTGGAGAAAAGCCATCTAGTACCAGTCCAGCGCCTGATCTACTTGGGTGTCCAGTTTGACACAGTGGAAGGCACCATCTCTCTTCCTTTGGAGAAAATTCTAGTTATCCAAGAGAGAATCTCTCTGGCTTTGAACTCCTCACACCTGAAGGCCACACAGTGCCTAAGGATTATCGGTACAGTGGTCTCCATGACCCCCATGGTCAAGTGGTCTCTGTGGAGGTTAAGCCCTTTTCAGACAGGGTTCCTTCGGCAATGGAATTCGAGGGACATGAATCAGTCCATTTGTATAACATCAATGATGAGGAATGGCCTCTTCTGGTGGCTCCAGCGCAAAAATTTGCTCACCTGACACTCCATCGCCACCGTCTCATGGATCACGGTTACGACCGACGCCAGCGGTGCTGGATGGGGAGCCCTCTGCAGGTCAGAACAAGGCAAGTGGGATGCTCGTCTTCACAATCTGGGCTCAAATGTTCTGGAACTTCGGGCGACCTGGTGTACCCTTTAAGCCTTCTCTCATTTCCTGAAATGGTTTTCCCCTCCTGACCCAACTCAGTTTCCGGTACCCAGTGCCTCTCCCTCTTTCTCAAGGGGCAGTCCTGCACCTGTGTCCGGCATTACTGAAACTGATGGTCTGGTTCTTGAGAGGGAGAGGCTGGAATCTCTCGAGTGCACTTCAAGAGTGATTTCTACCCTCATGAGCACAAGAAAGGAGAGCATGAATAAAGTATACAAGAGAATATGGACCAAGTTTGTCTAATTTTTGGCCTCTACGGGCAGATCATTTAGGGATCCAGAGATCCAAGATATCCTCAGTTTTCTTTAATCCAGCCTAGAACTATCCCTGTCCATCAGCTCTCTTAGAGTCCAAGTCTCAGCTTTATCTGCCTTCTCCGGAACATCATGGGCCGTTCAGCCACTAAATGGGATCTTCCCCTCGCTCTTGACTCATTGTCTGGACTCAGTGTTATGGGGTCTACCCCGCTTTATCAGAGACCTTTCTGCAAAAGTCGCCTTCTTGGTCACTATCACTTCGGCCAAGAGGGTTTCGGAGATCGGTTCCTTGGGTTATGAAGAACCATTCCTGACTTTTTTCTCGGACCAGGAAGGCGGCCTCTTGGGCCTCCATTAATACTTTTATGTCACATTACTGCATAGAGCCTGCTTCTCTATCTTCTGTGAACTTTGGTTTGAGAATCCCGTCAGTTGATGGGGAAAATTAAATCTTTTTTGTTCAGCATACACACCCCGTGTGGTCTGGCTAGTTATTTCCCACACGTAGGCTGCCATGGAGCCTGTCAGGAAAACAAAAAATGTATTCTCAAATACTTATGGTTGTTGTTCCCACCCATTCGGTCAAAGAGTTGGCTAGTTACGGAACGCAGTCGCTAGTGGTGAGTTTAAATTTATGGGTATAGGGTCCTACAGCATTGGAGAGGAGGCGGGGTTAACCCACACGTAGGCTGCCATTCAGTCCATCAGGAAAGGAAAATTCAAAAAAGTATTTGATAATAAATTTTCCGTTCTTTCCCATCCTCTGCAAGCTAATATGAACACAAAACTTAGTTCAAGCAGAACATCTCTTTTCATGGAACACCCTTGAAGGTCTATGATTGGCCTGGACAATGAGACCATGAGTTACACCGAACGCTTACAGCTCTCAATAATCTTAAATGATTGCTATTGCAAACAGCACATTTTCTCTTTGCTGCAGAGAGTATAAATGCTTCCCCTGTTTATTATTATCATTTTTATTAATATTATACAGAATACACCTCCCCAGCTGCAAATGCAATTTATTTTTCCATTGAAGGAAAAACAAGCCGATAATTGGTATAGCATATACAATATACACTTGACCTTCACCAGTAAAGTGTCATTTGTCGCACATACAATACAAAACATGTTCCTATACACTGCACAATTGTGTTCAAGGCCACGGCGTGCTGGGTAATCGCAGCTGGAACTGTAAACATAACATGTGCTCCACGTGTATCACATAATTGCAGCCCAGAGGGACCTTTTCCACAGAAAAATCAATACATTTCTTCTGTTTACCAAAAATGAGAAATGGAAAGAAGAATGTGGGATTCAATTTTCTATGTTTATACTTTTTTATTTTCTTGCTGTGTCATATTTTCATTATTCAGTTCATGTGAATTCTCCCACTGGAGTATAAAGCAGGGCGATTTAAAGTTATATATAAATGTATGTGAATATGATGTAACCAAATGAGAGAAGAGATCTGGATACATATAATTTTTTCAATGAAGCTCTTTGGCTTATTGATGGGGTTTATAAAGAAACAGTCACTTTTCCCATTCAGGCCCATAATACGTACCTTTCCAGCAATTCCCAATCATTGCTTCCTCTATCACAGCTGCCAGCAAAATATCCAGTGTCCGTTGGTGTGGGAGACCAGAGGGAGCAGTGATGTCTTCCCACTCGCCATGTGATAATGTTTGGGTTTTCATCATGGGATGTGGTCACATGCACTCCAATAACCTGGAAACAATATTTTGCCGGCTGCAAAAATAGGAGCAGTAAGGGATCGCTGGAGAGGTGACTATCAGACAATGAACTATTAGAAGTATCTGAAATAGTTTTATAGGAGCCATGTATAGTAATACAGAGACTGGGAACCAGGACCCTAGTACGTTGCACAGTGATGTCAAGCCAAACTTGTGAACCAGTTTAAAGAAGGAACAAGAATGAAGGAACAAGAATTACCCCATCAGGATGCTGCTGCTCCTATACTGTTCAATAACAAGCAGGGGTGTACCCTGGACCAAGCTGTGCACATATTTGCAGCGACCATCTCACCCTTGATATTGGTTCCTTAGGCCTGCGTATTGAATCTTAGGAGGAAGAGGTGAAAGTAAAATGAAGGCCCCTAAGTATTTTGGAGGGCTCAATGTAGGAAGGCTTGGGGTAGCACAGCAAAGGTGAATATCAGTGGGTGGTGGGTGCTAGTGGCGGCCCGTAATGCAGGGTGCAGGGGCACCGCCCCCCATCCAGGTGTCTGGCCCCCTAATCTATATGCCGGATGCATGAATTCCAGTGGGTTTTTTTTTTAAGCACGTGATCAGAGCCAGAGGCTCTAACAGGCTTCCAAAAAGGGTGGGATCTGGGCGCCAAGCACTGCGCCCTGAGTCCAAAATACCACCAGCCGCCACTGGTTGGTGCCCTATCAAGTGCCAAAGTGATGAATTGTCTTTGAAACATCACACTGCTCTTAAACTAGGACATTGCACCCTGTACAGAAATGATTCAGCCTACTAGGTCTAAGCAGGGACCCAGTATGAAAGTGAACCATCTACTGGAGTAAAACATACTGGTAAGTAGAAATTACACAATGGGCGCTTAAAAACACATGCATATAACACTCTCCAAAAAGAAAATATTATTTTTGAATGGTAGGCATTTAAGCCCCACCTACCAAGATAAATGGCTCATTATTCTTTGATATCTCTTTAAGCCCTACATGGACAAAAGTTTGTGGACTGTTACATATTACATCTGGCCTGAGGAAGAAGCATAGGCGTGCACAGGGGGTGTGCCGGGTGTGCCTGGGCACACCCTAATCACCCCGTGTGGCGCAGATTTCCCCTGTTGATAGTTCGCCAAAGCCCCTAAACAGGGCTCCTAAAAAGAATTGTAAAAAAACTGTAAAAAATTATAAAATAAAAACCTACTGACACCATCCACAGCCCTACTGAAACCAACCTCTGCCCTACTGACAAGTCCCCTGCTCTACCAACACTGTCCATGTTTTATTACATTTGAGGTGCACACCCTAATGCAATAGGCTGCGCACACCTATGGGAAGAAGCATGCATGCTTCAAACGCGCGCACCCTCCCGCTGAACTTTAAATACGGAAGTGACGACATTGCAGCAGGACGTCCCGGTGTTTACGGATCCCCTCACCTGGATACTGTAGGCACTGGACTCCACCACTGCGTTTGCTACTGAGGACGGCTTCATGGTACACACCAGTCCCAGCCCTGCATCCTCTGGATAAGTGCGGATGACACCAATTATACATGTCTGTCTCTCTCATCTGTTTTATAACGCTATTGGGCTCCTTCTCTCTTTTCATGATGTTCACTGTATGATGGAATTTCCTCATTACCAACAATAATGACGATTCTAAATCCTATCTTGCTACACAGTGGCACATACTGTGGACGCCTTAGACCCCAGGAGGGGGAGAAGGATCTGGTGAGTGCAGCCATAATAGGAGCACAAATAAGGCATACACGGTGTGATCACCCACTGAGAAGATAATTAGATTAGAAAACAGATTGCTTCACTGGCACAAAAACACCTTATTCATCTTAAATGTTTTTTTGGACTATTGTTTTTATTTATTGGCACAAGAGCACCTTATTTATCTCAAATTATTTTTGGATTATTGGTTTAATTAATAGAATATACAGTCAGGTCTATAAATATTGGGACATCGACACAATTCTAATCTTTTCGGCTCTATTCACCACCACAATGGATTTTAAATGAAACTAACAAGATGTGCTTTAACTGCAGACTTTCAGCTTTAAATTGAGGGTATTTACATCCAAATCAGGTGAACAGTGTAGGAATTACAACAGTTTGTATATGTGCCTTCCACTTTTTAAGGGACCAAAAGTAATGGGACAGATTAACAATCATCCATCAAACTTTCACTTTTTAATACTTGGTTGCAAATCCTTTGCAGTCAATTACAGCCTGCAGTCTGGAACGCATAGACATCACCAGACGTTGGGTTTCATCCCTGGTGATGCTCTGCCAGGCCTCTACTGCAACTGTCTTCAGTTCCTGCTAGTTCTTGGGGCATTTTACCTTCAGTTTTGTCTTCAGCACGTGAAATGCATACTCAGTCGGATTAAGGTCAGGTGATTGACTTGGTTATTGCATACCATTCCACTTATTTCCCTTAAAAATTCTTTGGTTGCTTTCGCAGTATACCTCGGGTCATTGTCCATCTGCACTGTGAAGCGCCGTCCAATGAGTTCTGAAGCATTTTGCTGAATATGAGCAGATAATATTGCCCAAAACACTTCAGAATTTATCCTGCTGCTTTTGTCAGCAGTCACATCATCAATAAATACAAGAGAACCAGTTCCATTGGCAGCCATACATGCCCACACCATGACACTACCACCACCATGCTTCACTGATGAGGTGGTATGCTTTGGATCATGAGCAGTTCCTTTCCTTCTCCATACTCTTCTCTTCCCATCACTCTGGTAAAAGTTGATCTTGGTCTCATCTGTCCATAGGATGTTGTTCCAGAACTGTGAAGGCTTTTTTAGATGTTGCTTGGCAAACTCTAATCTGGCCTTCCTGTTTCTGAGACTCACCAATGTTTTTTTTCTTGTGGTGAACCCTCTGTATTCACTCTGGTGAAGTCTTCTCTTGATTGTTGACTTTGACACACATACACCTACCTCCTGGAGAGTGTTCTTGATCTGGACAACTGTTGTGAAGGGTGTTTTCTTCAACCGGGGGAAAGAAGTCTTTGGTCATCCACCACAGTTGTTTTCCGTGGTCTTCCGGGTCTTTTTGTGTTGCTGAGCTCACCGGTGCGTTCTTTCCTTTTCAGGATGTTCCAAATAGTTGATTTGGCCACACCTAATATTTTTGCTATCTCTCTGATGGGTTTGTTTTGTTTTTTCAGCCTAATGATGGCTTGCTTCACTGATAGTGACAGCTCTTTGGATCTCATATTGAGAGTTGACCGCAACAGACTCCAAATGCATAATAGCACACTTAAAATGAACTCTGGACCTTTTATCTGCTCCTTGTAAATGGGATAATGAGGGAATAACACACACCTGGCCATGGAACAGCTGAGCAGCCAATTGTCCCATTACTTTTGGTCCCTTAAAAAGTGGGAGGCACATACAGTGAGGCAAAAAAGTATTTAGTCAGCCACCAATTGTGCAAGTTCTCCCACTTAAAAAGATGAGAGAGGCCTGTAATTGTCATCATAGGTGTACTTCAACTATGAGAGAAAAATGTGAAAACAAATCTAGACAATCACATTGTCTGAATTTTGAAAGAATTTATTTGCAAATATGGTGGAAAATACGTATTTGGTCACCTACCAACAAGCAAGATTTCTGACTCTCACAGACCTGTATCTTCTTCTTTAAAGAGGCTCCTCTGTCCTCCACGCATTACCTGTATTAATGGCACCTGTTTGAACTTGTTATCAGTATAAAAGACACCCGTCCACAACCTCAAACAGTCACACTCCAAACTCCACTATGGTGAAGACCAAAGAGCTGTTGAAGGACACCAGAAACAAAATTGTAAACCTGCACCAGGCTGGGAAGACTGAATCTGCAATAGGCAAGCAGCTTGGTGTGAAGAAATCAACTGTGGGAGCAATAATTAGAAAATGGAAGACATAGAAGACCACTGATAATCTCCCTCGATCTGGGGCTCCATGCAAGATCTCACCCCGTGGGGTAAAAATGATCACAAGAACAGTGAGCAAAAATCCCAGAACCACACGGGGGGACTTAGTGAATGACCTGCAGAGAGCTGGGACCAATGTAACAAAGGCTACCATCAGTAACACGCTATGCCGCCAGGGACTCAGATCCTGCAGTGCCAGACGTGTCCCCCTGCTTAAGCCAGTACATGTCCGGGCCCATCTGAGGTTTGCTAGAGAGCATTCGGATGATCCAGAAGAGGATTGGGAGGATGTCATATGGTCAGATGAAACCAAAGTAGAACTGTTTAGTAGAAACACAACTCCTTGTGTTTGGAGGAGAGAGAATGCTGAGTTGCAACCAAAGAACACCATACCTACTGTGAAGCATGGGGGTGGCAACATCATGCTTTGGGGCTGTTTGTCTGCTAAGGGAACAGAACGACAGATCCGTGTACATGAAAGAATGGATGGGGCCATGTATCGTGAGATTTTGAGTGCAAACCTCCTCCATCAGCAAGGGCATTTAAGATGAAACGTTCCTGGGTCTTTCAGCATGACAATGATACCAAACACACCGCCCGGGCAACGAAGGAGTGGCTTCGTAAGAAGCATTTTAAGGTCCTGGAGTGGCCTAGCCAGTTTCCAGATCTCAACCCCATAGAAAACCTTTGGAGGGAGTTAAAAGTCTGTGTTGCCCAGCGACAACTCCAAAACATCACTGCTCTAGAGGAGATCTGCATGGAGGAATGGGCCAACATACCAGCAACAGTGTGTGACAACCTTGTGAAGACTTATAAAAAACGTTTGACCTCTGTCATTGCCAACAAAGGATATATACAAAGTATTGAGATGAACAAAAAGTTTTGTTCATAGTGTTTTGCTTTTAGGCCAAAAAGTTCAGTTTTGGTCTCATCTGACCAGAGCACCTTCTTCCACATGTTTGCCGTGTCCCGCACATGGCTTCTCGCAATCTGCAAATGGGACTTTTTATGGCTTTCTTTCAACAATGTCTTTCTTCTTGCCACTAAATAAAGGTCAGATTTGTGAAGAGCACGACTAATAGTTGTCCTGTGGACAGAATTCTCCCACCTGAGCTGTGGATCTCTGCAGCTCCTCAAAAATTACCATGGGCCTCTTGGCCGCTTCTCTAATTAATGCTCTCCTTGCCCGGCCTGTCAGGTGGACGGTCATGTTTTGGTAGGTTTGCAGTAGTGCCATACCCTTTCCATTTTCGGATGATGGATTGAACAGTGCTCTGTGAAATGTTCAAATGTTTTTAAGTGGGAGAACTTGCACAATTGGTGGTTGACTAAATACTTTTTTGCCCCACTGTATACAAACTGTTGTAATTCCTACATGTTCACCTGATTTGGATGTAAATACCCTCAAATTAAAGCTGAAAGTCTGCAGTTAAAGCACATCTTGTTCGTTTCATTTCAAATCCATTGTGATGGTGTATAGAGCCAAAAAAAATTAGAATTGTGTCGATGTCCCAATATTTATGGACCTTACTGTAAGACTAACAGGAGGTTTATTTATAGCATGTTTATTGATTTACATATTTTTGCACTATTGTGACAGAATAGGCATTTATGGTAAATTCCTTATGCTGGGGGATCTATCCAGCTTTATATAATCTTTTCATTTATTAACCGTTTCAGATTGTATTTATGGTATAATGGATTAAAGGTGAATATGTTTTTTTAGCATATAAAGCATAAAGAATTTAATCACATCTAAACAACACTTTCTATTTTTTGTTTAGTATCACATACACATAGTTTATTTAACATACCAGAATCATTATATATTGGTCTGATTTATTTTTCACAACCACGTTCATAGGATAAATTGGGGGATGTAACTTTCTCAGCAGATATTTTATTTCACGTCCAATTAGGGTTTTACCAATAGAACATACTTATGCCGCGTACACACGAGCGGACTTTCCGGCATACTTGGTCCGGCGGACCAGAGTCTGCCGGACAATCCGCCCGTGTGTAGGCGGACTTTTCCGGCTGACTTTTTCCCAAAAGCCAGTCGGACCTAGATTTGAAACATGTTTTAAATCTTTCCGTCGGACTCAGCTTCTGGCGGAAAGTCTGCTCATCTGTGTGCTGGTCCGACGGAAAGCCCGCTCGTGTGTATGCTGGTCCAACGGACCAAATACGACGCGAGGGCAGGGTATTGCATCTCGCGCTCGCTGCAATAGGAAAAACAAATTTTACGTTTTTTTTATGTTTTAGGGGGCGTGGTCACTGGGTGATGTTGACCACGCCCCCTAAAAGGTCACAGTCCCAGCATGCCCAGGGACTGTGACATCATAGGGGCGGGGTCTCGGCCTATATAAGTCACAACGGAACCCTCAGAGAGCAGTCCAGCCGGAGAGAGCGTCGTGTCAACATCTGGAGAAGAGAAGAGAAGACAAGAAGCCCAGAAGTCTGGACCTCCGCTGGCAAGAGAGCTACCTGAACACAGCGGAGGAGCCGGCTGAAGAACTGGAACACCAGGAGAAGAGGCCGGAGAGAGCGGAGAAAAACCAACCGGACGCCGGGAGAAGATGAACCGGAGGGACCCCCGAAGCCGGAGGAAGATTCCCCCCCCCCTGGAGCTGTTTAATAAATTATTTTAAAAACCTGTGTAGTGTGTTTTATTATTGACACTTTTTCCCTGGGTGAATGGGTAGGGGTACCATGTACCCCATACTCATTCACATAGGGTGGGGGGGCCGGGATCTGGGGGCCCTCTTATAGGGGGCTCCCGGATTCCGATAAGCCCCCTGCCCGCAGACCCCGACAACCAACGGCCAGGGTTGTCGGGCCACAGGGCGCCCCCCCTCCCCCAAAGCACCCACCCCCCATGTTGAGGGCATGCGGCCTGGTACGGTTCAGGAGGGGGGGGCGTTCGCTCGTTCCCATCCCCTTTCCTGACCGGCCGGGCTGCGTGCTCGGATCGGGGTCTGGTTTGGATTCTAGGGCGACCCCACGCCGTTTTTTCGGCGTAGGGGTTTCCCTTTATAATCCATACCAGACCAAAGGGCCTGGTATGCACCGCGACGGGGCTCGCAAGGTGTCAATCTCGCCGATAAAAGCGGAGAGATTGACTACCTTTTCTAGTCCCGTCGCACCTGAGTCACGTTCAAAATGAACGGACTTGTCCGTGTGTGGGCAAGTCCGTTCATTCTGAAAGTCCGCCGTAACTCTGGGTGGACTTAGCCCGCTGGAAAGTCCGGTCGTGTGTGGGCAAGTATGTCCGTTTTAAAGTCCGGCGCACCTGGCGGACAAAGTCCGTCAGAAAGTGTGCCGGACCAAGTATGCCAGAAAGTCCGACCGTGTGTACGCGGCATTACAGCTTCAGCTGTATCCACCTTTTTTCCCACTAACTGGTAGAAGAAGTGGGCCTACTAGCACCTCTTTGTAATCCTCCAAACAAAAACATCTGTTATCAGGAATATATTATTAACAAGAACAGTGCCATATCTACTTTGTATTTTCTTTTCACATATTACATCTACCATATGGACTAAATCTCGAGGCACCTCAGTGTAAAATGGGGTCATCCATGAGATCAGAATCTTCCCACATTCACAGCCCCCCCTCTCCTTCGCATTAGAGTTCCCAGTCCCTTCCTCCCATGCTTTTGCATCAGAATCCTCAATTTTCTCTCCCCTTTTACACCAGTTCTTAGTTACTCCCATCGTTTCACACTAGAATCTTCATTCCCTTCACCCCATCCTCTTTCATCAGTTCCTGTTCCCCTTTTACATCTTAGTCCTCACATGTCAAGCCCTCTTCCCAGGCACATCAGAGCCGTCGTCGTCCCCCCCCCACCACCACCACCACCCCAGTTAAGAAACGCTGGCCTAAATGATAGAGTTTGGGTACTTTCAGCGAAGGAAATGAAAAACTTCCAGTCCATTTTGGCTTGTTTCATTTTGGAGTAGAACCAGATCACCCTGAAGAGACGAGTGGTGGCAACTGTTATATCCTGAGCTACAACTGAGCTGCACATTGAATGCCGATTCATACACAGATGACTACTTTACCTTATGGTCTCCAGACACTGCTGATATGCTTGTATATCTATTATGAAATGTAGTGTTTGGGAAAGGCTCTTCATGACTGTACCCCTATGCACAAAGCCAGGTCTTTAAAGACATGAATTAATGAGTTTGATGTAGGAACTCAAGTAGCCTGCATAGAACTCTGACCTCAACCATATTGAACACCTTTGGGATTAACTGAAACACCGACTGTAAGCCAAGTCATCCAATATTAGTATCTGATCTCACAACTACTCTTTAGGCTGAATCCCACAAGCACACTCTAAAGCATTGTAAAAAGTCTTCCCAGAAGAGTGGAGACTGGTATGCCCACAAAGGAGGGGAGAGGCAAAACCAAATCATTGGCCATTGATTTGGAATGGAATATCCAACAAGCTCATATAGGTGGAGCCGGGATAGTTAGGAGCATGCAAACGTTTGGCATATAGTGTATGTTGGTGCAAATAAGTACAATAATACAGATTTGTAAGTGTGCTTTCTAGGGATTTTTTGAAGAGAGGAATACCGGTAATTATGTTATTAGAGTGACTACCATATAAAAACCAACTGCTGGGCAAACTGAAGAATGTAATGTATTCAATATTTTGTGTAACCTGAGCGGCAAAGATGCTTGGCAAAATGTCAAGTCTACAAACGTAGAAAAAAATAAAATATGATAAAGTCAAAAGTATTATAATTTTCTTTTAGGATTCCTTCAGCTATTCAAAATCCCATAGATGTAGCAGTCCTAATTTAATCTGGCTTATCCGAGTTCACCGAGGGCAGTTTATTTTGCAGAGAACTCTAGAGTTCAAAAAACAAGGTGGCCACAAAGCTCAATAGCTGGGATTCACCAAGTATAAAACAGAAAAAATATCAAATCTTGCAAAACATTATAAAGAACTACCATATACTGAATAAAACAAAAAAAAATCAAAAGTATATAAACCAGGGCTTTTTTTGTCAGCTGGAACTTGGTGGAACTCGGTTCCACCACCTCTGGCTAAGGCGCTCTGTCCCCTGCTCACCACTATCGCTTGTAAACACAGAAGTTCGGCTTCTGTGTTTACAAAGGCCAGGTTGTCTCCCAGCAGCTCTCACTAAGTTCAGGATCAGGACAAGGGGGATGTAGGTGCCCAGGGTGGAGTGCAGATGCCGAAACCCCTACGGGATGATCTCCCTGCAAGTGAGAGAGGTGGAGCCACCTACAGTGTGCAAGGAGGTACTAGAGCTGGCTGGGGGCTTCAGCTAAACACAGCAACAAAAGCAAGACATGTGGGAGATTGTGTAGCTTTTAGGGAGGTGTGGGGGGGCGGGGGTTGCATGAAAAGGTCAGAGCTGAAGAAGGGTGAAAGTGAGATGTGGATGCAGAGGTAGGCAGCTGAGGAAGAAGGCTGAGCTCAGCCCTCTATTTGAAGCACACCCTTAAACTTTGCACTCTGTGTGTAACACCCCCCCCCCCCCCCCCGAACTCTACACTCTGTATGTAGTGCACTCCTGGTGTTGCCCCTGTAAGAAATTTGACCAGACCCACTATTTGAGGCGGTTTGAAGGGTGTGTGTATATGAGGGGCTGTGGTTGAGTTCCTGCACCTATCTTCTGAGAAAAAAAGCCCTGATAAAAAAAAAATGTGCAAACTTTAAAAAGAACCCTGATTTTAAGATCCCTTTTTTATGAATGAAAAAAATCACAAGCTACAATTTTGTATAGAATACCCACTTGGATTATACCTTACAGATGTTTTGGATCTGACTTGTTACAAATCAAGTTTGGTGAATATATATAAAAGCTCTATCAATTATGTTTGCCAGATTCCTTTCCATGCAAAAGAACATTAAGTCCTAGAGGAAGGAACGCCTGCTGCACTTCCTATTCAGTCTAGATACACCTTGCATATACCAGCTGTATTCAGATGCGGTCTGTCCACATTAACAAAACGCTAATTGTCTGTCTCCAAAGCATACAAAGCACCCTTAATTATCATGGTCTGTTCTTCTAAGTTCATTGAAATACTATTAACCCTATGATTCACTTATCCCCTGGCTAGAACGATTAGCATCAATACAGTGACATAAGGATTTGATCTTCCTAGAATAACACACGTAAAGGCTTTTTTTTTTGTTTTTATTCCAGCCCCCCTATGTACCAAAACAGCATTATTTACCGTGCCTGTAAGAACTTTTGGGATTATTGACACTCTGGGATTTATTAATAAAAAAAAAAATCACTGTGCAAATGCCTCATTCCCACAGCCCTGTAAAGTGTCTAATATGTTTATTTGCTATGATTGTCAGCTCCATCAAGTGGTCATAATGTGGTATTTTGCTGAAATACCCCAATCAGGAAAATACAGCATTATGGCCACTAGAGCTGACAACTGTAGGAAATACATTCATTAACCCCTTCACACCGACCGCACGCAAATATGTGGCCCCACTGGACTGGGCATTTTTCCGTGGGGCTGCATATTTGCGTATCTTCTTTTTGTGCTGGGAGCGTGCCGCGCGGCACACTACCAGCACAGAGATCAGGGTCTTACCAAGAGCCCTGGGCCCTGTTCTAGCGATCGGGACCCAAAACGGCCGGTTCCGGGTAACCTGATCGCTGTGATAGCCTCTAATTGGCTACCCCAGTGATCAGTCACTGTGAAGCCCGCCCTCGTGTTTTCTGTCTCTGTGAATGGACGACAGAGATACATTGTATCTTTCTCTGTCCTTGCAGAGATAGGAAAAAAAGTGTGAAGAAGAAAAAAAAATGAAAAAAATGAAATGAAATTATGAAAAAAAGTTTTAAAAATACCTATATCAAGTTTTGATCTACTGTAGGTCAGTGCCAGGGTTAGTGTTTGGGTCGAGGACAGGGTCAAAGGTCAGGGTCAGTATTTTTTTTTGGACAGGATTTTTTTTTCATTCGTATTAGTGTCAGTTAGTGTTAGTGTGTTTTAGGTAGGATTAAATAAAAAGCAAAATGCACATTATTGTTTCTGGGTTGTACTACGGGTACAAACAACTAACATACACATAAGTAATATCACTGCATATGTCAGAAGCAGGAGAATTTATTTTGGGTTGTTCTTTGTTGGTAGGTTATGGTAGTAGCAAAAAAACTACAGTTAAATGTTAAAAACATCTTTTTTTTTTACTATTTTAGGCCAGTATTCCTTTGATTAAAAGAAAAAAAAAAGATATCCATTACCATTTACCACCAAATTAAATTTGTCCTGAAAAAAACATGGTATAATTCACCTGGATGCACAAAGTAGCTGTGATGATATGAACATTTTTACTAACACACGTCAAAATTGCAAAATTGGGCTTAGGCATTTACATATGTTTTACCTTTAGGCACTCCAAACCTAAAGAGGAGCTCCAATCTCTTAAGTGAAAATTAAAAGTCAGCAGCTACAAAAACTGTAGCTGCTGTCTTTTAATAAACAGCCACTCACCGGTCCCACGATCCAGTGGTGTGCTCACCCCAGCCGTTTCTCCCTGTGTGCTCTCTTGCCAGCGCCGCCATCTTTACTATGGGCACCCAGCTGTGATACCTTGCGGCTTCACAGCCGGGTGCCCACTGCGCTTGCCGGAGCAGCTCTCCGCTCTGTAATTGGTCCTGCAATCTTCTGGGACCTGTCATGTGTCCGAGAACTTGGGATAGTAAAACATTTTTTTTCTGCCAGTAAATACCTTATACAGCCCACTTTCTGTTTCTTGTCTGGTAAAAAGCCTAGACTTATGACATCACGCACAGCTCTCTCTCACTCTCGTGAGAGTTTGCCAGGAAGGGAGGGGAGATGAGTCATTAGAGGCCCAATGAGAGCTGCAGAGCTGGAGGTGTGCCTCTGTGTGTCTGTGTAAATCCAGGAAGTGAACAGGCAGCAGCTTCAGCTGCCCACAGTTAAAATGGATGCAGCCAGACTCAGTGGAGGGCGATTTCTGCAGCATATTTGGCAGTTACAGAATAACACTATATATAAAATGGTGTTTTTATTACAAATTATGTAAGCAGACTGCAGTTCCTCTTTAAAAAGATTCTGTCCCATTCATGGCAAAATGACAGAGTCTTTGTAAGGCATGCATTCTTGCTTTTGCAATAAAAACAAAACTCAAAGCGTTCGTTAACCCTAAAAATTTAAATGCTGCTCCTGTCCCTTTAATGTGCAATTAGCAGCATGGTGTTTTGCTTTTTAAATGATCCCTCTGTATCTCATACAATAACTATTTGATAATGCCAGACTACCTGGCTACCCCCCTGAGTGCAGACTCCGATTAGCGTGTCTGCTGAGCCGAGAGATGGTTGTCAGTGCGTGTCTGCGTCACACGCAGCCGTCCTGTGCCCGTCTTCATCTCCCCCTTCCTCCCCCTCCCTCTCCCTGTCAACACGTAGTCATGAGCTAGAAAAAACGATCTCCTACCTGCCTCACCCCACCCCTATCCTCTCCTCTCCTCTCCCCTCACACTTCATTGATTACAATTACAATTATTTATTTTTGTAACAGTCATGTGACCAGCGCAGTGCCAACCGGCGCTGCACAACCACAGGGTGGAAGATCACAGATTCCTCTTCTGACATATTTTGCATACTTTGATATAAAAAGTACCATTAAAATGCACAGAAAACCATTAGAGTTGCTGTTAAAATATCCCTGCTATACCTTAGCAATGGGCCAGCCTGTACTATAGGAACTCCACTTGTGAGCTCCACACCCTATGTCCCTTGCCCTTGTATAGCCAAAGTAACCCCTGATGCCATATAAAGCTGTATGTAGCTCCCCCTAGTGGCAGTTGATAAGCCAGTTCCCACGCTAGGGGCCTATGTGAATTTAAATGCAGCAAAGCTGGTTAGAAACCGAAGGTCCATGCTCCAGCTCAAACTGTGCAACCTGCTAGGCCTATGTAAGGGGGCTTACACTTTCCTTTCACAACTGAATTCTAGGGGCCTCATTGCAATGATTCGAGGCTGGGTCTGTCAGGGGGGCCATGCCACACACAGCCCCAAGTACATAAGAGATACAGATTTCCTGGCACCTGATCCAAACAAGCGACCTGTCACCCAACCACCACCAGTCCCCTGACCAAGCCAGTCTGTACATTTACTCTATGTTCCACAGGTAAAGACTAAAGCTGGACATAGACAGTTTGAATCTTGGCTGGTTCAGCAAGAACTGGCCATGATTTGCACCATGTATGGGCAGGCTGAATGTACCAAGTCAATCAATCAACTTAGGTACAACCAGACTGCTGGATTTTACATGCGATTATTGCTAGTGGCTGATCTAGCTGCTAGCAATAATCATGGTCTTCTCCCGGCAGGTACAGTTTCCCACGCCTCCCTGCCGGCAGAATACAATGGCTCGGCGGGAGGAATTCCCCTGTCAATACTGTGTTGCAGGAAAGAAATTTGCTCCGTGTATGGCCTGCATTACCCTCTAGCTCTAGATCAGGAGTCTACAAACTTTCTAAACAAAGGGCTAGTTTACTGTCCTTCAGACTTTAGTAGGGCCAGACTGTGGCCATTGGGGGGTAGAAAAGGTCCTAAAATAAGTGGGAAAAAAACAATGCCCCATCTTTGGTGTCAGTGGGAGGAACTGTGTCCCATCATTAGTGTCATTGGGGAAAATTGGGCCACATTGTTGTTGTCATTAGGAGGAATTATGTCCCATCATTGGTGTCATTGGGCCACATTGTTGGTGTTATTGGGAGGAATTATGTCCCATCATTGGTGTCATTGGGCCACATTGTTGGTGTTATCGGGAGGAATTGTGTCCCATCATTGGTGTCATTGGGCCACATTGTTGGTGTTATCGGGAGGAATTGTGTCCCATCATTGGTGTCATTTGGCCACATTATTGGTGTAATTGGGAGGAATTGTGCCCTTTAACTAGTGTCAGTGGGGGGGCAATTATACCCTATTGTTGGTATCAGTGGATGAAATAGTGCTGGCTTCCGGGACGCAGTTCAAAGACCACTGCTCTAGATGAATAAAGAAGAGACTCAGTCCGATACTGCATGTTTTTCATTGTGTTTTATTAGTAAATTTGTAACAATAGGTTTCTTCTTTACAGAGGTTCTCCAGCAAGATGGCTTAAGTACAGTTCCAACACAAAACAGCATGTGTCCACTCTGCTGGCTGTGTAAACAGAGCAATCATCGGGAGAGAGCACCACTTGGCATTGCTCTGCAGCACAGCTCAAGGAAGCAGGTGTAGTGCTAGCAGGAACGGCTTAGTTGATTGTATTCTTTGCCTCGACTCTGAACAACCTCAGCCCCGCTGGCACACCTGGTTGAATAAAAATTTCTGCAAGCACTCATAGGAGCTTAAGTATAGATAACTTTAATTTGGCTCTGTATTAGTACCAGGAAATGGATACAAGACCGTTTAGTGGTAAATGAACTCAATGTATTAGTATGAATTAGTGAAAAGAGTGGTATAAACATAAATTAGCAAATAAAGAGTAGATTCAGACAGTCTGCTTGACAGTATAATCACTAAGCCAAAGCAACTTAGAAAAGGAGTTCTGTACCACTAGACCAGTGTTTATTAACCTTTTTACCTTAATGGAACCCTTGGCAAAAGGTTTGAGATCTCGGGGAACCCCTGAAAAAACTTTTCAGATCTACAACTCACAGAACAATGGATCTGATCAGTGAGCTGTAGCTATAACAATTAACAAACATGTGCAGAGCAGCGCAGGGAAGCTGCTGTTGTAACATGCCTTTTTCTCTTGATTACAGCTAGCCCTCCTCTTGTCCATCACAGGTGATATCACATACAAGAGCCTGGGACAGACAGAAGAGGAGGACCTGCGGGGAACAGTGCAGTATTTAACAGCGTGCTTCCCTGCACAGCTTTGCAAATCCATAACACAGGTTTTCTCGAATGGGGTTCCACCGCAAATCAATATTGTGGCGGATGTACAGTATCTCACAAAAGTGAGTACACCCCTCACATTTTTTGTAAATATTTTTATTATATCTTTTCATGTGACAACACTGAAGAAATGACACTTTGCTATAATGTAAAGTAGTGAGTGTACAGCTTGTATAACAGTGTAAATTTTATGTCCCTTCAAAATAACTCAACACACAGCCATTAATGTCTAAACCGCTGGCAAACGTTAGTACACCCCTACGTAAAAATGTTCGAATTGGGCCCAACTAGCCATTTTCCCTCCCCATGTCATGTGACTTGTTAGTGTTACAAGGTCTGAGGTGTGAATGGGGAGCAGGTGTGTTAAATTTGGTGTTATCACTCTCACTCTCTCATACTGGTTACTGGAAGTTCAACATGGCACCTCATGGCAAAGAACTCTCTGAGGATCTGAAAAAAGAATTGTTGCTCTACATAAAGATGACCTAGGCTATAAGAAGATTGTCAAGACACTGAAACTGAGCTGCAGCATGGTGGCCAAGACTATACAGTGGCTTAACAGGACAGGTTCCACTCAGAACAGGCCTCGCCATGGTCAACCAAAGAAGTTGAGTGCACGTGCTCAGCGTCATATCCAGAGGTTGTCTTTGGGAAATAGACATATGAGTGCGGCCATCATTGCTGCAGAGGTTGAAGAGGTGGAGGATCAGCCTGTCTGCTCAGACCATACGCCGCACACTACATCAAATTGGTCTGCGTGACTGTTGTCCCAGAAGGAAGCCTCTTCTAAAGATGATGCACAAGAAAGCCCGCAAAACAGTTTGCTGAGGACAAGAAGACTAAGGACATGGATTACTGGAACCATGTCCTGTGGTCTGATGAGACCAAGATAAACTTATTTGGTTCAGATGGTGTCTGTGGGGTATTCTCAAACAGAAGGTGGAGGAGTGCAAGGTCTCTAACATCCACCAGCTCCGTGATCTCATCATGGAGGAGTGGAAGAGGACTCTATTGGCAACCTGTGAAGCTCTGGTGAACTCCATGCCCAAGAGGATTAAGGCAGTGCTGGAAAATAATGGTGGCCACACAAAATATTGACACTTTGGGCCCAATTTGGACATTTTCACTTAGGAGTGTACTTACTTTTGTTGCCAGTGGTTTAGACATTATTGGCTGTGTAAAATAATAATAATTAACAAATTAATTACAAACCGCGTTCCTTATAAAGTGCAAATGTAAAATCATACTCTGTTGTAAAACAAGACCATAAAAAATACCAGTGATAATAACTAACAACTGAGTGAAAACAATATGCATAAATGGTGAAACAAACAAGTAAAAGCAACAATAGAAAAACAAAATTAGATTCCAAAAAGTATCCAAAAATATATAAATTCAAAAATCATATGTGTTCAAGAAATGTTCAAACAATGATGAAAAACTTCTGGGTAAATCAAAACTTCTGGGTAAGTCTTCCTTGGGTTCAGCAAAGCATCAGGTAACAGTATTCAGCCACCATCACCAGCCACACAGCCTACTCACCAGATTAAAGTGACTCCTATGACAAGAGTCAAACACGCTTAAAGAACTGCCAAAGAAGCTTCTCGCGATCACGGCTTTGTTCAGGCGCTGGGACTCAAGTGCTGGAACTCAGGTGCCTGTAGGTAACACTGTAGCTGCTTGGATGCATGCAAACAAACTACCCAGATAGAGATGGATCATTGGGACCATAAGTGCCATGAATGGGGAGAAATTAAATGGTTTTCCATGAAGTATGAAGTATCGTGAAGTATGCCAAAAATGTATTAGGTATGTAATTAATTTGTTAATTATTATTATTTTTCTATTATTGATATAACGTGCTGCTCCTCAAATTAATTAATTGATTAATTAATCTCACTAATAAATTATTGGCTGCGTGTTGAGTTATTTTGGGGGGGCAGCAAATTTACACTGTTATACAAGCTGTACACTCACTACTTTACATTGTAGCAAAGTGTAATTTCTTCAGTGTTGTCAAATGAAAAAATAAAGAATGGTTGTGCCCAAACAATAAAATCGCTATTGATGAAAATAGTCCATAAACTTGAATGGTAGAAAAGCACCACAGTGATTCCACATCTAGATAAAAGTGCCCGAACACCATGTAAAATGCCTGCTTACCAGATAGTAAGCAGAAAGGGGCGTTTGGCTATAGCCCAGCCACGGCCTTTGTCTCCCAGGATGACTGCTGGATACACACAGGATGGAACCCGATAGTGACAACCCCCTAAACGTCTCCTTGATTTAATACCATATGGAAATGGACCCGTGATAGGCTCAGAAAGAAGATGTCCTTGATGATGCCCTGGAGGAGGGGTGAAACGTGTTGACATATTTCTGATTCTGCAACCAACTACGTCACTTCCACCCTCCGTAGAATATTCGCCGAGCCGCAGCGTACCCGGAAGATCCTCATGATTGTTTTATGCCCATTTTTACTTGGAATTCTGTACGTGGATTCTTGTTATTGCGCAAATAAATAGTTTTTATAGTACTTTACTATGAGTACCATCTTGTTTTATTGAGTATGGTGGATAGCCGCCCCAAGATCAACTGTTCTGAGATCCTATTGAAGACGCTAAGAGGCATAATAATCTCATCACCAGTTACGAGCGTGTTTGACCCCCAGACTAAAAAGCTGAGGGTCCATTTTCTCTGGTGAGTGGGGAAATAAAGAGGGGAGCGTGGCACATTGCACAGCATGTTTATATGAAGCACTTCAGCACTGGTAATTGCTAACTAACTGGTAATTGCACGGTCATGCAATGTTCTACCCAAAGAAATTTGCGTCCTTTTTTTCCCACACAATAGAGCTTTCTTTTGATGGTATTTGATTGCCTCTGCTATTTTCATTTTTTTGTGATATAAACTGAAAAAGACTGAAAATTTTGAAAAAAAAATGATATTTTCTACTTAAGAAAAATCCAATAAACTCAATTTTAGTCATACATGTAGGCCAAAATGTATTCAGCCACATGTCTTTGGTAAAAAAAATGTCAAAGGGCGTTTATTGGTTTGCGCAAAAGTTATAACGTCTACAAACTAGGGTTTTCTGGAATTTACGCAGCTTTCAGTTTATGACTGCCTAAATGGCAAGGCAGGACAACCCCCCCCCCCCCCCCAGATTACCCCATTTTGGAAAGTAGACGCCCCAAGGAAATTGCTGAGAGGCATGTTGAGCCCATTGAATATTTTATTTTTTTGTCACAAGTGATTGAAAAATGACATAAAAAAAATGACACACATTAATTTGTTTATTTTTTTTGTTTGTTACGCAAAGTTGTCACTAAATAATATATTGCTCAACCATGCCATGGGGATATGTGGAATTACACCCCAAAATACATTCTGCTGCTTCTCCTGAGTCTGGGGATACCACATGTGTGGGACTTTTTGGCAGCCTAGCCCCGTACTGGGCCCCGAAAACCAAGCACCGCCTTCAGGATTTCTAAGGGTGTAAATTTTTGATTTCACTCCTCACTACCTATCAAAGTTTAGGCCATAAAATGCCCAGATGGCATAACCCCCCCCCCCCCCCAAATGACTGCATTTTGGAAAGTAGACACCCCAAGCTATTTGCTGAGAGGCAATGGCGAGTATTTTGCAGCATGATATATTGCTCAAACATGGCATGTTTGAGCAATATATCATTTAGTGACAACTCTGTGCAAAAAAAAAAAAAATGTCTTTTTCCCGCAACTTTTGTGAAAATATAAAATATTTCACGGACTCGACATGCCTCTCAGCAAATAGCTTGAGGTGTCTACTTTCCAAAATGGGTTCATTTGGGGGGGGTGAACTGTCCTGGCATTTTATGCACAATATTTAGAAGCTTATGTCACACATCACCCACTCTTCTAACCACTTGAAGACAAAGCCCTTTCTGACACGTTTTGTTCACATGAAAAATACATTTTTTTTGCAAGAAAATTACTTTGAACCCCCAAACATTATGTATTTTTTCAAAGCAAAGGCCCTACAGATTAAAATGGTCGGCGTTTCATTTTTTTTTTCACACAGTATTTGCGCAGCGATTTTTCAAACGCATTTTTTTTGGAAAAAAACACACTTTTTTAATTTTAATGCACTAAAACACACTATATTATGTTTGATGAAATAAAAAAGATAATCTTGGGCTGAGTACATGGATACCAAACACGACATGCTTTAAAATTGCACACAAACGTGCAGCGGCGACAAACTACATACGTTTTTAAAAGCCTTTAAAAGCCCTTACAGGTTACTACTTTAGATTTACGGTGGAGGTCTACAGCTAAAATTACTGCCCTTGATCTGACCTTCGCGGTGATACCTCACATGCATGGTGCAATTGCTGTTTACATATGACGCCAGATCGACGCTTGCGTTCGCCTTTACGCAAGAGCAGGGGGGGACAGGGGTGCTTTTTTTTTGTTTTGTTTTATTATTTATTTTTATTTTATTTTATTTTTAAACTGTTCCTTTAATTTTTTTATCATTTTTATTGTTATCTCAGGGAATGTAAATATCCCTATGATAGCAATAGGTAGTGACAGGTACTCTTTTTTGAAAAAAATGGGGTCTATTAGACCCTAGATCTCTCCTCTGCCCTCAAAGCATCTGTCCACAACAAGATCAGTGTGATAAAATGCTTTTCCAATTTCCCAATGGCGCTGTTTACATCTGGTGACATCTAAGTCATGAAATGCTCGTAGCTTCCGGTTTCTTAGGCCATAGAGAGGATTGGAGCCATTCTGGTCTCTGATCAGCTCTATGGTCAGCTGGCGGAACCACTGGCTGCATTCTTAGGTTCCCTGTTGGGACAAGAGAGCCAGAGAAAACCATGGAAGACGGTGGGGGGGGGCATTCCCCCTGCTTGTAAAAGCAGTCTAGAGGCTACCTCCCTTCAGCGACCCACTTCTAATGATGGGCATACATGCACCATTTTGTTTTTAACTGTGGTGGTGAAATCACCTCCTACAGCGCTGGAGTCACGGCTTTATGTATCGTGGGAGCAAACGCTGTTGCTGTCAAGATAAATAAATCCGAGCTGCAGCTGAATGGCGTATTTGAAAACAAAAAAATGGTTAACAATAAAACACAATAAAACATTGCAGAATAGAATACAGTAAAAAAGAGAAACAATAGAGAGAGAGAGAGAACAATACTAGTTTTGTTTTTTTTATTTTTTTTATTTATTTTTTTTACACTTTTATTTGTAACTGTAACGGTTCTGTTCCAGGTTTGAGTCTCTCAAAATGCAATGGCATCTTGGGAGACCCTGTGAAAGTTTGTCCTAGTCTGTGCAGTGCTGTACCCTGCGCTAAAACTCCATTAGTGTATGGTAGCGTTCAAAACATTTACCAATGCAAAGACCAGGATTGTCAGGACAGGAGGGACAAAAATAGCGGGTGTCACGCCTATATCCGCGCTTTCTACAGACACATTTTCTTTGGGGGGCTGGTTGGGAAGGGGTACTAGGGAGGACATATACGCAAAATGCCTCTCATGCAGCCAGCTTACTGCATTTGTATTGGGAAGGTGAGGTGGAGCAACCTCGGGAAACAGAAGGGCCCTGACGATCTCTTCCTGAGATTTAAGGAAGGATCCAGTCCGTCCTGAAGCTCTATATAGCACATGAGTGTTCAGCAAAGCCAATTGAAAGAAGTATACAGACACTTTTTTGTACCTGCGTCGGGCCTTATGGGCAATTAGGTACGGTGCCAACAACTGGTCGTTGAGGTCTACCCCTCCCATATTTTGGTTATATTCGTGGACACAGAGGGGTTTCTCCACAACACCAGTCGCCATAGGAATTTGGACCGTCGTGTCTGCGTGAAGGGAGAATAGAACGAAAACATTCTTATTATACCTCCACTTCACAGGGAGCAAATAATTACACTTGAAGCAGGCTCTCTCCCCCAGCCTAAGACGGGAATCTACAAGACTCTGGGGTAAGCCCCGGCGATTAGGTCGCACGGTGCCACATGCGCCAATCTGATGATCAAACAAGTGACTAAAAAGTGGCATGCTCATGTAATAATTACCCACATACAAATGGTACCCCTTTCCGAATAAGGGTGACACCAAGTCCCACACAATCTTGCCAGCGCTCCCTATGTAATCTGGGCAGTTCTCCAGCTCTACGTGACTATCTCTTCCCTCGTAAAACTTAAAACTATACTATATGTATGGCCCTGTCACAGAGCTTATACATCTTGACCCCGTATCTGGCACACTTGCTGGGAAGATACTGTTTGAAAGACAAGCGGCCAGAAAATTTAATCAGGGACTCATCAACGCAGACAACTTGATGGGGAGTAAACAAGGCTGCAAAACCTTTGTTGAAGTGCTTTACGAGGGGGCAAATTTTGTAGAGCCGATCGTATCCAGGGTCTCCACAGAGTTCATTGTCATTGAAGTGCATGAACCGCAAGATCTGCTCGTATCATGCCCTGGTTATGGAGGCAGAGAACAGGGGCATATGGTAAATTGGGTCAGTAGACCAATATGACCGCAACATACTCATTTTAACTATGCCAATGTCGAGGGATAGGCAAAGAAAGGTCTTAAATTCAGAAACCATAATTGGTTTCCAATCTCTGGCAAGGGACAACTGGGAATTAGCGGCGATGATTTGACCAGCATATAAATTGCTTTGGTCCACAATAGATCTATAGAGATCTTCGGTGAAAAGCAGCGAATAAAAATCAAGTGACGTAAAATCAACTGTTTCCACCTGAATTCCAGGTTGGCCAGTGAATGGTGAAAGTATGGGTGCTGCAGAAGTGGTGGGTTCCCAATTAGGATTGGCGAATTCTGCAGGAAGGACACTATGGGCACGACAGGCCTCTCTTTGTCTTATTGGTGGCAGCGGGACACTACTTGTGCTTGCCACCTCGCCAGCTTGAACTGCACTTATGGGACTCGCCACTTCACCACGTGATACTGCAGTGCTGGATGTACGACCAGGGTGTACTAGGGTGCTGGTGCTTGCCAGTTCACCAGAAGGATGAGCGGCACTAGTACTTCTCTGCTCCATACAAGAGCCCTGCGGTTCTTGCACCTCAACAACAGCAGAAGAAGATCGGGGTCTGGTACGCCTGACCTTGGCAGGGACCACAACTCCGTCGTCAGAGCTGTCTGTCATGGAGCTGCTGTCGTCTATAGGATCGTATTATGAGCCTGAATCTGACAGCGATCGCAGGGATCAGGTCTGTGTTATGTGTTTAGTGTTTTGTAAGTGACAATGATCGATCGATACTGCACTTGGCTGGGCGGAGGGGCAAAATGCAGGTGCTAGCAGGTATCTGGGCTGATCCCACTAGCACTGCGTTTTTGGTAACCCTAAACTGCTGGGGACACTAGTATAGATCTGATATCGATCCGTTCAGATACTATACCACTAAGGGAGGTGTATGCTGCGTGCGTGGATGTTAGCGCTACTGGCACTAATCTGACACTGCCTGGGGCAACACAGAACCTGACTGACCCTAAAACCTAACTGATATCACCCGCCGGGCGATCAGGGGGTTAAACCTTTTCTGGGTAATAAACGGCGGGTGCCCTGATGCTATAAAAAACTAACTAACCAGCGTCACCTGTGACACTTATACGGTGATCACTGGTGTCACGGGGTGAAAGGGTTAACTAGGGGGCAATCAGGGGGTTAAAACCTTTATTAGGTAGTAGATGGGGGTACCTGATGCTATAAAAAGCTGACGGTGAACCTAAATAACTAACTGGCTACCTAGCGTCACCTGTGACACTTATACGGTGATCACTGGTGACAGGGGGTGAAAGGGTTAACTAGGGGGCAATCAGGGGTTAAAACCTTTATTAGGTAGTATATTGGGGTACCTGACACTATAAAAAGCTGACAGTGAACCTAAATAACTAACTGTCTACCTAGCGTCACCCATGACACTAATACGGGAGCAGAAAAAAGATTGCTTAGTTACACTGGCAACAGGGAGTGAAAGGGTTAACTGGGGGGCGATCAAGGGGTTAAACCTTTATTAGGGGGGTTAGGGGGGTACCCTAGACCTAAAAGGGCCTACCACTAACTGCCCTAACACTTTTTACAGTCAAAAATTACACCAAATGCAGTGATCAGTAAAAAAATGAACATTTCAACCATTGTGACTGGGGGTGCAGGGGGTGATCGGGGAGTGATTTGTGTGCCTATGTGTACTGGCGTTAGTGTGCTGTTGGTGCAACTCACTTTTCTCGTCCTCTCTCCACGGCTCCCGAATGAAAAAGGAAGCGCGAGGAGAGATGACATCACTTCCTCTGACCTGTGTTTACAGTTCACAGGCAGAGGAAGAAGCCCATTCGTCAGGAGCGATTGTGAGGGGGTGGCCATGAATCCGTGGCCTCCCCCTCAGCACGGATCGCTCCTGGAACATAGCCGACCGCCGCAGGCACTGGGGGGGCCCGATTGGGCCCCCCGCCAGCTGGGAGGCGGGGACGTACAGGTACGCCCATATGCCTGCCCATGCCATTCTGTCGACGTATATCGTCGTGCTGCAGTCAGCGAGTGGTTAAACCTCGTGGACAGCCTTCCCAGAAGAGTTGAAGCCTTTATAGCTGCAAAGGGTGCGCCAACTCAATATTGAACCTACGGACTAAGACTGGGATGCCATTAAAGTGGTTGTACACCCTGTACAACCACTTTTACCTACATGCAAGCCTATATTAAGGCTTACCTGTAGGTGCTTGAAATATCTCCTAAACCTCCACTGTTTAGGAGATATTTACTAAAAAGCTGAGCGCCGATGACTACAGCACATGCGCACTTTAGAAAGGGCACATCGTGTCATTTCTAATAGGGGTCATGCCGTGACTGGCTGCTCCCACGCGCATGTGGGGGAGTGACGTCACACGACTCTGGCCAGTCACAGAGCCGGAGTTCGCGGCCCCAGAAGGAAGAGGGGTGAAGATGGACGCTCCCTGCTATGGGGACAACGGAGACATCGCGGGCTTCAGTTTCAGGTAAGTGACACATAATGGGCTACTACTATGCAATGCATAGTAGCCCATTATGCTTTACCTTTGCAGGGAAATAAAGAGGAAGTAAAACCCACCAGGGTTTACTTCCTCTTTAAAGTTCATGTGCGTGTAAAGGCAAGCGTCACAATACTTTTGGTAATATAGTGTCTGTCCTTATGTACTGAGATTATTGGAATACATCTGGTATATAGCTCCTCCTGGTGTTTGAATGTTAATACAGCCGTATCCATCCATTGAAGATTTTTGATTCTACGCCATAAATCACTCACTTAAGAGGCCGCTTGGGCTTGTTTCGGCCTATATGCCATCTTTGTTGTTTATGAATTTAGCCTGTGTCTGCCCCACAGACGTTACAATACATTTGATGTCTCACCATGCGATACCAATATGATACCTAATGAACGGGTCTTGAGGAAGCTAGGCAGTTAGCGAAACGCATTGGCCCTTTGGATGATCAAAAAACTCATACTCCTCCAGCTTATTGCTCTGCAAAATAAGTATATTTGTAGAAAATGTTATGTGATTATCTGTATCATATTTAGACATTCTATGATTTTTGTTTATTACACTTTGCATTTTTTGAATTTTATTATGTTGTAAGTAAAATTAAATTTATTATGAAATTTGTTTCCGTCTCTTGCAATGCCAATAAAGTCCATTACAAGCAGGGTTAGTCCCTGCAACCTTTTTTCCATTATAAAAACTATATTACCATGATGATACCATTATGTAGCCAGGTGCTGGCTCAATTGCCTGTGTCATCAGGGTGGGAGACACTCTACAGCAGGGATATGCAATTAGCGGACCTCCAGCTGTTGCAAAACTACAAGTCCCATCATGCATTTACCCCTGGGTGTCATGCTTGTTGAGTCTTGCTTTGATGCTATGTAGTTCTGCAACAGCTGGAGGTCCGCTAATTGCATATCCCTGCTCTACAGCATCAGCCACATGGGGAATCTTCTTTCCAGTGCTAAGCTTAAATATTATATTGTCATATCCTGAATGCATAGCGAGATCCGGCAGAAGTGCAAAGGATCTTGGGACATGTAGTCCAAGGAGCTAAGTTTGCACTGTGGACAGATCATCACAGACTACAAGTTCCAGTCGGCTGGAGGTAGAGAACAGAACGGGATCACGGCCTTCAGCTGAGAGGGGGGACCCAAAAGCTCAGAGGGTCAAGAGGAGCGCCGCAGCCTAGTCAGTGTGAAAAACCCTTTGGTGGATGAGTGAGAGGATCACCATTGCCAGTATCCTGTTGGCTGAGTGACAGTCGGGGGTCACCCTCATCGTCCTAGACACAAATCCTGCTGAATTCCATCGACACAAGGTGTCTATCCTGGGACTTCCTATTCCCTTGAGCCCGGTATCATCTGGATTGGTGAGCAGGCAAAAAGCCCACCCTCTATACACCCTAAGAGACACTGCATGCAGACACCTTATCCCACTTCCTTGCACCAAAGTTTTAACAAGGAGGCTGGGTTCACATTGGTGCGATGTCTGTGTGATGTGAATTCAGCCATACACAATGTATGGCTGAATTTGCATCGCATTTGGACCCTTTTTTTAGTATCGCATTGCTGTTCACACCCATGCGATCCGATTCCTGTCCAAATTGAGAGTTCGCACTGTGATATGCGAACCGATCAGGGGGTGTCATTAACTTTATATTGACACCTGCAGCGATTCGCATAGGGCAGTGTGAACTACCTGCGATTTGTATGCGATGAGGGAACTGGTACTGGATTTACATGGGTTCTCGCATCGCAGCAGTGTGAACCGAGGCGGAGACACTTTCTCACATGCTATTTACAGTGTTGGATGCCATTACAGAGATTCTCTCTGGGCTCTTGTTAAGCTAGCTGAAGACATCGGACATCTACATTATCACGACTTCTTCATCACCCTCCCCCACTTAAAAGACATATTTGCACACATTTAAGGGGAACTCTTCTCAGAAGTTAAGTGTTACATTTCTGATAGTTTATTGTTTGATATTTGGTCCCAGTAGTTGTGGGCCCATGACACAAGAAGTTGGAGGGAGCAGTCTGATAAGAGAAAGACATTCCTCTCCCTTTTATGCCTGGGGTATAAGTTCTATAAGTCTACTATTGTTACTGTTCATCTTATTATAATTTCGCTTTACATTGCATATCCGTTTATATGTGTCAAGTGTAAGAGTCTGATACTAAAACAAGTTTTGCCTAAGCCATTATTGTTCTACCTGTTTTAAGAACATTAAAGTGACTGTAAAGTCAGAAGGTTTTTTTATCTTAATGCATTTTATGCATTGCGATAAAAAGCCTTCTGTGGTTGCAGCCCCTCTAATACTTACCTGAGGTCGACGGCCATGCTGGGACTCTCCCTCCTGATTGGCTGAGACAAAGCAGCTGTGCCATTGGCTCACGTTGCTGTCAATCAAAGTCAGTCAGCCAATGAGGAATGGATACAGGGAGCTGTGGCTTGGCTTGGGTGCCCCCATAGCAAGCTGCTTGCTGTGGGGGGCACTCAGCAGAAGGGAGGGGCCAGGGAGCCGAAGAGGGACCCCAAGAAGAGGAGGATCCGGGCTTCTCTGAGCAAATCCACTGCAACACAGCAGGTAAGTATAACATATTTGTTGTTTTTATGGAATAAAAACGAGACTTTGCAATTGCTTTAAGTAAAAGAACATTTGGTTACTTTATTGCAGTCTGGTGTCTGTACAATTGCATTGTCATTCAGAAATGTCCAAACCCAGGGTGTCAGAGGTGTCGGGAGACTTGCAAGGTCAGGGCAATCCTTGGGGTTAATCATCTTCAAATGGCCCTCCCAGGGGTGGCGCTACAATTATATTAAAAGAGCCTATGATTTGAAGTCCAACTAGTTTCTTAACATATTGGCAAATGCAGCCTGTGCAGGGATGCTTTCCCACCTCCTTGCCAATGGTAGTTCTGTGTGGAGACTGACTGGGGAGCTGAGAGGAAGTGATGTTGAGCGCAGCGTGGCTTACGTGACACCTCATTGGCTGGATACCTCTTCTTCTTGGATTGGCTGAAGTTTGCAGGAGACAGCTTCATCTCCAACTATCATCATCCAATCCTGTACCAGTATGTGGAACCTCAGCGCAGTGTGTGGGGAACATCGGAGGACTGTGTCGGGAAGCCGGCGGAGTGTTAGGAAGCGGGCGTAAAGTAGGTAAACCAGCAGCCATGGCTGCACCCTAGGTGACTGCTTAGTTCACCTAGCGGTAGCGCTGGCCCTACCCACAGCCCAGCCAACCAGGACAAGTTGGGGTCAGGGGACCCAACAGGCATCTCAACTGAAGATGAAAGAAGGGCAGACACTTTACAGACTACTTCAAGGCACCCCAGAGATGCGAAGAGACACCATGCTCACCTGAGTTAGATCCTCTTTTGTTGACAAAGCCCCTCTCTAATCTCAGGTCAGTTGCAAGTTCTGGGGTTTACTCCGTTCAAACAGAATAAGAAAAAAAAAAATCCCCAACACACATTGCAGCGAGCCCAGGGGATAAAGTCATGTGACACGTGCACGCACTCAGGGCAAACCAATAGTAACAACTCTATGCTTCCTTTATATCAAAACCACAGACTTCCACTGGGTGAAAATCTTCACCTAGGATCCAGGAGCGGAGTCCATTTTCCTTTTGATGCCTGTCTTTTGTGTTATCGTGCCACCACACATTCTCAAACTGGGAGGTGCACTCCATGCTTCTCCTTTTGAGCATGGTGCTCAATCTTTGTACCAACCTGCAGCATCCGCCAAACGGACTCTATGACATCTCATTTTAGCAGTAGTCTATGCTGCTGCCTGGTGCCCTACCTTTCTGCAACAATCACTTACATTTATTGATTTAGTTATTTATTACATATAGCGCCATACATTTACGCAACACTTTACATATATATATTGTGCATTCACACCAGTCCCTGCCTTTAAGGAGCTTACAATCTAAGGTCCCTAACTCACAAGCACTCAGGTTGTAGGTATGAAGTCCAACTACGGCACTACCTGCCTGGAGTTTGCATGTTCTCCCTGTGCCTGTGTGGGTTTCCTCCTACACTCCAAAGACATGCTGGTAGGTCAATTGGCTCCTGTCTAAATTGGCCTTAGTATGTGTATGTATTGTAGCAGGGTGGTACCTTGCCAGGATCCTGGTCTAATAAACAGCCAGTTCACTAATGAGTCAGCTGTGTTCTGGGCTTTAAGTAATCACCAGACCAAGGCTCTAGGGCTCCCAGTTGGAGACAACTTCATCCTGCAGACAGGAGGTCTGGGCATGGGAGTCAGTAGGGCTTCACCTAGGAGAGAGAGGTGGGAGCCAGTGTAGCACGAGGCTACTTGCTGTACACACGGAGGTGTTCAGTGTCCAGTCTGTGGGAGACAGACCAAGGCCCTAAATTGTAAGGCCTGAGCTGGAGAGCTGCATTTACAAACCAGGAGGGCATGAAATCCGTTTACTTTGGTAGCAGGACTGAAATACTGAATACCCCTGCAAGGGAATCTTCTGTGTTTGTTTTGAACTTTCTTTTAAATAAAAGTGGGCAAAACCAGCCCTGAAACGGATAAAAGCAAGTGGTGGTATCCTTAAAGCACTACACTTGGAGTGAACCCCTGACAGTATGAATATGAGTTGGGGACCTACATTTTTCACCAAATTGAATTGCCATATGACTATATCATCTTCTCTGTTTATGGCTATCTTTATCCAACGGTCTACAATTTGACCATACTATCTGGACTGGATAGGGAACGATAAATCTGTTAATGAACTGTACGCTATAAGACATTTCTTACTTGATCTTTGATTTAGGATTAAAAGATTTGGCTCAGCCAGATAATGAGCAACATCCCTTTCTAATCCTCTGGAAATCTCCGGATGTGTCCAGACAGGAGCTGTTAAACCTGAGATCACTATAAATACAGTCACTTCTTTTAATAATACAAACAGCACAAAATGTTGTTTAATGGGCCTCATTAAACTGCAAAGGCAAGGGAACATGTCTTTTTAGCAATCAATCAGATTGCACCTGTCACTTTCCTATTAGGTGTTACAGAACAAGAAATCAGCCATTATTGCACAGCATTCCTAGATCATCTCTATATACAGTGCAGTCTGCTCTGGTCAGAGATCCTAGTCATATCTGTGTATTGTACAGCCTTTACTACATAATACACAGAGCAGACTTCTCTAGACACTTGAAGGCCAAGCCTTTTCTGAAACTTTTTGTTTACAAGTTTAAAGTGGGACTTCACGTTCTCACTCAGCATTAATTCTTTTTAATCCTCACGCTGCTAGCATTAGTAAATACATAGGAAATTATATCATATATTCTTGTTTTATACTTTTTCTTTTACATTTCTTCAGTTACTTCCTGGTTTCTTGCCTAGGCAAATGATGTCATAAATCCCAGGAGTCTTGCAGAAGGGAGGAGAGGAGATGGGGTTTTCTTGGCTAAGCACACCCTCCTGCATGCATGCTTGGGCTAAGGGCAGATGGATTTCGGAAAGTGAATGATACATAAATCATTTCCCTTACTCAAGATGGCCATGGCCAGAAATGCTAGGGGGATGTTTTTCAAAGTGATTTATTAACAAAATAAAGCATAGAGACATGGATGGGTGGGGGAGTTTGCTTTGAATATTAAAAATTAATTAAATAGTGTTTTTGGTTTGTGGTGTTCAGATGCAGTGAAAAACCACTTTAAATCAGTATTTTTTGGTAGAAAGTTACTTATAACACCCAAACATGACTTTATTTGTTAGCAGAGACCCTGGGAAATAAAATGTCAATTGTTGCAATTTTTTTATGTTACACGGTATTTGTGCATTGGTTTTTGAAACGCAATTATGTGGTAAAAAAAAATATATACTTTAATGAATTTTTTAAAAAAAACATCATATATACCCCAATTTTGTTGTAAAATATGAAGATGTTACACAGAGTAAATAGATACCTAACATGTTATGCTTAAAAATTGCCCATGCTCGTGGAATGGCGACAAAGTAAGATACCTAAAAATCTTCATAGGCGATTCCTTAAATTTTTTTACAGGTTACCTGTATAGAGTGACGGGGGGAGGTCTAGCACTAGAATTATTGCACTAACATTCACGGTGATAAGTCACATGTGTGGTGCAAACACCATTTACATATGCGTGCGCTTCTGCGTGCAAGCACGGAAGGGATTGGGTGCTTTATATTTTTTATTTTTACACTGTCCCTTTAATATATTTTTTTTTTAATCACTTTTATTCCTATGACATCCCTTGTAATATAAATAGGAATGACAGGTCTTCTTTATGGAGAAATCTAAAAAAAAAAAAAAAAACCAAATCTCTCCTTTACATTTAAAAAAATTGTTTACTTCCGCCCTAGATCAAAAGTAAATTTGCTCTGGTCGTCCAAGGCCATAGAGGTGATCAGAGACAATCTGGTCTCTTTTCACCTCTGTGACCAGCTGGTCGCAACGTCAGATCATTTCTCAGGTGCGCTGATAAAAGTGGTAAGCCCGTTAAACATCTGTGAATGGCGGGAGAGGGGGGTCGCCCCCTCCCGCTGCTTCTGAAAGCGAACCAGTGGCTAATGAGCCACTCAGACCACTTTCATGAGAAAGCCAGCCACCGGCTGAAGAAAAAAAATACCAGGGTTATGGCCAATAGCTTGAGCCATAACCCTGGTAAATCACTAGGAAACCACAACGTGTATGTATGTATATATATGTGTATATATATATATATATATATATATATATATATATATATATATATATATATATATATATATATATACACACATATTGCGGTCGGCAAGTGGCTAGAGAGAGATCCTAGTTATATTTATGTATTATATAGCTCCTTTATTACATTAAACACGGAGCAGACTTATTTAGAGATGGCCGAGCGAAAGCATGTTATCCTGGGAGGATGTCATATGATGTCATCCCAGGATTGGGCCATGCTCCGGCGAGATCTGTCACCCGCTGTGTCCTCCAGACACAACAGATGACAGATCACTGTATTGCCCTGCTGCTGGTACCATGTGATCGCTGTGGCCAATCACAGCAGATCACATTACAATTGTACACAATGAAAGGCTTTGATTCATGCCTTTCATTGTGTACTATTGTGATGAGTTTGGTCACAGTGATCACATGGTACAGGCAGGGCATATCACAGCCCATCTGTACCATGTGATTAGCTGTGGCCAATCACAGCTAATCACAATAGTAAGCACCGGATGAATAGCTTGCATTCAGAAAAAAAAAGGTTACTTATAACTGTAAAATTAAAATATAAGCAAACATAGTGTGTAAAAAAAAAAAAAAAAAACTGATCACCTCCCCAGACTAGTAAAGTGTTACCATTGTGACACTGTCTTTCTCTGGTCACTGTATGTAAAAAAATAATAATAATAATAATTATAATAATAATAAAAAAGAATTTTTTTTTTTAAAACTGAAAAAAAAATATTATTTCATTATTTTTTTTACATACTGTCACCTGTCAGTGTCCCTGATCACTACCACACCAGTTATATGATGACGCTGTACTGCACTGTTGACAGTATGTAAAAAAAAAAAAAAAATTGTTAAAAAAATTTTTTTATTAAATTTCTTAATTTTCCAAAAATGGTGACAAACAATTACAACTTCAAAAAGCGAATATACTAAATACTTTGGACTGTCTACTTTCCAAAAACTGGTCATTTGGGGGATATTTGTACTGTCCTGGCATTTTCGGGCCTCAAAAAATAAGACCGTAACATCAGGACTGATCGGTTTTCAGTTATATATACCCCCGTTTGTGGACTCTATAACTTCCCTACAGACTAAATAATATACACCAATTTAGGTTATTTTTACAAAAGAAATGTAGCAGTATACATTTTGACTTAAATTTATAACGAAAGATTACTTATTGGCAAGAAGTTAGGAAAAACAAATTATTTTCCCAAAATTTTCAGTCTTTTTTCGTTTATTTTCAGTCTTTATTTGTTTAGCAAGGAAAAAAACCCTGGGTGATTAAATGCCACTGAAAGAAAGCTCTATTTGTGTGAAAAAATGATAAAAATATAATTTGGGTACAGTGTCGCATGACTGTGCAATTGTCATTCAAAGTGTGACAGCACTGAAAGCTCAACATTAGCCTGGGCAGGAAGGGGGTAAAAGTGCCCAGGATTGAAGATCTAACTAAGCTTGAAAACTAAAAACTACCCTGTAGAAGGAAGATGCTAATACTTACCTATTCTCAGGACGTCCGGTCTAGTCACATGATCCCAGCAGCTGGTTTCAGGCAAGTGGAGGGACAGCCGACAATGGATGTTCCATAGCAAACCTAAAGTGATGTCACCACCCAGGCATTCAATCCATTCTTGGCGTTCTCTTCTCTCTCCTGTAGCTGGGTGCTGGGGGAGATCACGTGACTGGACCAGAGCGTCCTGAGAATTGGTAAGTATAAGCATCTTCCTTGTACACAGTAGTTAGAAAGGGGCAGAAGTTAAATTTAGCCTGATCTAGTCTGGAATTCCAGATTAAATTTAAAAAAAAAAAGATATAAATGGCCAAAATGACCACCTTGGAGTGACCTCTTGTTCACTATGGATTCACTATCAATAATGATAAGAAAGCACAAATCACAAGGTCTATAAATATCACATATGGAGACCTAATATGTCTCATATCCATCAAAAATGTTTTATCGTATTGCAATTACATCAATTTGTAGCATAAATTTGTCGATGTCAGACAATTCTAGGTGCAATCCAAGAACTTCTTTCTATCAGACTACTTGCCTTCCAGTAGATGTGATTCCAGTTTAAATATCTCCAACTATCTGCTATCTAGTCACAGGCATTGATAGTACTCCAGAACAGAGAATAAAATTATGTAACAGGGAAATATCAACACCGTTCTCCTTACTTTCAGATGGGACTCATAGGTTCTCCAATATGCATGGTAATGGTCATGAACATCCAAAAGGTCATAGACCAATGTGTTCACTCCAGTTCATGTCAGTGGCAACCTCCAAGCTTCCTTGATGTCAATCAAGCCAAGAAAAACAATTGTTATTATGGATGGTCCAATAGCATAAATGGCTAGATGGGCAATGCCAACTGATAGATATATAATAATAAACTATTTTCTACCATAATAAAAATTATTTTGAAATAAATAGTAGTATTCTCATTCCATAGGTTTATGGGGCTCTTCTTGTAAGAGGTGGCCCCTTCACTCTCCTCATATCCCGGTTGCTTCCCTCTTTAACAATCCTTTGTTCCCACTTGGCCTGCAATATCAGCAGTTTAGGAGGTGGATGGACAAGGGATTATATGGGCTAGGCCAATATTTTGATCATAAGGGCATACGTCCCTCTTTGTATTTTGTGCAACATCTAGAAATGCCACTCTCAGAGAGTTTCAGTTTACAACAAATTCTGCATTATCTGTGCTCTCTCCAAAAAACAGAGTGCCAACCTTGTCACACAAACGATATTTGAGAATAGATGCTTACAACCTTGCAACAGGGGTGTATTTTGATGCTGTATAAAATATTCGTTGTCCTACCAATCAGCGTAGGAGAAAAACCTTAACCCTGACGAAACGGACTGGCCAACGTGGACCACACCTATTCATAAGGGTATTTTGAATGTCGCCTTAGAAAAAGTGAGCTTTAGGCTGGGTTCACACTGCCGTATGGAGCGGCTCACAACAGGGGTCTGGTGCATCCCTGTTTTCCGTTTCAGGTGAGGAGGATATGGAAACCCTAGCTGACTTATTTACAGGCATCTGATGTCTAATGGAAATAAGACATGTGATCGGTGAGGAGCTTCTGGATGGACAGGACCCTCTCCTTAGCTCTCTCATCTTTTCCTTCCTTTTTTTCTCCTCTTCCTTCTCCTCTCTTCTTTCTCTTCCTTCTTATTTGGAAACAATGCTGCTTATTACATGGTATTATGATTCTCACCTTTCTGAGGGATAAACATCCCCACCTAACGTATTTTTTGCTCAAGTTCTATTATCATTGCCCCAGAATATGTTGGAGGTGTATAATGGCATTTTAATTGGTCTTCTATTTTGCACTTCTTAAAGATGTTTTTTTCTTTATTGTGAAAAATCAATAAAAAACGATTGAAACAGAAATAATAGTAGTAATATTAATAATTATTTTTCCATATCTGTGTATTACAGATCCCGATTACATTATACACATAGCAGACTACTCTGGAGAGAGACCATAGCCATATCAGTGTATTATACCATTTCTTAATGACTTTATATGCAGACTTCCCTAAAGAGATCCTAGTCATGTCTATGTAATACAACCCCTGGCAAAAATGATTGAATCACCAGTCCCTGAGGATGTTCCTTCAGTTGTTTATTGTTGTAGAAAAAAAGCAGATCACAGACATGGCCAAAAACTAAAGGCATTTCAAATGGCAACTTTCTGGCTTTAAGAAACACTAAAAGAAATCAAGAAAAATAATTGTGGTGGACAGTAACAGTTAGATTTATAGAACAAGCACAGGGAATAAATTATGGAATCACTCAATTCTGAGGAAAAAATTATGAAATCACCCAGTAAATTTTCATTACAAACACTAACACCTGCATCAGATTAAATCTGTTTGTTAGTATGTAGGTAAAAAGGAGTGATCACACTATGGAGAGCTGTTGCAACAAGTGGACTGACATGAAGCATGGCTCCAACACCATAGATGTCAACTGAAAAAAAGGAGGGGATTATCAAACTCCTTAAAGAGGGTAAATCATCACGCAGAGTTGCACAAGATGTTGGTTGTTCACAGTCGGCTGTGTCTAAAACATGGACCAAATACAAACAACATGGGATTCCATGTCAAGACTCCAAATGACAGGATGGGGTAACAAGTTTTTTAGGATTTCTGGTTCACAAAATTAGTTAATTTTTTAATGCCCACCTTTCCAGTTTCAGAAACTAAGATAAAAATTGTTAAGAGTTCTTGCACATAGACATCTGACCCTCTGTAATGTATTCCCCCTGCATGGCAATCCCAGAACACTGGTCCATAGACATGAAAGGCTGTGTGCAGCTGTACACCAGTATACGGAAGCGCTATCATAAACATGATTAAAACGTATGAGTGGAAGCAAAAAAAGTAAATGTTTTTCAGTTATTTGCATATGCTCATATGCTATACAGGGGTATACCTGGAGGATAGCCATGCACAGCCATTCATGTTTATGGGTTGCTGTACAGAAGACCTCAGGCGGTGGTCTCAGTGGGGGGCAGCGATAGTTTAAAAAAAACTATTTGATAAGCACCTGAACGACCGCAACATAGAGGGATATACAATGTAATACTGACATATAATCACACGCATGGGTTGGACTTTGGATTTGTGTCTTTTTTCAATCTCACCTACTATGTAACTATGTGACCTGGGCTGCCCAGACGGGAAAGGGAGAGTTGCCAGATTTTACGGTAGGAAATGTCCATGCAACCGTGTGCAAGAGGCATAACAGAACTTAAACAGGCCTACCATTAAACTTTCTAAAAAAAATGACCTGTCTTGTTTGCCTAACTCGCCAACATAGGAGCAAGGTACATCATCATTAACCAGATACTCTTTCATGTGCCTGGACTGCCCCGGTGATTCCGTGGTGTATGGCGTACTGAGGGTTCAACTTCAACAATGACTTGGAACTATGCAACTATCACAAGCCAAGGCCAGCCCCATTTTCACCAGCTGATGCTACCTTATTGTATAACAGGGTTGTGGCACATTTTCTGGTCAGCGCTAAAGTCCAGGCCTCAGTTTCACCATGTGCTCACATTCATGGGGGTCACCAGGTGCACAGATTTGGTCAGTGAAGGAGATACTTTCAGGCTTGGTTCAAACTTGAGTTTCTTCAGGTGTTTTTGGAGGGGTTTTTATGCGTGTTTGTACATGTTTTTTTTTTGTTTAAGCCTATAAAAGGCTAGTTACTAAGAGAATGAGCGTTATTTGCATTTCCAGGCACTTTCGTTGAAGTCTACAGGCACCAAATACTTCTTGAAACTGTGGGTGACAATCTTCAAGCAACACATAGCTTTAGGTGTGAACGGGCATCACAGGAAACATTGGAAATCCGTATGTCAAACTATGAAATTCTTCTAGAAAGGCGCTTTCAATTGCTCAGGAGGGAACCAGGGCTCAACATGTGGTATCTGCTCACGTCTTATGCTGCTTGCTGGGAAACTAAAGCTGAATACACATAATTTACAATCTGAACACACCATCTACTAAAGTCAAATTGAATGGTAGAAAAACAAAACTGGATAATGTATTGAAAGAAAAAATTATAACGTGTGGCCAACTTTATAATTAGCTTAGGTTTGATGAAAAATTTTCATCTCATTTATCCACATATTTTCATGATAAGACCACATACATTTTTTATCTCTGTACAATTCAAATTTGTTGTGTAGATGACTAACGTTAAGACCTGTGTTGACAGGCTTTTGTTCACTTCAGTTGGATTTTACATTCCCATACAAGTCTATGGGAATTCAAATGCCACTTGATGCAGGTCAAATGCAAGTCAGAAGGAGCTGAAGTGCACCACTGCATCCGTCAATTAATTCTGAACTGAGAAGCATTTCAAACTAATGCACAAGCCAAAAGCTCATCAACATAGACCTTGAGGTATATAAAAGAACTTAATGGGAAAGAAATCTTTTTCAAAATTATACTTACCTAGGGGGATGCTGCATCTGTCCCCCACCAACTCTAACACTGAGAATCAATCGATCAAACACCGCTGATCGCTTGGTCCTCAGGGCTGGTGACTATCAGTCAGCTCTGCTCCTCTCCCCTCGCTCACTGGAGTACTGGTCTGTGGAGGGGAGTAGGAGCGGCCGGCTCAGGCTCTCAGTGGCTCGCTGAGAGGCTGAGCCGGGTGCCGGCCCAGGCATGTGGGTAGATCCTGACTTCAGTGTCGTGATCTTGCCCGAGCCTGGACCGCCTCTGTGTCATCAGCCAACAGCGGGCTTCAGCCTTTAAAGTGACTCCTGCTCCCTTCCTGTATTCACAGGAAATAGGCAACAGTGGACCGTGCAGTCTGGAATCAGTCAGTTCACTTCGAAAAACGGAGGAGGAGGGAGGATCATGGGAGTGCCTTGCCATCCTAGGCCATGGGGCTGTGTGTTTCTATTGATAAACACAATGTAGGTAGACACAACTGTAGTCCCTACATACAAGGGTGGCTCCATAGGATGCTGCAAGAGAAAGGAGCCACCCAGAAACAGAAAACTTGGAGCAGTGGTCGTGGTACCAGCTTGCACAGGAACATAGGCAAGGATTAAGGAAAAAGAAGCTGCTAGCTCAGTGAGTGATAAATCAGCTCCTGAAAATGCTTAAAAACTGGGGGTTTAATATCACTTTAACATTACCTACTTCCCACCCAGGCCTATTCTGACATTTCTCTCCTAAATCCTAATTTTTTTGTGGTGCAAACAACTGTTCACATATGCGTGCAGGCTTTTGTGCGTGAGCACGGGGGGGTAGGACGCTTTTTTTTTTTTCTTTTAAAACAATTTTTACATTGTCTCTTTAAAAAAAATTCATATCAACTTTATTGCTATCACAAGGGATAAACAACATCCCTTTTGATAGCATGGGCAGCGACAGGTACTCTTCTTCACTGAGACATCTGGGGTCTATTAGACCCCAGATCTCTCCCTGCCCTTAAAAGCATCTGATCCAATTGAAATCGGTTTGATCAGATGATTTCACAAGCCAGTAATGGCTTGTTTACAACCTGGTGAAACCACAAGTGACAAAATACTCTGCCATTCCAGTTTCTTAGACCATAGAGAAGATCAGGGACGTTCGTTCCAATGCTTGGTCATCTCTATGGTAAGATGGTGAAACCACAACGGCTTCAGTCCCGGTGGGACGGGAGAGTCTGGAGAGGCGGCATAAGGCATGTAAAAGCAATCCAGCAGCTATTTAGCAACTAGGATTGCTTTTTCATTAACCACTTCCCTACAGGGCCAATTCTGGCATTTCTCTCCTGCATGTAAAAGTAATAATTTTTTGCTAGAAAATTACTCAGGACGTCCAAACATATATATTTTCAAGCAGAGGCCCTATAGAATAAAATGGTGTGCGTTGCAATTTTTTAAGTCACACGATATTTGTGCAACGATCAGGAGTCTGTGGGTAATACTGTGATGTTGCCATAACAACAGGGCGGGACCTTCCTCCATCGCCGCCCATTGTTATGGCAGCTTTGAAACAATCAGCGCTACGACTGGTGAATCGCGCATGTGCGAGATCGAGAGGTGCATGCTGGTTACCCAGCATGCACCTCTCCAAAGCTAATACAGGAAGAGATATCAATTGGGCTTCACATGCCCACAATCATGATGGCAACGCCCACAACAGGAGGCAGAAAAAATTTAGTAAGATACTGTATTTATATTTTTGCTAAATACATAACAAACATTGTATAATAGTTTTTGTATTTAATTAGTAATTATGATAGGATCATTTAAAAAAAAAAAAAAAAAAAATTTCGCCGGAACTCCGCTTTAAGGACCGAGCCTCTTTCTGAGATTTGTTGTTTACAAGTTAAAAACTTTTTTTTTTGCTAGAAAATTACTTAGAACCCCCAAACATTATACATTTTTTTTCTAACACCCTACAGCATAAAATGGCAGTCGTTGCAATACTTTCTGTCACACCGTATTTGCACAGCGGTCTTACAAGCGCACTTTTTTGAATTAAAAACTAAGACAACAGTAAAGTTAACTCAATTTTTTTTTTATATTGTGAAAGATAATGTTACGCCGAGTAAATTGATACCCAACGTGTCATGCTTCAAAATTGGCGACGTTTAAAAAATTCTACAGGTTGCATGTTTTAAGTTACAGAGGAGGTGGGCTAGAATTATTGCTCTCGCTCTAATGATCATGGCGATACCTCACATGTGTGGTTTGAACACCGATTTCATATGTGGGCGCTGCTCACGTATGTGTACAGTTCTGCACGCAAGCTCAGTGGGACGGGGCGCGTTTAAACGTTTTTATTTTTTTTCTTATTTATTTTACCTTTTATTGTTTATTTTTACACTGTTCTTTTTAAAAAAAAAATTGTGTCACTTTTATTCCTATTACAAGGAATGTAAACATCCTTTGTAATAGAAAAAAGCATGACAGGACCTCTTAAATATGAGATCTGGGGTCAAAAAGATCTCAGATCTCATATTTACACTAAAATGCAATTAAAAAAAAAAAAAATGAAATGTCATTAGCAGTAATCAGCATGGATTCATGAAGAATCGTTCTTGCCAAACCAATCTATTAACCTTCTATGAGGAGGTGAGTTGCCATCTAGATAAATGAAGGCCGGTAGACTTGGTGTATCTGGATTTTGCAAAAGCATTTGACACAGTTCCCCATAAACGTTTACTGTACAAAGTAAGGTCCTTTGGCATGGACCATAGGGTGAGTACATGGATTGAAAACTGGCTACAAGGGCGTGTTCAGAGGGTGGTGATAAATGGGGAGTACTCAGAATGGTCAGGGGTGGGTAGTGGGGTTCCTCAGGGTTCTGTGCTGGGACCAATCCTATTTAATTTGTTCATAAATGACCTGGAGGATGAGATAAACAGTTCAATCTCTGTATTTGCAGACGATACTAAGCTAAGCAGGGCAATAACTTCTCCGCAGGATGTGGAAACCTTGCAAAAAGACCTGAACAAATTATTGGGGTGGGCAACTACATGGCAAATGAGGTTCAATGTAGAAAAATGGAAAATAATGCATTTGGGCCGAAAAAATATGAATGCAATCTATACACTGGGGGGAGAACCTCTGGGGGAATCTAGGATGGAAAAGGACCTGGGGGTCCTAGTGGATGATAGGCTCAGCAATGGCATGCAATGTCAAGCTGCTGCTAACAAAGCACACAGAATATTGGCATGCATTAAAAGGGGGATCAACTCCAGAGATAAAACGATAATTCTCCCACTCTACAAGACTCTGGTCCGGCCGCACCTGGAGTATGCTGTCCAGTTCTGGGCACCAGTCCTCAGGAGGGATGTACTGGAAATGGAGCGAGTACAAAGAAGGGCAACAAAGTTAATAAAGGGTCTGGAGGATCTTAGTTATGAGGAAAGGTTGCGAGCACTGAACTTATTCTCTCTGGAGAAGAGACGCTTGAGAGGGGATATGATTCCAATTTACAAATACCGTACTGGTGACCCCACAACAGGGATAAAACTTTTTCGCAGAAGAGAGTTTAACAAGACTCGTGGCCACTCATTAAAATTAAAAGAAAAGAGGTTTAACCTTAAACTACGTAGAGGGTTCTTTACTGTAAGAGCGGCAAGGATGTGGAATTCTCTTCCACAGGCGGTGGTCTCAGCGGGGAGCATTGATAGCTTCAAGAAACTATTAGATAAGTACCTGAATGACCGCAACATACAGGGATATATAATGCAATACTGACACATAATCACACACATGGGTTGGACTTGATGGACTTGTGTCTTTTTTCAACCTCACCTACTATGTAACTATATGTAACTATATGAAATGTCATTTAAAAAAAAAAATGTAGCTTTAAGAGCTATGGGCGGAAGTGGCGTTTTGACGCCGCTTCCGCCCTGCAATGGTATGGAGATGGGTGGCCATCTTCCCCTCACTCATCTCCATACCAAGCCAGGGAGAGGACCCAATCGCCTCCGTCGCTACGACGGCACCGGAGAGCGGCGGGAGGGGGGCTCCTCTCCCGCTGCTGATAAAAGTGATCTCAGGGCAAATCCGCTGCAGAGACCACTATTATCAGAAACCGGACCGCTCCCTGAAGAAGAAGATACCAGGGTTATGGCAGCAAGCTGCTGCCATAACAAAGATATCCTCCTTCAAAGTGCCGACGTATATCGGAGTGAGCCGGTCTGGAAGTAGGTAATTATTTACATATCACTTTTATTCCTATCACAAGAAATGTAAACGTACCTTTTGATAGAGCTAAGGCATAACAGGTCTTCTTTATGGAGAGATCTGGGGTCTATAAGACCCCAAATCTCTCCTCTACCCTGTATAGCATGAGTTAAAATAAAAAAATATATACTGATCTCTGCTTTCCAGGAAAAATAACGGCGGAGTGATGTCATGATGTCACTTCCGGCCTCCCAGGAGCATGGAGATGGCCAAGTACCATCTGGTCCACGGCCGACTCTGTGACAACCTGGCAGAAGCGCAAGATCTCTTTCCAGGCTCTCCGATCACACAGGTGAGCCTGGAGAGGCACGGGAATGCGGCGGGGGGGGGGAAGTCTCCTCCCACTGCCTGTAAAAGCAATCCAGTGACTAATCAGCCACTAGGATGGCTTTTATAAAAAATGAAATCGCCTGCTCAAAAAAAGATATCAGGATGGTGCCTGTATGCCAGGTATCATTCAGATATCACCACTCAATAGACGTCCTACGTTTGGGAAGTGGTAAAACAGCATTGCCAGCAAAAGAAAACAAATACCAGAGTGATGTCTGCTGCTGCAAGCATCATCCCAATATTACTATGCAAAGCCCTGGATGTCATCTGACATCCAATGAGCGGGAAGGGGTTAAAGTGCATTTCCACTTTTGCAGCCAAATTGAGATAACACCTACTTTATATTTGTCACATGTTCACATCCACGTATTCTTAGAAAATATTTCAAAACTGTTTCATCTTAGATGCTCTTTTCTGATAACTTCAACATTGAAAATCCTACTTAGTTCTCTTTGTTTATGAGAGGGCTGGGGAGTTAATGTTTGCCATAATTAATCCTGTTTATACTGGGCTGTTGTAAACTAAATTTGAATACTGTCCTAACATGTTAAAGATTTAGAAGCTTGCCTTCTGAATTGTACGGTACGTTAATAAGAAGAAACTCAGCCTGCCCTTAAGCAAGTCATAGATGATGCAGTTTTCTTTCCTGCAACCTGTTGATTCCCCCATCAACACATTCAGTGCTGATGGGAGAATCCCTCCCACATCACTATTGTATTCTGCCAATGAGGAGCCTTCCCTGCACAATAACTACTGTTGGCGGCTGTAGCCGCCAGCAGTAACCACAAATGCGAAAAAATCCGACATGCTGGTTGTACTGAAGACCGATCAATGGGTCGACTTTAGTACAGCCAGCCTGCCCATAGATGGATTGAATATTGACCAGTCCCTTATGAATTGGCTGAGATTCAATCTATCTATAGTCAGCTTTAGCCTTTCTATTGGGACAGACTCACTTTGAACTTCTGAATTAATGTATTCTCTGATTGGATGAGGTGAGGAGGCAGGGCAATGACATCAAGCTCTCCAACATGTCCAATTAGAGAACACTTTGCACTCATGCAGAAACTGCAAAGCATTCTCTGAATGCCGCCTGTGCTGAGTGGCCGACCTTCTTCGTTCAGAATGTATCAAGCTGACCGCTCAGCATAGGACATGGAAGCAAGTGGAGATCCTACTTCAGTGGTTTCCAGCTTCCAGGGCCATCAGCAAGGTATGGTATGCTGTAAACATAGTTACAATGGTCCAAGATGAATCAATGTAACTATATATAGCAGGGGTCTCCAAACTTTCTAAACAAAGGGCCAGTTTACTTCAGACTTTAGGGGGGTCAGACTGTGGCTATTGGACGTAGAAAAGGTCCTGACGTCAGTGGGAAAAACATAATGCCCCATTGTTTGTTTCAGTGGGAGTAATGATGTACCGTCGTTGGTGTCATTGGGATAAATTGTGCCCCATCATAGGTGTCATTGGGAGGAATTGTGACCCATTGTAGGCATCATTGAGAGGAATTGTGCCCCATTGTTGGTATCGTTGGGAGGAATTGTGTCCCATCATAGGTGTCATTGGGAGGAATTGTGCCCCATTGTAGGTGTCATTGGGAGGAATTGTGCCCCATTGTTGGTATTGTTGGGAGGAATTGTGCCCCATTGTAGGTGTCATTGGGAGGAATTGTGCCCCATTGTTGGTATCGTAGGGAAGAATTGTGCCCCATTGTAGGTGTCATTGGGAGGAATTGTGCCCCATTGTTGGTATTGTTGGGAGGAATTGTGCCCCATTGTAGGTGTCATTGGGAGGAATTGTGCCCCATTGTTGGTATCGTAGGGAAGAATTGTGCCCCATTCTAGGTGTCATTGGGAGGAATTGTGCCCCATTGTTGGTATCGTTGAGAAGAATTGTGCCCCATTGTTGGTATCAGTAAATTAAATAGTGCCCCAAAGGGCCAGATAAAAACAAGCAAAGGGCCATATCTGGCCCCCAGACCGCAGTTTGGAGACCACTGATATATAGCATGCCGATGCCTGAAATTATTCTTTAATAACCATTCAGAGAACAGTGATGTGCAGTGACCCATAGCAACACATTTAATCTATCACTAACCTATCTTCAGTAAACTGAAGCCTGTCTGGTTACTACAAGTCATTGCACTTGAGCATCATCATTGCTTTTGGCTTTACTGCATGGAGTGTCACGTATAGCATTCATGGGCTTATGTAATAATACTGCAAAGGGTGTGATGTGCAGTAACCTATAGTAACCAATCAGAAATCAGACTCCCTTATATTTTTGCATTGGGATCCAAAAGACAGAATGGGGCACCACTGAGGCTAAGAGGTTAGCCCTCTTGCCTTGCAGTACTAGGGACCTGGGTTAAGTTCCTACCAGGGCACTATCTGCATGTCACTTGTATGTTCTTCTACATTTATATTTTCTTGCCTCTGTGTACTTCTGTTTCCTCCCCCAATTCAAAGACACACTGATAGGTTAACTGGCTTCCACCCAACTGGCCTTACTGCATGTATGTGATAGGGATATTAGATTGTAAGCTCCTTCGAGTTCAGGAACTGAAGCAGTTGGTTCAATTTTCTGCATACTAGCTCTGCTGAACAAGCTTCAAGGCTGTGTAAATTACTTAAAAATGGATGCAGACTCCCCAAAATGACTTAAAAATGGATGCAGACCCCCAAAATTACTTAGAAATGGATGCAGACCCCAAAAACAGCATATTTGAGATCTAGAAGCAAAAGAAGAAATTGCCAGCACTGTGAACTGTATAACGAATGAATGAATGAATGACTTTACCATGGCATCTATTATAACAAGCAAGTGACATTTTCGGGGAGGCGCTCAGGTCCCCTTAACAGGGCATCTAGACCTAAGCTGCTGATTTCTTATAACTGCTTGCTGTGGGTTATCTCACACATTATCCCCACCACCGCCAGATTAAATAAGCATTAACTCTCTGTTACCTGTCATCTTGCTGCCAATCCCCCATCAGCAGGTCACGGAACCTATAGCGTGGTGGCAGAGGCTGCACATCCTTCTCCAGCTCCATGGTGTCACCTGCTCGTTCTTACTTTTCCTCTGGGAACTTTAGCTTGCCAAATCCTCTTCTGAAATCCCCTTCCCTCAGCTGAGCATGTCCATTCATTTAAAGGAGTGATTCAAGGTAGTCTACACCTATCACTGCTTCTCCACTCCTATATTCCGGTAGCAGTTCACCTGCAGGGCGATCGTGGCCAATCCTGTGTTGAGAGATGCAGGGGGGGGTGGGAGTTGGGTAACAATACCCTACCTAGCAGACTGCATGGGAATTGAGCTTTTGGAAAGGCAGGAAGGATAAGGAATTGTTAATTACAGGTTGGAAAAGCCTGCTAGGTAAGAAACCCCTCCAAGGTGAATTGGACCCCAAGGGATGGAAATCTCATAGCTGTCAAACTTGTTACAAAGGTCTTCAGCACTTCGCATCAAAGTGTTTAATCCATTGAGCATGGTATCTGTAGGGGGACAGCTTCATTCTTCAACATGCAGGATAATAAGGGATGGATAGACTGGGAGGAACAGGTGGATGCATGGGGTGGCTATCAAGACCTGGAGCACAGCAGGTATAGGGAGGCAATCATTTCTTACCCTGACCACACAGCTATACTTCTAGATCTATATCATGTACGGCTCGCTTCTGTAAATTCTCAATCACTGGATGGGAGGTGGAGCTGAAAGCTAAACGCTTTTTATTCACAGACAGTTGAGTGGAAAGACTCGGCGAAGAAGCAAGGGAGGGGGGAACAACAAGAGAGCAACAGTGAGGGGAAGGAGTGATGGAGACCAAAGGGCGGGGGGGGGGGGTGAAGAAGGGAATCGGAGAGAAAGGGGCGATAGCTGGAGAAAAGTGTGAAAGTGCAGTAAGAAATTCTTATTCTGGGAGAGTATGAGAAGAGATACATTTATGTTGATGGGAGAAAGTGAGAATCTGGCAAGATTAGTATTCTGAGAGGATAGAGGAAGCTTGGAGGGTCAGGGAGACGGGGAAAAACTGCTGTGCATAATGGCTGAGGGATCGGAATATCTCATAATGAGAGGAAGGGGATAAACAGAGAAAGGGGGTCTGAATGCAAGTTACTGCATAGTAGATAATGAGGAGCTGCGGGGGGAAACAAGGGAAAGAAGAACGAGAGAATAAAGAGAAGAGGGGAAAAAAAAAAAAGAAGAGAGAAGGAACATGAGGAGGAGTGAAAGAAAGTGGAGAGAAGAGAGAGCAGGGAGAACCAGGGAAGAAGAAGAGAAAGGGGAGAAGCAAAAGAAAGAGTGATAGTTGAGGGGTGAGAAAAAGAGAGAGATAGGACAGAAGAAGAGAAGAGAGGAATGAAGAAAGAGAAGACGAGAGAGAGAGAGAGGGCAGAGAAAGAGAAGGAAGAAGAGAGAAAGGACACAGGGAGAGAAGGAAGAAGAGAGAGAGGACAGAGGAAGAGAAGAGGGGGATGAAGAAAGAGAGGACGAGAGAGAGAGAGAAAGAGAGAGAGAGAGAGAAAGAGAGAGAGAGAGAGAGAAAGAGAGAGAGAGAGAGAGAGAGAGAGAGAGAGAGAGAGAGAGAGAGAGAGGACAGAGAAAGAGAAGGAAGAAGAGAGAGAGAGGACACAGGGAGAGAGGGAAGAAGAGAGAGAGGACAGAGGAAGAGAAGAGAGAAATGAAGAAAGAGAGGAAGAGGGAGAGCAGACAGAGGAAGAGAAGGAAAGAGAGAGAGAGAGAGAGAGAGAGAGAGAGAGAGAGAGAGAGAGAGACAAGACAGAGGAAGAAAAAAGAGAGGAATGAAGAAAGTGAGGAAGAGGAAGAGAGGACAGAGGAAGAGAGGACAGAGAAAGAGAAAAGAGGAATGAAGAAAGAGAGGGCAGAGGAAGAGAGGGATAAGAGAGAGAGAAGACAGAGGAAGAGAAGGAAAGAAGAGAGAGGGACAGAGCGAGAGAAGAGAGAGTGGACAGGGGAACAGAGAGAGAGAGAAGACATAGGAAAAGAGAGAGGAGAGAGAGAAAGACAACAGAAGAAGACATGGGAGGAAGAGAGAGAGAGGAAAGATGAAGAGAAAAAAAAGACAGAAGAACAGAAGGGAGGAAGCAAGAGAGGACAGGGCAAGAGAAGAGGGTAAGAAAGTAAGAGAGAGGACAGAGAAAGGGAAAGGGAAACAGCAAGAGGGAGGACAGAGGGAGAGAGAGAGAGAGAGAGAGAGAGAGAGAGAGAGAGAGAGAGAAGAGAGAGAGAGAGAGAGAGAGAGAGAGAGAGAGAGAGAGGAGCAGAAGAAGAGAGAGAGAGAGAGAGAGAGAGAGCAGAGGAAGAGAGAGAGAGAGGACAAAGGAAGAGACAGAAATAGAAAGAGAGAGATAGAAGACAGAGAGAGATAGAAGACAGAGAAAGAAAAGGGAAGGAGAAAGAGCGAAGAAGGAGAGAAGGGGGAGAAGGAAAAGAAAGAGTGATAGGAGAGGGACAAGAGGAAGAGGCGAATGAGTAGAAAGAAAGAGGTTAGAAGAGAAAAGAAATCAAGAGAGCAGTAGGAAAGAGAGAAAAAGAGAAAGGGGAGAATGCAAGAAAAAGAGAGTAAGGAAACACAGCATAAAACAGAGAGAAAGAGGAGAAGGAATGAGAGAAAGATAATGAGAAACAGAGTGAGAGAAAGAAAGAGGGAAGGGTTTGAGGGAAATTGAAAAGAGAGTGGGGGTGAGAAAAGGAGAGAAAACAAAGAGAGAGGAAGAAAAGACAGCATTAGAAAGTAAGGGTGGTGAGAAAAAGAAAAGAGGGGAAGATCATTTAAAAAAATAAGAGTTAGATTAAAGACGAGAAAAGAGGAATAGAGAGAAAGAGAGGACAGAAGAAGAGAAAGGGAGGACAGAAGAAGTGAGAGAGGACAGAGGAAGAGAAGGAAGAAGAGAGAGAGAGGACAGGTGAGGAGGAGGAGAAGGGAAGAAGAGAGAGGACAGAGTGGTATAAGAGAGTAAGAGAGAGAGGACAGAGTAAGAGAGTTAGAGAGAGGGCAGGGGAACAGCGAGAGAGAGAGAGAGGAGGTATATAAAAAAAAGGCAGAAGGATGGAAACAAGAAAGAGAGCACAGAGCAAGAGAAGAGGGTAAGAAAGTAAGAGGATGGAGGAAGAGAGGAGGGAAGGGAGAGAGAGAAAAAGATAGAGGAATGGGGAACGGAGAGAGGGAGGACAGGGGAAGAGAGAGAAAAACTGAGGAAAAGGAGGGAGAAGAGAGAGGGAACAGAGGAAGAGAAGGAAGAAGAGAGAGATATAGAAGGCAGAGTAAGAGAAGGGAGGGAGAAAGAAAAAGAGGACAGAGTAAGAGAAGAGAGAAAAAGAGAGAGGACAGTGGAAGAGAAGGAAGAAGAATGAGCAATACAGAAGACAGGAGGAATAGAAGGAAGGAAGAGAGAGAGAGAAGAGAGAGAGCAAAGGAAAAGAAGAGTAAGAAAAAGAGGACAGAGGAAGAGAGTTAGAGAGAGGACAGAGGAAAAGGAAGGGAGTAGAGAGGGAGAGGAAAGAAGAAGAGAAAGAAGACAGAGTAATGGAAGGGAGAGAATGATAAAGAGAGGACAGAGCAAGAGAAGAGGGTAAGAAAGCAAGGGAGAGGATAGAGGAAAAGAAGGGAGGAAGGGAGAGAGAGAGAGAAAAGGATAGAGGAAGGAAAGGGGGAACATAAAGAGGGAGGATAGGGGAAGAGAAGGAAGAAGAGAGAGATGAGTAAGATGGGGGAAAAGAAAGGAAGGAAGAGAGAAAGAGAAGACAGAGCAAAAGAAGAGAGTGATAGAAAGAGAGATGATAGAAGAAGAGAAGGGAGGGAGAGAGAGGGGGGCAGTGGAATAGAAGAGAGGAAGAGAGAGAGGGTAGAGGAAGAGAAGGGAACAAGGGCAGAGGAAGAGAAGGGTGGAAGTGAGAAGTGAGGAAGGAAAAGGAGGATAAGAGAGAGAAATAAAAGACAGAGCAAGAGAAGAGAGAAATAGAAAGACAGGACAGAAGAAGAAAAGTGAGGAAGAGAGAGAGGACAGAGAAAGTGAAGCGAGGAGGGAGTAAGGGAGTAAAAAATGACAAAGGAATGGAAGAGAGAGAGATAGGACAGACCGAAAAAAGAGAGGGAAAGAGAGAGAGAGGACAGAGGATGAGAAGGGTGGAAGAGAGAGAGAGGACAGACCAAGAGAAGAGAGGGAAAGAGAGAGAGAGGACAGAGGACGAGAAGGGTGGAAGAGAGAGATGGGATAGACCAAGAGAAGAGAGGGAAAGAGAGAGAGAGAGAGAGGACAGAGGAAGTGAAGGGTGGAAGAGAGATAGAGAAAGAGAGGAAAGCAAGAGAAGAGATGAACAGAAAGTGAGAGAGGACTGAAGAAGAGAAGGGAGGAATAGAGAGAGGGGACAGAGGAAGAGAAGGAAGTAATAGAGAGAGGGGACAGAGGAAACGAAGGGAGGAGAGAAAGAGAGGACAGAGGATGAGAAGAGAAAGAACACAGATGAATGGAAGGGAGAGAGAGAGAGAGAGAGAGAGAGAGAGAGAGAGAGAGAGAGAGAGAGAGAGAGAGAGAGAGAGAGAGAGAGAGAGAGAGAGAGAGAGAGAGAGAGATAGCACAGATCAAGAGAAGAGAGAAATAGAAAGAGGTAGAACAGAAGAGAAGGAGAGAGAGAGGGGGGAAGAGAAAGAGAAAGGACAGAGGAAGAAAAGTGAGGAGTAGGAGGAGGTGAGAGAAGAAGACAGAAGAAGATAGAGAAACAGGACAAATGAAGAGAAGGGAGGAAAAGAGGGGACAAGGAAGAGAAGGGTGGCAGCAAGAGAGAGATAGGGCAAAGGATGAGAAGGGAGAATGAGAAAGAGAAGACAGACGAGGAGACTGGATAAAGAGAGAGACAACAGAGGAGGAGAAGAGGGGGGAGAGAGAGGACAGAGCAAGAGAAGAGAGGAACAGAGGGAGGGAGTAGAGAAGAAGGAAATGCAGGAATGAGAGAGAACAGAGGGAGAGACAGAAGAAAGAGCAAGCTAGAAAGAGAGAGAGGGAGGACAGAGTAATAGAAGAGAGGAACATAGAAAGGCAGCACAGAGGAAGAAAAGGGAGGAAGAAAGAGAGAGAATAGAGGAAAAAAGAAACCAGAGACAGTATAAAGAATAAAGGTGGAGAAAGAGAGAGATAAGAGACTAGAAAGGGAAAGAGTTGTTAGAGAGACACACAACACAAAGAGGAAGGGAATAGAAGGAAATAAAATGACAGGATAGAGAGAGAGAAACAGACAGAATGCAGCTGGTTAATGAGAAACAAAAGGAAACTGGGAACTAGGGTGAGTGAAGTGAGGATAAAGATGAGGAAAATAGAGCGGATGGAGAGGGAGAGAGTGAATGAAAAGAGATGAGAGGGGGGAGAGATGTTAGAGAGAGAAAGAGGAATAGGAGAGAAATGATGGGGGATACAAGGGAAAGGAAATAGACATTCTATAGGGGGTGAGATGGGTGCATGGACACTGGAGTGAAATATGTCAGAATATGACACCCAGGGAGTTGTTTTCTTCCAGCTGATAAACATGGACAGCACCAGAGGAAATAAATCTGCATTTACCAAGCAGCAGAGCAACAGGTAGCCGCAGCAAGATAAACAGAGATTTTCATTGCAAATTAACTGTGCTGTAAAGATACATCAAGCATGACAATTTTTCTGCCTGGCTGTATTAATTCCTCAAACAGGCACAGCAGTAAAATATCTCTACCAATAATAATTATGATAAATAACATTTACACCATTTCTGCAGCACACAGCTTGTCAATGCAGAATGTTCTCATGGTGCTCTGGCGCCCCCTTTCCAGAAATTGGCAGAATGGCACCCTCTAGAAGGGAAGTGCGGCAAAGCAATGGTCCTTGGATCTCGCTGGAGATATAAATAACGAGCCCAGGAAGGAGGTTTCTGCCTCAGGTTTTAAAATTAGCCAGCTTGGTGTTAAAAATGACTATTCTGTTCCCAGAAAAGCTCAGACAACCTGTGGTTCTGCAGCTCCTGCCTCCACTTTGGTCTGCAATGCTGTGTCACCACTGGCAGAAATATCGCTGTATATTACAGGAAAACTCCAAATAAATATAGAAGGTGAAAAGAGATTTACCTGTGTCTGCTTTGACGCTTTGGACGCCATGTCTGCCCTATAAGCTTTACAAAGTCGCAGGCGTGCAACACCCCTGTGTGTTGTGAACACAAACCAGCTCTAACACACAATGAGGTTGGCTCCATTTCATCCACCTGCCTTGGTTTGAAGCAGGCCCTCAGCTGCTGGGAAAGAATTTGGAAAGAAATAAAAGAAAGATTTAATATATTGCAGCTTGCCTGTCCTTAAATGTGCTGGCTGCATTAGTTTTCTGTTCTTAGGATTTTTTCCTTTATTTTCACCTGGTGATCTGGCCAATAACATGCTTCCTGTCTTAGCCCCCATTCACACCGCTGCTTCTTTGAAATCGCGCTACTTCATTTCCATTTCATGACGGCTTGAGACTTCATACAACAGAGGTCTATGCAAGTCGCAATTAAATCCAGTGGCGGCTGGTGCTCAGAATTTTTGGGGGGGTGCAAACAAACTGAAAAATTCTGTAAAAAAAAATCAATCGCAGCCACTGTACCATCAAACACAACCACTGTGCCAAACGCAGCCACTACGCCCATCAATTGCTGCCACTGTGCCATCAAAAGCAGCCAAAGTACCATCAAACGCAGCCAATGTGCCCATCAAAAAGCACCCACTGTGCCCATCAAAAAGCACCCACTGTGCCCATCAAAAAGCACCCACTGTGCCCATCAAAAAGCACCCACTGTGCCCATCAAAAAACACCCACTGTGCCCATCAAAAAGCACCCACTGTGCCCATCAATTGCCACCACTGTGCCATCAAACGCAGCCACTGTTCCCATCAAACGCAGCCACTGTGCCATCAAACGCAGCCACTGTGCCAAACGCAGCCACTGTGCCCATCAAACGCAGCCACTGTGCCCATCAAACGCAGCCACTGTGCCCATCAAACGCAGCCACTGTGCCATCAAATGCAACCACTGTGCCCATCAATTACCACCACTGTGCCATCAAACGCAGCCACTGTGCCCATCACTTGCCACCACTGTGCCATCAAATGCAGCCACTGTGCCCATCTAATGCCGCCACTGTGCCCATCAAACACAGCCACTGTGCCCATCGATTGTCGCCACTGTGCCATCAAACGCAGCCACTGTGCCCATCAAATGCAGCCACTGTGCCCATCAAACGCTCCCATTGTGCCCATCAATTGCCACCACTGTGCCATCAAACGCAGCCACTGTGCCCATCACTTGCCACCACTGTGCCATCAATTGCCGCCACTGTGCAATCAAACGCAGCCACTGTGCCCATCAAACGCAGCCACTGTGCCCATCAAATGCAACCACTGTGCCCATCAAATGCAACCACTGTGTCCATCAATTGCCACCACTGCGCCCATCACTTGCCACCATTGTGCCATAAAACGCAGCCACTGTGCCATCAAACACAGCCACTGTGCCCATCAATTGCCATCACTGTGCCCATCAATTGCTGCCACTGTGCCATCAAACGCTCCCAGTGTGCCATATCAAATGCTGCCAGTGTGCCCCCTGCCCACCGTCTGCACTTACCTTGTCTCGGTGGGACAGCTCCTCAATGCTCCTCGATGTGTTCTCCCATCCTCTGCTATGATCGGACACCTGATAGGCGCCCAATCACAGTGCCTGTCATTTCAGCCAATCAGGTGACGGGTAACAGATCTGAGCACCTGATTGGCAGAGAGGCAGTTTAGTGTTAGGAAAGCGAATATTCCTTCGCTTTTCTAACACAGCTGAGTGACCTGCAAGCGCCCAGCATGGTGCTCGCAGGTCACCTTTTTTGAGACCTATTTCAGCCTAGCCTATGGCTCTAATAAGGTACTTCAAAAACACCCCCCGCCACTGTAATTCAGGCGCCTGGTGCCCGAAGAGGGGCCGGGCGCCTGAATAGGGGGTGGCAGCGGTGTCCATAGATAGATTCATGCAATACATGAATCTATATATTGGTGCTAAAGGGGGTGGCAGGAGAGAGGGGGCGGCACCTGTGCGCCCTTATGGACTCACCGCCACTGATGAAATCAGGCAAAAAAGTAGTGCAGGAACCTTTTTCTGAGTTGCAGAAATGTGAACGGTTCCATTGCCAACAACAGGGTGTCAAATCGCATGACAAATCGTAACGACGTGAATGGGGGCTTAAAGCAGAGCTCCGACTAAAAAGGGGAAACTCCGCTTGTCTGCCTCCTCCTCCCCCCCTCCGCTGCCACATTTGGCACTCCTTCCCCCGCAGCCGGCCCAATCAGAGAGCACAGCGCACTTCGCGTATGCGCAGTAGGGGACCAGCTGTGAAGCCACAAGGCTTCACTGCCGGTTTCCCTTAATGGAGATGCCGGCGGCAGCACCCGACAACCAATTGAAAAATCGGCTTGGGAGAAGACACGGCTGGATTCCTGGACAGGTAAGTGTCCTAATATTAAAAGTCAGCAGCTACAGTATTTTTTCTGCTGGAGCTCCACTTTAAGGTGGCTCCTCTATCTGTGGTGGAGCAATGGGGACACCATGGAGAGCAGCGTTGTCTGGAGAGGGTAGATTTAGAAGCACATTACATAAGTGACTAACAAATAATAGCCAGTTAAATCAGTTGTAAACCACAGGTGATTAACAAAAAAAAAAATCCTGCAAGGCAATGTCATAATGTGCTAGTATGCATCGCATACTAGCACATCATGATAGACTTATCTGAGAACGAATCGCTCCAGCGCTCAGTGCTGAGATGGCTGACATCTTCTCCCAGTCTTCCTTCCGGATTTGCCGCCTCCAGTTGCATGTGTGGACAGGGGCGTGATGACGTCCCTTCCGCGCAGGCGCCACCGTTTCCAGGACTGACTCTAAAGGTCCACCACTGTATGCCAGATCTTCAGAGTGCATGCGCCGATGATTGAATATCTCCTAAGTGCAAGTTTAGGAGATATTTACAGTATATACAGGTAAGCCTTATTATAGGCTTGCCTGTAGGTACAAGTGGTAGTACAGAGTTTACTACCACTTTAATACTTTTTATGCAGTTACAGCAACAGTTTGTGTTTCCTTTTGGGAGAACTAAATAAAAGCTGACCATTGTAAGCACCATATCAGTGGTAAATGGTTTGTTTCAACCCTCTAACTGCAACTTTTTCAGGTCAGCGTGGTCTGTTATAAGACATTAAAAAAAATAACGGAATTATTTCTAGCAGGATCAGGTGCAAATATAGGAAAAAAATCCCTCAAAAAAGAAAACTACATAAATAGAAGAAAAGAGGGTCTTAGAAGAGACCAGAGTAACATACCTTCAAAGCCTCTCTGCTCTTCTATTTAGGTTGGCTCTTTTCTAATGGCAAAGGGTGTTGGCACCTGAGTGGGGTCTAAAGGGTCTTGTAATGCAATGATAATGTTACCACCATAGGTTTACATGTGGCATTTGAGACTAGAGAAACCAATAAAATTACCAGCAAGCCCTCAGCCTGGACTCTGGAGCATATTAAATGGTGATGGAACCATTCCATTGTCTGCCGATGTTCTGGCCTGTGTAGACTCCCTTTGGGGAAAGTGGGAATCTCAGATAGCAGCAAAGCTCTACTGGCAACTGATGATACCTTTTTAAGCCAGTGGATGATAGCAGGCATTGACGCCAAAAAGGTTATCAAAACCCAAAACACTGCACTTGTACTGTTGAAGCTCTGCCTGAAAAAAGACAGAGAATGAAGAACTAGTCACCAGTATTGCCTGTGGTCTCCCTGCTGATGGTATTTCCCCCGCTACTGACGTACCGTGCTTTGTCCTGCACCATACCTCAGTGGTAAGGTGGCCATCTTGGTAGAGGAGCAGGACTTTTCTTCCTTATGTCAGAACTGCCTTCTGGTGACTGGTGATTTGATGACTGTTGGAGGAATATTTATGAAGTAGCAGAAGAGGTGGAGGAAGCACAGATTCACAGAACCAATAAAGCGGAAGCAAGAAGATGCGTGCAGTGCAGGTCTTCAGGTACAGGTTCTTCTCCAGCAAGGACAGCAGCATATCAGTGACATCACCAAATCTCTCTCCAAATCTCCTGAGACTTGGGCTTAATGTACAGTGGGGATGGAAAGTATATAGACCCCCTTACATTTTTCACTTTGTTATATTGCAGCCATTTGCTAAAATCATTTAAGTTCATTTTTTTCCTCATTAATGTACACACAGCACCCCATTTTGACAGAAAAACACCGACTTGTTGACATTTTTGCAGATTTATTAAAAAAAGAAAAACTGAAATATCACATGGTCCTAAGTATTCAGACCCTTTGCTGTGACACTCATATTTAACTCAGGTGCTGTCAATTTCTTCTGATCATCCTTGAGATGGTTCTACACCTTCATTTGAGTCCAGCTGTGTTTGATTATACTGATTGGACTTGATTAGGAAAGCCACACACCTGTCTATATAAGACTTTACAGCTCACAGTGCATGTCAGAAAAAATGAGAATCATGAGGCCAAAGGAACTGCCTGAAGAGCTCAGAAACAGAATTGTGGCAAGGCACAGATCTGGTCAAGGTTACAAAAAATTTCTGCTGCACTTAAGGTTCCTAAGAGCACAGTGGCCTCCATAATCCTTAAATGGAAGACGTTTGGGACGACCAGAACCGTTCCTAGAGCTGGCAGTCCTGCCCAACTGAGCTATCAGGGGAGAAGAGCCTTGGTGAGAGAGGTAAAGAAGAACCCAAAGATCACTGTGGCTGAGCTCCAGAGATGCAGTCGGGAGATGGGAGAAAGTTGTAGAAAGTCAACCATCACTGCAGCCATGCACCAGTCGGGGCTTTATGGCAGAGTGGCCCGACGGAAGCCTCTCCTCAGTGCAAGCCACATGAAAGCCCGCATGGAGTTTGCTAAAAAAAAAAAACACCTGAAGGACTCCAAGATGGTGAGAAATAAGATTCTTTGGTCTGATGACACCAAGATAGAAAATTTTGGCCTTAATTCTAAGTGGTATGTGTGTAGAAAACCAGGCACTTCTCATCACCTGTCCAATACAGTCCCAACAGTGAAGCATGGTGGTGGCAGCATCATGCTGTGGGGGTGTTTTTCAGCTGCAGGGACAGGACGACTGGTTGCAATCGAGGGAAAGATGAATGTGGCCAAGTACAGGGATATCCTGGATGAAAACCTTCTCCAGAGTGCTCAGGACCTCAGACTGGGCCGAAGGTTTACCTTCCAACAAGACAATGACCCTAAGCACACAGCTAAAATAACAAAGGAGTGACTTCACAACAACTCCATGACTGTTCTTGAATGGCCCAGCCAGAGCCCTGACTTAAACCCAATTGAGCATCTCTGGAGAGACCTAAAAATCGCTGTCCACCAACGTTTACCATCCAACCTGACAGAACTGGAGAGGATCTGCAAGGTGGAATAGCAGAGGATCCCCAAATCCAGGTGTGAAAAACTTGTTGCATCTTTCCCAAAAAGACTCATGGCTGTATTAGATCAAAAGGGAGCTTCTACTAAATACTGAGCAAAGGGTCTGAATACTTAGGACGATGTGATATTTCAGTTTTTCTTTTTTAATAAATCTGCATAAATGTCAATTCTGTGTTTTTCTGTCAATATGGGGTGCTGTGTGTACATTAATGAGGAAAAAAATGAACTGAAATGATTTTAGCAATCGGCTGCAATATAACAAAGAGTGAACAATTTAAGGGGGTCTGAATACTTTCCGTCCCCACTGTACATGGGAAGTTCTACAATCTAACCTGAACAATTTACCTTGACAGATAGTAACCAATGTTTAAAAAGTCTGCTTTGCCGCGTTTAGAAGCTTTTTTTTTTTTTTCAAATAGTCAAAAATTTAAAACGCCTGTAAATAAAACAATGCCAAATGCGAGTTACCGCATTTACAAGCTGTTATAGGCGTTTGGCCGTTTACCAAACATCCGTTTCCCAGCAGCAGTGTACATGAAGACCAACAGTCAGAGGTAGCAGTACCTACAATGATCTCACACTGCAAATATTCAGCAATGAGGCTTTAACCCCTTCCCGACCAGCCCCTGCGCGAGCCATCGTAGCTGTACATCGGCTCTTTAAGATGCTGTAGCAGGCGTGCGCAGCCGCAGCGTGTCCCCGAAGCCGATGCACTTGCCCGGTGGGCGCAATGACCGCCAGGCACCCGCGATCGCTTGTAACAGAGCGAGGACCGGGATCTGTGTGTGTAGACACACAAATCCTGGTTCTGTCAGGGGAGAGGAGAGAGTTTGTGTGTTCCTACTAAGTAGGAACCACGATCTCTCTCCTCCTCTAGTCAGCCACATTCCCCCCACAGTTAGAACACACATAGGGAACACAGTTAATCCCTTGATCGCCCCCTAGTGTTAACCCCTTCCCGGTCAATGACATTTATACAGTAATCAGTGGCTCTTTATAGCACTGATCGCTGTATAAATGTCAACAGTCCCAAAAAAAGTGTCAAAGTGTCTTGTTTGTCCGCTGCAATGTCTCAGTCCTGATAAAAATCGCAGATCGCCGCCATTACTACTAAACAATAAAATAATAAATAAAATAATAATAAAAATGCCATAAGTCTATCCCCTATTTTGTAGACACTATAACATTTGCGCAAACCAATCAATATACGCTTATTGCGATTTTTTTTTTTACCAGAAATATGTATAAGAATATACATTGGCCTAAACTGATAAAGGAATTTGTTTGTTTTTTTTTTAATTTGGGATGTTTATTATAGCAAAAAGTAAAAAATATTGTGTTTTTTTTTTTTCAAAATTGTCGCTTTTTTTGTTTATAGCGCAAAAAATAAAAACTGCAGAGGTGATCAAATACCACCAAAACAAAGCTCGATTTGTGGGAAAAATATTACATACATTTTGTTTGGGTAGAATGTCGCACGACCGCGCATGTCAGTTAAAGCAACGCAGTGCCGTATCGCAAAAAATGGCCTGGTCAGGAAGGGGGCAGATCCTCCCGGGGCTGAAATGGTTAAGCAGACTCACGTGTCAGGAAGTTCACTGCTATTTTGCAGGAGGAATTCTAGACAAAAAAAAGATACATTTTTCAGGGTTTAGGCACAATTAAAATGATTGTAAACGCGCACCTTGTAAAACAACATATTCCGTTTAAAATTGAAATGAAAGGCAAAACATTTGTCTATAGTTAAAAAGAAAAAAAAAAACATTGTAAATACCTTTTTTTCCCTTTTTTATACGTGATCATATTCCCTCTGTTCTCAGCTGCATAAGAGCTGGTGGGAGGAGAGACAGCAGCACACTGAGCTTCACAGAGAAAGGTTGAGCAGGGGGGAGTGTCTGGACAAGTTTGATCATTGGAGGCGAGCACACCGAGTTCCCAGCACAGCTAGAAACTGACCACGATGTGTTCTCCTGCTTAGTGTGGTCAGTTTTTAACAGGAAAGTAGAGGGACTAGCAGGACCACCAGGGATTTCTCACAAAGGAAGCAATACAAAAAAACAGTATACTTTCTCATACAAGTACATGGTACAGCAGCCACATAGCCAGGAATATGAAATGCAGGGGTAATAAATGCTTTAATATTTCTAAATGTTCCCTATAAGAGAGCAAACCTTTGCTTTTTACGTGTAGGTTCACATTAATCACGTTATTTAAAAAAATAAAATTTATATATATATATATATATATATATACACATATATATATATATATATATATATATATATATATATACACATACATATATATATATATATATACACATACATATATATATATATATACACATATATATATATATATATATACACATACATATATATATATATATATATACACATACATATATATATATATATATATACACATACATATATATATATATATATACACACATACATATATATATATATATATACACACATACATATATATATATATATACACACATATTATCTGTAACCTGCCTTTATATTAGTTTTCTATAATTTCCTGCCCATCGGGAGCCCTGGCAGAGATAATGGGTCAGTGGAGTTAGCCTTTAAGGCTCCATTCACAGATGTGCAACTTGTCATGCAACTTTGGACATCAAAGTTGCATGACAAGTCGTTCCCCGTGTTTTTAAATGATAACTATTCATATATGCGCGACTTAACCACTTCCCGCCCAAGGACGTCATATGACGTCCTGGACTTTCAGTGGGAATATCTGAATGATGCCTGCAGCTACAGGCATCATTCAGATATCCTTGTTTTCAGCTAGCTATTCTGTGCACCATAAGAACAATCATAGCGGCAGTTCCGCCGCTTGATCGTTCTTACAGGCGACATTCCCCCCCACTGCCATCCGGTGCTTCTCCGGGCTCTCCCGTGCCATCAGGGACCCAGAGAAAGAATCGGCCGCCGCCGGATGATGAGCATAGAGATGACCGGTGACCAGGTGGTCAGCGGTCATCTCTATGACCGTCGGAGGCCGGGGCGCGACGTTATGACGTCACGTCCGGGCCGCGGTTGTAAACTGTATACAGTCTAAAAAATAAAAAAAAACTGTAAAAAAACAAAAAACAAAACCACAAAACACCGCAAAAACGCTGTAAAAACGCTGCTCAAAAACATGGCAAGCACCCACAAAAAACACTGCAGAAATGCTCAAAAGCAACATGCATAGATGTGAATCGAGCCTAAGAGCTGACCCCCTCCATTGTTTAAACTTTGGACATTTCTAGACACTCCATAGAGCCAGGTGTTGTAGATCTCTCCCCAGTATCCACCTCCTGTTATATGCACTGCTCTTTCATCCGGGTCCACGTTGTTACACCATCTCCCCACTAGTCTCCACTCTCTCAACACTGTCTGAAGGAGCTTATTTTACGGATCCATTCCTGCTGTTGAAGCTATGAATTTTAGAACAGTTCTCTACAAGCTGCCTACAGTATCCTATCTTGCACAGCAACCCCCAATATCCAGAGCACAGTCTGGTCAGATCATATCTGCACCTTTTCACACATCTCTTTACCCCAAACTCCAAAATACTGCCTGCTGCAATTTCTGATCTCCTATGCATTGTATGATGCCTACATTTTATCTGACCTTCTATACCATCCTTTGTCTCCTCTGTTACCAGTCCACAGTCAGTTCCCGCTTTGGCTCTTTGGCTCTTTAGCTCCCATTGTGGTTTCTCTATCCTTGCTCTATAGTCAGCTCCAGATCTATCTCCTCTCTCCTAAGTCCACACTCATCTCCCACTTTACACTCAGCTGCAGATCTGTCTCCTCAGTCCACACTTATCTCCCACTTTACACTCAGCTGCAGATCTGTCGCCTCAGTCCACACTCCTCTCCCACTTTACACTCAGCTGCAGATCTCTCTCCTCAGTCCACACGCATGCCCCACTCTACACTCAGCTGCAGATCTGTCTCCTCAGTCCACACTCATCTCCCACTTTACACTCAGCTGCAGATCTGTCTCCTCAGTCCAAACTCATCTCCCACTTTACACTCAGCTACAGAGCTCTCTCCTTAGTCCACACTCATCCCCCACTTTACACTCAGCTGCAGATCTGTCTCCTCACTCCACACTCACCCCCCCACTCTACACTCAGCTGTAGATCTGTCGCCTCAGTCCACACTCATCTCCCACTTTACACTCAGCCGCAGATCTCTATCCTCAGTCCACACTCATCTCCCACTTTACACTCAGCCGCAGATCTCTATCCTCAGTCCACACTCATCTCCCACTTTACACTCAGCCGCAGATCTCTATCCTCAGTCCACACTCATCTACAGATCTCTCTCCTCAGTCCACACACACCCCCCCACTCTACACTCAGCTGTAGATCTCCCTCCTCAGTCCACACTGATGTCCCACTCTACACTCAGCTGTAGAGCTGTCTCCTCTCTCCTCTGTCCACAGGCAGCTCCCACTCTGCCTTTTTTATTCCTGCTCTACAATCAGCTCCAGGTAGGTCTCCTCTCTCACGTCCACAGTCCGCTCCCTGCTGTCTATTCCTATTCTACACTCAGCTCCAGATCGGTCTCCTCGCTCCCCAGTCAGCTCCCTCTCTGCTTCTTCTAACCCAGCTCTACAATCATTTCCCACTCAGCCTGCTTTATCCCAGCTCCACATCCGTCTTCTCTCTCCCCAGTCCACAATATCTACCTACTCTACCATCTCTTTCCCTGATCTACAATATGCAAGGTTAAGCACAGTATAAGTCACAATCTGCCGACCCAAAAAAGCACATTAAAACCTTTCCTTTAACAAAACCCCACTAACATCATTAGAGGAGCATGTGCCTTTAGGCCCCTTTCACAAGAAGGGTCTGATCAGGTCCACCTGTCAGTTTTTCAGGAGGACCTGATCGCACAGTCCATTCAGTTAAGTGAACTGATGGGTGTACACTGGCCAACCTACAGTCTGATCTGGTCCCCTAAAACAAAACTAAACAAAAAAAAAAAAGACAAAAAACAAAGAGAAAATGGAAAAGGGACCTGTTGCATCCAGGTGTAAACAGCGGAGTTCATTTACACCCGGCCACCCAGAGTACAGAGCTGGCTTTGTCCGTGTCTGCTCTGCAGAAACTGAGCAGACATGGTCTTGTTATCTACCTGCTATGCTCTTCTCAGCAGGGGGTCTTAATATATTATTCCCTCCCCAAAATAGTTACAACATGAAAGATTCCACAGAGAAGCATCAAATAAAACGACAGTTTTATTAAAAAAGAGATCCAAAATATTTGGAGAGGAAATCATTAAAACATCATAAAGCATACAGTATATACACCTAAACATGTTTGGCTTTTGGTCCCCCACACAGTCATATTTAAAGCACCATCCCATCATGATGGCACCGCAGGGGTGGATCCTATACAGCAACCTATGTGTCAAAGAAGATGGTCAGTCCAGTAGAGGGAATGATGTAGTGTCATCAATGATGGAGTTACTGTAAGGTGATATTGACAGTCTCTAAAGCATCAACAGCCCACTTTGGGTATTTGTCCTTTGTTCCATACATGATCTTCATGAAATCTTGTATAAACTGAGGGAAATGCCCCTGCAGAATGCTCTCCCGTACCGAACGCATCAGATTCAACTGGTGAAAGAAAGGAAAAAAAGAAGCAACCAGTTATTAAATGGAGGGACCAAGATCCACATCTCCTACCCCCTCCCATCTGAGTTAACCCCTGGTGGAAGAGACAGACTCCATGGCACATAGTTTCTCCTGGGTGGCGTCACCCTGTGGTGGGAGTGACAGAGTCCATGTCACATAGCTCCTCCTGTGTGTCACCCTGTGGTGGGAGGGACAGGAACAGACTTCAAGTAACATAGCTCCTCCTGGGTGGCATCACCTCGTATTGGGAGGGACAGCCTCCATGTCACAAAGCTCCTTCAGAGTGGCGTCACCCTGTGGTTGGAGGGAAAGACTCCATGTCATATAGCTCCTCCTATGTGTCACCCTGTAGTAGGAGGGACAGACTCCATGTTACATAGCTCTTCCTGTTGGTGTAATCTGTGGTGGGAAGGACAGACTCCATGTCACATAGCTCCTCCTGTTGGTGTCACTCTGTGGTGAGAAGGAACAGGCTCCTATCTGCTATCCCAGGCTCTTTTAAAGAGATTTCCACTCACTTCTTGTCACAGTGACAACCATTTTCACTTTACAGGAAATGAGAGAAAATCTGCAACAGGGACACAAAGAGGAATACAAATCTGACAGGGATAAATCTGATATTTCCCTACTCTACTGAAGAAAAGTATTGTAATTTCTGTTCATGTTGCTGCTGAAGATTTGCCCAAACTTGTTTCTTCCCATCCAGGGAAATCATTGTCACTGTGACAGGAAGTGAGAGGAGATCTCTAACAGAGAACCAGATGGCAGTAAAAACCTGGCAGGTTTATTGTTTATCAATGGAAACCTCCATATTTCTATCACTGTGGGTTTCTTTTAAAATAAATAGCTGGGTTGTTATGTCTCATCTGTAATCTATGGTTGCTAAATAGCAGCTGAACTCTGCTCCCGATTTCCATCTGACCAACAGTCCTGTCTTTAGTGCTGTGCCTCCTTTCTACAGACTTTTACAGTCAGAAAAAGTCGAGGAATGGCGGCCGGCTCACCTGGTAAGCAATGTTATGGACTGTAATGTGATGCATGCCTGCCGTGTCACTTTTGAACAAAGCGTGGATGTAGGCACGGGTGTACCTAGACAACAAGAAGAAAAAAAAAAAAAAGCATTAAATACATCAATATAATTACTCGGGGCCTAAAAGCATTCCTAACTACTGAACTAGGCAAATAACATTCATATAGTTCTAGATGTTTTCCTGTGCAAGAGCTCTACTCCATTAAAATAGGAGACTCCATTAAAACAATGTGTTTTAACCACTTCAGCCCTGGAAGATTTGGCTGCTCAATGACCAGGCCATTTTTTGCAATATGGCACTGCATCGCTTTAACTGACAATTGCGCGGTCATGAGATGCTGAACCCAAACAAAACTGACGTCCTTTTTTCCCCACAAATCGAGCTTTCTTTTGGTGGTATTTGATCACCTCTGCGGGTTTTGTTTTTTAGGCTATAAACAAAAGAGCGACAATTTTGAAAAAAAAAAACAAAAAAAACAAAAACACAATATTTTGTACTTTTTGCTATAATAAATATCCCCATTTTTTTTAAAAAAAAGCTATTTTTTTTCTCAGTTTAGGCCAATATGTATTCTACATAATTTTGGTGATAAAAATCGCAATAAGCGTATATTGATTGGCTTGCGCAAAAGTTATAGCGTCTACAAAATAGGGGATAGACTTAAGGCATTTTTATAATTTTTTTTTTTTTACTAGTAATGGAGGCGATCTGCGATTTTTATCGAGACTGCGACATTATGGCGGACACATCGGACACTTTTGACATATTTTTGGGACGACTGACAATTATACAGGGATCAGTGCTATAAAAATGCACTGATTACTGTATAAATGTCACTGGGATCGCGCCGACCTGCTGTAGTATAATGACGGTGGCTGGTCAGCAAGTGGTTAAAGTGACCCAAAATCTCAAACCAAAGCAGAACTAAACTAACCTCCACACCAGCACTGTGGTGTTCTGGAGCTCCCTCACTGGCTGACGCTATCTTCGGACAGTATTCTAACAGGTTCCAATCTTTGGTCGTTCTGATTGGTCAAAACTGTATACTGAGCTGCCCCTGCGTAGCTCAGTGTAATGTGCAGACAGACAGGTAAGAAACTTTATTGCAGAAAAGCCATACATTGAGGGGAAAAAAGTATTTGATCCCCTGCTGATTTTGTACATTTGCCCACTGACAAAAACGATCAGTCTATAATTTTAATGGTAGATTATTTTAACAGTGAGAGACAGAACAACAACAAGTTGTTGTTTCCAGAAAAACGCATTTTAAAATAGTTATAAATTGATTTGCATTTTAATAAGTGAAATAAGAATTTGACCACTTTGCAAAATATGACTTAGTACGTGGTGGCAAAACCCTTGTTGGCAATCACAGAGGTTTCTTGTAGTTGGCCACCAGGTTTGCACACATCTCAGGAGCGATTTGGTCCCACTCCTCTTTGTAGATCCTCTCCAAGTAATTAAGGTTGAGGCTGACATTTGGTAACTCAAACCTTCAGCTCCCTTCACATATTTTCTATGGGATGAAGAAGGTCTGGAGACTGGCTAGGCCACTCCAGGACCTTAGAGTGCTTCTTCTTAAGATACTCCTTTGTTGCCTTGGCCATTTGTTTTGAGTCATTGTCATGCTGGAATACCCATCCAGGACCCATATTCAATGCCCTGGCTGAGGAAAGGAGGTTCCTCACCTAAGATTTGATGGTACATGGCCCCGTCCATCGTCTCTTTGATGCGGTGAAGTTGTCCTGGCCCCTTAGCAGAAAAACACCCCCAAAGCATAATGTTTCCCCCTCCATGTATGAAGTTGGGTACGGTGTGCGAATAAATCGCACCAACTGTTGTCACCCTCTCACCAAGCTGCTTGGCGATGGTCTTGTAGCCCATTCCAGCCTTGTGTAGGTCTACAATCTTGTCCCTGACATCCTTGGACAGCTCTTTGGTCTTGGCCATGGTGGGGAGATTGGGATCTGATTGACCGATTGCTTCTGTGGACAGGTGTCTTTTATACAGTTAACAAGCTGAGATTAGGAGCACTCCCTTTGAGGGAGTGCTCCTAATCTCAGTTCGTTACCTCTATAGAAGACACATGGGAGCCAGAAATCGTGCTGATTGATAGGGGATCAAATACTTATTTCACTCATTAAAATGCAAATCAATTTATAACTGTTTTTGAAATGCATTTTTTGGGATATTTTTGTTGTTATTGTCTCTCACTGTTAAAATAAACCTACCATTAAAATCATAGACTGATCGTTTCTTTGTCAGCGGGCAAAATCAGCATGGGGTCAAATACTTTTTTCCCCTCACTGTAGTATGTCTCGTCTGTATAAAAAAAAAAAAAAAAAAAACTTAAGTTCCACTTTAAGAAATTACCTGTAACAAAGGGATCGAAAACATACCTTTCCTGCTGCCTGAACCACTGAACTCCACTTTGATCAGTAGAAATGGTACCTGAAATCCAATGAAAACCCAATACTTCCATGAGTGTCCATCTCCTGGGTCTCCACAACACTCACGGGTTCCTCCTGGTGACCTCCATATCACAGCAAGAGACATATGTGGCTATCAGCAGGAGGAACCAGCAATAACTGTGCTGGACCCAGGAAATCGACACTTATGGAAGTCTTGGTTGCCCAGTGGACTTCTGAGGACCATTTTTTTACTAACCGGAGTGAAGTTCATCGGTTCAGGCATTAGAAGTACTACATATTCAATGTCCTATTTGCAGGTAACTGATTAATGTGAGCTTTTGGATCATAGACAGGAACACTTTAAAATGAGGAGATCTGAAATAGTAAAATATAAAACAGTTGCATAGTTCAGAAGGTTGAGAAAAAAAAAAAAGACACCTTTTAGATGTCTTCCTGAGGACTCTAAGAAACACCTTTTAGATGTCTTTCCGAACTCTAAACAGTTTGTCACAATGACTGGAGTCACCCCTGATATTTTTGTACACTAATTATATCCCCTCCTAAAGCACAACTAAAAGACAAGAATACTCACCTATGCTTCAACAATCTGACATCCGCGATGTCCCTTGTCAATCTTCTCACCGCCTCCTTCCAGGTGCTGGTCTTCGGCTGATGTGGGAAGAGAGGTCACTCCTGCACATGCACGGAAGTCATTAAAGTAGAACTATAGGCAAAACTTTTGTTTCATTTTGGATAGAGCATTAGAGGGTTATCCCCGTCAGATTTTTAATTTTTTTTTTTTTTTGCCATCTGTGTTCCATTGGCGAGATTTTCCTTCACTTCCTGTCCCATATCCAAACAGGAAGTAAGAGGAAATCCATGCAAATTAAGGGAATTCCCTGGGAACCAACAGGTCACCAGAACTAGTGTCCCTTTTGGAAGATTTCCCCTCTATCCGTTTTCTGGGGACAACCCAAAATGTGTAATTTTATTTTACTTTCAGTGATAATAATAAACAGGACAATTAGAGAGGGTGAATCTCCCTAAATCGAGGCACAGACTGCAATAAAAACCTGACAGGTGTTCTAATCCATCTTTACTCTATCCAAAACAATCAAAAAAAAAAAATGTTGCCTTTAGTTATACTTTAACCACTTCAGCCCCGGAAGCTTTAACCACTTCCTGACCAGAAATTTTTTTGTGATACGGCACTGCGATGCTTTAACTGACAATTGCGTAGTCATATGACGCTGTACCCAAATAAAGTTTATGTTCTTTTTTCCCCCATAAACAGAGCTTTCCTATTTTGTGCTATAAACAAAAATGTGTATATATATATATATATATATATATATATATATATATATATATATATATATATATATATATATATATATATATATATATATATATATATATATATATATATATATATATATATATATACACACACACACACACACACACACACACACACTAAAATTTCTTCATCAATTTCGGCCAATATGTATTCTGCATTCGGGTTAACATCAGGGGCAATGAGAGGGTTAAAGCGGACCTTCAGTCATTTTTTTCATCTGCCCTTGTTGTTTTAACTTTGGACAGTAAAACATTTATTTTTCTGCCAGTAAATACCTTATACAGCCCACTTACTGTTTCTTGTCTGGTCATTAGGCTAGGCTTATAACATCATGCACAGCTCTCTCTCTCTAACTCTTGTGAGAGTTTGCCAGGAAGGGAGGGGGGAGTCATAAGAGGGCCAATGAGAGCTGCAAAACTGGAGGTGTGTGTCTGTGTAAATCCAGGAAGTGAACAGGCAGCAGCTTCAACTGCCCACAATTAAAATGGATGCAACCAGACTCGGTGGAGGGAGATTTCTGCAGCATATTTGGCAAGTACAGAATCACAGTATATATAAAATAATATGCAAAGTGGTTGGAGGGAAGCTTCAGAGATGGCAAAGAGGTTTTCATTACAAAATGATGTGAGCAGACTGCAGTTCCTCTTTAAAGTGGAGTTCCACCCACTTTTGCAACTCTTCAGCATCCCTCACTAAACTGTGCACTGTAAACAAATTGGATTTTTTTTATTTTTTTTCTCAGCACCTACTGTATATCTGCTGTATTCATTTTTCACTTCCTCCTCCCTGGCCGCGGCCCATCGCATCATTTCCTGTTTGCAATGCCTTCTGGGAAGGGGCGGCAACTTCCTCTGAAACTGCCGTTGCTATGGAAACCTGACCTGAAACCTATTACACTGCTTGTGCTGCACTGAGCATGTGCGAGATCTGCAAGGATGAGATCCAGGAAGAAATACAGTCTGGCTTCAGATGCCCACACTTAAGATGGCCACGGCCTGCTGTAAGTTTATAAAAAAACAAACTACTGCTATAAACTAACAAAACAGACCTTAGTTTACAGACTAACTTTACTAGAATACATTAAGCTTGTGTATTATAGGGATATTTTTATTTAAAAAGTATAATTTTGGCCGGAACGCCACTTTAAGTGTGCTCTGGAGGAAAACAGAAATCAGTGTTCCTGCTTAGTAGAAACACAAGATCTCCATTTTCCTCTAGCAGAACGGCGATCTGCCTTGTTTACATAGTGAGACCACCCTTCTGCCTCTCTCCGAACGATCACCGGGTTCCCCGGGTGTCCAATCACAGCGGGAGCGGGTCACAGGTGGCGCGTTCCCCAGACCCGGAAGTAGCGAACAACAATACAGGTACTATGTTTCGTGCAACCGGGCCACCCTGCCGCAGTTTATGTGCGGTGGGTGGTCAGGAGGCAGTTAATCTTCGCACACTGGTATTGAGCTGAAATTGTAAACAGAAGTGTGCATGCGCAGCTCCATGTACATTCTGCAGAGGGTTGCAAACAAGCAGGTAAGTGTATTTTCATGCAAAAGAAAGATTGTCTCTTCTGCAATAAAGAGCTTGCCTGTTGGCAATTATTTATTGCTTGCTCCAGAGTGAAAACTGTAATTTATGTCATGGATCTTCACAGCAGACGTCCTCCATCCCGCTTATTCACTTTGTTGCCCTTCGCTTAACTCTTTCTAATTTAACAACATCTTTCCTGAGGACTGGTGACCAAAACTGAACTGCGTGTCCAAGGTGAGTCTGACCCAGTGTTTTGTAAAGAAGAATTATGGATTGATTCCTCTACAAATAACACTAGCACCTACTTTCTTTGCAAAACCAAAGCCTGACCCTTTTAACAGATCAAACCAATTGCAGGAGATAAAAAAAAAAACACACAGATAGCTTGGCTATGAATATTCATTAGTTTAAGAACACATCACATTGGAGTAATCACTGATAAGAGCTCTTATTAATTCTGAAATATAAATTACCATCAACCAACATTAAATATGAATTTAAAAAAACACATCTTAATGATTAAATAAAAAAAGGATATTTCAAAATGCACAAGGGAACTTATCAGTGATTACTTCATTTGATGTGTTTTTAAACTAATAAATATTCATGGTTGGGGTTTTTGTTATAAAAGCGTTTCTAAAACCAAAAACAAAGATGTAACATATTGCAGCTTACCGGTCCTTAGATTTGAAGGCTGCTTTCATTTTTTATTTTTTTTATTTTTTATTTTTTTAAAGGATAACTTCACTTTTGCCAGGAAAAAATACAGCAAATAAAAAAATAAAATAAAATTATATATATAATTATTATTATACAGGATTTATATAGCACCGACAGTTTATGCAGTGCTTTACAACATTAGAGCAGATGGTACAATTACCATACAATTCAATACAGGAG